>CM042748.1:13269850-13302350 GCA_022496165.2 Catalaphyllia jardinei
TTTAAAATGGGAGAAAATGTACTAGTGCGCTGTTAAATCGTGTCTGGCATAACACTGCACGGGTGGATTTTCTTACTGAACAAATACATACTAAATACCCGAAACACATGCAAAGATCGTGTCTGGTTTCCGTTGAAAATTGCCCTCATTTCGACGACACAAACGAACCAATCGATTTTGTATTATTTATAACAACAATTATCGCCAATTGAATTCAAAATTGTCAACGCGAAACTCCGACAACTTGTCAACTACGACTCAGGTCAGGCAAAGACACGCCCGTCATAATTTCGAACTGAAGCTGAAACGTAAAAAAGGCGGACGAAGACCTGGTGAAAAATTGACATTGTTGCGGCCCCATGCCCCATGCCCCATGCCCCATGCCCCATCCCCCATGCCCCATGCCCCATGCCCCATGCCCCACCCCACCGGGGGCAATAAGGACTAAAGAGAGAGCACTCGGAGGAGAAAGCGCAGGAAAGAAACAAAAATAAGAAAAAGAAAAAGCACAGGAGATTCTGTTAGTTTTTTTCAAACACGTTGCAAACACTAAATAAAATTTTGGTCACGTGAAAAGCACAGATTAGCGTATTACGAAATCTAAGTTGAACGTTTGCGGTAAATTGCGACATTTCGTTTTGCTTGAGCAACACGTTTCACGGACATTAGTAAATTGTTTTTCTCAATCAATACCGTTTTTCACAAATCATTTAGTTATTATTATTGTAAAGTTACTGTCTCGTAAGTTTTTCTAAATTTGACGGAGACATTCACTGGATAAGTCAGAATATTTTTCATGTTTAAGATAACTTTGAAAACTGCATTCAGCCAAAACACATGCACCCAAAGAGGATTGAATTGTGTCTGTCAGATAGATTTTTGTCCTGCTTAAGCATACTAGCATCAAATTGAATCAACTTCCACTAAAGCTGACACCTCAGTGTTGCCTGAAAATTTACACTGAAGATTTACTTTTGTCTGTCATTAGATAGAGTTTGCTCAGTGTTACGTCCTACTTGATCATGCTAGCATTAAATTGAATCAATTTTCACTAAAGCTGGCACCTGTTGCCTAAAGCAGGGGAACTGCGAACGTCGCGCTTTTTGAGTGCAATATCATTCTTTTCACTCCCTGACGTCACAATACTGATTGAAGTGAATATGCCAATACATGAATATGCAAGTTGCAAACTGAATGTGACCATTATGACTATTTGAGTTTGTTACCTTATCCAAGTAGAAGGTACACATAAAAGAAGAATGAGTATCTTTATAAAAATAAAACTCATATATTCCATAGATAAATCCAAGTTGTTTTGTGATTCTGTAATATTCGTTCAGAGAATTTGGAAAGAAATTGACTTTGAGAGTGCTTTAGGCGCTTTGATCTACTCCCTTAGAACACTTTGTTTAGTTATTCATCCTTTTCCAATCCTGGCTCTGCAAGCTGCAAGAGTGGTGCTGTCATGACTGTAGCTTGTGTGTTTGTCCGTGGCAAAAGAGAGCCCGCTAGCAGCTCCTTGTTATCTATTCGCGTCGCGCGAGTACCAGGGATTAAGAAAGGGTGTTGAGTAGAACTTTCTCAAAAACTTTCTCAAAAACGTTAATAAAACAAAAAGACTGTAACAGCTTCGCGTTTCGCCCCGCCTACTCGGGCACACCGTTCCTCCACAACTTGGGTTTCTTGAAATACGCACCGATCTGGTTTGTCGCGATGTGCCGCAACCCCGACACGGACTCCAGGAGCTCCACTTCCACAAACAGTTTACACGACAGCAGCGAATCTAACATCCAACAGTCCTTTTTCGTGCAGAACTTTCAGAAGACGGACACGATGTGCCACCGCAGCTTGGCCACACTTTGACACTTTTACGCTGATATTTATATCCCCAACCGCAAGACTTGGAACAGCCTCCGGAATCTTGCCAGTCACGATGCAAAACGCAATTTTGCCTTGAGCATCTTCGGCGTCTCCGTATACGTAATCCGCTTCCACGTCTTCTCCAACCTGACGAGAGATCCACCAGGATAGAGAGACAGACAGAGACAACGAGAACGACTAGAAAAAGCTTCCTCATACTTGCAAGCGAAAGGAGAACGCTCTAAATGATCGGTGATTGCAGTACCAGGCACTTTTATACCCTTTCCCTAAATTTCTTTAATCATTTTACATGCCTTAGCAAATCTGCAAAATCTGGTTAATCTCCAGATAGAATTTTGTTCTCTGACTTTGAGACTGTATATAATAGCTTTATTTAAGCTTTAATATATAATAGCTTTATTTAAGTCTCAAATCATTCTAGCTGAGCACGAGTGCTCTCCTAATTGGGGAGACTGTAACTCAAATAAATAAATCAAATCAAATGTTGGTTTTTGAGGAGAGGGGAAAACCGGAGTTCCCGGAGAAAAACCTCTCGGAGCATAGTAGAGAACCAACAAACTCAGCCCACATGCGACGCCGGGTCCGGGAATCGAACCCGCGGGACACATTGGTGGGAGGCGAACGCTCTCACCACTGCGCATGCCCTGCTCACCATAAATAGAGGCGACATGTTTAACTGACTCGTCCACTGAACTATACACAAAACTAATCTTCGTATCAAAAACTACTGAAAACCAACTTCGTTGACGCGCCAGTAAAACATCGGAAAGAGGACTGATCAAAAGCTAATGTACATTGACTTACATATCTTTAAAGGTGCAAATAACTAAACTGTACAAACAAAACAATGTTCAAATATATCTAGTTTCACGTTGCATAATGCAGTGAGCCAGGAAAACAGTTCTTAGTTCTGTAATTATAAGGTTATTTGTGCATATCATAGAATCACTGGGTCAATCTTTTTGTTCTTTTTGTTCTTTTTGCTTAAATTGTCCAACAAAGTCGTGACAAATTTCTGTTCATGCACGATTTTACCCGACGAGAGAAATTCGGATTTTAGATTCATAACATAAATTATAACTTTTCGCTACTGCATGAGATTTGCAACAAGTATGACTCGATCTACAAGGTTTCTGATAAATCGCCTCCAGTTGATAACTGATGTTCTAAAATTACCATTTGCAGACTTTTGGATCCTGGATCAGTGCTAGTGTAGCAGTTGTTTACTGGAACACCTTCATATTTATGATAATTATTTGTGATCAATCTTAATCGTAACTTTTCAAATCAACTTCAACAATCCTCTAAATAGTTGCGACCTATCAATCAAAACGTTTTCATATTAAATCTTCTGTGTTAGCGCTCGTATTAATCTCATTGTAGCTCTTCCCTCTTCTCCCTTCCCTCTTCTTTCCCGATGGATGATTGAAATTTATGTCTATGCATTTCTCTTGAAAAAAGAAACATTCAAGTAGGTTCGCGAAAACATATAAGTTTCGAGAATGCAACAACAAAAAAATATCCCGGGTATTTGATATTTTAAGTTGATGAATTGTCTTGTCTTGACACGTGAGACTGCAAAGACACGTGACTACTGAATACAGGTGTAATCGCCTTATTTGCTACGAAGATGGAAGAACTCTCAAAACGTCAGTTCACAAATTTTCACACCACAGTTAATAAGCTTTAATATCAACTTAAACTGAAGTCGGATTTAGTGAAACTTGTGTCAGTTGGTGTAAATAGTGCATAAACATAAATGATAAAATTTCACTTCGACTTATTTTAGACTTCTTTTCAAATATACCCTACAACGAGTTCAAAGGGATGAAAGTCTCTACTTTCTCTGTTTTTGGCTTGACGTATTTTGGACCAAAATAAAATAGAAAAATGTCATGTGATGAATCAAAGTGCGAAAATCTTAAAGTCAGGCCATTGCAGATTGTATACTGCAGGCACAACGAAGGATCGAATAATCGACAATTAAAAAATATACGAAGAATGAATATCTTATAAGAATAAAACAGGAATTAAGATAGAAACTACAGTTACTCGAGTTTCACGCTTGAAGCTTTCATCAGACTGTACCCACAGGGGCGGTTGAAACAAAATTTAAACTGACTCCTGGAGGGCGTATGGCGCGATCCTAGCTTTTGCTGATGGGCTACATAGAACTAAAAATATTGATATTTTCAATCGTCGAAAACTGGAGCTTTTGCCGTTTCATTCTGCTCTAGTCCGAGCTAGGTATAATTTCCTGTCATCTATTTGAATGAATCTTTCACAACGTCGAGAAAACATAATGACTGAAAGATACATCGAAATAAAACAACACTGCCAAGCTCTTTAGTGACAAATAGAAATGCCTTTTATATTAAAAGAATTTGTTCCAGAAATATAGGACAAAATTAATTTACCTGCTTTGTGTCAATGTTTTTTTTAAATTTCTAATCAGTAACGCCCAGCACTAATCTAGTTTTTTAACTATAATTGAAGTACCATAATTTTCTTTTCATATGATATTTACTTTACTCTTTGTTTTAGTTTACTTAAGTGTTTTCTTTGAACAAATCAATCTATATAAAAAGGCATGTGTTGAAAGTAAACGAAAGCAAAGAGTTGAAAACAAGCGATTTAGCGCAAAAAGCTATTACGATATGGATATGAGAAGTTGTTATAGGTTAATATTTGAAACATGATGTTAACATAGAGTTTGCACAAAAAGATGTATCAACAAATCCCATTTATTTGCCGATTCCTCGATATCCAGAGAATTTGTAGAAAATTTATTTGGAGAGTATTTTAGGCGCTTTGATCTATTTCCTAGATTTTCTTCCTTTGTAATTTATTCTTTCCCAATCCTAGCTCTGCAAGCTGTAGGAGTGTTGCTGTCATAGCTGCAGGTTGTGTGTTTGTGCAAAAGAAGTCCAGCTGACGGCTCCTTGTTGGATTTTAGAACTCAAAGCGACGATCGCACGAAATGAAAAGTACACGCGGAGAACAAAATGACACACACGAGGGGCAGGCATTAAGCAATAGTGACCACGTGATCCCTAAATACATGTATAGAAAGTAATTAAATTTGATATCAGCTTAACCCAGGTTTGTACGATTAAGTTACATCTTACAACGTACTTACAAGAGTTCGCTTTTTTTCCCGCTGTTTTTGAAGTTTCACATCAGTAAGTAATAAACAATAAGTTCTTTCGCTTTTTTAGGAGATGTATTCTTTAAAAAAGGAGAAAATGTACTAGTGCGCTGTTAAATCGTGTTTGGCATAGTTAACCTTGGAACACTGCACGGGTGGATTTTCTTACTGAACAAATACAGACTAAATACCCCAAACACACGCAAAGAATATGTTTGGCTTCCGTTGCAAATTGCCCTCATTTCCTTGAATTACTGGCGACTTTACAAACAAACTATTAAATGCAATCGATTTTGTATTGTTTATAACAATAATTATCGCCAATTGAATTCAACATTTTCAACCGGAAACTCCGACGACTTGTCAACTACGACTCAGGTCAGGCAAAGACGAGCGCGTCATGATTTCGAACTGAAGCGGAAATGTAAAAAGCGGAAGAAAACGAGAAATGAGAAGGAGGAAATACTAGAACATTCGGAAAAGAAAGCGCTGGAAAGAAACAAAAATAAGAAAAAGAAAAAGCACAGGAAATTCTCTAAGTTTTTGAAAAACGTTGCAAACCCTAAATACATTTTTGGTCACGTGAAAAGCAGAGATTAGCGTATTGCGAAATCTAAGTTGAAAGTTTGCGGTAAATTGCGACATTTCGTCTTGCTTGCGCAACACGTTTCACGGACATAAGTAACTTGTTTTTCTCAATCAGCACCGTTTTTTACAAATCATTCAGTTATCTTTATTCTTAAGTTACTGTCTGGTAAGTGTGTTCAAATTTGACGGGAGACATTGAATATTTACTGGATAGGTCAGAATATTTCTCATGTCTAAGTTAACTTTGAAAACTGCATTCAGCCAAAACGCATGCAGCCATTGAGGATTTACTTGTGTTTGTCAGTTCACTAAAGCTGACACCTGTTGCCTGAAGATTTACACTGAAGATTTACTTTTGTCCGTCATTGGATGGAGTTTGCTCAGTTTTACGTCCTACTTTCAAGAGTATGCTTGCATCAAATTGATTTAATTTTCACTAAAACTGGCACCTGTTGTTGCCTGAAGCAGGGGAAATGCGGATGTCGCACTTTTTGAGTGCAGCATCATTCTTTCCACTCCCTGACGTCACAATACTGATTGAAGTGAATATGCCATACATGAATATACAAGTTGCAAACTGAATGTGACAATTATATCCACAAGACTATTTGGTACACTTTGAAACATAAACGAAGAATGAATATCTTTATAAAAATAAAACTGATATTTTCAATTATCAAAAACTGGAGCTTTCGCCGCTTCATTCTGTTCTAGTCTGAGATGAAGAGATTATTTGCTACGCGAATACGATTTTTATGCTTTTCTCCCCGGTCTATTGTAATTCATTATTACAGCATTTCGTGATCACGTGTATAAGGCAGTTATGCAACAATGATTGTTACGTAATTATTTGCGTCGCGACTAGAATTAAGAAAGGGTGTTGAGTAGAACTTTCTTGAAAACGCTAATAAAACAAAAAAGCTGCAACTTACACTCCGGTGTAACAGCTTCGCGTTTCGCTCCGCCTCCTCGGACACGCCGTTCCTCCACAACTTGGGTTTCTTGAAATACGCATCGATCTGGTTTGTCGCGATGTGCCGCAACCCCGACACGGACTCCAGGAGCTCCACCTCCACAAACAGTTTACAGGGCAGCACCCACTGTAACATGAACGAGTCCTTTTTCGTTGAGGACTGTCAGCGGACGGACACCTTGTGCCACCGCAGCTTGGAGACACTTTGACACTTTTACGCTGAGTAATGTATCCCCAACCGCAAGCTGTGGCCAGAACAGCCCCCGCAATCTTTCCAGTTATTTAAAACACAATCTTGCCTTAGGCAAGATCTTCGGCGTCTTCTCCTACCCGACCACTCGATATCCACTCGTGCCAGGGTAGAGAGACAGACAGAGACAACGAGAACGACCAGCTTCTTCATACTTGCAAGCGAAAGGAGAACGCTCTAAATGATCAGTGAATGCGGTACCAGGCACTTTTATACCCTTTCCCTAAATTTCTTTAATCTTTTTGCATGCCTTAGCAAATCTGCAGAATCTGGTTAATCCTCAGATAAAATTTTGTTCTTGACTTTGAGACTGTATTATTCGTAATAGATTTGTTTAATTGACTCTTCCACTAGTACTGAACTATACACGTAACTAATCTTCGTATCAAAAACTACTGAAAACCAACTTCGTTGACGCGGCAGTAAAACATCGGAAAGAGAACTGATCAAAAGCTAATGTACATTGACTTGTATATCTTTAAAGGTGCACATAACTAAACTGTACAAACAAAACAATGTTCAAATATATCTAGTTTCACGTTGCATAATGCAGTGAGCCAGGAAAACAGTTCTTAGTTCTGTAATTATAAGATTATCTGTCTTTAATATCTTAGGCCAAAAACTACTTTGAAATAATCGATCTCTTCAAAACGTTTTCTTTTGGTTTGGAAGTGCAGCTACTTTATCGCTAAGATGGCTGAGATAGGACAATTTTCTGTTGTTGTTTTTTTGCGAAAGAAATCTCTGATTATGCGGAGGATGCGGATAAGACGCACCCTGCCGAATTTGGATCAGATTTAGATTTAACAGGGGTAATTTCTTTGAAACTATGCTACGCCTTACAAACGAAAAAACTATGATGTGGTATATCTGACTCATTGCTCATGGAAGTACATTTTATCACAGCTTTTTGCAGCCTGACCTATCCATTCTTGCCGATATATCTCTCAAGAGATTTGTAAGAGTTTTATTCATTTTTCGAAGCCATGACTAACAAAAATTTATGAATTTTGATTTCTTTAAACCAAGTTATTTTGTACTAGCTGAAACTTTAAAACAGGCAGAAATTGTACCTAACGCGTGGTATTTACGACATCGTCTTCAAAATTAAGCTACTGTACGTGCGGATTTTGTTCCTGAATAAACATAGAGCAATATCCTCACTGCACACATCGTGTCTGACCATTCAGTTAGTAATCGCCCTAATTTCCTCCCTTTACGCGAAGAGCAAAACTGTGCAAATAAGCAAAGCTGTAACAAAATGTAACCCGCGAGTCTGTGAAAGAGCTTAAAAGAACGAAATATCATAGAATCACAGGGTCAATATTTTTGTTCTTTTAGCTTAAATCCTCTCGTAATTGTAAAACAATGTCGTGACAAATTTCTGTTCATGCGCGATTTTACCCGACGAGAGAAATTCGGATTTTATATCTGTAACATAAATTATAACTTTTCGCTACTGCATGAGATTTGCAATAAGCATGACTCGATCAACAAGGTTTCTGATAAATCGCCTCCATTTGATTATATTCTAAAATTGCTATATGCAAACTTTTCAATCCTGGATCATTGCCAGTGTACCAGTTGTTTACTGGAACACCTTCATATTCATGATGATTATTTGTGAGCAGTCTTAATCGTAGCTTTGCAAATCAAGTTCAACAATCCGCTAAATAGTTGCGACCTATCAATCAAAAAGTTTTCTTAACCTTCTCTGGTAGCGCTCGTATTCATCTCATAGTAGCAAGTAGGTTCGCGAAAACATGTAAGTTTCGAAAATGCAACCAAAAAAATTACCTAAATAAGTATTTGATATTATTAAGTTGATGAACTTTCTTGTTTTGACACGCAAGACCGCGAAGACACCGTGAACTAACAATCGTCTCATTTGCTACGACGATGGGAGGAACTTCAGTTCACCAATTTTACCGAGAGGGTTAATTAAGCTTTAACAACAAACTAGTACAACATGCCGTGAGTGATCATTATTTGGCACCCCTAAACAGCGGCTCTTTTCTGGTGTGATCCTTCAAATCAGAAATTTACTTAACTATTAGAAGACTCAAATCAACGAAGGCTTCAAATCTCTATTAATACACGATAACAAAACCAACATCCAGTTTGCCAAAAAGGTGTGTACTAACTATATTCATCTCTTATTTCATCTCCCAGGGCATTTTAGAGAGTTTGGCTTCACTGTTCGCTATTTTCCTTTACGTCACTCATTAATTATTAGTTACACATCTACGCCTTACTGCAGAAATGCTGCTCTGTGATTTCTTGTGTGTTTGTGTAATAAACGCTCTCTAGTAACCCTTAGGCCCGGTTCATAAGTCGCATTTCTGCCGTGTCGAATGCAATTGAGACAATAGATAATGAGATTGTTTGCTTCATTATCTTTTGTTTGAATTGCATTCGACACGGCAGAAATGCGACTTATGAACCGGACCTTAATGAATACTCAGTTGTCTCTGTTCTGGATGGTCAAATGAAAACTAACAATGCGTAGATGAAACGTGCAGGGGGAAAAAAACGGACGCGCAAGGATGAGAAATCAGTAAAACAGAGTCGACACTGTTCAATGAAACGTCTTAGAAGCGGATATAAGAGGAAAACAATTTAAAACTTACACTCCAGTGGTACAGTTTCGTGTGTCATGCCTTCCAGTCAGGCACAATGATCCTCCACATTTACCGAACTGGGTAATACCAAGAGAAAATGATAATACGCATCGTTCTGTTTTCTTGCGATGTGCCATAACCCTGGCACGGACTCCAGGAGTTCCCAGGACAGCATCGAACATAACACGAATTAGTCACATTTCGTTGAGGACTGTTTGCAGCCGGACACGGCAAGCCACCACACCTTGAGTTAAATCAGACATGCCTCAACCGAGACTTACATCCCTAACCGCAAGTCTTGGAGCAGCTTACGAAATTGGTCCAGGCGGAAAGAACACAATCTTGCATGTCCATTATTCCCCGGCATCGTCTTCGTCATCGTCGTCTTCGCCGCCAAGAATTACAATCAGGGATAACAAAAGTGGCAAAGATCAGCAGAAGGACCAAAACTAAGTTCTTCATGCTTGCAGCAAATGACCAAAGAAGAACGCTTGACGGTAAAATTCTTAGCGACCTCTGAACAAAGCGCCCGTCCCTTTTATATTCGTTGACTGGCTTTCCCATTTACATGCCTCAGCAAGTACGAAAAGTGCCCCCATGCGAGTAACGAAAATAACTTATCAAATGGCGAAGGAAGTTAAGTTGATTTTAACTTGTTCCAGACTTTACTGCTTAGAAACATCATCTCACGATTTGAATTTTTCCGGTTTCGTTTTGACTATCGGTAACGTGAAGTTAGATTGGTATTTCCTTAACCAGTATGATCACTTAAATAATATAGTCACAATTCTCTCCAGTGTATGGTCAAATTCCATTTTACATCGTTAACCTTGGCAAATACATTTGGAATAAGAAACTGAATAAACGGTACAGCATATCGTGCCCACTTAACGCATATCTGTTATATTTAAGCTTTTTCGCACATTGCCTCAGTTGTATCCATTACTCGGAGATGTATGATTAGTTTCACAATCAAGTAGCTATTTTTATGAAGTTTTTCGAAAATTTTGCTGAAATAAAACAACTTTGGGGCATTTTAAGTAATGAGCATCACTATTCACACAAAATGCAACATGGTCTCTTGAATGCAATCATTGGTTATTTTTCTCACGGTACAGGCAGAAGCACTCGCCAGGGTGTCTGGCTGAGCGAAAAGCTAGTAAAACGCTTTCTCAATAGTGGAAACGCTTGCAAGCGAGAAATAGGAAAGAGGAATGATAAACGTACGATAATTATGCGATAACAAGGACAATGGAGGGATCGGAGTAAAAACAAAACACTAGAGTTCTCGATAAGTTTCACTGCTCAAATGGAATGCAATCGATGGTCATCCTCTGGAAGTAAAAGGTTTAATTCACGGAGTTCCTTTTAACTTTACTGCAAGACGTCAGGTAGAGGCTTGTTCCAGTTCTCGAATAGACTAACAAACGAACAAAAATAAGAAGATGGAAAAGACAAAGTGAACGGGAAAAAGAGGAAACCTCTAGGGAGGAGACGTGAAGGACAGCACGTGAACTCTTTGGGGCGGCTTCAGTGCTTTTGTCCCCTGTATTTGTTTTAGGGATCCTGGATCAGACCCTAGCTCAACAGGCGGTTTTACGCCATGCCCAAGAGGGATCTGTGTTTCACGCAAAGAGCGTAGGTGTCAAGAAAGGAGAGAAATTTAATTACTGTATGTCGACTTCCAACTCATTTTGAAGTTTAGAAGAGTACCTTTGAAAGAAAAGACTAGTTGTACCATATAAAGACAAAATATTGCTCCTTTCAAAACACATCATGTTCGTTAGTTATTTGCTTTCGGTTCTATAGGAATCCCACTTCCGCAAACAGTTTGCAGGACAACGTTGCATGAGTGTTACATGAAACACGTCGGCGACGGGCAACACGACGGGCAAGCCTTACCACCATAACTTGGTTTTTCTTTTATTTTACTCCGTTTGAACATAATTTTTGAAAATTGTCTAGTCATAGAGAACACAATCTCGTGGAGTGCAAGATCTTTTTGTACCTCCTATGCGCCAAAACGGAAAGACCTGTCCAGTTACGGCACACAAAAGGAAAGCTATCAAAACAAAGTTCTTCATGGTTCTTGGAAAGAGTGACCGAACAATACCACACAACCAGACAGCATTACCACTGACTTTCACGACTTTCTGCATTTTTTTCCTTTTTGGTTAGCTTGTTACTCGTGGCTACCAAATATGTTAATCTGGTCGCGTGAGAAAAATTATACCAACAATCACTTAAAATACTAAACACATAGAACTTGACGCATCAAACAAGAACCGAAAATTAACTATACTGATTACATCATGCAAAAAGTTTAAAACAAAACTCGTGATCCTGAAACATAAAATTTACAACAAATAGTGATCGGGCGAGAACAGACAGGACACAACAAAGACGTGAAAAAAGATTTCGTTGCGAATTCGAAATCATTATCACATCTTTCATTAAACTTGTCCTTTTCACTGATGCTTGCTACATTTTGTTTTAAGCGGTTCCTTTCCTTTTCCAGGCTTCCTTTTTCCAATTTTTCGTCATCGCACAGAATGCTATCGTCTTTCGCGACATGTACTTGCAGGTCTCAGATTATTGACGCGCGGCATAATTATTTGCACGTCCAGAACTAGTCGGCTGTGACTGGTCAATAAAGTTAGCTTTGGGAATACTTGAGCTCTTCGCAGATTCCAGCTGCTGTCAGTCAAACGGTTCAATGCGTAAAGTAACTCCCAAGGTGTCACAGTTAACAATAGCGGCTTAATTAAAAGCGGGCCATACTCTTCACAAAGCGTTTAGCAAGCGATAGCTTAATTTGACTTAATAGGCTAACCAACTCCCGTTGGCAATGTTTCTCAACTGATCGAACAATTGGAACACACTTCACAGATATTTCAGAGCTTACAATTTTCAGCCAAACTTGCGTATAATTTGCAAAGTATGGAAGTTTATAGGAGATTATTAGGATTGGCTGTGTTTATGTAGGAAGGTAGAAAAAAACGTATTTTTTAAAATACGTCAAAAAAAGGTCGTCTAAAATTTCATGCAAATTGTGAAGAGAGAAATTACGATAAATAGGTTTATTTGTTTATTAGCTTTCGCTGTTAAAAATAGGAAATCCATTTGAAAGTTATTAATGTTGTAAAAGATAAATTCCGTTATAGCCAATCAAGCTTTGTAAAATGACTGAGGTAATGTTTAGTTTTGACTGTTTAGTAACCTTGCGTAATCCGTTAGAATTGTGCTCTCAGCTTAAATAGTCGTGCCTCGTAAAATATTCTTCGGTTACGTTCTGCCGTTATTCGGTTACGTTGTTGGATTAAACTCTACTGTTGGAGTCAAGTATCTGCGTATTCTCACTCCTCTCGTCCCACTGGATTGTTTTGCGGTAACAGATCCCGTTACCTTTAGGAGTCTGACAAGCTCCGTCGCTGCACTCGTTTCCCTCTGAATCGTTGTGACAAGGATATTGAGCTAGGCGGCCCCAAGAACGTGTTATCACAAAATGCATAGATTTTCTACATGGAATACAGAAGCATCAGAAGAGATCCAATGGCGAACAGAAACAAAAACTTCTTTTGTTTTGTGCATTGAGAAGCTATTGGGAAGTCTCAATTGAATTTCGTCCATGTGTCTTTGAGACGGCTAGCTTTGTTAAGGTCGCCTTTTGATGAAGTTGTGATTTTTTCCTCTTTATTTTTGTAGAGGTATAATATATCTGTGGCGTATTACAAGTCTTCCAGTAAAAATACGGCTATTATCTCGGAAGGACTGCTGTCTAGCTTTCTACTGTTCATTCAACTTGTTAATTGAACATCGCGCCACTTCGTCCTTCCCCATTTTCTGCATATTCACACAAAAGAACACTTAGCCAGTACGCTTCGAATTTGTCATACATTTAACACAAGTTCTTATCATTTCGAGCTAAATTTTGAATTGATCTCTATCTTTTTCTTTGGCGCACGGTTAAATCTTGGATAGTTCTCTTCTGTAACCGCTTATTCAGAGAACGAGTGGCCCACTTGCGTAAGATCATACGAATTATTATCATAAATAGCATCATAAATAGCGGTGTTCCCAAAGAGTAAAGAATCTTGTAGTTTCTCTAGCAAAATATATCTTCGTCGCAGGTATGACAGTTCGTTTAGAGACCTCCTTGGAAGCTAACGCTCTCCGCCATTAAACATAAAGGTAGTGGGCCCAGGCGGAATGTAGTTATAAAGAGAACAGTTATTATTCATTTTGTCTCTTTTGAAGCTTTAGTTCGTCTTCTTACTTCTTTACAATGTAAACAGAAAAGGTTTCCATAATTACCAAGTAAAATTAAGTACACGCCATGCACTTCATCTCGTTACACTCAGAGTGCGTTCCAAATGCTTTTGCGACTGTCAAGCCGTTCATATCGGACAATATTAGTTTAGCAACAGTGATACCTCTCATGAAAGCTTTAAGCTGTGCCGACAGTCGTGTCGACAGCTTAAACACTCAGTCAATTATCGACTTATGGTGCTCATTCTTGGTCCAAATGTTTCTCGTCTCTTTCCACATGTGTTTCGCCCTCATTTCGCGATCGTCGCGAGTTACTGTCTCCCGTAGAGGTAATTCGGATCGAACTAACTGTTTTGGTGTCACGCAACATCGCATTGCTGTAATTCTCCAAACGGCCACAAGAAATATTGCGCCCCATCTTCGTCCCACTAACCCTCTTAAGGCGGGGGTACACGTGAGGGCTGTTTCCATGCACGTCGCTTAACACGGCGTTCCTGCCAATATCTCGGTCACGTTTCAAGCGACGCTAAATTTCTATGTTTATTTCATTAACCACTGTTTGGCGGTTTTGTGTAAATTTTCTCAAAGGATAGGTTAAATTGAACAAAATATGAAATGTTGAAGATTTGATGGATTTGGAAAATTGAAATTTGAAGTGAAGAATTAGTAGACGGATACCAAACAGTCCCCTACCAACCTGGGGCTCTTTTTGGAGGGGGTCAACTGTCTGGTATAGTGTTTGCAACCCTTTTTAATCCTAACAATTCCCTTTCAATATTACCTAAATATTCACTCCTATTCATGTTTACCCCCGCCTTAAGCGGCTTGAAGTTTAAAGTGGGCGTCAGAATTATCTTAACTATTTAACTTTTTTTTTTTGCGCGTGTTTTTTTCGTTGCTGCAGCGCAAGGTGCAGGACGTTTTTTGCTTTTAGCACAGAGAAACAGTCTACAAAAAACAAGAAACACAATCCGCATTCAAAATCGGAAGTTAGAAGAATTTCACGATGTTCGCAATGTTGCTGATCAAGAGATGTCATTAGATAAGTAGAGCTCTTACACAAGAGAAGTGAAACAGAGTTTTATACCATATGAGATGGATTGCGATTAGAGTAAGAAGGCGCAGGTAGGCCCTGATCAAGACAGGATATTTTTCCTTTTTTCCCCTAATGTACCATTTCCCAAGACACCCGCCAAGAGTCAACAATAACAGAAACAAAAGAGCCGGTCTTTAATTCGCTTCGAAAGTATTGATCGTGCAAGATGAGGGCTTAACATAACTGCAAGCATTGGCTAAACACGGAAATCTCATGCTTGTGTCTTGCAGCCGCGAAGCAAAGTAAGAGACATACCGCTGTTTCTGGTTATCGATAAACCCTGGGACGGCTTTTAAACTTCAAATCTGAGCCTGGGACAGCCTAAATAATCTGATAAGAGAATATTTTATAAACACTTCTTCACTTCATCGAGTCATTCTAAGACGCTAATATAAACATTAACAAATACAGTTACATCTATTGAACTCACGCTCCAGTATTGCAAGACCGCGTTTGCTTCGCTGGGCAAGCTCGTCCGTTGCAAGAACTTTGTCTTCTGATATTGGGTGACCGAGACTGTGTCGATGTCCCACATCCAGCACAGTTACTCCACGAGGTCCATGTATAAACACAGTCCACAGGACAACAATTTGTGTTGCATAATTTCGTCTCCTTAAAGTGGTAGGGGCATCCGCCTCCACAAGACTGGCTGGTAGTTTTTCTCCGCGTACGTGTGGTTGATCCCCCGCCGCACGATCGAGTACATGAACTCCACAAGGTCCAGCTGCTAACCCGACAGTGCGTAACCGGACAGCGTCTTCGCCGCCGTCTCCGCCAAGCGTCTAAAGGCGAAAAGACGGCTGCGATGACTCCCAGTGCCAGAATTGGAGCAACGAGCCGCATCGTAAGTGAAAAATAAACGCGTTTTCAAACGTGCTATACACAAGCGTCTACGTATTACCCGCGCAGTGCATACCAGGTACCGCCGCGCCGGACTTGACTTCGTCAACTTGGCACGATGGATGTTTTCTATGATATCGAGTGTCCTCACGCCACGGTAACAGGAGAAAGAGCTTATCCAGACATAAGTCAGTGTGGTGATGAGCTCATAGCGCTGCGTGCACGTGATAGCACCAGTTACTCTCTTTTTGTTTTTGTTTTTTTTTAAGGATCTTTTTATGCAAAGAATGACCAAGAATATTGAAGCTGAAATTGGCAAAATCTAAATTTCAATGATTTACGCAAGGATGAAATATAATTAAGAACATCAATTGTGGGTTCATGGAAAATAAAATAGATTAAAATTCTATCGCATTATATTTCTAAATGAAGCGTTTAGTTTATACCATTTAAAAGAATGGTGCGCAAAGTTACACGATGCGGACATCATACAGTTTTATTTCATTGTTCATTTCCTGGTTACATCCTATACATGTATACAAAAATGTGCAGAATGATATTTTTTTAAAAGTCGACAGAAATATGACTGTCCAGCCTGGGCATGAAAAATATGCATTCTAAAATATATCAAAGTATACGTCGAACGCGGTGCGAACACGCTAGACTTTTTGAACACGCGTGCGTCTGCCTCGCGTAGCGACCACTGGACTCTATAACTATACAAGTAACTTAAATGCCACAATTTTCCCGCGGAAACGGGGCGCACCAAGTCCCGTTGTCAAAACGTGACCGTGTTAGTGAGTAGTAGTAATGAAAGATTATTCCTCTGGTAAGAATGTGCAGGAATGCCGATAGTAATTCTGACAAGGACTAGAAGGATTTTATTGTTTGGGTGCACCAGCATGGCTCTAATGATGTCATATGAAAATACTCCACACTCTTTTATTTTGTAAGAAAACACTCTATAAGAAAATTTCGAAATTTTAAGACTACATGTACTTTAAAAATAAACTTAAGGCCGGGATTTTGAAAAAATACCATTTTTTGTGTTGAATATTTGTAAACACAGCCCGTGAATCCGTTTCTCCGAAACGAGAAAACTGGTCAAAAAACAACAAACTCGGCACTGGATGTACATTCCATACTAATCCCATTTCTGCAAGAAGCTAAGGTCGAGATGTTTATGATGTGTCACATCATGCAAGCTTTAGTGCCTGCAGCCTGCCATCGACAATAATCTATCGTTTTATTGCCAAAGTCTGCTTTGTATTCCTTTATCCGATCTAAGATTGTACACAAGAATATTTTCAGCCCAAAATTGGGAGAAAAATAAGAATATTCAGTCTGGGCCAGCAAAACAATATTCTTGTAGAAAAAAATGAATGTATTACACTGATTACACGGATTTTCTTGTAGCTCAACACGGGTGGGTAAGCTTACAAACGGATATGTCTACTGTTAGAGGAAATTATAGGTTTAAAAAGGTTAATGTTCACGTGGACTGCAATAATACAAAAGTATAAGTTTTGGTGTTTTAAAAGTTATTTCAGTTTTGCTTGGAAACCTGTGCAATTAGTGCACTAAATATTGTGCTCCAGTTCAGCAAACTTGAGATGTATTTGTCACTGAGCGAAATGAACTGATGATTCAGTGATCTGAAGAAAAACTCAGCTTCGTAGGCTGAGAATACAAGTAGCAGATGTATATATTAAAAACTACAATTGTAGCTTGTTGAGAACGCCACTCGTCAACTGATTTTATCTAGATTTCAAGTTGGCTTTACTCATAACATTCAGCCTGCTACTTTCAGGTTTCAACGTGACTTTATTGAGCGTCTATCAATTGTACATACAATCATGTTCCTCACTAGTATAAGTAAAGTGCTCTTATCATTGCAATACGATTTACATCTTGACGAATTACGACGTCAAAGCTGAAGAAAGAAGAATAAACACGTGAAGTCCGAGTTTTACGAGTTGTCTTATTGCTAGTTTTAGCAAATTCGACGGTACTTTGGAACCCGTGACATGTTCCTCTCCCTCAGCAAGCGAGTTGCTCCGAGCTAATTCCCGAGTCGAGTTCATAGAGTCAAGCACACGATTTTCCAGCCAGTTAAGCCCCTCAACGCCCGTTTTCAACTTTTAGAGTTCAGAGAGGAAAAACCTATTGTCACACTACAACAAAATCGCTTCGGCCGAACATCGCTGCCTAGAACACCCACCTCCTGCGCCACCATGCATCTCCTGTTCATGTTGGTTAAACAAGCCACCTGCGGCGACGGAGCACAGCCACCCTGGTTTTCGTCCAATGCGCGTACCCGACGGACGAAAACCAAGTGGCTACTACTTTCGGAATTTACTAACAATCGTGGAAGTTTTCCGCTACATTCGAAGAGTTTCACTACGTTTTGTTGTTACTTTTGTGGTTTACCATGTCACGTCATATTAAATTTTAATCGGATTTTGCGACTGCGAAGCCTCCAGTCAAACAATATTAAAACAACAAAAAAATGCTTACTCAGTCTCAACAGAAAAGTGAAACACTTATCACTTTCAGTAATTAACCAGGCCTAAAGATTTTAAAATGCATTTTTCCGAGCTTATTTCAGACCTGAGAACATCATAATCCACTTCTGGAGTTCTGACGTTATTCACGAAATTTTATACTGTTATAAATGATAAAGAGAATCACAAATCCGGCCAAAGTGTACAAATCATAACATACTCATTGGCTCTTGGAAATGGTCTGAAGAGACCCCGCAGCCTGACCGTATTTTTATCTAGCTTATATCTAGCTTATATTCTGTAGTCTCCACCACTCCTAGCCAAAGGTCAAGTAGCGAAAAATCAATCATTAATGATAACGGGGGAGTTACAGTTGGAAATATTCCATGCCACTTGTTCTAGTACCATCTGTAGTCAAATCGAGACCGATGATGGAGAGAGTTAGATTCTCGCCCTATTTCCCTAGGATCGTGGAGAGAACGAAGCGATAACGATGATGACATCATTCAGACAACCTCAATTGAAGCTATAATAAACGCATTCCGCATTCTAGGATGTTGTAGATCACCGTATGACAGCCTGATCACTAATGAGGTCAGAAGTCATTTGATGTAGAGATTGAGAAAGGTGCTTAGGCCTGCAGTCTTGATGGAAACTAATGTTAGAAAGTATTGATTGACGCTTTATTTGCGCAAATATTATTATTATTAATGCTCGCTCCCTTACATATAAAGAACATTTGAAAACTTAAGAGTCAAAAAATGGGGATGAAGCTAGAAATATGCTCCTATTTGAGTGTTGTTTCTTTGTAGTTTTTACTTACCTCCTTTTCGAAAGTGGCGCGTTAGTTGACAGCGCAACTGAATTTTATACTCAATTCATAACGCCAAATAGGATAAAAAGTCACTTAAGGGCCATATACCAATGGTGTCTAAAAATATGTAACATATTTCCACGCTATGTTCCTCCTTTTTCTTGAGTAGAGTAAACCTTAGTCACACTACAAACGCAGTCAGAAGAACTTCTAAAGGCGATAAACGTTATCGTAACGTACACGCCGAAAACTGAAAGTATTACAATGTCTCAGAGAGCTTGATCGGTTGACGGTTAGACCGTGCGTTTAATTTGTGTATCACTTGAAGTGCTGGCATGCCGAAGAAATACCTCACTTTAAGAATGTTGCTGACCCTGAAAACCCGCCAAGATTGAACAGAAAAACCTGCTGTGACTGATTTTTTAAAAATAGCCTAAGTGTCATTTCGCGCTTGACTGGCCGGTTAATTAAAAGCCCTCCTCCAGTGGCGAAAGTGAAAAAAAAAAGGAAAACATGTCAGTACTTGCTTTGCAAAACCGAAAGTTCGCGGCTTTGAAAAAACAATCTGCTTTATACGGAAATTTTCCAACCGTACGTCTTCTGTGAGCAAATTACATTACCTCTAAAATATTACGATTATCACAATTAGATGTTCACTGGATCTTACAGATAGACATCGACACCTACAAATCGCTGGCATTAAAAACGGTTAAAAAACGTCAGTTGTACTTACACTGAAGTGTTGCAAGACCGTGTTTCATTCACAGGGCAAGCTGTTCCGTTGCAGGAACTTTGTATTATGACATTCGGCGTCCGGTACTGAGTAGAGTTTCCACAGGTAGCACACTTACTCCACGCGCTCCACGTGTAAACACAGTCAAAAGGACAGCATTGTGAATTGCATATTTTCGTTTCTATCAAACTGTAATAGCAACTCCCTCCACAATACTCCGTCGTCGTTTTTCTCCGCGTGCGCGAAGTGAGGCCACCGCCGCACGATCGGGTGCATGTACTCCAAGCGCTCCAGGAGCTCACCCGGCAGTTGACGGGGGAACAGCTTCGTCTTCGACGACTACTCCACCAGGCGTTTGAAGGCGTCAAAACAACAAGGATTGTCCCTATCGCTAGAATTATAGCAGCCCATCGCACCATGACTGGAATGGAACGGGTGTTTTTTTTTTTTTTCAAATGTGCTCCGAAAACTACGCGCCAGTCACAATTAACTCCGACTCTGGGAAGCGCCAAGCTCAATTTCCGCGTTTAATATGTTGTTATTTGATATCGAATGTTCTCACGCCACTACATAACACAGGGTATAGTGTCGTCAGAGATGTATGAGTGTCTGTATATCGTGGAGTGGCCTGTCTGGGCTAAACCTGCAATCACACCCTCCCTCCCATATATAAAAAAACCCGACTAATCGCAGGTTACTCTGGGCTCTTAACGCAAACGGAGGATTGCTTAACGAGCCCAAAAGGCCTCTGCGTAGAAGGCTAATTATAAAGGGAATTGGTCATATTTCAAATTAACTAGTTCGGTGTTTGCATTTGAAGTATTCCCTTTTTCAGTTTTGGAGGAATGCCAACAGTAATTGGGGTTAGTAGGATTTTATTGTTTGGCAACACCAAGTTCTTTTGGCTCAACACAAGTATGCCGGGGTCGACTACCAAGACCGCTGCAGCCGAATATTGAAACGTAAGGTACCCCCTCCTGCCACCACCATGCAACTCCTGTTCCAATGTCCACCACACTAGAGACAAAAAACATTCCGGCCGCGGCGCGCGGATTAATTGGACAAGCCATCCGCAGATGCACAGCCCAGTTACCTCTCCTCCAGGATGGAGTTATCGTCGTATCGGCGGACGAAAAACCAGGAGCTTCCACATTTGAAATTTCCTAATAAATGTGGAAGCTAAGTTTCTTGCTACACTGCGTTTTGTCGTTACTTTCGTTGCTCACCTCGTCACAACATAATAGATTCCAATCAGATTTTGCGACTACGAAGACTCCAATCGAACAACACTAAATCAGCAAAACAACAAAAAACATTCTTATGCCGTGTCGACAGAAAAGTAAAACCCCCGGGTGGGACTCCCGGGAGGGACTCCCGGGCGGGACTCCCCATATAAAAAGTCAACTTTGATATCTCTCAGGTGCTCATCCTCTAAACTCTACAGCTGAGAAACTTCCCCGGTGCCTTTTAGCGGTATCGATTGCCAAAAAATAGGACAGGAGATTATCAATTGAGATGGATACTGTTGTTAAATGAAAAACAAAACAAAAACAAAAACTTTTCAAAGGTACTTCCACTTTGAGATTTGAACAAGACATGTTTCGATTGCCCTGCGATCATCGTCAGTTGTTACAAATGTTGTTCTATTATGCAAATTAGTAAGTGGTGACGTTATAAGCTGTGCAACCAAAACAGTAAAATGATAATGATAATGATAATGATAATGATGATGATGATGATGATGATGATGATGATAATGATAATGATAACAATAATATTAATTTACAAATATTACGTGGTATTTTTACTCCAGAGGACCGGTTGCCGTTGACCAATCAGTTAGCTGGATTTCCCGTGCAAATTCCTTTCCGCTTCCAATACTTCTGTCACGCATTCCGCGTAAATAAATATTCGCGAAATTCGCCCACACGGACATAACAATTTGGCGTGTTGGATAATAAATCTCTTATTAGACGTTTTGTTGTGTAGTATCGCTGAGAATTTTTACTCGTTGTTTGTATTTTGACTCGCCCTACGGGCTCGTCAAAATACGGCACAGGTCGTAAAAATACTCAGCGATACTACACAACAAAACGTCCAATAAGATATATCATATTTTGCTCGGGTTACATAGATATATGATCACCTGCGCATTACAAAAGTGAGCTATGAAAACAATTAAAAACTGTAAAGTGTAATAATTGAAAATGAGCTAAAAACTAAAAAACAACGCAAGATAAACAAAGATTAAATAACTAGATAGTTATAGATAGAAGCAAATAAATAAGCAAAACTAATTTTAATTAAACCATAGCTATAAAAGCTAGCCTAAAAGAAGCGTTTTCTTCCAAAGTTTTATTGTTGCGAGTTTTACCGGGCAGCGAGTTGCATGGCTTTGGGGTCTTTTGTCACTTTCCTGATTTGCATAATACAAAAACGGCGAAAATATCTCTAAACTGAAAGTAGATATTCCATAAAGGAAAACGCCATTCTTGTTTATTTTGGATGAGCAGTAATAAGCAGCAATTACTTTTCAATTCATAGGTACTTTAAAATAATATCTCGAAACACCTTCACTTCACTGGCAGGGCCGAACATAGCGGGGGGGGGGAGGGGGGCCCGGGGGGGGGCAGTTGCCCCCGCCAGGAAAACTTTTTTTTTCTAACATAGTGTTTAATTTTGTTGGGCTGTGTACGGGAGATCCCTGTGAAGGTTTGTGGAGTTTGCCCCCACAGACAAAAAATCCTAGGTATGGCCCTGAGTCTGGATCTCATCAACACATTCAAATCGCGGGATTATAAACGTTAACAAACGTCGGTTGTACTTACACTTCAGTATTGCAAAACCGCGTTTGCTTCGCGGGGCAAGCTCGTCCGTTGCAAGAACTTTGTCTTTTGTTATTCGGTGACTGCGACTGTGTCGATGTCCCACATCCAGCACAGTTACTCCACGAGCTCCAGGCAAACACACAATTCACTTGACAGCATTTTGTGTTGCATAGTTTTGGTTTCTTTAAAATGGTAGGGGCATCCTCCTCCACAAGACGGGCTGGTAGTTTTCCTCCGCGTACGTGTGGTTGATCCCCCGCTGCACGATCGAGTACACGAACTCCATGAGGTCCAGGCGCTCACCCTGCAGTTGACGAGGAGACATCTACGTCTTCCCCGACTAATCCACCACGCGTTTGAAGGCGTCAAAACAGCAAGAATAATTGCTATCGCTAGAATTACAGCAGCCCACCCCATCATGACTGGAATGGAATGGGTTTTTTAGTTCAGTGTGTTTAAGTTGCTTTGCAAGCTACTAGCCAATCACAGTTGACTCCACGTTCCAGGAAAGCTCAGTCTTCAATTGTTGCTTTCTAGCGTTTAATATGCTGTGATTTGATACTGTTCTCACGCCACCACATAACAAGGGATAGAGAGTCGCGAGAGATGTATCAGTGTCCGACTGTTTCAGTTTTGGCATCCTTTCGGCTTTCGGCTTTTCCCCTGTTTCAGAATCCGGTTTTTCGGTTTTTGCATTCAAGAAAGTGGGCTTCAGTTTTGATCGGTCGCCTGGCTATTTTCGCTTTTTATTTCAATCCGTGTAACTTCACGTTGTACGTGTGCTATCTACAGACGATGCAACTGGAATTACTGAAGGAGAGACCACTTCTTGCGCAAGTCTAGCAACCAACTGAATTTAGTCCAGATATGCTCTACACGAATCAATTTTTTTTTCGATTGGGAGATTGGTATCACCTTCTTCTCTAATTGTATACCTCAAGGTGGAAGGGAGTTACTGTTAGTTTGCATGCTCAAACGCAAATGAGCGCGTGTACGTACACAACGTAAGAGATTTCATTCAAGCTAAGCTCGATAGAGAAAAAAATGCCCGTTTTCTTTTGAATGGGCATAGAGACCTATATTTTTTATTGCATAATGATAGTGTACATGTTATCCTCTTAAATTAAAAAAATATATATATACCAAATTGTTGGAAAGAGAAAAAGATATGGCTGAAAGGGTGCTCAAAACCGTTACTCTAGGATGCAACTTATGACCAAGAAAACAATCACTTGATGAACACTTTACGTCAACGTCACTTTAATGGTGTGATTTTTTTACAAATTTCATATGATATTGTTCCATATGCTCGAGACATTTTACCTGTGAAGTTTTCTTTCAGGTATTACTTTAATAAACTGTGCTTCCAGCTACCACAAAATGTAACGTGGACCGATGAACAACGCTTGTGTAGCCAAGAGTACAGGCATAAATGAGGTACGATTGGCCCATCATGTCTCTGCGTGAAGTCGCTGACCTACCTTGCATACGGCGACTGAGCCCGCAATACGTGCGGCAGTCAAAACTTAGCTGTCCTACCAAAACGACACGAAAATAGCCTTTTTCTTCGCCGCCAGATGGAATAAAGACAATGCTAAAGTTGCCTTGGTCTCTTTTAATAATTAACTAGAGAATTCCGGGTTAATTTGACGACGAACAGCACATTTTGTTCATTATTATACATTGTAGTCAGTCATCTGTCTTCTCACTGGCTAAAAGCCTACAGTTAATTCTGGGATACAGGGCAACCTACAGATTATTCACTAATCTGTACCTACAGATTAGTGAATAATCTGTAGGTTGCGCGCGCAATGCATGATTTCGGAGGGTAATCATGTCAACTGAGTTCGCGGTCTTTGTGTTGCTTCCCGTCAGTGAAGAACCAAAAACATGACTTCAATTTTTTTCTGTTCAATGTATAATAAAACAATTATTAGACTCGGTTTTTGTCATATCCAGAATAATCGGCTTCGGCTGATAACCCTTACCTCGACCTTGATTATTATGGATATCACAAAAACCTCATTCAGTAATTGTTTAAATTAAGACAAGTATTATCCTACATGGCGACGCTTGGAAACACAAGCAAGATGTTTTTCACTTTTTGCAATGTGATATGGTTTTGGGAATTGTAAATCCCCCTTCGTGAATATTTAATGCAATCTCCAGTGAGAAAAGTTGCTTCATTTCAGTGCCTTTCCTATCAGCTGATATTGACGTGAGGACAATAAGGTTTTTCCCACCTGCTAAAGCTTGATTGGTCAATTCAAATTTCCTGCGCGCCAGCAGTATGCAAGGTATTTTTTTATTGTATTTTTCGAAACAGAGCTTGCCGGTAGGGAACATTCAGAGAAAGTTTCATAAAATTTCATCAGCAACTTTAATTTCACCTCAAGCCTCATTGCTTTTTTATGAAAATTCTACCAGTCGAGAGTTAATGAAAGGGTACAGTCGGCAATGATTTCAAATGAAAATTTCTTGATCTCCTTTTCTCACCATATACCTTGGAAAATATAAGTGGCGCTTTCTTTAGTGGGAGGCGCGGTGGCCTCATGGTTGGTGCACTCGACTCCGGAGCGAGCGCTCCGAGTTCGAGCTCTGGCCGGAGACATTGTGTTGTGTTCTTGGGCAAGACACTTAACTCTCACGGTGCCTCTCTCCACCCAGGTGTATAAATGGGTACCGGCGAATTTAATGCTGGGGGGTAACCCTGCGATGGACTAGCATCCCATTCAGGGAGGAGTAGAAATACTCCTAGTCGCTTCATGCTACAGAAACCGGGATAAGCTCAGGCCTGATGGGCCACATTTGGCCCGAATGCAGACTTTACCCTTACCTTTTCTTTCTTTTTTCAGTAATTTCAGTGAGAGGGAGATAATTATTTCATCTTTCTTTCTACAAAACAGTCGTTCTTCGCGTTCGGCTTGGCGCGAAGGGCTCGTGCATGTGAGGCATCTTTCTCTGCATGAAAGGGGCGTTGGGATTTTAGGTTTTGCGGATTTGACCAATTTTTTGTTCGGGTTTTTGGTTGCACTGCGGTTTTTCGGTTTTAGTGTCTTGCGCGGTTTGCGGGTTTTCTCCAATGTAGTCTTTGGTTTTCGGTTTTGCCAAGGAAATTACACCTTGCAGTCGCCCTAAAACTGTAATTCCAAGAGCCACTTACATTGCCTTTCTCCCTTTCTTTTAGAGGAATGGATGACAAGCTTAGCCTTTTTCGCAGCCGTTATTTTGGTCGTAACGGCTGTCAGTTAAGCAGACTATGAAAAGCTCAAGATAACATCAAAGCAAAAGACTATCTCTCAAATATCAGAAAGGGTCACAAGACAAATAATTTCACTTTTTTTATTATTGCTAAGTACTTAAAGATTCCATTGCTTCGCTTTGTAATTTTGTGTTCAGGAATCTCCCGGTTTTAGTTTTGGCAAACTTACTCATTGCTTAGGTATGTTGCCTTGGGTGTTTTCGACCAACACTAAAATGCATTTAGCGGAATCAGGGTTTTGTGGTTGCTTTTCGGCAAATTACTTTAATCGCTAAATTAAGCTTATCGCCTTCAGATAACGAAGTTAAGCTAAGGATATCCTTTCCCGCGTGTTTAACTACGGAAAGAGTGGTTAAATTGGTTCGGCGAATCAATCTTCAAACAGTTTGGTCCGTGCCAAAAGCGTGTTTCATCTGGTATAAAATGAGCAGAGTTTTAGCCTTTAGTTCAGTTGAGTTTTGGGAGCCAAAGAGAGCGAAGGAACATGCAGAGCTGCGAGAGAGGATAAAGGTCGGACTTGCTTCTAGCAAGGTTTAGTGTATTAGTCGTTCCCATTTATTTTCTCCCTTATTCCTGTACTAGTTGGTTGAATTGAATCTGGGCTTTCAATAAATTGCATAAGAACATCCTTGAATCCTACTCGTTCCTGCTTTGCCTGTCTGCCGCATCCTGTTACATATAGCTCAATGCTTTTTCGTCGCGGCGGGGAATAACATTGTGTTCAATTGCTCCGTTCAAGTGGAACAAATTTAAAAGCAACAGAAAGACTGCTTGTTTGGCCAAGGTTGTAAAGCAAAGTAGTTTGTAAAATGCGGCTGCCATTGTGAATACACAAATGAAAATTTTGACAAATGGCAATCCACTTTGGAATGTGGTGCTATTTCAAACAAAAATCACCTACAATCATATTATTGTGCAATTTTTTTCTAGCTTTATTAACAAAAATAATATGCAAACTTTTAGACTACGATGAGTTCAGCACTAACGAGGAAATACGCCAAAAGAACTTCGGAAAGTGAAACAAATCTAGACGTATAAAAATTATTCCCCCCTCCTTTCGCTCACGGTTTGCCACGATTTAATCGCCGCGTAGATTTCTTTTCGTGTTTTGTATTGTTGAAAAAGCTCCGTAGCTTTCGCTCAGAAGAAGAAGAAGAAGAAGAAGAAGAAGAAGAATAAGAACCTTTATTGATTTATACCGCTCAGGGTAGCGCGTTAATCAGCAAAAACTGCTGTTTGCAGCCTACGTCCTCTGATAATGCAGTTATGATTTTTGGCAGTTTGTTGAATAGCCAATCAGGTTTAAGAGTACAGGTAACGTATGGAATGCGCATGCTGTAATTAACAATTATTTGTATGGTGGTTCATCGTGAAATACGTTGTAGTGGCGATTTTCACCCTGCGTAACAGTCATAAGATCTACCCAGGTACAGCAATATTTCCTGACCCCTCCCGGTCCCTCTGATTCGAGCTATCTCCCACTGATCTTTGCGAGTTTAGTTCGTTCACGTGCGCCATGAAAAATAAGGTGGAAAGAAGAAGGTCAGGTAAATTCCAAAGGATTTATCATTATGTTATAATGGCTTGAAACAGTGATGTTAGTTTGGAGTTAAACGGAAGCTCACTTACTTTATTTTTTTGCATGTCGGTGCCAGGAGGTGAAACGTGAAGACATTGAGTTTGTTGACTACTCAATGTCCGCTCGCGAGGCTAGGCTCTGGAAGAAGGTAAGCTAAAATCTTAGGGACCCTTAGGTTGTGAATGCGACTAGACAATAAGATAAGAAATGAACGTGTACCGATCAGAATGTATTCTGCCTGTAATATTTGAGATACGTAAACTGACAGTCTCACGGCGTTGTGTTTGTAATAGATATATGCACCTGTCAATGTTTAGCCCGTGTGGTAGAGGGGTGGGGGTGGAGGGAATTTTCTGAACAAAGTCAAAATTCCTATTCCCCGGAGCATAGAGGCATTTTGTTTGCGCATGCTCGGCAGAAAGTATTTTGATGTGAGTAACCGCTGGTATGCGCCTGCTTTGTGTGTACGCAAAATGGCAATGGTAATGGAAGTACTCTTTTTCTTTCTTCCCTTTGCACCTTGAGTGAAAGCAGCGAAAATCAACCACAAATGGTTTTGTGGAGTCCAGTAGAAAGTCCCAACCAAGCCCGTTTCAGAAGGTCAAGGCCTATACAACTGCTTGTAGTCTTGTTTTGGAATTGTTAGAACACTGGTCAAGGAATATTTGTGAAGGATGCATTGCAGAAGGCCATTTTAACACAGATGTAATTAAAAGCTATTTCATCATGTTAGAGCTGCCTCAAGTAACTTCTGAAATATTCGAGGTTTTTCCTGGGCTATAAACGTTTTTTATTGCTTCAACCACTAGCGCAATAATCCTCGAGCAATTGTGTCAATCGGAAAATAAAATTTATTATTGCCCCCGGTGGGGCATGGGGCCGCAACCTGTGATCATACCCTCCCTAATTTTTTTTACCTTCTCCCTTTTCCACAAAAATAGAACATGCCTGACTGCAGGTTAGTATAAATGGATGAAAAATAGATTCACTCATCCTTCTTTGACTTCCTCCCGATGTGATTCCCATCAGGTTCTAGACAAAAACCTCACTACTCCCAATGACTGCTAGATATACAAGGTGGCAGATAGTTCATTACCAGACTCGCTTGCAGGGTGCAAAATTGCAACTGTGGTGTAATCTATTGCATAATGTCATTTCCCAGTAGCCTTTGGGGCACGGTATTCAGACCTCGTGGTTGACCATGTAATGCTGTATGGCCTGCTTGACTAAAACTGTTGTGTTGCTGTTCTTATCTGCCTGTTTTTACGACCTAATAATATCACATGGTGTCAGAAGCGTTTTTTTTTTATGCAAAGTTGGTTTATTTTCACAGCTGAGCACCTTTTTACAATACTACACCTGTACATTTCCTAACCTAATTTACAACAACAATACAACTACAAATTACAGCAAAGATAACTATCCACAACAGTAATACAAGTACTTACACTACTTGATTACACTACTTAACAAAACGATGTAATTGTAGGTGCTACTTACAATACTGCAATTTATATAAATTACTCGCCAAAACAATACAATTGAAGGGGTGAGTGCAAAACCATGCTAAGTGACGATTTTGTGTCTGTTTTTTGTTTTTCGTCAGTGCCTGAATTTTTGCATGTGGTCTTCAATTAAATAGAAAAACATCACCCTGTATTTTTTTCGCTGGTTTGCTCTTCGTTTTCGAGAAATAACGTATGCAAAAAATCATCCGTTCTACGACGGTATCTTTTGGAGATCTTTTGTTGCACGAGAAACAAAAGAAGTCTTTTGTTTCGCTGAACAATGAAATCAACGAAGCATCCCTTTAACCGGCAGTTGATGTAGCCGAAACAAGTATTCTAAACACATAATTAACCAGAGCATTCAGCAGTACTTTGCTAGCGCCAGCGGTTAATGCGCGGCGCTGCAAGCCGGGTCAGAAGTTAGTAGGGGTTGGTTTGACACCGCAACAGTCGATGATGTTTTTTTTTTTTGCGTTATATCTCCTTTTCCTTTTATTGCCCAAAGCACCCTTTCCAAGAACCCGTGTTGTGATTGCCACTAAACTTCACCGTTTGCAAGTCTCTCTTCTTTTCAAAAACAAAGGACCCTTTCCAACATCCCGTGCTGTCGATGCAACGAAAGTTGCTCAAGGCGATAAAAAAAGCAATTTAGGTGTGTCAGCTTGGTTGGCACAAGCGATTAAGGCGCTGCGCGGGCCGAGGCAAGGTATCGTGAGTCGGGTTCGACACGACATCCGCACTTTTATTTCTTGTTAACTTTTCCTCTTCTTTTTGAAACCAAAACATTAAAATAGCCGGGCATACTATATATCGATGCTGCTAGTGCTATAAGTTCGCACCGAATTACACCTTCGATTTCTAATGTTTCGTGTGCAAGATTCACCCATTTATCGATGCCGTCGTCAATGAACTTTTCAAGGTCTTTTTTTAAAGTGAAGTTTAAGCATTTTAGCGTCTAGCGTTTCCAAAAAGTGAATTCAATGAAATAAAATCAGTGACCGCTAGTTGCTCGAGCCGATACCAGTATTGTGTTTATAAAATGAATGCTATTCGGTCATTATGTCTCCTTGGCACAAACGAACAATGCGCTGCGTTTCGCGAAAATTGACATTTTGTTCGACACAACGTTAGTCCCATTTTCCCTGTTAATTTTTTGAAACGAAAACATTAAAACAACCCGTACTATTGACGCTGCTAAAATAAACCGTTTAAGTTCCCATCAAAACCACCTTCGATTAATTAAGTACTGAATTTAAAATTCCGTCACGCGTCGATAAACTGCAAGGCCTCTTTTTAAAGTTTGAGCATTTAAGAGGGCAGCGTTTTGAAAGAGCGAAATCGCCAACTTCAAAAAGGCAGTGAATTTTACGCTTAACAGGGAACAATGAAACATCTGACGGCGACATGTAATCAAGAATAGTCTGGAACAATGGATCAGATCTAATAAGCCCGATTCGCTTTTTTTTCTGTTTTCTTCGTTTTCTCTCTTCTTTGTCATAAGCTTCCTTTTTCGGTAGTTTTTTTTTCACGCGGATAGGCCGATTTCTTCTGTAAAACAACATGGCACACAATGTCTTTTTCCTAACCTTGAACTAACCATAACTAGCCGAGGTATCGAAGTCTTTGGTATGTAGCTGGTTTTGACATGACGACACTAAAATTTAAACTCCAAAACTATTGATCTTCCTGAAATTTTACTTTAATGATGTATAAGAACAGCTGAACACTAATAGTCATACAAATTTTCACTGCGAATGGGTGCTTGGTTTTGTGATACACACTACGTTTGATTTCTAAGCATTTGCGTGACGCGGCATTTACATGACGGCCTAGAGAGCTGTCGTGATGGTTAATAAAGTGACTTATTTCGGGGAACTTGGCTATGTCTTCGTATTATATCAATGTCTTCCTGTTCTTCGAGGAATAAATTCCCGTTTTTGTGACAAAAACCGCTTATCAAACAAGGAAGTTGTTTGATAAGCGGTTTGAGTTCCCATTAAAATCCACCTTAAAATTCCATCACGCGAAAAAAAAAATTAATGTTGTATGCTTTGATTCATGACTTTTCATTGACCAGACATACAAAAATATTTAATGCAGGAAGAAAATGTTATATTTTTAACACGCAGGTTTTCGTGTTCATTGTTGTGTGGCGACTGCATGCCGCAATTCCATGTGGGTTTGTTTGAAGCTAATATCAAATTTCAATTTACAACCGGTGGGAAATGGAAGAGTTCGAAACGACAAGCTTGTCTTCGATCGTTTTTGGAAGCCTTGTTTAAGTCGCAGCGAACAAAACCAAACATTTCAACGCTGATCATCATCGTTTGATCATCTTTTTTTGCCGTTTAAGCATCGGCCCGCGCAGCGCCTTAATCGCTTGTGCGAACCAAGCTGACACGCCTAAATTACTTTTTTTATCGCCTTGAGCAACTTTCGTTGATTTCATTGTCCAGCAAAACAAATAGTTTCTTCTGATTTGCGTTCTACAGAAACAATCCAACGAAGAACAAACCAGGGAAAAAAAACTACAGAGCAACGTTTCTCAGGCAAAGCGAACCCACACGCCAAAATTCAGCTATTTTTGAGTACTTTCAAAATTGGCAGAAAAATGTCGGGGACGTTCTTGCCCGCGGCTTTGTTTATCTAGCTGCATCGACAGCACGGGATGTTGGAAAGGGTCCTTTGTTTTTGAAAAGAAGAAGAGAGAGTTGCAAATGGTGAAGTTTAGTGGCAATCACAACCCGGTTTCTTGGAAAGGGTGCTTTGGGCAATAAAAGGAAAAGGAGATATAACGCAAAAAACAAAAAAAACATCAGCGACTGTTGCGGCGTCGAACCAACCCCTACTAACTTCTAACCCGGCTTGAAGCGCCGCGCAATAACCGCTGGCGCTAGCAAAGCACTGCTGAATGCTCTGGTTAATTATATGTTTAGAATACTTGTTTCGGCTACATCAACTGCCGGTTAAAGGGATGCTTCGTTGATTTCATTGTTCAGCGAAACAAAAGACTTCTTTTGTTTCTCGTGCAACAAAAGATCTCCAAAAGATACCGCCGTAGAACGGATGATTTTTTGCATACGTTATTTCTCGAAAACGAAGAGCAAACCAGCGGAAAAAAATACAGGGTGATGTTTTTCTATTTAATTGAAGACCACATGCAAAAATTCAGGCACTTTTGACGAAAAAAAAAACAGACACAAAATCGTCACTTAGCATGGTTTTGCACTCACCCCTTCAATTACTTCTTTAATTTACAATACCAATACTTAGACTACAATTATTTTACAAATAGAGACATAAGAGTAGGAGTGGCACATCCCCTGGGACAAAGATATTTGACACAGCTCATGCACATAGTGTTCCCCATTTTGCTCTGTATTTTCCCAATGTGTTATTTTTAAAAGCAATTGTACTTTCACAAAGAATCTTTTCATTAAGTAAAACGCAGAAAATTTTAAAACTTGGAGAGGCTTTATTTAACCATGAGAGAAAGATGTGGTACTTCGCAATAATAATATAACGATTGAGGGCTTGAAAAATATTTGATTCAGGCTGATAGCCGTACAAAATATCCAAAGTGCTTAGGGTGACATTTTCTGATCT
>CM042748.1:13314850-13319850 GCA_022496165.2 Catalaphyllia jardinei
GGCTCCAAGATGGCGGCTGAATCTGTCACTGAGTTTGGCTACAAAAGCATGAATTTTTCTCAAGGAACCCAAGAACATTAAAATAATACTGTTCAGGTCGCCAAATTACCCAAAATAAGTCACTTTTTCAACCAACATGACAGCGGCTGTCATGTAATAATGTCACATCATGCAAAAGCTTAGAAATTCAAATCTAGTCTGCAACAAAACCAAGGATTCATTCTGAGGAAAATTTGTACAAATACTAATTTTCAGTTGCACTTATACATGTACCGGTACATCATGATTTAAGTAAAATCTCAGGCGGATCAATAGTTTTCTAGTTTGAATTGTAGTGATGTCTTGTGGAAACCTCCAATAGGGTCTGCACATTGTCAAATAACAATTGAAAGGCTGCGGGTAAGAACGTCCCCTAGATTTTTTGGCCATTTTCAAAGTGCTCAAAAGTAGCTGAATTATGACATGTGGGCTTCATTTTACCTGAGAAACATTCCTCTGAAGTTTGTTTTGCAGGGTCTGTCTTTGTTGTCTAGAAATAACGTATGCAAAACTGAGTCGGTTTTCCAAGCGGCATGTATTGTTAAACGAAAAACAAAAGAAACCTTTTGTTTGGCTAAAGTATGACTGATTTCTCACTGTTGTTTCGTTGGCTCAAGTGAACGAAGCTGATTCGAATTTGTTTTGTCGTGACACTGGTTTGAGTCGATACGAGGTCAATCAATTTTTTTTTTCGTTTTGTTTCTCGTTCTGTTTCTCTGGGAGGCACGGTGGCCTCATGGTTAGTGTGCTCGTCTCCGGATCGAGCGGTCCGGGTTCGAGCCCTGGCCGGGGACATTGTGTTGTGTTCTTGGGCAAGGCACTTTACTCTCACATTGCCTCTCTCCACCCAGGTGTATAAATGGGTACCGGCGAATTTAATGCTGGGAGGTAACCCTGCGATGGACTAGCATCCCATCCAGCGGGGAGTAGAAATACTCCTAGTCGCCTAATGCTAAGGAAACTGGGATAAGCTCCGGCCTGATGGGCCACTTGGCTCGTATGCAGACTTACCTTACCTTTACTTCTTTCAAAAACCAACATATCTATCGTAATTGAATTGCCGTTTTTACTCGCTAGGATCTGGTATTGATATGTTTTTAGCTGGAATTGTGACGTATGCTTTCGGCGCGCAAAGCAGTAATTTACCACAAATTCAGAGCTTACCTGTTCATTAACCATAGTTTTCTCGTTATTTCCACCGATATTCAACGCTTATTCAAGGAATATTTGTGACCGCCTGGTAGGAGATTTGGCGTCATTAAGCCTTTGACCCTCGATGAGTCACCAGCATGCCTCAGAGAACTGAGGTGTGTTTTTGTTCCGAGATTATGGCTTAACTTAGCCATTGATCGAGGAGCAAGTGAGCCAGGTGGTAGAGTCTAGAAACGCTTCTTCTTCCAAAGCAAAGCATTTGTCGTGGACTTAAGGCTCATTTGCTAAACTTCGGCATGTGTCAGGTTTGGAAATTAGAACTGCTTTCTAGACTCTTATTATTTGCTTGAAATCAGCCAAAAAGCATCCTTCGCTGCCAAAATTTCTGGGATATCCCATAATAATCTTTCATACGTAAAGCAAGAGCCGTGACTATTGTGTGTGTGCGTGTGTGTGTGTGTGTGTGTGACATGTAACGTGACTCGAACACGGTCAGGAACTGGTGAGAAAGGCGGCCAGGCAGCAAAGTCCTTGAATTTGACCTGTGTTAGGTGAAAAGTTAATTTGAACAGATTCAAAGCCGTTTCTACGGGCCAAAAAAGAACGGAGGTCGGTTAAATTGGCAAGTAGGCGTTCCATGAGTGTGTATGGGGGATTTCCAAGCAGATGATTACTTTGAATTGTGATAGGATCGAGCCCGCCGCAAAGAAAAAAAAGACAAAGAACGCCTCATCGCAGGTTAGAAAGAAGAAAACTTTAGCTCAAATGTAAGTTTTGCTTTGTTTTTCAGCGTTGTTTTGCTGATAAATTTTCCGTTTCATGCGCTCTTTTTCAGCATAAGAGCGAGTTGGCTTAAGGCTTGCTCTTTCTGTGTTGTCAGAACTAATCATTTCATGGAACAAGCAGTTTTGTACCCCCAAAAAAGTAATTTCTGGTAGAACCAGTTAAATCGATCACTAACGTAGCCGATTTGCAAAAACTTTCAACCTCTCTCTCTGGGCACTACTCATTGACTTGATTTAGGTATCGATTCATGCAATAGATTTCAAAAGTCGAGATTGTTTTCCCTGGCCAAACACTACGCTAACCCTAGCGTGTCCTGACCTTAACTCTAACCTAATCCAAAGCGCTGGCGCTAACACTAAGGGCTAGCGCTAACCCTGAGCAATAAACCTAACCCTGAGCGCTAGCTCTAACCCTAAGCAATAAACCTAACCCTGAGCGCTAGCTCTAACCCTAAGCAATAAACCTAACCCTGAGGGCTAGCTCCAACCCTAAGCAATAACCAAAACACTGAACGTTATTTCTAAGCTCGACTCGTAACCCTGACCCCAAACGCTAGCCCCTAATCTTGTTCCCTAAACCTAACCTTCAAGGCTAACCCTAGTTTCGAGCGGTAACCCTAATAAAACTGGGAACTCTTAACCCTAGGAGTTAAAGTCAGCATTTGAAAAAAATTAAAACAAAAACAACGCTAATAGTATTGTGTAACAAAGCAGTTCCAAAAGACGCGGACTGTGACATGCAAGTGTTTTTGCATGCTTTATTTCTGGAATACGCAACAGAAACGAGGGCAAATAAGTGCAAGGCAGTTTTCTACAGGTATAAACAAGTCAGCATGCAAAGTTTGGAGCTGTTTTGGCCATTTTCGATTTTAGCAAAAAATCTAGGGGACGTTCTTGCCCCCAGCCTTTCAATTGCAAAGCTGCCAGTTTCCAAATAGCCTCCTGTGCAGACATTCTTTGGGCTTGTCACAGAGGATGACCGGATAGTACCCCATGATGACCTCATTCAGGCTTATATTATCACTGCGTAGGTGACGTCATCATTTATTCTACGCTCTTGTGATGAAACTGTGGCATGCTATCACATTTGAACCCCGTAGCTTCTACTTTCAAGAGTACCGATTTAGTTTGCATTCACTGCGTTTCCAAGGAGAATTTTGCAGTTACAGTGAAGGGTTTTACTTGTGTTTCATTGGTGTGTCGAGAAATACATATAAGACCATGTAAGCTATCTGGAAGGCAGATGCAAACGAAAAAGAGCTATCATCCCTGCGGTTGTTACGAATTCGCCTGCGGACAAATTATTTGCTTGGGTAAGAAGCCCTGTGCTGATAGGAATAAGTTCTTCTTATGATACCACAATAAGTTCTAAAGATTCTGTGCTTTTTTTAGGCTTGTTCTGGGGTTGCTTTTGTGTTTTAACTATGCAGCATCACAGAGGTGTGAGGTTTGTTTTGAAACAGTAGCCTTTTTTTACATCAGCTAGAAGACATCCTAAAATAATGGTAAAATTCATGACCCTCCTGCTGGTTCCTTTATACAGTGTCTCCACCCAAGTGATCTTACAGGAGATGGACTGACCAGATCATTGCTTTGGTCTTTCGAATTAATACCTGCTCCCACCGCTCAATACATGAGATCAAGTGTGATACTATTCGCTTCGAATATGACTGTAACTGTTCTACTTCGACCTCTTGCTGCTTAGTGGCAATGAATAATAACCAAAACACCTTCAAAAATAATCATTTTGACTCCAAACGATGACCTACATGTAGAACGGGAATAAAGTGCCAAGTGAACTGAGACAGGCTAGACATTCACACACGCAACACTTGTATGTATGTATGTTGCGAAATTTCAGTCCACTTCAATGGCTAAAAAGGTGAAAAAATGTGGGTACTTCTCGGTACTTCTTGGCCAAAACTCACCATTACATGTATATCTATATTTTGTGGCATGATGCCCAAAAACGGAAGACATCAACATACTGTGCTGAAAAAAGGGAATATTCATGACCTTGTTATGGGTTAGTGAATACTTTGTGATGCAAACAGTCACATAACACAATCAAAGACAAGTCAGAATATTATAATAAGGCTACCCTCTTGAACACATACAGGTCGTTATAATCATGTCAAAGAATTAAATAATGCACTTTTCCTACCTTTACTACAATACAAATAAGAAATAGACTGCGGAGAAAACCCCCTTGTTTTACGCTGAAATGAATGATAACTTCGCTGTTGCGTCATGTACGTAGAAAATTGCATCATGGGATACTATTTGATCCTCATCTGGGTTTGTCACGCAGTCTTCCTCCCTGTCTGCTGAAGCCAAGGGAACATTCCTTGCCTTTGTTTGCTCGCATCCCGATCACGGCTGTGGAATTTACCCTTAAGATTGGCTGGAGGTGATGTGTAAAGTACTTTGGAGGCAATCGGTGCTGCCTTATGATGTAGTAAAAAGCTAAACTGAATGCTCACATCAGTTCAATCATACACTCTCAATAACCACACAGCAAGAGGTTTGGGCCAACAATCTATTGAGTCAGAATTGGCTGCTTGTACCCGGTCAAACATGAAAGGTCGTGACTGAATCAATAGACTCCCTAGGGTGGAAGGGTTGGGTTAGCATGCTTGCCCTTGGATTCAACCTATGACTGACCGATCAGCAAAGCTAGCGCCCAGATAAGCTTGGCGAGGTCAAGTGATCAGTAGGTAATTACCAAGAATAACTCAATGTAATTATTGCACAATCATGCACTCTCAGTAACCACATGACAAGAGGTTTGGGCCAACAATTTATTGAGTCAGAGTTGACCGCTGTACGTGTACACTGACTAACCCGAAAGGTCCTGACTGAATCAATAGACTCGCCGAAGTCAGGTGGTATAAGAGAAGAGACGTGAATGTGAGAAAAGAGAGATAACTATTTATTGTAGATCTACAAATATGATATATATGGGTATTGACATAATAACCCAAGTTATTCTTGCATTTTGATTGGTTCTTGCCTATGGTCTAT
>CM042748.1:13332768-13346354 GCA_022496165.2 Catalaphyllia jardinei
AGCTTGGTCTCTGTTCACCCTAAAAGCATCATGCTAGGTCAAATGACCAATCTCGGCATTGCCGGATTTGATACGTAGGGGGCCTGGGTACAAGTCGGTGTATTATGGGATTGACAACACAAGACCCATATATTCAGAAAGAGCACACTGAGCTTTTAAAATCCTTAAGTTTCGTGGTAATTGCGCCAATATTGAACAAGATACAGCCTTTCAAAATCTTAAAAATTTAGTAACAAATGTATGGATTGCCGGACACTTGTCCGGAAATCCATACATTTCTTTGCAAATTTTGAAGTTTTTGAATGGCTTTATTTTGTTCAATATTGGCGCAATTAACACGAAACTTATGGATTTTGTAAAACTCGGTGCTCTTTCTGAATATATGGGTCTTGTGTTGTTAATCCCATAATACACCGACTTGTACCCAGGCCTCCGACGTATGAAACCTGGCAATGATCTTTCATGTTGTGGTGTCGTCAGGTTAAAATGTGAAACTCGCCCCAGTTCCCTGCTGAGTTCCAAAACGGCCAATAACTATGCCTGGCTGTGATTTTGATGAGAGAGTTCACTCTAACAGCCGGATTGCAAATTGTAACAACATTTTATTGAAATAAAGTTTCTCTCTCTTCGTCTTGTCTATATGTTAAGTTAAAAAAATAAAATTTTTAATCCAGCCAATGTCATCCCTGCTTTGGGTTGGTTCAGCTCTGGTCCTGAGCAGATCTTGTTTCTTTGTCCTCATTCCATATTCCAACTTTAAAATCCTGGTCTGTTTTATCCGATGCCTTCCCCACGCTGGGGACAGTTGAACACTTACAAGTGTCGACCGTTTGCTCCCAAGTGGGGTGGACAGTGTAAAGGAAAGTGACAGTTTGCTCCCCATGTCTATGGGGTCTGTCTTAATTGTCACAATGCCACACTTAAAAACTTTTGAATTTTTAAGTGGAAACAATTAATATGCCAATTCGTAATTTGATTGAAGATGCTAATCTGCAAGTCAATGCATCGAAAAAAAAAATTGCCAAAGTGGCAGTATATTAAGCTCACCCTTCCCGAAAATTTCAGATAAAAAACCCTATTTAAATGGGAAATGTCCGCAACCGGGACATGAAAAACGGAAGCGCAAGTATGGCGCTCAATTTCAGTACATAACCGTTGAAATCAAGGAAAGAATTGAACACAGAATCCGCCAGTCTGACTTCCCGACCAAACCACCGGCTGATCGTCATTCCACAAACTTCACTAAAGAGCACAAGTCACCAAACGACTCTCATCAGTGAAACAACCAAAGTCAAGTTTCTCTCTTCAATTTAGATTAAAGAAATTTGCCGATATTTATATTTATGTTGAAAAAGCTTGGTCTTGTTTTATGAAAACAAAACATGGCAAAAGGTTTAATTGTTAAGTTGATTAGGCATGTTCAGTTTGTTTGTTTGTTGTCCTTTTTCACATCACGTGACGTCCTCTTTCAAATGTAAATCGCAGTGCCGTGCGAATTAATACTTAAATTTGTACAAAGACAATTCTCCTGAGAGCATCCGTGATATGAAACCAGCAATTAACAAACGAAACTGAACAGATAGTGCTGTTGAAAATTAAAATAAACAAAAGATACGCATGTAAACCAAATTGCTCATATTAATAGTTTCAAAAAATTGGAAGTCAGTGTGTGCTTACGTTATGAATTTGAATTTATTTATTTACCTATTACAATTTAATGGCATCAAAGGTAATACATACTAATAAATTAATTTCTATTTCAAATGCGCTTGAGGATTAACTTAAGTAATTTTGTAGTGACTTAAAATTTGTCCGCGTGTTGACTTGAAGAGGTTTTAAAACCTACAATGAGCGATAAAAGTGTTTGGCAGTAAAATTCACTTTTCTGCGTCTTGGAAACATTTCCCCCCTTTCCCTCAAACAATGCTGATTTTCCTATTTCTTCAACTGCACAGACCACAGCACCTATACAACATTGAACTGGGGGGGCCGGGGGTATCAGAGAATTAACGCTAGATGCAAATAAAATAGAACAAATGCTTAAGTATCGAAAATCGCCTTTTTCTAAGTGTCAACTTTTGTCGCTCATTGTAGCATAACTCGATGACTTCTTTTGTAGTACAAAAACATTAAAAAAATAACTGAATTATAGCGTCTTCGTAATCACCACCTGTGGTGTCACGTAACGTCTGTGTTAACTAAATATTGCGTGACAAATCAAATCTGACGTTTGGTGAGTTTTACTGGAAATATGAAGAGTCTAGAAAAAACGAGCCTGGCTAGCGAGCACTAACCGACAGTGTTATTGTTGATATTATTTAAGTAAATTATATTTTACGTTTAAATTTAAAGAAAAACAAATTGAAAAATACTATCGTGGTGAATAATTTTTAATCCCTGTTTGATTACCTATGTTGGTTAGAAATTAATCAGTTCTTAAAATTATGACCAAAGAATGGAACATGTTTCATGATTACCCTTCATCAGTAGACTGATTAACCGTTACATGAAACTCTACAGGTTACCAGCCTACAATAAAGAATTGTTCCTCACCTTATTTATAACTGTTTGTTATAAATAGCTGATTGACAAAAAAGAATTAATCAATTCAAACATCCAGAACCTTAGGCAGCCTGGCCACCAACTGTTAGCACTTGGTGTTCTGGGACTGCTTTGGCTACTAGCACAAGATATGATTTGTTTATGGTAACCAAGGCAACCATTAACTAATCATAGCTCATGTTGGTTACCCAAACAATTCCAGGAATCCTAGTACTGAAAGCTGGTGCCTAGTCTCCCTGATGTTTCAGGAGTGGCTTACTAATTAAAAGTTACTTTTTGGACAATAAGATTATAAGCTTTAATTTGCATGAAAATGACAAATTACTAGTAAATGAAAATTATTAAGCTGTGTGAAAGTACTTAAAATGGGAAAATTAGAAATTCAGAAAAATGTTAACAAGGAAATGCTCTCTCTTTTCAAAAAAAAGAAATCTGATTTGATTTTAATTGAATCTGTAGGATTTATATGTTTAGCATTTTATTTTTAAAGTTTAGATTTTAATGAAAAATTTAGAAAAGAAAGAAAACCTGACCCAGCAGCAACCCAATCAGAGAGACCCCAGTGACCATTAGCTCCATTTAATGTCATTTGTAAAAATTCAATCAAGTCAGACCAATGATATTCAGTGATCTCCTCTGTCCATGCTTTCTCTAGAGATGCACCTTCCTTGAGCCCTACAACTTAGCACTCCTGTTTTACGTCCTTGGTTGTGGAACATTTCCTGATACATTGACCGCAAAAAAGCATCCTGCTGGGCCGAAAAATGCCAAATTGATGGTGTAGTATTGTGACAAATTAAGTGAGACACTAAAGACATGAGCAACAAACTCTCACCTGCCTTCATGCTGTCCACCCCACTTGGGAGCAAACAGGCAACACTTCCAAATGCCCAACTGTCCCCAGCTTGAATTTCAGGATCAGATAAAGTTTCCCAGGATTTCTCAGTTGGAATATTTCAGAGGACATCAGAAACACACACCTTCTCAGAGGCAGAGCTTCCGCAACCCAGCAGGGATGTGACTGGCTAGATTTGAAAATGACCACCTTGGTGTTGGTGTGTGTGCCACCTTCTGTCCTGGAATCAAATAAGAACCTAAGAACTTAAGTACTAGATACATGCAAGCTCATCAGCAGTATAAATAACTAATAAATAAAAATGGCACTTTCTTGGTGACACAAGCACAGAATAAAACAAGAGTGAAACCTTAAGCTAGCCTGTGGATAGGCTGTGCGAAGGGTACCTACTAATCTCTACAATGCTAAAAAAACATAAATTAACTGTCAAGCAAATTAACTGATGAAAATGTCTAAAGGAAATCCGAGCAGGGGTTCAAAATAATGACAACTTGCAAAACCAAGAAAGAACCAAGAATTCATGCAAACCAAATTCAAATATATATTCTCATCAACAGTCTGCATTATGAAAGAAATTACTACTGTTCAAGTTTGTTTCTATTTGGATGAGAACATCCCAAAGCCGTCTCGAAATCAAAATACTGTAACAATAAAATGAAAAAAAATAAATAAATAAAAAAACCCAGATATACACATACTGGGTAGGTTAAAAATGCAGACTGTTGATGTAACTTATTAAATGTTATTACAGGCAAGAATAATGGCATCGAAATCAACAAGATAGAAAACAAAAATAGCCCTATTCCAAAACAATTCCTAAATGCTAATATTCTAAAGAGTGGTTTTGTCTTATAAAGAACCTTTTGTCTTCATAAGATTTCTGCTAGAATTAACGTTTCCAGTGTCAGCTTAGGGCCAGAACACATTCGGTATATCATCCTGGATGAAATAAATTCAATCAAGAACATAAACATGATGGATGGCAAAAATTAGACTGACTCAATTCACCTTAGAGCTAATAGTTTCATCTTCTGAGATGCTTGAAAATTAAAGTAGTATACTTTTATGCTTCACTGTATAAATGAGCTTGCAGACCTACTTTTGTACAAAGTAAACTAAATAATAAAAAAAGGCTTACTGTATTTTGCGAAACGAAACGAAACGAAACGAAATGAAATGAATAAACCTGAACTGAAATGAACATACCAGTGTCACAACAGTCTGATTCCTCCGTGCCATAACCTAAACAAGGAAGAAAACAGCGGAAGAGCAGAATGTGCAAATTTCGAAAATCTGTATTTTGCGAAACGAGCTCCTCGAAGACTGTGAATACATTTCTTTAAGGCTTTTCATATATACAGCACGATGCAGTAATGATTTTGAACCTAAACAATGAATAAAACAGCGGAAGTGCAGATATGCAAATTTGAAAATCTGTATTTTGCGAAACAAGCTCCTCGAAGACTGTAACGATATGCAACTTATCTCTTCGGATTCTCTGACACTTTTCGTATATACAGCACGATGCAGTAATGATTTTGAACCTAAACAATGAATAAAGCAGCGGAAGCGCAGATATGCAAATTTGAAAATCTGTATTTTGTGAAAGGAGCTCTTCGATGACTGTGAATATATAGCTTACCTCTTCCGATTCTTTATCGCTTTTCGTATACATAGCACGATGCAGTAATGATTTTCGACCTAACAACGAGTAAAACAGCGCAAGTGCAGATGTGCAAATTCGAAAATCTGTATTTTGCGAAACGAGCTCCTCGAACACTGTGAATATATATAGAATTTATCTCGTCCGATTCTTTGACGCTTTTTGTATATACAGCACGATGCGGTAATGATTTTGAACCTAAACAAGGAATAAAACGACGGAAGTGCAGAATATGCAAATTCAAAAATCTGTATTTTCGAAACGAGCTCCTCGAAGACTGTAACGATATGTAACTCGTCTGTTCCGATTCTCCAACACTTTTCGTATATACAACTCCATGCTGTGTTGATTTTTGCACACAGTTTGAGCCAAAAGGTCAGAAGTGCCCCATTTTGCGAGACGCGCGTTCAGTGCATGCCTGTCATTTGCGTGACTGCCTTACTTTGTTGTTACCAAGGTGATACAGCGAAACTCTCATTCGTTTCTCAGCTAAAACAATAAGGTAATGATCGATAGTACACGATTACTTGTCTTCCGTCAATAAAACTGAAAAGAAGAAGTCTTACTTCATTTAAATACTCAAAATCTTTATTGAGGTAAACATTTTAAGTGCTATATTATCAAGATAATTCTCAAGGAATCAATGTGTTTGGAAATCTAATGCAAAAGTAACAATACTTCTATACTTCAACACTGCATCGAGTTATATATACGAAAAGTGTTAGAGAATCGGAAGAGATTAGTTGCATATCGTTACAGTCTTCGAGGAGCTCGTTTCGCAAAATACAGATTTTCAAATTTGCATATCTGCACTTGCGCTGTTTTACTCGTTGTTTAGGTTCAAAATCATTACTGCATCGTGCTGTATATACGAAAAGTGTTAGAGAATCCGAAGAGATTAGTTGCATATTGTTACAATCTTCGAGGAGCTCGTTTCGCAAAATACAGACTTTCAAATTTGCATATTCTGCACTTCCACTGTTTTATTCCCTGTTTAGGTTATCGCACGGACTGTTGTGACACTGGTATGTTCATTTCAGGTCAGGTTTATTCATTTCGTTTCGTTTCGTTTCGTTTCGTTACAGTAAGCCTAATATAAACATATAATTATTAGTTTATACCACAGAAGTGAATAGTACTTTTCACTCATGGTGATTGGCTACCTCAAAGGAATCTTGTGCTGTAACAGTCAAACCTAACTCAAATTGAACACACAAGTGCAAGAGTAATATTATCTGTTCAATAGATTCCAATCACATGGAATGGGAGCAAAATGAATATAATTTCATGATTAACTGGTTCAATCAATGGGGTCAAAAGTATTTGCTGCAGCATACAACAGCAGAAAATCCCTACGAAATAGATGGTGGCTGGTCATGGTAAAGTGTAAATTTTTTTTTTCTATTTTGATGCAGTCAGTCACTAAGAATGTAGATCTATCACAGTGTTTTGTCAACTTTCTGCTAGCCCTCACCGCCAAGATGAAGACTATAAAGACCAGCAGTAAGAAGGCAGGAAACTACATCACGAGAAAAACAACAATGAACTTTAAATTAGCAATAACTTATTTGAAATCAAGTTATCACCTCTGACTCCAGTATATAACCCAATTACTTAAGTTCATATAAAGTGTACTACTTTGGTCAGAATTAGCAGCAAAATTTCTTTAAAAGTTTCAAAAAGAAAGCAAAAAGTACTTGTTTGAGCAATGATGACACACACACCTACATGTACATGTACTGTAACAATCTTACTATCTTTCCCTTAATGCTCATTGCTAAAGTGACAAGACTATGACTTGCATTGGTTATGTGGTTTGCACAGTTTGGACTGTTTGTAAAGTTTGGCAGATGCTCCATATCCAGTCAGTCAGTTGTAGTAAGGTAAAGTATGAGAGGAAGTCTATTTTTAGCTCGTCACTGGTAGTTTGGCGTTAAGTCTACCTCGCAGAACTGATGTCAGATCTCTGGTGTCTTAGAGCATCCATTTTGTAGTGGTAGTTGGTCATGTTGACAACACCGGTAGCACTGTGATAGCATGCCAATGTTTTGTTGAGTTGTGTTGTGAGTTTCTATCCAACTGTTGGTTGGTTGGTTTGTTAAGGTCATAAGTAAATCACTTGCAAGGTGTACATAGTTGTTGATGCACTGGCTCTGTTTTAAGTTAAAGTTTATTGCTTTGTTTGTTGGTTGTATTGTTGCTCTGTCAAATCTACACTTCTTCTCTTTGAAGTTCAAGTATGTTTGTTACACACTGACGTAGTTTGTTTAGGTCATGAATAAGTCATTTGTAAGGTGCAGGCAGTTCTTAGCATTAGATATTCACAGTTTCAATCCATCTATGTTCTGTCAAATCTATGCTGGTTAGAACTATTTGAAATTCAATTGTTTGTTGGTTTGTGGAGGTCATGAACAAGTCATTTGTAAGGTGAACGTAGAGGGTTTGTCAGTTTCAATCCATCTAATATGTACATGTGCAAGTATTATTAAGGAATTAAATTTGCAGTGGTTCTGTTTGAAGGTGTCAGTCTCAAACTAATTATTGTTAGTGGGCAAATCTACACTGGTTCTGTTTGATGTTAAAGTTTGTTGGTTCGTTTGATGAGGTCAAGAATAGGTCATTTGAATAGTGCAGGTAGCCATCTTGGCATCAGATGTTGTCATTTTTAATCCATTTTTGCTCCTGTATATGTGTTGCTTTTGAAATTAATATTTGTTGGTTGCTTTGTTGAGGTAGCTGTTTGCAAAATGAAAGTAGTTTGGGATGACATTATGTTTTTGTCAGTCTTAATTTGTCTATGTAAATGAAGAAGCATATATTGTTAGTAGGCCACATCTGAAGTGGTTCTGTTAAGTGTTGGTTTGTTGATGTCATTCCACCATACCAATGCAAGCAGTCTGCCAAATGTTTATTCCAAAAGCCTAGTCAAAAGCTACAGAGCTAAAATTTAAGAAATAAGCAGGTAATCTGAACTGGGGTTGTGGAACAACAGCTGGGTGAAAAACCTCCCCGTACGTCCACTTGCCCCTAGGAGGAAAACCCCGGGCCAGCTGTACCCCTGTTCAAAGGCCTCCCGGGCTGGGCCTAGTAAACACTTAAGGCCCGTTTACACAGGCGATTTTTGTCGCGGCAACTCGATGCAATTTTTGTCGCGCTTAGGTTGCAACTTCAAAATCGCACGTGTAAACCAGGGGCGATTTTCAGTGCGATTTGTCGCCGCGATATCGCAGGGGTTTCGAACATGTTTGAAACTCGATGCAACTTTGGCGCGACAAAAGTTGCATCGAGTTGCCGCGACAAAAATCGCCTGTGTAAACGGGCCTTTAGACAGACATGAGACGGCATGCACTTATAAATATATCAAATTTGTTACCTTGTTCATTGAAGTCTTTAGAATGGATTTAAGCAATAACTAAAAATATTATTTCTTGCAACCATTTTAAGAGAACATACTGATCTTTTCATGTATAGGTATGTGTGGCATGATATAAATTATTTTCAGAAGATTTCATTTTCTGGATTTAAAGATTTAGCTTGGTTTGTAATTCAAAAAGCGCTATAATTTCTGGCTAAAGGTAAAAAAATAAGTATCTTCCAATGCAGGATTAGATCAATTTTTACATATTTTGCATGTGATTCAGAAGAAAATCTAGTCTGTTGCATTGATTTCATATCAGTATTCTGCCAGTTAAAGAGGTAAATAACAAAACATACCAAAATTTAAGTCTTGGAAACAGCCCATATCATGCCATACATACTGTATTACATTGGTATCCTATTAGTTAAATATTCTAATTTCTTTCAATTATTACAGCTACCTTACTATTTATTACACCATACATGTATACTATGTTGTCATCCTGTCTTGATGGCCAATCCCCCCTTCTTTGTCTAACCTGTTGCCCATGTTCTTGTCCTTCCAGGTCCATGTTGTCTCTTGTTAATTCCTGCTGTCCAGCATACTGAAATGCAACAAGCAAAATGATATAGGGAATGACTTTTTTGTGAGTTGTGGAGATACAAGCTGCAGTTTTGAGTTGCAGGTTGCAGGTTTCAAGTTACAAGTTGGAAGATGCGAGTTGCGAGCTGCATACCCAATTCTAGGCTGATCTGAGAGGGAAGGGCAAGGGCGGCAAAAACTAGGTGTTTTACATTGAACAAATTAATTCTATACCTTTACCAAGACTTCAAGCTATGACTGCTGTGAAACCAATTCAAGTGTACATGGCTCAACAAAGTTAAGGTTACCGTTATGACTTAAACTGAACAGTGAAAATTTTTTAACATGCTAAGCCGTCTGATCATCCATCAATCTAAAGTAGCCTTAACAAAATCGAAAATAAAATTGTAAAACTCTTCAATCTTGGGGCTTCTTACATTAGTAACAGTTTCTGTTTGGAACTGGCCAAGTTTGCAAACAAAATGTTTTATTTTATAATAAACAATAACTGATTTTTGACGATTTTTCCTGTTAACTTTGTAGATACTTTGCCTTTGCTTTTTTGTGTTTATAGAATTCACCAGATTATAACAGTACAGGACAAAACAGTTCTTAGACGACAGTGGCAATTGGTTTTTGGGCAACGTATGATCGCCCCAAAATTAGCAACGTGACATGTGATTGAGACAAAGTTAGCAGTGTGACATGGGAAACTGGGGCATCATAATGTGATGCATGATTTGCTATTAATACTTTTACGATAACAGCACCAATTCTCGCACACTCATTGCCTTACAGACACACGAATTTATGAATTTATGATTTATGCGATGCGGCAACGGCCGAAAGCAGACAATTTGACAGTTTGTTATAAAAAACAAATGGACGTCAGTTGTTCATGCGTCTGTCCTATTATTGACAATGAAATTTGTCATAACGTTGCAAAAGTAGTCTGCGGATCCACAGCTACTTTGAAAATGTTATGACAAAATTCATGATCAATAACAGGACAGACGCATGAAAAACTGACATGAATTTGTTAATTTTACAAGCATGTTATGCGTAATTTACATGGACCAATTAAATTTCATTTAAAGTAAATGGTAAATGGAGTTTTAAAAATGATCAATAAATCCAATTGACAAACGACATTGTTTTCTGGTCATTTCTTGACGTCTGATTCTTTGATCTTTGTGGATCTTCATGGGACTATACATGTACCAGTAGGTACAATCAGTTCACCTATTGGGTTGTCCAACATACAGGTTGTACCCAATCCATAATGTGGCGACTTGTAACCGTTTGTAAGTTTGCAACATGTTGGTGATCAAGCATCATCCTCCACACTTATATGAATATTTGTGGCATCACTTTTTTAGGATGCGGAATATTGTTACACTTCTTTTGCCCGTTTATCAGTGTTTTTTGCGGGTTGTCATGATCCATCACAAACAGTCACCCCTTTTCGTGACCCATTACGGATCTGGTGTATTGGACATGTATGCTTTTCGGCATTAGATTTCATGTGAAGTGTCATGTGAAAAGTTCTGACATTCTATTCAATCACACATGTTTGATAAGGAGTGCACTAATAGAATGATCATGACTGAAATATGTGCTTATGGTACTTGTAAAAACAATTACCGACACCCTGAATCATGGAAAAGAAATCCAAACAGCGATCCAGGCAAGTTCTTCCATTTCCCTGGCGTAGTTAGATAAAATGAGAGACAGCATAAGTGGATAAAAGCAATATATAACTATTCCATGTTCAAATACTTAAAGGAGAGGGAAAATTATATAGTAACACGAAGGTGATGAAGTAGAGAAAGCGATTTAGAAGTTCATATGCGTGTAGTGCGTGGTTGACTAGAAGGCCTGAACTTTCCTGGTTTGTTTCCGTCATAAGTCACGTGACATTACACATGAAATCTAACACTGTAAAGGTGAATTTTTGACAAAATAGGAATAAGTCAATTGAAAATAGTTAAAATTTACGCAAGGCCTATGAGCTTCAGTGTTATTTATGATATCATTTTTTTGGCAGTGCATTAGACCATATCTGAATCCTGCTATTGTATGAAAGGTCTGAAAGAATTTCGTCCCAATGGTTGAAACAATAAGAGATGTTCGAGTTTGGTGTCATTTTATGCCTCTTAAGAAGACAGTTGTGATCTAAGCAATGAAAGAGTCTGTGTACCACTTAATAAAGGTCATCACCCGCCCCCTCCTTGGCTACCCTCTTGGAGGGAAACGTTTTACTTCCTTGAAAAAAAACTTACCCAACAAACTTGGGTGAAGTACTGGAATTTATTTCTTATATCTATCTCTGTCTTATATCTGTGCTTTTTGCTGAAAAATACCTCTAAATGGAATGGAAAAGACTAAGGGAAACACTAAACACAACTACTAAAGTCAACTTATACTTTCTTTAAGAGCAGGAACTAGTGCAGGTTTTTGCAGTTGGCCTTCAAACTATCTTTGTAAACACTGGGAATTTACAGTATTTTAGGTACTTGTAAGGGTGCGTCACATTGGTTTCCATCGTTGAAGCAAAGCTATGAAAAGAAGAAAAGAAAGGCCTATATGCAAATGTTATTGGCCAAAAGCTGCATTCCAGTGGGATTTACTATCATTAAAAAAAACATTTTTCCCACAGATAATAGAAAGAAAACATCTGCATGTCCACTGCATCTTGATCTGATGTTGAAATTACATGTACACATATCAACATTCAGATGGTGCAATTATTAAAAATTCAGATTTGAATTACTTGGCTTGCATAGTGTTAAGATTGATTATTACTGAATAGCATTTAGGTTTAAAGCTATTTTATGTACAGTAATAGTGATTGGTCCTTGTTTTTAAAATTGCTCCAATTTCTCGCCTTTTATAGTAGTACTTTGTAGTGATACATACCGGTATCTACAAAATTGGCGAAAAATAAATATTAAATAAATAAATAAATAAATAAAAGAGATGTATGAGATCAATGAAGGATTTATTTTTCATGTAAATCCTAGCCATTTGTGAATAGATGTGTGTACACCTGTACCTACTAATAATTCCACGATGGTGGTAAAGAAGTTTCACAACAAAGATATTAGGTAGTCTGACAGTTCATTAACACTAAATTAATCGTCATATTTAAGTGTCAGTCTTGACTTCTGGTGGTGGAAATTTTTCAAAACAACATTTTAGTGTGTATTTAATTGTCCAGGTTGTAGTGGTATTATATGTACCAATATGTTTTATATTTCAATGAAAAAGAGACAGTCATAATTAATAATTATGTCAATATCTAAGGCGAGTTGGTTGAAGCTATGGTGGTGAGCTACAAATTATATATCAGTTATCTGCTGGCTAAATGAAGTTGAAAGTATGCTAGCCTGGTTTTCGAAGGTGAGCGTTTAAGTCTGATGGAGTCAGTTTGCCAAAGCAATCCAACCTGCACTCAAAGTATTTATCATTTTAAAGTTCTTGAATCGTCATTGTTATTATTCATTTGACTGTATCATTGTTTATACATGTAATAATTACTTATTACTTTTTTATTATTAAATAACTATTATGGTAGCCAAGAAAAATCCAGTAGATGTAACATTAACTGCTACCCCTGAAATTAAAAAGATACAAAAGATGAAGATATAAATAAAAATAATTTGGAAGATACCAGGCACATCCCTTTTTACTTGACCCGGGCCTAGCAGGACAAGAGTCTTGAGTGAAAGCAAAAACACTGCAGATAACTCTGATCAACTCTGTTTCCAACAATCTAAGATATTGAATTGATTATTTACCTGCATTTCGATCCCATTTGGGTGACTACAATAGTCACCAAATGTTACACAGCTTTTAAGATTGTCAGTTTTCGTATCATGGTTAGATTCATTAAACTTGGTGTCTTTTGTTTTGCCTGATTGATCTGGGTCAACACAAGCGACGATAATCTGCAACAAAGTACAGATTCCATTCCACTTTATGCATTTCAGGATAACATCTGTTACAGATATTATTCGACTTTGGGCCATTGTTATAAAGCAATTGTAGTCATTTGGCATTTCAATGGAACTAGCAATTTCATAACAATGTGAATATTACTGAATGAAGCTTTATAGCAATTGTCACGCATGCAGCGATCGTATGTAAACCTGGCGAATATTTCTGACTCTTAGTCTGAGACAGACTTTAGTTTAGTCTGGGTCATTTCGATTTGACGTGTGGGCAATATTTACTCACCAGAAATCGCAAAAGCTGGAAGTCAAAATTCACAATGGCTGCCTTGAGCTGAGAGTTTCTGGGAGTCTGCACTCATTAAGCCCGTAATGACCTTAATGGAGGCCGATGAATCCGACGAATATCTCAAAACAGAAATATTTACAGTTTGGGCTCCACAAATTTCTAACCAAATTCACTCCATGTATCAAGTAATGCAGTATACATCCTATCTGATGTGGACAACATTCATAAAAATATGGCTCCCTTCTCGGGCACGTAACACGAGACGGAAGGATAGGTACTTGGGCTCATTTTTGGAGAAAAAAAATATTTAACTATATACTGGT
>CM042748.1:13352816-13363181 GCA_022496165.2 Catalaphyllia jardinei
TTCTTTATTATCTGTCGCAGCGAACTTGCATCCCTGAACAAAAGATCAGAATTGATTAGTACATGTAGACATGCGAGAAAATTCCTCATAAAGAACGGATAGTGTGATAACAAGCATTTAAATTACGCTACGCACGAACGATCTTGTAAATACTTATGACCTCGTGAATTTTTGTACACAAGTATATAGAAAGATGATCATGTATAAATACTGCAGGCAACGCACAGTTTAATTAAAAGCCCTGAAGAGTGGAAGCTTGAAGCCTCCACGAAACAGGCCTGTAGGCAAATGTCAAACGACTAGTCCCACTCAATGAACTATTGTAACGCTCCTCCACTTGTGGATGTAGAGCACTCTTCGTAGGATAAACTTGGACACATCACAAAATAGATATATATATATATATATATATTTCTGCTAATGCCGTTTTGCCCCTATCCACAAAAACTCATGCATTGCTTCGCAATGAATGAGTTAAAAATGCATGGCTACCACCATTTTTCTTGGTGGATTTCAATAGCCCTTAAAAAGATCTACCATTTCCACCAGATCCTAAACTGGCGTAAAAAACCTTAGTTTGTATTTAGTAGGCACCGTCCTTAACAAGGGTTAGTGTTGAAAAACTTTGCAACATTAGTTGCTTTCAAAGCTTTACAAAATGGTACTGGTACTGCCAGTAGCTTCTACATATCCATTATTAAGTATTATTACAACACAGTATCATTTGACTTCTTGTATCTCTAACTGAAGTGCAAAAACTGTTTTCACAATAACTACAGAAATTCTTGCACGCTCATTGGCTAATTTTTATTGTCAATAAGCAGACAGACACATGCACTTATAATTAATGCAATGCATCATAGAACGAGAGGAGACAATTTGACAATTTGCTTAGAAGTAGTATGTAAAATCAGTTGCATAAGTTAAAGTTGAACAGGTCTAATACTTGATCACTTTGCATTCAACATCAAATAATAACAATAATAATATTAATAATAATAATAATAATAATAACTAGGTATACCTACCTATCGATAGAGTACCACGAGCAAATAATTTGTGGTATAATAAGGGGTTTATTAATACAACATGACGACTGGTGAACACACTCTTTCAAAACAAAACGCTACCTGATGGAACTTTCAGTTCAGAAAAGGTAAACAGAGAAGGAATACAGTTTTGATCCATGAACATGCTCTTTCAATTCTGTGGTGAACACGCTGGTTCGGTTTCGTGTCAATTTTGTGTCTTGGATTTGCTCTTGTCTAACAGTTTTCCTCAATATTCGAATTAGAAGAAGAGTTTTGTAAAGGGCACTCTCCCCGATTGAAGTTTCAGTTCGATAAAGTGAGAGAGGAAACACGCTAGTTCGATATGTTTGAGACTATGAAATTGTTCACAGTTGGATAAACGCAACAGCAAAGAAAACAATCACCTTCCATGAGACAAGTCTAGATGTAATGCACCTCCTGATTGGCTAAAAACTACAATGGCTTGAATAGTTCCATCCTTGTAATTGGCTTAAACTGAGCCATTGTCACATCTTACACTTACACTTTCAAAGGCCCATCAAGAATTTTTTTCACATAAGCCATTCTTCGCGCTGCACTATTCTCTGCCGCCTCACTTCTTTGCTTGGCTGGCTCATTGGCAATAGTACATTTCTATAGCATCTTTTCCCTATGGTCCAAAAACGCTTTACAAATTAAAATTATCATGATCAATATAATCATTTAAAATATTAAATTACTATCATTATTGCCATAAAATAAAAAAATAAAAAAATTGTAAATAAATAAAAGAAAATGATTGTCTGCTATAAGCCTGTAAACTAAAACAAATGTCTCTTAAGTTTCTGTCTAAAAGTTTCCACTGATTGCGAATCTTTCATTGACAGTGGAAGATCATTCCAAAGTACAGCTGAAGCTAACACAAAAGAGCAACCACCATATGACCTAAGATTGAACACAGGTTTCATTAAAAGATTCTTGGTGGATGAGCGCAGTGATCTTGAAGGTCTATAAGGTCTAAGAAGGTCAGTTATATACTTTGGAGCTTGCTTGTTGAGTGTTTTAAATGTGATTAAAAGAATTTTAAATTTAATCCACTGTTCAACAGGTAGCCAATGGAGTTCCTTAAGGAGAGGTGTAATGTGATCGTGTTTGTTGGATTTAAACACTATTCTCCCAGTGCTGTTTAATACTCATTGGAGCTGCAGCAACAAATATTTAGGATACCATACAGCAACGAGTTACAGTAGCTGACCTTTGACATAATGAAAGCATGTACCAGGGATTTCATAGTTTCCATGTTAAGAAACTTCCTTATCTTAGAGAAGTTGCATAAGATGAATCAATTGCATAACACACTCTTTCTATTACAATTCGTGTTCCAAAAGGGACATGCACACTAGCATGGGATGAATGAAGTGCCTTTATTTAGGCAAAGGCCTCATACACTGTAATACGATGTGTCCCACATCATTAGCTTATCTCGAGATTACATCTTGTAATATCCCTAATTTTCTGAAAAGAAAAAAAAAACGTTGAAAACATTGCATTAAAGCTTGGTTTACAGATCAGTAAGAAATACTATTGCCTACTCTTATATAGAACCAATTCAAATCAATTAAGAAATTTGTTCGATATTGATCGGTGTTCAAGTCTAGTTCCTCTCTTAGTAAATCAGCTGCAATTAAAGATATCAAAGTCTGGTGACCTAATAAAATCAATATGAAAATATCAGTCCGGGTTGTTTGATTGTCTGTCTACTTTATTTACAAACAAAGTCTTTCTGGGGGGTCTCCTTATACGTTGTGGTCTCACTGGTTGCATGGTGACTGATCCTGGTGGGGTAAGACTTGTCACAACTGCTTCAGGTGGTTCGCCAGTTTGCTCTTGTTGCTTGGCCTGAGGGATTGGTAACCTAATAGCTGGCTCTGATGGCATGATTTGCTCACCTGACGATCTCACTCCTTTTTCCGCACTTTTGCTGCCGTCACTGGACACGTTCTCCGCTCTTTCTGGTGTTTTCCTAAGATGACATCTGGTTCTGCAGTAAATACCTCTGTCTGGTGTCTCTACGTTGTATGACCTTTCGTCCAGTTGAGCTATGACAGTTGCTTTCCTCCATACCTTGTCGCCTAATCAGAATGGCCTCATCCTAATGATGTCACCTTCTGCTAGCTCTTTGAGACTTCTGGGGCTTTGATTGAAGTCCCTCACTTGTTGCACTTGCCGCTTCGCTAGGTTCTACTGGTCTTTCTCCGGATACATTACTCTTGGCTGGAGCAATGCTCGGGACATTGGCAACAGAGTCCTGGTGCGCCGGTTCATAAGCCTTTGTACTGGGCTTGAGTCCATCCCTTGAGTGGGTGTGTTCTGATAGTCAAGGATTGCCATGTAGGGATCTTTGCCACTGTCCAGCACTTTACGTAGAAGACTCTTTGCAGTCTTAACCACTGACTGCCTTTCTGTTGGCTCTACTATTGCCAGGGCTACTTGGGGTGTGCTTGAAGTCCCATGTCTCTGCAAACTTTTGGAACTCCTGGCAGTCAAACTGTGGCCCATTATCACTGACCACCTGGTCGGGGCAACCATATCTCTTGAGCTTCAGAACCACTGTGCTGGCTAAGGTGTTGTTCAGCTTATCTATCTCCCAGGAGTTGCTGAAATAGTTGACTGTGATAAGGAAGTGTTTATTGTCAAATGTGAAGAGGTCGACTCCAATCCTCTCCCATGGTCCGGATGGTATCTCTAGTGGCATCAGTAGTTGATTTGGTTGTGACTTCTCATATTTCCTGCAAGTCTCGCATGCAGCTATCATCTCTTTGATTTACATGTTCATGCCTAGCCAAAAGGTACACTCTTGAGCACGTCTGAGGCAGGACTCCGCTCCTATGTGTGATGAGTGTATTTTCAGTTTCATCTTTCCATGTAGGGCTTTTGGTATGACGACTCTATCGCTTCGGAAGATGAGTCTGTCTTGCACTGAGAGTTCGTCTGATACACTGTAGTAAGGTATCACATGCGCTGGTACTGCATTCCTTTTGGCCGGCTAACCCTGGAGGATCACAGACTTAAGAATCTGCAGTGTCTCATCCTTCTCTGTCTCGGTTTGTATCTCCTGCAGCCGCTGGTCTGAGATTGGTAGGAAACTGGCCATGTTGACATGTTTAAAGTCAGCTCCTGTTGGGTGCTTGGAAGGTATGCACAAGATAGGAAATCTGCAATATGCATTTCTGTTCCTCTTTTGTAATGAACTTCAAGGTCGTACTTTTGCAGCCTCTTATTAATCACTCCTTGCAGGCATCTCGGTGCACATGCAAGTGGCTTCTTGAGGATGGTTTAGGGAGGTTTGTGGTCACTGTAGACTGTGATGTGTCTTCCAAATGTAAACTGGTTAAATTTCTCCAGTGTGTAAACAATGGCTAGCATCTCCTTCTCTATCTGGGTGTATCGTGTCTCAGTGTCGGTGAGGGCATGGCTAGCATATGACACTAGTTTCTGATTCCGTAGGAGGGCCCCACCTAAGCCCTTTTGGCTGGCTTCACACTGGATAACTAGTGGGCTGGACCGATCATAATAACTCAATATTGGTGCTTCTGTGATCATTTTTTGGACCTCTTGGAAAGCCTTGTGTTGCTCTTCTGTCCAGCTCCACAGTTCATCTTTGCGGGTAAGGCATCGTATCGGCTCCATGCTGTCCGCTAATCTTGTTAGGAACTTTGATAGGTAGTTCACAAAGGCATTCAGCCACTGTGCACCTTCAATATCAGCCGGTCTTGTCATATCCAAGATTACTTTGGGCGTCTCAGGATCTATCCTGATGCCTTCATTGGTTAGCACATGGCCCATGAATGTCAAGCTCTTTGTGTGCAATTTCAGCTTGTCTGGGTTAAGGGCTATGCCTTGCGACTGACATCTTTCTAGTAGCTTGATCAATTTCTGGTCATGGTCTGCATTGGCTTGTTCTTCTGTGTCTCCAACTCCATATATCAGGACATCATCCAATATGCCTGATTCACTCATTTCTGGAATATTTCAGAGGACACAGATAATCCAAATGGGAGCCTGCACCACCAGTACCTTCCAAAATGTGTTGCAAACATGGTGAGTAGACTGGTCTCTTCATCCAGGATGCAATGCCAGTAGCCTAAACGTAAGTCATTGGTTGAGAATACCTTGGCTTGTCCCAGTTCAGGCAAGATGTCTTCGATGATAGGAAGCTGATAACACCTGCGCTTAAGAGCTGCATTCAGTGGTCTCAGGTCTATGCAAATTCTGAGCGCTCTGGACGTCTTTGTCACCAGGACCAGGCTGCTGACCCATGGGGAGGGTTTGTCCACTGGGGTGATTACTCCTAGGTTCTGAAGTCTGTCTATTTCTTTCTGGAACTTCTCTTTTAGTGCAGTGGGAATTCTTCTTGTTGGTGTATTGACAGGTTGAACAATAATGTTGACCTCAATCTTCACCACGCCTGGGAAACATATGAGCTGGCGCTTGAAGACCTTTGGGTATTGCGTGACGACCTGCTGCACTGTCAGTTGATGAACTACTGCATCATTCCGCTTGGGCGCTGGTACTGACTTGAAATTATTCTAGTGTATTGTTAGAAGTTTCATGTGTTGTGCAGCTCTTGTTCCAATCAAGAGGGTTAATTTTTCTGTCACTACAACAAACTCTACAGAACATTTCTTGCGGTTTTGAGGATTCGTGATGATAATTCTCAATGTGCCTAATGGCATGACCTTGGTTTTATTCCACATGATGAGGGTTTGTGAAGTGGGTGCTAAGTTGCAATTACCAACGACTTCTTTCGGCAAGATATTTATCAACGATCCAGAATCCACTTGAAATTTGATGGGCTTGTCATCAATCAGCAGTTCGGAAAAGATCTCCTTGGGAAGGCGGCTGTTATCAGATGGTTCGACAACACATATGTTTGCTCTTTTGACTGCTATGCCAGCTACATTTATGTGGTCGATGTCTTCATTGTCATCCACTGACGATGAGGGAGGGTCTGTCGAAGAAATGTTGTTTACGCACTTTCCAGATTTCTTGCATTTGGATGCAAAGTGATTTCTCCCAGCACATTGATGGAAATTGTGGCCCCACGCTGGGCATTTTCCTTTTTTAAACGGGCGAGTTCCTCCACAGAAGAGGAAAGGATTTTTGTGACTTGTCATTCTTAGAGTGTTACTGCTTGCCATTTGGAGGATGCGATGGTTCTCGGTTTACCTTTACTCGATTGACATCTTCTGATGTCTTTGTGCCTGAGATAATCTTCAATTGCGACGCACTTGTTTCGGGGCTTCTACAAATGTTGATGCATTTGTTTGGTCTAAGCTTCCGTTCTTGTAGAAGTAGTTTCCTTGTTTGCGGGTTTGTAATTCCCAACACAATCCTGTCGCAGTTAAGTGATCCAGTGCACTCAGAGAAGTTGCATGTCTGCGAGAGAGTACGCAACGCAGCCACGTAAGCATCAAAGGTTTCATCGGGCGATTGGTTCTGACTGTTGAACATATAACGCTTGTATGTTTTGTTTGTTTCACTGATGGTGAACTTGTTGAATTTCTTTACGATGTTTTCCAACTTCTCCTTTTCTTGGGCGTTATCAAAGGACTTTCCATTTAAAATTTTCAGAGCTTCAGCCCAAATACAGAGAAGGAAAAGAGCAACTTGATAGGTCTCAGGCTGTTGGTGGATATTCATTATAATTGTGTCATTACCCCATGCTTGTTTGAAGGTTTTTCAGTTTTCTGCGATATTCTCTTTAATGTCGAGATGACTCAGCAGGTGAATTCCTTGAATAGGGAATGCTATCTGTGTGGGGCTCGCCACACTCCCAGTAGTTCTAGTGGTTGTCACAATCGTCACCTGTAGCGTTATTGGCGGTAATGAGGTTGTCGAAGTACCTTCTGTAGTAGTCATGTTTGGATCTTAACACCGCTGCCACCATGTTACAGTTCATGTTCTAAAAGGGACAGGCACACTAGCATGGGATGAATGAAGTCATTAGCTTACATGTATCTCAAAATTACATCTTGTAATACCTTTCATTGCTATGTTTCCTTCTACTAACATGAATTATCACAACAAAGTTAGCGGCCTTGTTTTATTTCTATGTTCATTCAGTGCAATTCAGCATCCGTTCGTTTGAAATTCTCAATACTAGCGTCGTTGAAGGGTTTTATTTTTAAGATTCCTTTCAATGTTTCGTTTAAAATGCATTCGGTGCAGTCGAGATGATGAGTAATATTTCAAAAGAAAGACATGTCTTTGCAATCACCACACAAAAATAAATAAAATGAATAAAAAAAATTAATGTGGCTGCAGCTACGGATACTGTGTCAATTTAGCCAAAGAAGATTGTTTTATTGTCACTTTCAGAACTGGAATAACACATAATATTTGTTAACTCTAATTCCTAAAGTTATTGTTATCTGTTTGTTTTCGTGACTTCTCAGCTGGGGAAAGAAAAGACAGCATCGTTTGCTGCCTCTGCTTCATCTTAGACACTGCATGTGAGAAGAAATCTACCGATACATGCACTTTCAAATGACAGCCCATGCACATGAGCAGACTTCCAGCCAAAAGATGCTTTAATTTGTTTCAAAGTTCGAAAGGTACATATAATAGCTACGCTGTTTCTTTATTTTTTCTTCATCTGTTATCTCTTATTTATTTGCTCAAAAAGATCATATCACAATTACATTGGTGAAAAAGAATTTTGTATTAATAAAGTTTGGAATACGAGAAGTAACTGGCGCAATGCTTGAAGTAGCCGTTGACTTACCTTGGGTGCCAGCTAAATTGGAAAACCCTGTACTACAGTACATTCAATATATTTTAACATTTGCGTCGGGCGCCGGCTAAATTTGAAAACCCTGTACTACAGTACATTCACAATATTTTCAATACCAGGCCAATTCCTTGCAAAGATTTCTATTAAATCAACAAAAAGATGCCTTTTCAGTTGCCTTCAGCAGGGTTTTCATTAAACACGGAGTGATCCATGTAATGAGGCTGGGGTGTTCAGCTTGTCAATCACAAGTCCCAACAGACAACCGATGCTCCAATTTGATTGGCTTACTCATTCAGGTCTAAATATAGTGTGTTGCCCTCAAAATTATGGAGAGTGATCTGGCACAAGTAAGTACATGACTGTAAACAATGCCTTTTCAACTAAATGGACAATGGCTTCAGGAGAAGAGTTTACAATGAAAATTCACTTTTTATTTCAACTTCATTTTGTTCCTCCAGTCACAAAAGCCTATCATGTGAATTTGAGCTGTTCACTCTAAAATTAATTTATAAAATGGGCCATGTCTAGTTCATTTGATGCCAAAGTGTCTTTGCTCCTTCAAGGATTAACCCGCATGTGAAGCAAGTTTGGAAACCACAACTCTTAAAAAATCCTAGATACAAGCAGACAGCAAAGGTAATATATTATATTTGCGGTAATGTGGTTCTTCTTTAGCCAGTTATCTAAAGGAGATTCCATTAGGTGAACACTGGCTGCTGTTGTACTCTTGCTGCAAACATTCAGTCGGCCCTGAAAGCAATGCATTCTTGTTATTGGGTTCTTCCTTCTCCTTTCTAAAGTTGATATTTAGGCGAATCTCACTTTGCAATTTTTCAAGTTCTCTTACTTCTTCATTGTAATTTTTGTTTCCAATTTCTTTGCGGTGAGTATAGTTTGAGGAATAACTCAGCGTTGGTCAATTTGCATTTATTTGCACAATCATTAAGCTCATACATCTGAATAATTTTTAACTGATCCCACCAAAATCTGTCTGTGTTCCCAAGCTAACCAAAGTCACCTTTTACAAGATTTTTTTACGTTCTCGGCATGCTGAGATAAAAGGAAACAGGTAGCTCATTGATCGCAGGCATCACTGCTTTGTAATTCTTTTTAGCAGCGAAGTGAAGTGACAAGGATAATTCATCGTTTTTGTTCTTCCAAAGGCATCTTTGTAAGTCCCATTTTCACAGGTGATTGTTTTTATTATTTGCTTTATATTATTCTACGTAAATGACTCTGTTGTTTTTACAAAAAAATGCTATTTCTCAACAATTTCCATGTTATGCGACTGTTATTTCAGCTTTCCACGATTGCACAAAAAAGCCAACAAAGTGCTTCAAGGTGACATGTCCTTGCCTTTTATAGGATCGTTCCGTGTGTAAGATGCTTGCCACCAACTACAAATTAAATACAGCTACTTCAATTTCTCAGCCACCTACTTTTCATGAGATAAAAAGCATGTAAGAATACTCAAGTGAGCTGTAAGGAGTAATTTAGAGAAAACACAGGTTTTTTGGAACAGGATTGAACCTTGACTGTCTTGGTCTCAAGAAAGTCAAGGACGTTGCTATACAATGTAGATGGGGCATGAGGTCAGGTGACATGTTGACCTTTTTCAAATTTATCTCATAAGTATCTCCAAGAGAATAACTAAAACAGCATTTCAGAGCCTCCCAAATTCAAAAATTATCCCTAGAGGCATTTCCCATCAAGACTTGAATTAGTGTCACCCATCTCCTTTGTGCCACTACATGTAGCCTTCAACTCCCTAGATTAACAAGTACCCTGTTGATTCAATAAGAGATCTACTTTTTGGTTTTCCTTCAAGATGAAGCCGCACGAAGTATGGTATTGATTTATTCTATTGTTACATATTCGAGAGATTAATCGTTTCTTGAAAAATTCTTTGAGCATCTCGAAACTCAAAACTCTATATTCAAAACTCTAAACTTGAGCCTCAATTCTCGAAAGCATCGAGTATTGAGTATCGAGGATTGCGTTTCGAGTTGGGACTGTCAACTTACATGTACATTTGAACGGTACTGTAAGTTGGTACAGCAGGGCTCAATACAGCTACTTCACAGAGAAATGTTATACCACATTAGGACCCAACCTTTGTTGAGCAATGTGCACTTGTACTGATATGCAAAAATCTTGTAGCCTGCCGACTGGGCCAAGTTTCTGCCGTCCCTGCATGATCCTCCCTCCCTGTCCATCACTATAGAATTGGGACGCAACTCTTAACTCCAACCTTACACTCATAACTTACAACTATAATGCACAACTCCACAACTTGCAATCTTTCCACAACTAAAGATAACTTTTCCTGGAATCAAATCTAAATTTTAAAGAAAACGACAACACTCTTAAATTTGCAAAACATGTTTCGACAGAAACTTCTGTCATCTTCAGTTGATAGATTTACAAAGCGTTAGAAGTTGAATTTATAAGTAGGAAAAATGCTAATTACATTAGTAACAACGGAATGTACATAAAACGTGGCAATGTGAAAATTACGTAAATCTGAAGTTATCCTTTTAATTTTCACATTGCCACGTT
>CM042748.1:13371804-13457819 GCA_022496165.2 Catalaphyllia jardinei
CACTATTTTCCATTTTTTCCCGCACTCTACCAGAAGCCCTGTATAGTGGTGTGACACAAAATTAAGAATATCTCCGCCAATAATGAAGCAATGCAATTGAAACTTGGCAGGGATGTTGCACCTTACAAAGTATACCAGATGGTACAAATATGATGTTGCTATTGCAACATGCTCGGTTCCAGTCTCCTGCCTCCTCAAAATTAAATATTACCATTTGCGACTCAACAAAGCAAAATACCTGGTCTTATCTAAGATGTATGCCAGTCCCACCTTCATTAGGTCACCTCTTTAACATTTTTAGCTGTATATTATGCCCCATGCAGCTACAAATGGTAAAATTTGATTTTGAAGAGGTAGGGACTGGAACCAAGCATGTTGCCATAGCAACATCAAAATGTAAACCATCTGGTATATTTTGTAGAGTGCAACACCCCTGCCAAGTTTCAATAGCATTGCGTCATTATTGGTGGAGATATTCTTAATTTTGTGTCATACCACTATTCTTGCACAACTGATGATGTCATCAGTGACCACATTTGCATAATAGGAAAACTTGAATATCTCTGGAACAAAAAAAGATAATTTTATCACAAAGAAAAATGCCATTTTACTCTACTTTGAAAAGCCTTTAAATGAGTGTATTTTTAAATGACTTTAGTTATTTTTCGGGTCATGTGTACTTTAATGATGTGGCACTATTTGCCCAATTTTTTTGTCATCAAGAAATAAATCATACAGTCAACAGAGGTCGAAATCAACTTTTAAATTAGTTTTTCTACCTGCAACCCATGGAGTGTGCATGACCACATGTGCTGTCATGATAGGGCTGGCCAACAAGTCTGTTTTAAGCAATGATGACGACAGTGTCAAGGATGATGCCTAGTAAAAGTTGAATATATTTTTTATCTTCTCTTTTTTTCGATATCTAAATCTGTGCCATGCATCAAGCCATTTGTTGATGCAAAGCAACAAGTTTGTTATGGATGTAAAGATCAAGGCTAAATGTGACTCACAACATAATGACAGTGCTGAAGTTTTACATAGAAAAAATGGTCCATTGTTGCTCCTTTTTTTCTTGTTAGACAAAGAGTGTCCGACCGCACCTAAAACAACTTCAGCAATCAATACAGATATTAACAACACTCCAAATGGATGGTATGTTTAGCCTCATGAGTAACTAGCTGTTTTAATCAGATCTCCTTCTAAACAAAGCGTAGTGGGTAAGCCAAATAGCATGTGCGCGTGTACTGTATAGAACCTACAGACACTTTTCTAGTTGGGTTTTCTGGGACTGATTAGAAGATTGTTTTGGGAGCTGAGATTTCAAAACTTTGGAGGAAGTTCATCTTATAACTCAACCAAACCAAAGCATGTTTAATTATTTTAAATTTATTATTATTAAATTGCAGAGTCACAAATCCACGAGGCTGAGCGGTTTGAATGGCTGACCAAGGAGCACCTTTGTGTCTTGGTTTATCTGGTAAGAATGTCATTTTGCAGTTCTCTTGGTATACAATGAAAAAAAGGAACTAATGCTTCCCTTGAGCTGTCTTTTTGAAATATCTCTCTTTCCCTGGCAATAAAGTGTCTTACAATGGTGTCAAATTATGTTTGGCACCCTCAGAGATCAGGTGAGATCCTTGAATGCTTTATTGCGTCAAGATTGTCTGGTCTTAACACAACATGACTTGCACTGTAACATCTTTCTATTGGTTACACTCCTAGACAGATCTAGCTATAAAAGCATCATGATTCAATGTTAAAGCACTTCCCTTCTGTTGTGTGCTGCACTCAGTGAGCTTTGTGAGCTTTGTTCAAAAGTAAAGAAAATTCACACTCTCCCTCCCTGGAGGGTCATATAGGGGTATTCTAGTGATGCATGTTTTGCTTATTGTATTTTTTGTGAAACATGAATTTAGGAAATTATTCTTTGTGATCTTTTACCTGAAGGTTTTGCGTGACTTGTGAGGAACTCAAATTACTAACCGATATTCGTGATTTTACCCCTCTATTCTATGGTTAGAATCACTCTATGCTTAGAGTCGTGTATTTAGAAGTACGTGTATATGGCCATATACTGGTTCGAGTCGATACGAGGTCAATCAATTTTTTTTTTCCGTTCTGTTTCTCTACTTCTTTCAAAAACCAACATATCTATTGTAATTGAATTGCCGTTTTTACTTGCTAGGATCTGGTATTGATATGTTTTTAGCTGGAATTGTGACGTATGCTTTCGGCACGCAAAGCAGTAATTTACCACAAATTCAGAACTTACCTGTTCATTAAGCATAGTTTGCTCATTATTTCCACCGATATTAAACGCTTGTTCGAGGAATATTTGTGCCCGCCTGGTAGGAGATTTGGCATCATTAAGCCTTTGGCCCTCGATGAGTCACCAGCATGCATCAAAGAACCGAGGTGTGTTTTTGTTCCGAGATTATGGCTTAACTTAGCCATTGATCGAGGAGCAAGTGAGCCAGGCAGTAGAGTCTAGAAACGCTTCTTCTTCCAAAGCAAAGCATTTGTCGTGGACTTAGGGCTCATTTGCTAAAGTTCGGCATGTGTCAGTGTTGGAAATTAGAACTGCTTTTTTGTTGAAATTCAGCCATCTAGCATCCTTCGCTGTCAAAATTTCTGGGATATCCCATAATAATCTTTCATACGTAAAGCAAGAGCCGTGACTATTGTGTGTGTGTTTGTGACATATTACGTGACTCGAACACGGTCGGGAACTGGTGAGAAAGGCGGCCAGGCAGCAAAGTCCTTGAATTTGACCTGTGTTAGGTGAAAAGTTAATTTAAACAGATTCAAAGCCGTTTCTACGGGCCAAAAAAGAAGGCAGGTCAGTTAAATTGGCAAGTAAGCGTTCCGTGAGTGTGTATGGGGGATTTCCAAGCAGATGATTACTTTGAATTGTGATAGGATCGAGCCCGCCGCGAAGAAAAAAAGACAAAGAACGCCTGATCGCAGGTTAGGAAGAAAACTTCAGCTCAAATGTAAGTTTTGCTTTGTATTTCAGCGTTCTTTTGCTGATAAATTTTCCGTTTCATGTGCTCTTTTTTGGCATGAGCAGCGTGTTAGCTTAAGGCTTCCTCTTTCTGTGTTGTCAGAACTAATCATTTCACAGAACAAGCAGTTTTGTACCCCCAATAAAGTAATTTCTCGTAGAACCATTTAAATCGATCACTAACGTAGCAGATTTGCAAAAACTTTCAACCTCTCTTTCTCTGGGCGATAGATTTCAAAAAAAGTCGAGATTGTTTTCCCTGGCCAAACACTTCGCCAACCCTAGCGTGTCCTGACCTTAACTCTAACTTAATCCAAAGCGCTAGCGCTAACACTAAGGGCTAGTGCTAACCCTAAGCAATAAACCTAACCTTGAGCACTAGCTCTAACCCTAAGCAATAACAAAAACACTGAACGTTAACTCTAACCTCGACCTGTAACCCTGACCCCAAACGCTAGCCCTAAGCAATAACCAAAACACTGAACGTTAACTCTAACCTCGACCCGTAACCCTGACCCCAAACGCTAGCCCCTAACCTTGTTCCGTAAACCTAAACTTCAATGCTAACCCTAGTTTCGAGCGGTTACCCTAACCTTAACCCTCTAATAAAACTGGGAACTCTCAACCCTAGGAGTTAAAGTCAGCATTTGAAAAAACTTAAAACAAAAACAACGCTAATAGTATTGTGTAACAAAGCAGTTGCAAAAGACGCAGACTGTGACATGCAAGTGTTTTTGCATACTTTATTTCTGGAATACGTAACAGAAACAAGGGGAAATAAGTGCAAGGCAGTTTTCTACAGGTATAAACAAGTCAGCATGCAAAGTTTGGAGCGGTTTTGGCCACTTTGGATTTTAGCAAAAAATCTAGGGGACGTTCTTGCCCCCAGCCTTTCAATTAAACAGTTCTTTTGTACTCATAACTAGACATTTTTTTCTTTTTATGCAATGAGACTACTATGGTTGCCGGATTGTTGAAATATTTAACAACATACAATTTATATTCAGTAATTCATATTTTTATTCAGTAGTCGTCATTTTATATTCAGTGTTTCATATTTTTGTTCAATAAACTCATTTTTAATTCAGTGATTCATATTTGTGTTCAGCAATCATCATTATATATTCAATGCTTCATATTTTTGTTCAGTAAAACCTATTTTATGTTCAATGATTTTTATCTTATTCAGTAAATAATAATATATTCAACACTGTTTTTGTTCAATAAAATTCCCAATTTTTGTGCACGCCGTCAAAATTTTATTCAACTAGTGCGATTTTTATTCAATAATTTCCGCTGTCTTATTGGTCAGCGGATCAACAAAGTGACATTAAACAAAAATGGCGGCAATGGAGGTTACGTGGGAGGACATACTTTCCTCCATTGATAACATGTTGACGGAGATGGAAATCCAAGATAATTCTGATTTTAAGGGTTCCACAAAGCGGCGCTAGTCCTCAATGATGATACAAATGCTTGGCAGGCAAAACACAACTTCCATTGGTCAAGAGAAGAATACTTTGACCTTAAAAGCTTTGCTCTAACGAGTACGTTTTCCAAAGACCTCCTTTTCTGTTTGAAAGCAGGGGAGGGTCTTTGTAGATCTCTCTTAGTAGAGGCTGATTTTCTATTAAATGCCATTTATTCATAAGAATGTTTTTAAGATTAGGCACAGATGGGCGGTATTCTGTTAAGAAACTGCAAAATTCTTTTGCCCTTTTTTTGTTTATTTTGTAGAGCAGAGCATTCTTTCACTAAATGTAATTTCTGAGAGAGTGTTTTCTAAAAGATTATCTGGATAACCTCTGTTGCCTAATCTGTGTTTGAATTGTGTAATGTTCTATTCAAATGTAGCTTTTTAAGAGTTGGTTCTCAGAAGTCTTAAGGCCTGGAGGGTGGCAAGATGTGAAGTGTGTATATTGGAAAGTTTCTGTTGTTTTGAAATGCGTGCGCTTATTGAGAATAGATTCTTTCTTAAATCTTTCGCCCCTATATACCCATGTATCCAGGAAAGTTATTTCTGTATCTGAAATTTCAGCCGTGAATTTTATGGTCGGATGATAGCTATTTGCTAGCTCTATAACCAAGTTTTTTTTTTCCTCTTTGTTCATGTTCCATAGAGAAAAGCCGGACATCATGCATATATCTTTTCCAAGTGAGCAGCTTAAAGTGGCTGTGTTTAATGTTTCTGTTTCTACTGCGGCTATGAAAATGTTGGCAAAAGAGAATGCCATTTTTGTTCCCATTGTGGTACCATGTGTTTGAAGATAATTTTTGCCATTAAAATGGAAAGAGTTCTCGTTTAAGATAAGCCTAAGCATATCTCTGCATGCTGATGTACATACTTGCTTCCTAGACACTTTAACAAAAGAAAAATCATCTGGCAATATACCAGGAATTTGTGTGGCCAATACTTCAGTTATCTTTGATCTTATTGCATATTCCTTATCATTGGTCATATGATCAACAGTTCCACAAAATAGAATATCATCCGTTCCTAAATTATAGTCTGGAACAAGTTGAGGGATGTTTCCCTTTCATCAACAATTCTTCAAGAGCCATAAATTCAACGACTGTAACCTCTAGGGTCTTTAGTTCTGGTGTTTCTCTGACTTCTTAGTGTAATAATGACCAATTCTTCTATGCTTTGGCTGTTGAGCTACTAATGCTTCCAAGGAGCTACTAACGCTTCCAATATTTGATCGCAGAAGGTCCCTAGCTGGACTGATCGCCCCACTTACAAGTGATCCTCCTGGTAAAGGAGTTGATGTAACACCAGGAAGTCTCAAATCGGTGGTTAAAGTAAGATCTTTTCAGAAAAGAAAAATGCCATTCTCAATTAGGGGCACGTATGCTATTAAAATACAAATGGAAGCTGCCCTCGCTTTATACACCAGGTACTATGGAATGAAAAAGAAGTGCTGGAAGACTTACCTTCACTTCTAAATGAAGCAATACCTCTCTGAATCCCTCTTTGAACAGCCTCTTCCACATCCTTTGCAGTATAAAACATTGGCTCAGTATGGTCGTTATTTTGGTATAGCAGAAGGTCATGTGATTTCAAAAGGGTGCGAAATTTATCTGCTGCCCAATAGGACAGCGGAAATTACAGAATAAAAATCGGACAAGTTGAACAAAAACAGTGTTGAGTATATTATTAAAAAAGATAAAAATTAATGAACATAAAATAGGTTTTACTGAACAAAAATATGAAACATTGAATATATAATGATGATTGCTGAACAAATATATGAATCACTGAATTAAAAATGAGTTTATTGAACAAAAATATGAAACATTGAAGATAAAATGACGATTACTGGACAAGAATATGAATTACTGAATATAAATTGTATGTTGTTAAATATTGCAACAATCCGGCAACCATAGACTGCGGTAGATTTATACTAAAACAATTAGACTACTCGCCCTTGTTTTCTACAAGCGATAGTCAACTTGGTGCTATGTGCTCGTAGTCTAATTGTTAAATAGAAACACGAGTAGAAGTTTGGGAGAATGAGAAATGCTGTGGGAACACGGGCCGCAGGCAAGTGTTTCCACAGCTTTTTTGAGTTCTCCCAAACTTTCACGGGTTTTTCTGTAACTCGATTTAAACACGGAGAAGGTACCTGCATCAATTGAATTCCAAACCTAATGATCTAGTTTTGTTATCAAAGACTATATGAAGGTACTGAAACTGTTTCCTGTCACCTGTCGCTACAGATGGCATGGATGGAAATGGATTGAAATTTGAAAAAATTGGCCAGTTTTTTCAAGTTTTGATGCCACAAATTCCAAAATCCTCAAGAAATTTATTATGGTTAGCCGTCTCTGATAAAGTTCATTTGATATCTTCATTGCAGCTTTACAGAAGCTTTTTGTTTATGATTAAAGCCTTAAAGTAATGATTTTAGCACAGAATTGATCTAAAACAGCAAAATCCTTGTGACAATGCCCCTTTAACTTTGATTATCAAAATGTAAATTCCCTTTGCTCGCGCCATCATTACATCAGCAGCTTGTACTAGTTTTGTGTCTCCGTCAAGTTATACAAACATGATTTTTAACCAATCAGCGTGCGTATCTTCATAGAATTGTTTTCTAACGGTCCATAATGACACAACAAAGTGAACTCTCACGGAAAAGGGACATTTACAAATACATGCAATAAAAATGACCATTATAGTATTCTTCCAGGAGAATGAGTCTGTATTAATGCCTGAATAAGGGAAACTAAGACAGGAACAATTGCAGGCTTTTTTTGCCACCCTGAGTATATTTATATTTTTTATTATTTACCAAAACCTGGGTATACTTGAAATAAGCAAAATACAATGTGCCTTTAATAAATTTTATCTCTGACAGGTTGAGAAAAAAGTTTGTGTTTAACTCTTTTACAATCTACAGTACATAGTTTAAGAACACAATAATATTATAATTATTTTTAATAAGTAAAATAATGCATTGGACACTTCTTCTTGCCGTCTCCCTCACCTCTCACCCACCCACCTTTTAACAGCAAATGTTGGGCACACCTTTCTGCTTCTTTGGGTTGCAGGTAACAGTAATGCACTCCATGTATGCAGGATGTATGGAGAAGGCAATCAGATATAGTGAGAAAGCTCTGGTTCAAGTGGATCGGTTGCAATGTGAGTACTGGGAATTGCACTGTGGAACCTTGCTTGAGTGGACACCATTAAGAACTTAACACCAAAGGGAAGTTACATGTTCTAGTCTGTAGTGAACATTTGACAAATTCTCCCAATCTTCTAGTGCTGTTATAACCGTGTATCAATCAAGAAATCAATAGTTTACTACTTCATGTATGTCTTGTCTTCTAGCCAGCCATCAGGCCTACTAATCTAATATTAATACTTACCAGTGAGTAATTATTATTAAGGGGAATTTATTGCCTACACATCTCTCAAAGTTAAATGAATGGTTGAAGAACTCAGTTCACTCATCATTAAATTTGTTGAATTCTTTCACCCAGTACTACTCTAGGCAATAGTCCTTATTTGCACTATGGTGACACAGACTGAATAATGCAATAATTTAGGCCAAAAACTTTTGTTTCTTACAAAAGTTCACTAAGCAAAACTTAAAGTGGCTTGAGGTTTGATACTATAGAAAAGGAGACTGGCTCTGAAGGACATTTGAATTAATTCCATGATCCATGAACATTATCATTATTATTATTATTATACATTGTACTTACTATCAGTATTCTGATTGGCCAAGAGCCCCCTGCTTATTTTGAGGACAAACATGATTATAGTATAATCTGCTATCCAATTATATGTGCAGATTATACCACGCGCAGTGTGCATGCAGTGTGCAGTTTTTGTGATATTAGAAATAATCAAGGTCTTGGCAAGTGTAGTCAGCCTCAGCCTACAGCCTCGACTGATTACACTTGCCTCAACCTTGATCATTCCTGATATCACAAAAACCTGATCCAATTATTGTATATACCGGTAATTATTATGTTAATAACTATAATTCATTCTGAGGTGCGGTACATATATGTTTCTTCCCAAAGCTTCTACACCAAAATCAGGCCTGTTATCAACATTTAAACTGGTGCTTCTAGAACACATGATTCTCTGTAGAATGGTGCAAGGACAGATGCCACAAGCTATAAAAGAGGTGAATAAAATCACCTGTGTTGGTATGTTATACACATAGATGTAGTGAAAGTGAATTTTGTCTGTTGTAGAGTCTGAGAATGCAAATTAATTAAACTGCTGTCACTCGTGCATTTTCAGATTTCTCAAGTTTATCAATTTGCTCAACATGATGGAAAATTTTTGACAACTCATCGGTCTGTGTTACATACTCTTTTGGTAAGTTTAATTTTGTTTTTTATCAATGTTTACCACCATCTATTTGCTTAGGAGCATGTTTGTAAACCATACTCAGGAGGCATGGCTGATTCCTATCAATGCAACGTACAATTAAATGATGAGAAAGAGAATGATCCTGACTCCCACCTAAATTTTATAGCTAATGTATATTCATTTTTATTGAAAGTTTTTTTTAATATTTCAACTGTTAACAATGTCCACCTTCTTATCAGGGCTTATACGCAATGTCCATGAATCTGATGGAGTCGGCCTTGACACAGTTTAATGCAGCTTTAGAGGTAAGGCAAATATTATAATATTTATTTAAATATGTGAATTTAGAATATTTAATTTGTACTTTGAAAGATGTCACTAACTTAAGTACATCAATTAACTAGAATAAATAAACATTGATTTGCTTATTGCAATTTACATGAATTTCAGATAATATATATTGTGTACTTCGTAAGGTGTCACTAAAGTTTATAGCACATCAATAATATTAACAAGAATACAATAACATTGATTTGCATATTTTAAGCCAGTTAGCATTAACAATGCTGCCAGCTGCCTACTTACATTGTAACACAGTATAAATTTCATAGCATACATACAACCTGATCATTGCCTAGTAAAATAATTCATTCTTATGGCTGATCACAAGTTCTTAAAAATTAAATTGTAGTGGATTCTCAGTTAGAAGCTTTAAGTACAATTAACCTTGACAGCTCTAGACCTTTAGGCGATGCATAGAGCTCAAATCAAGGCAATTATTGAGATTTTACATGTCTGTCAGCAGATTTAACCAGTAGCTTGTTACATCTAAGTTTGTTATAATCTGGGATGTTTGCTTACTTGCAGACCTGCAGCCAGCCAGAGCTCAGGAATTTTATTGGTTTAAATCTGGCAATTGTTTACATTCGCTCTGGAGTGGGAGGTAGTAGAAGTATAGAGGTGCGTGCAACTAAGGCTGAAGTGATGTCATCATTGTTTCTTGATTTGATTACTGAACTGAAGAAAACCTTCCATGAAAGAGTTGGCTGGCAGTAGTTCCAGCTACTACTTGTACCACCCACCTAGCTATATTAGTAAATTAGTGTCTATTAAGTTGTGTTCTGTTTATTCGCTTAGATCAAATTCTTCATTAATTTTGGACCATTCCAAGAGGCGTATACTTTCCACATTGGGAGCTCATTCTTTCTATGCTGCTGCCCCCACACTGTGGAACAGCTTTCCAGCAAATATTCGGACTATGACATCACTCAGCATTTTTAAGAAAAAATTTAAGTATTTCTTAGCAGTTGGTAGTGGGTAATTGTGTATTTTTGGTATTAGGTTTTATTAATATTTATATATTTTTAAATTCATGTAAAGCGCTTTTGATCATTTTAATGTTAAAAGGGGCTATATTAAATTATTACTATTATTATTATTACAATATCTTGAGAGGGCTGCTTTTGTCAAATTTTTCTTTTTAAGCAAAACAGATTGGTCACTATTAAATCTTACATTTTCCAAAAACTGAAAGTAAAATCTTAAAACATGAACAAGTTATTTAAAAAAGAGTTTTGATAAAACTTAATAAAACAGTTAGGTGTCATAATCCCCATAGCATGTCCACCTTTTTCACGAAATGGCTTCCTCCGGTAGCTCTAATTACAAGGACCTCATTAGTATTTTCTTGTTCACACACCATTTTGCAGTAGTGTTCTCGAGTGAATTCACTCTTCCATGCTACCTATCACTCTTTATTGAGGTCATTAAATGTGCTAGAAAAGGGAAGAGAAAGTCCTTGGACAGCAAAAAAGTCAAAGCCATGACCTAAGAAGCACAGGTTAATAAAACACTTCACACTCATCCAGTTTTGAAATTAGCCGCATGAATCATACCCCACTCAGTCCAATTGCCATGATTACATCATCTTTGATAGAAACTTCTATATTGTATTGTCACCTGTTGGTTACGAAAGCGATGTCATGCTTTATGGGCACCAGCCCAAGAGCTCCACTTTTCAGGCTTGGCTAAATCTATATATTAGGCTTTTTTAATTACTAATTTCTATTGTGCAAATTGTTGTTAGTGACAGCACATGTAACTAATGATCGCAATTCTCAAATACAACAATCTACATAGTAATGATTGTGTAATTTAATTGTTTTGTTTTAGTTACTGTATATCAATAAATTTTATTATTAGTTAAACATGTGCTAAAAAATACCGAATGTGGTAAACTTGAAAAAAATCCATGTATTCTAAATTTTACAAGGTGCTACGGGATGACTATAATTTCTCCTTTTTTGAAATTGTCTGATGTGGTCATTTTGTTTATTTACAGCTTCAGAATCTATTGGCAAAGATAAGACCAGATCAGCTTCCCACATGGTAATTTACACATTAATTAATATAATGGTGCACCATGATAATTATATACTGGTAACCTGATTTACATACGATTAGGTGTTCATAGGTTTTTCTTGGTTGTGGCTTAGTCATAGCTTATATTATTCTCCAAACCTCTTTTAAACTCAAGTAAAGGGGGTAAGTTTCTAAAGAAACTGTGGCGCTGCTTCGGTGGGAGTATTACAAGATAATTTGGTTTTATCAACTGAGTTGATAATGTGAATTGGCCACCATAAAGAGATTCAGAAGCTGACGTTTCAAGCACTAGCCCTTCGTCGGAGCGAATCAAGAAATTGTGGGTTGTGTGGGGTTTATATACAGAAATATGGAGCTACGCTATTGGTTGGTGCCTGGCAACATGAAGAACAACAGAATAAATTAGTTGAGTGAAAAGTATTTGGTGATACCGTGAGGATTAAGAGTGCCGATTTGAAAAATAAATTTTTGTTCTAGGGTTTTGTGGCTTTCTGTGCTTCCTTGATGTAGGGAGAGGCTGCAGACTGTCATGTTGCGTAGAATAATTAAGCAGATTAAAGTGTCTAGCAACTGGTTTAAATGCGTTTTTGTCGTCTTTCTCTACGTCGCGAAGATGTTCTCGTAATCTGTCACCTAGCCATCTACCTGTTTCGCCGATATATAACTTTTTGCAAAGAGTGCAAGTTATACAGTAGATGACAATGGCTGAGGTACAGGTAAAATGGTCAGTGATCTTAAAGGATCGCTTGGGTCCTGGCAATTTCTCAATGTTGCAAATGAAAGGACATGTTTTGCATCGTGCGCGTGCACATTTAAAAGTACCTGGTTGTTCACTCATTTGAAAAGCACTTCTGACTAAAAAGTTACCTATATTTTTGTCGCGTTTGAATGAAATTAATGGCAGTTGCAAATAGATTCTGCCAGTTTCGAGATCATTTTGAAGTAATTTATAGTTTTTTAGAATGATGGATTTAAATGCGTGTCTGCGGCCTCTCCCTAAATCAAGGAAACACAGAAAGCCGCAAAACTCTAGAACAAAAATTTATTTTTCAAATCGGCACTCTTAATCCTCACGGTATCAACGAACACTTTTCATTCAACTAATTTATTCTGTTGTTTTTCACCTGGCCAGGCACCAACCAATAGTGTAGCTCCATATTTCTGTATATAAACCACACACAACCCACAATAATCCTTGATTCGCTCTGACGAAGGGCTAGCGCTCGAAACGTCAGCTTCCCAATCTCTTTACGGTGGCCAATTCACATTATCAACTCAGTTGATAAAACCAAATAATCTCTTTAAAATTCTTCTTCTTCTAACAAGTTCCCCTTCATCTCCCAACTTGTTACTTGCATCTTCAACATTAAATACAAGAAGCATCATAAAATAGATTAAAAATAAACAAAATTCTTGACATGTTTTTACTGGTGAAATTCTAAAAGTTGTTAAATGGTGAAATGCAAATAATGTTGGTTTTCACAACTTTTAGTCTTGTTACCATTATTATGTCAATAATTTTAGTAATTTTCTCTGAGTTGTTAAAATTTTTATTAAACTGAGATGAAGATTGATCTTATTTGTATTAAGTTCACACAGTCACCAAGCAGGTTATTACTATATCAGAGGATTACAGTCGTTCTTTGAATCACGTTTCATGGATGCCAAGTAAGTCTATAAGTTAATAGCAAATTCTATTTTTTGCTGTATTACTACTGACAATGGAGTTCAAAATTATATCAAGATAGCAATAATGAGAGATTTTAGTTCTGCATGTAGGATTTCAGAACTGGCCTTCAGACAATTTGTTTCATTCAAAGTAAAAACTTAATAGGTGAATTTTCTACATTTTATTTTTCCAAAAAAGTAATTTTCAAATCAGATTCCAGATTATTGTCAATGATGATATTTCATTGTGACTGTAGTTTATGTATTTACTAGTACATGGTGGTTCATCTAGGAACTTGAAGGAATCAAATCATAATAATAATTTATAAATAAGCAGTTACACAGTTGATGGTGTGAAAGGAGTTATTATTATTTGTCATAATTCAAAGTTTTGTATGATATAGACTTATAATTTGATCAATATTAATTTTTCTGTGTGGCAGAAAATACCTACGGGAAACTTTAAAGATTGCTAATTCAGAAGATCTGAACAGATTGACAGCTTGTTCACTGGTCTTGCTTGGAAACACATTTTTGTCTCAGGGGATTACTCAGGTATGAGGTCACATTTTTTTGGTCAATCTAAATTCAGTTGAGTCAAACATCAAACTTATTATGAACTTAAGGTGGTTGGAAACAGTTTCCAGTACTTTCCAAGACTTACAGTTTGATGGGTCATTAAAACTACTCTATCAGTTGATGCCAAAATCATGGTATCAGCAAACTGCGCAATCATCGGTGAACAAGTTGCTGTTAATTTTGTGGCACGATAGGTTGCCATAGCAAAAATATGACCTACTAAAAACACCCTTAATCTTAGCTTTAAGCGCTTATAACTCAAAAACGAACTCAATGACCCCATTTTTTATCATTGAATTGTAATCAGCTTGATAAGATGCACCTTTTTGCGAAGTTTAAGAAAATTCTGCCAAGGGGGTTCAGAGGCACCTTAAATTCTTGAAAATTTAAGGTGGCTCTGAACACCCTTCACTAAAATTAAGGGTGTTACAGCAGGTCATATTATTGCTATGGTAACCTATCATGTCACAAAATTAACAGCAACTTGTTCACCGATGATTGGGCAGTTTGCTGATACCATGATTTTGGCATCAACTGGTATAGAGGGGTTATAATGACCCATCAAACTGTAAGTCTTGGAAAGTACTGGAAACTGCCTGTTTTCAGCCACCTTAATTCACTCAGTTCAGTCCATCTAATGTGAAGTTCAGTGTTTGGCCCGTTAGGCATAATGGGCACAGCAATGTGCATGTGTACCTTAGTGAGAACAGGAAAAAGTGATAAATGTAAAACTTATCATTATGGTTTCCTTTTAAAACATCCATGGTTGTTTTCAAATTGAGCTTTACACATACTGTATTATTATTAAAAGGAAGCTTTAGACATGGCATTACCTGCAAATCAACTGGCTGCCCGTATACCTGACTCTTATATTCATATGTGGGCTGCGTCACTTCTGAGAGGTGAGGGAACTAGTCTAAAATACTGGTACATGTATGTCCAATTGTGTAGTAAATAATTATGTAGGAAGACGGTGTATGTGGTTCAACTGTGAACAAGGGGACAGGGATCTATGTACAGGGAATTATGAAGGGATGCATTCACAAGGGACTACATTCCTGAGCTGATCCAGGAAAGGATAGGAAGGGTATCTTTGAGGAAAGACTACTGTAGAAGTAGTATAGTTTTACAAGAGGGAACAATCTACATGTAAAAGGGAATCTATGTATGTGTGCTAAATATGGGGACTATTGCAACAAGTCAGAGAAAACTATTTCCAGGGTTATCAACACAACAGTGAAAAAGTCTAGCTACTTAATATAAACAGGGACTTCTTGTATCATGCATTTATCTAACTAAGAGGGATGATTTCAAAGTCCTGGTTCATCTGTGTAATGATAATGTTTCTCAAACAGATCTTTATGGAGTAATGGGTGACCCTGTCTCTGCTAGTGAATATTATCAACTGCACAACAGCTTCACCAAGCGACTGTTGGATAGTAAGTCACCATTGATATACCGGTAAATTATATTAGTTAAGCCACGCTTTTGAGTGATATACCACATGAATAACCCACAAGTCACTTGTATTTACAAGTGAAAAGTGGGGTATTCCATGGACATTGGTATACCAGGAGAAAGCATTTCATAACTGTTTTATACCGTGCCATAGAAAACATAGTGGTCAGCATGATCAGTGGAACATATACAGAATGACCATAGTGCACAATGGGAAGGTTGGATGTAATAGCATCAAATCTACAACTTACAGCTTTCCTGTATTCTAATTGGCTGTATTTTCTATGGCATGGTATAATGGCTTTTATTATTCAAATTTCATACACTGTACAAATTCCGATTTTCTGACTGGTTGATTCGGACCGCGTGACAATGGGTTGTGATGCAACAACCTCCTTGACGTCATTATTGTGGTGTAATAGCCGTGGTGTAAATTCAATACACCACTGTCATTACACCATGACTTCAGCTGACTCAAAGTTTGACGATTTTTGTTTGTAGCGTATTCAATTTGAATATTAAAAATGTTAACACACTCATTGCTCATGAATTGATCGGGATTTACCTGCACTCGTTCACTAACAATGAACTCGAAATTTTCAATTCAAGACAAGCAGCACTTTCGAACTAATTGCCTCGGTCTCTTGGACGAAGACAATTTTAAAGAAACAGTTGCATTTTTATTAGGAAGCGATGTCCCTTCTGGGCCACCGTATGAACCTGAATTTCTCAGCAGATGTGCTTAGTAAAATATATATATACGTTATATTTAGATCCAAGTATTAACTAGGATGTTTGCTTTTCTTACTGATAATGTATTAATTGAAAATGTGTAATTCCAGAAAATATCTATACCTCCCCCACAGAAGGGATTTTTTCTAAGACCCCCACCCCTCTGGAAATTCCAATATTAAGCTTCATACATTTCTTTAATTTTTTTGGCCTTATAAAACCCCCCACCCCCCAGGAAATTCCAATCCTTCTGTCGGGGGAGTATGGATATTTTCTGCAACTGCACAGTAGTTCATATAAATGACACAAATTGACCAGCCCGAATGTCTCTTAATTAATTATTGTTATTGTTGTATCTTGTATGTTGCCAGCTGGCCATGCACACTTCAGGAATCCATCTACATGTAACCTGCATAATTCAAACTAGTCCAAACCAAGTTTTTACAACTTGTGGCCAAATCAAGCTTAGCAAATATGTTACTAGAAAATAGGTTTTGACTTCTGGCCCTCCTGCTCAGTCAGTAAGTTCATATTATAACAATTATCTCATCTCCCCAGGTCATATGCAAGCTAGTCAGATGCCAGAACACAGACTTCTTGAGGTAACAGTTGTTATCTAAAACATGTGTAATTTTGCACTCAGTAACGTATTCTCAATACATTGGTATTTAAGTTCAACTTTTACATTCCTTAGTGCTTTGAGGCTGGAATCAGTCCACCACTATTATCGGTACATACATGGCTAGTTTAATACTTTCACCTGTCAATTTGATTTCACACTTAGTGGGTTGGAGGCATTAGTCCACCAAGGCAATCAGCTACCAACCAAACAGCTGGACTGTTGACAACTTTTCCTCAAGCTGGACCTAGTAGTATGATGTAATGCAAATTAAAATTATAATAACAGACTTGTGGATATCAGAATCCCATTTAACAGAGTTGTGTTAAAGTATCACTTTGGAATGTGGCATTATTAGCAATGGTTGCTGCAGCAGTACTTTAAAAAATCATAGTCATCATTATCACCATTAACATCATCGTAATCATCAGTGTAGCTGGGAATGACAGAATGTATGTATGGAACAAGTAATGGAGCTGTCAGTTCTGTAAAATTCTGGACATTTATCACATGAGCATAATTCCTATGGTGAACGTATCAGCTTTGGTGGAACAGGGGAAAAGTCTTCTTGTGGACAATGTGGAAAACTCCATCAAATGGATTTATGCTGTTACCTGCATTGTAATCATGACTGTGGAACAGTAATTTTCTTCATGGTCATTGATACTGGTCTACAAAGACTATGTCTCATTAAACCCAAAACGTAAAAACTTGTAATGAATTCTCAAGTGGAAAATGAGACCCCATTACAATTTTATGACTAACTAGTGTAAAAAAATATATGTAGATAAATGTATGTTCAAGGGGCCATGTCATAATGCCCAGCCCTAAATTCGTTGACCATAATTTTGTTAACAAACTTAAAAGATAAGTGACCAGTAAATTTTGATCAATGACTTGAAATGTAGACTATTACAGTGTGTTTTGGATTTCACCCAAAATGCTCCAAGCTGATGTCACAGTTCCACAGGGATCTGTCTGGTACTGGGCTGATCATTATTTATATAGACTTTTCTAGCTAATCAAATGATTTTGAGTAAATAAGCACAAGTAGATTTTTCAAAGACTAAAAAAATTGCATTAGCCTACAGGTAAGGTGAGCCCAATTTGTATATATATAAGAACACAGTAATCATATGATTACTTGTTGCAATTTAATTTCAACTTTCTGAGCTCAATTTCAACTCTCAGCCAATCAGCATGGTGACAATTTTTTGCATGTATAACATTGTCCACAGAACAAGACAAAAGGGAAACTACCAGGAACTATTACTAGAGTGTTTTGTTTTCAGTTAAATCATAGACTTTTTCTTTTGAGAGGGAATGATTGAACATACAAAGACAGATTCATGTTTATGAAGCCAAGTTACCATGGTAACTACCTCCCTTAAAAAATGATTGCCCAAATCAAACAGGGCCTATCAAAATAGCCATAAAAATGCTGTCAAAAATCTTTCAATATTTTTTTCAGCAGAAACAGTATTTTATGCATCGGTGAAAATTTTGTACAAATGTTATATAACACCTTTATAATTAATCTCCATGCATGGCTAACACAAAATAGTTGTGGCATTTCAATAATCTTATGTACTTTTAAATGTTGTAAGTTATAAATACATGTATTCTACAAGAAGTAAGTTAAATCTGTCTGTCAATAAATCATGGATTTAAACTAATCTGACATCATGTTTCCAATATTATGATAAACCTACTCCAAAAGGAACATCTTGGTTTTCAGATCTTGAAGATCTGGTTGGCTCACGTAAGGAGCAAGACTAACTTGCTGATATACAAACTGTCCAAGTTAGAAACTGGCATAAGCTCTGGCCTGGTGGGCCACAATTGGCTCGTATGCAGACTTTACTTAACTGACCAAATTAACATTAATTTTTGCTTATTACCGTACCCAGATTTGAAATTAGCCAATTAGAAGCAGTGGCTACTCTCCTGCTATCCTGCAAAATCAAGTTACTGATCTGATATGGCTGCAATATCATGATCACTTGGCCATATTTGGGTACAGTAAATACCTAATGGTAGCTTTGGTGGCAAATCAGGCTTTTTTTGGTCTCTTTGGTCTCTTCTTTGGGTATTTTGGCTGGACAATGTTTCGCCTGCCAAAGCATACCATAAAGGAACAATTAGTTATAGCTATCACCAATGGCACACTTGAATGATGTCATCACTTGACTACCACCAATGGCACACTTGAATGATGTCATCATTTGCCTACAACTGCTAGGATGTATCTGTTTCCCCTTTAGTCTTTAATTTCTTAAACCACAGTGGGATTTAACCAACAAACACCCTAATTAGCATTAGAAATAGAAAAAAGGAAGGATTCTGGTACTTGTAATCAAAAGCCACCATCATGCAAATCACTTTCTTGGCTAACTTGTGAAACATCTGGATCTAAGTTTAGCTTAGAGCATTATACAATACATTGTTTGGTGATGAAAACGTATTGAAAATAATAATCCCAAACTGGGGGATATAAAAAAGGTGATTCCTATACTGGGTTGGGGGAAGAAGATAATCCATTCTTGCTTTTTTGATCTCGTTATCCACCTCCAAACTTTTAATGTGCTGTGTAAATTAATGAGAAAATATTTTTTACCATTTCTCATATTTCACACTTTCAAAATATTATGCTACTCATCAAGAGAAATCTATTGTCATCACTATTGATTACTGTCAACAGGAGCTGCCGTTCATATTGTGAGGTGACCTTTAGGAACTCTTCCAAAAATAAAGGCAGCTGATTAGATTTTTTTCCTAAATGCCATCAAAAGGACCGTATTTTATAATTAATTTTTGCCCCAAGACATTTGACTCCTTATCTGGCATTATCGGACAAAACTGATGCGGTTTTTTGCAGGGTTTTATTATTAATTGCTGTAATTCAATGAGTATTCATTTTGTTGTCTTGCATTTCCTTACAGAAACTTGCTTAGACTTCCTTCTATCAGGCAGACATTATTTTTCTAGTTAGCTACTGTTTCGGGCAAAGATGATCAATTTTCTTCATGAAGTGATCATTTTCAGCCAAGTTGTCTTGCTTGCTTGAAAGCTATAACGAATTTATAAACAAAACGTTTTCAGTGAAATGTGAAACTTTTAATTATTTTGCCAATTATTTTTCCTTCCACGTTCTCTAACAACATGCAATGAAAACAGTAACACATTTTGAGATTGCCATTGTTCCGCCTGTCAAACTACAAACATTTTACTGGCCAAAGTCCTTGATTAGAAAGTGACGAAATACATTATAAATATTTGTTCAGACCTATCCTTTTGAAAGAAACAAAACCATCTGTTTCTATTCCATTCAATCTTAGCGAATTATCTAAACGTAAAAAAGAATAAAAAATGCAATAAAAGCACATTTAGCGCAAAAATATATAACGTACTTATCTCTCAGGTAATTACTTAAGAGTAAATATTCTATCGCTTATGGAATATGCTATATTTGGATTGACATTTTAAATGTAGAAAGCTATATCATTTACAAACCCCAAACAACAATAATTGAAGTGATAACCATTGTTATTTTGGGTTGTTGAGGAGCCAATCAGAAGCCACAATTCAACCATGCGTGCAATGGTCTATTGAAAGCAAACAATCGCATGTTGACATGTCTTAGCATAAATTAATTTGTCGAATTCCTCAAAGAGAATCGAAGATTAACAGCATTATTGATACACGAGCCCATGAATTTTACGTTGCAACAATCAAATGAAACAATTGAAGGTATGTAGAAAATCCCCTCAGATTGGTTGGACAATGACTGTTCAGTTTTTTGCGGGTTGCTTCGTGTGACTGACTTTTTGTGACTGACATTCAGTCAAACATCTCGGAAATGATCATAATTCTCAAGTTCGAACAGTAACTTTTTTTATACCCTCTATAAAATCAAAGAAATGCTACAATTTGGCAGGTGAACATTGGTTAATCTGTTACAAGCTTGTAAAGCTCATACCCTCCAAGTCGGTCTGCATAGCATACTCTTGTGAACGTTATTGCAACAGTTTATTACAAAGGGGAATCACCCTTTTCAAAGTGAGTACAAAGATTTTCGGTGATAAAAAACGCAAAGTACCAATTGGAGTTGCACCATTGGTGGAACACCTCTTTCCTGTAACATGGGCAAATGGTAACAGCACAACTCCTTGGGTACTTCTCTTGTTTATCCCTAGGCGAGAAAAGATTACTGATTGTTTATCAAGTCTTTTACTGCCTGCCGACAATTACTCAGTGGCATCCAACCAATCATAGGGTGATATCACAAGTGGATTAGTAAACGTCATGAGTGCTGCCAATAACACCTGCACACAAACTTGTCAAACCAGTTTGACCACTTTCCCGGATGTCAACTTGATTACGTCATCCTCCTTTACAGTACAGCTTCTGTTGCCCAGGCAACGGGCAGATCTGATAGCGGTTTCCAGATTTTGATTGGTCTATTTAGCAGCTGATTGACAGGTTGTCTGTTTCAACACAGCGGGTGTGGGAGACGACTTTTTGTGCACACGTCTATCAGAAGGTTTTGTGGCGTTTGATTTCATGTTCCCGCCCCTGCCTCTTTTGCTTGAAAATCCCACATACTTTTCTGCTCGCCAAGAGGAAATTACGGAAGACTTTCGGTGTCAGTTTCGAGCATAAACTCCCACGAGGATTCACGATTCATCCCAAAACGATATTCGACGATTCCAGTACATATTTTATATCTTTCAACGAGCGACCAGACTTCCACCGCCATTGTATGTGTCGTGCTCTCTGTTGCAAAACACCACATGGCCGCCGAATGAAAGGAACTGGAGTTTCTTTTGGTTTCTGAAGGTGGTTGGTAATTTTATAGGCGTTTGCCGTCAAGAAAGGGACCGGATCGACAACAAGAATCAAAGCCGAGAAATTGAAACGGCCCATACTGTCCGCCGTCGTTGTTGGAAGCAGACTAAATAATCATTTTTTTACCATTCGCTGCACAAATTATATTCTGTGAGCCTCGTCCTCGAGCCGGTCACGTTTGCCTGGCAAGTGGAATATAATCCAGTGAATGTGCAGCTTCGTTCTTGAAATAGTTCATCAAAGAACAAGGTATTTGTGGTTCAAGTTTGTTACTGTCGCTAGAGAAATAACGACAGGAAATTTTTACACTTTTAGCAGTCATTCTCTTCCGTTACAAATCGTGCTGTGTCGTGTCAGCCATATTGCATTGGCGCCAAATTCTAGTACACTGGAAGATACCGCAATCCTAAATCGTATTTCTCTCATCATGATTACTGCTAATGGTTATTTCTCAACATTTCGGTAAACAGATTTTTTGGCTGCCTTTTGTCCCGGTTGTAAAAAGAAATACGCGCTAAAATTTGTCACGCGGGGAAAGGCCGCTGTTTCAACATTTTGCCGGCAAATTTATGGGGGATCATTCCCTTTGTTTTGATTCAAAATTCTAAACGAGTTCTGTCGGATCTGAGGATGTTTATGTCAAGTTCTAACTCGCACTATCTTTGCACGATCCAGGTATGGCATCTGAAACTGTATCAATGGGTTCTAAAAGGTTGAAGTTATCGCCAAACGACGATGATGTAAGAAATAGCACAACGGACGAGCAGGGTCAATCAATTGACTCGACTTTGGATGAGAAAGCAATCAAGTCTGTCGACAAGGACGAGGCGATGTAAGTGAGACTGCATGTTGTCGAACCGACTGGGTATATCGGGATATTTTTTTAATTATCCTCAGTAAAACCAGTGAAAAGATTTAAGAGAAAACGAAGCCCCTGAACTGTCATGTTCTGTGTTTCGACACGTGTGTTGTGGAATAAGTGTTTTATCGAACACTTTGTTATTTTTTTATTCTTTGATTTGTAGCATACTCTATTCTGTACCTATATGAACAGCTTTAATTTGAGTTCAACTCTATAGAGTCGAAATCACACCTGCACCACAAGCCAACTCGCTGTTTTAATTTTTACTTTGCTTTGATCGCGACTTGACAAAGCATTCAAGCTTTTTGTCGCCAATATTGATGATCAAGGCTCCCCGTTGATACAAGGCTAGTACATGTCATCGACAGTGAACTATCCCCAGAAATCGAAAAAGAAATCTTTTAAAGTTTCGGATAAAGCCCCGTAACTTGAAAAGCAGATGAGAAATAATTATGAAGTCCCTTTGCTTTCAAATTTCTCTGGTCTGAAGTCTTTTGTTGTCACTAAAAGCCTGTCTGAATTTTTAAATCATCAAAAGAGATCATTTCTTTGCCGTTAAAATGGAGTGTTAAAACATAAAAGCAGAATTCTCAAATGTCCATTGGTAGTATTTTATCCCAAGTCAATTAACTTAACATCACAACTCAGCGAACATTGCAACGGGACATAAAGCTCTGTAGCTTGATTGTATTCTTAGTTTGAGCTTTTGTAGTATTTTAAGGTGATTTTCGTTTTCCTTGGTTACACACTCCATGCCAACACCAAAAGGCAGGCAATCAGCTCACATTATGACTACTTAGGTCTCAAAAACCTATTTTATAAATAATTTTCTTTCTATAATTTTGATCATTTGGCCAATGAAAGTGAAAATGTCACTTGCCAGAGCCATCAAAGTTTGATTCATTATTGATCATGAACTGCTTGAAAGTGACATGTTTGGGTTCAAACGTTAAGGGCATAATGCTGTTTTCTCGAACTTTTCATCATCATCATTTCATCATCACTTTTTTATTTACGTTTTACAGAAAGGGCATGCCCACAACTAGCAAAGGCTAATCTAGGCGGGCCATGGGATATTGCAATTTTTGCTCCACACAACCCCTATCAGGGTTTGTACAGGTCATGGAAAACAGGGAAAGTCATTGAATTGAAGAATTTCATTTTCCAGGCCTGGAAAGTCATGGAATTTAATATTATTGTCGGTCCTTGAAAGTCACAGAAAATTACAGTTTTTTGTTTTTGTACAGTGATAGATTAGTCACTGCAGATGACAAGGCAACGGCAAATTACAGATAGAGAAGAGTAATTAAGTGGCGTAAACGGCACATATTTTGGTGGACAGCAGAGTTTGTGCCTGTTGAACTGTTTGAGGTCAAAAAATACTCTAAAACAAGGAAAGATTTTTGAATTTTTGAAACTGACAGCTGAACCGATGGTCTTGGAAGACTTGAAAAGGTCATGAAGAAAGTCATTTAAAGTCATGGAATTTGAAGAGCTCAAAAGAGTATGAACCCTGCCTATGGAGGGCAACCTCTGGCAAGAACTTTTCAAAGGAGCCAAACAAAATTTTGAACTCCTTGGATGCAAACTTCAAAGGTGCCAAAAGTTTTCAAAGCATGAGGCTGCCAGAATCTGACCTCCATGGGGAGTTAGGTGGTGCTGTAGAAAAATGAAATTTCTGTATCAGCTGGAGCCTTCCACATATCAATAGCAAGAAAATTTAACATTGGAATATTAAGCTCGTGGGATATCCCATGTTAGTAAATTCTTAGCTCCAACTATTGCATTTCTAGCTTTTTGATTAGCTAAAAAACTCTGACTATGAGCCAATAGTCAGAGTTTTACGTCATATGGAAAATAGTGCGCCAAGTTTAAAATTTTTCACTTGGTAAAATTGTGAAATCGGCAGCAAAACCCGGTTTCAGAATTTACTAAAACAATTATTCCATTCGCCCTTGTTGGATATGAAGTAATTATAACCAACGAGCGCATAGCGCGAGTTGGTTATTTTATCACTTCATATCCAACGTGGGCTCATGGAATAATTGTTATGTATACCTTGAGAGAACATTCCATTACAATTTTTGACCATGCCTTAGAAAATACAGTGGCCAATGCAATCAGTGTGATAGACGAGCAGTGTGCAATAGGAAAATGGACTGCAATATCATCAACTTTACAATTACTTTCCTTTCCTTTTGGGTCGTGTTTTTATGCCATGGTATAAAATCCTGTAAAATGGTAACAGAAAAGTTATAATGTTTACAGAATGGAAGTCCACCAGTAGTTTTCTAACTAGTTTCTTAAACATTGATTTGGCCTGAGACAAATAGAGAAAACAAAACATGTAGTTTATTGCTAAGCTGCACCAATTACCTAGTGGGTGTTTACACAAAACATTTAGGTGTAAGGTCATACCACTATGGCTGCTTGATTTCATACCAACTCCAACTTGGCCCAAATAATGTCATCTTTGGTTGGTGGGCAAACGCGGCACACAAGCCAACAACTTGTGCTACTGTAGGTCTTGGTTTCTATAGTTTTTGAATGTATGATTTGTTACTTATTATTCTCTTACTCATATCTCTGCTAGGAAGGAGTATTGGGAGGATTTTTTTTATGTAGTAGAAAGCCAAAACCATGTGTTGTATAAATTTTCAGCCATTAAGTTTTTAATATTTGTTAATAAATTTCTGGCCCATTCAAGGCTAATAGTAACCTCAGTAGATGATAGTACTTGTTCATTGACCAAGCAATGTTTAATGTTCTTAAAACTAGCCATGCAACATCAAGGTAAACTCTTTTTACTTCCTCACTTGTTTCACTCATTGAGGCCCATTTTTCCATTATTTTCTATCCCAACAGGCTGAAAAAGAAAGACAGTGAGTTAGTTGTGATATCATCTTCCTCCTCTGATGAGGATTCTGACAAGGAAGTGAAGAAAGACACATGTGAACCAGTTGTGAAGAAAGAAAAAGACACCTCCTCCACTGATGTTATGAACAAAGAATCACAATCAAATCCAGTTGAATCAAGTGAACAAGAGACTAAAGCAGATCTGACTAATGTGCGACAGAAAACAGATGGCAAAGACTCTGACTCGGATGAGTGTATCTCACAAGAGGATCTTCTAGCGCAGTTGGGTTTGAGCTCTGTTAAAGAACTTAACAGAAAAGAAGCAACAGGCAGTAGTGACAGCACTTCTCCATCTGCTAATGCAAATGGTGTTGAGAAAAAGCCTTTGATTTCCCATAGGGCAAGAGAAAGTATTGTTGAATTTTTAAAAGTACCAAAACTGTCCTCTTTGGAAAGTAAGAAAAAAGTGAATGGTGAGACAAAGGCAGATGCTGCAATTATTAATGGTGATACCAGTGGTGGCTCAAGGCCAGATTCACCTCTTTCTGATGAAAATGATGATGACCTTCTGGCAAAGGAAAAATTGATTGCCCACCTAAGGAATGAACTAAGGCAAGAGGAAGCTAAGCTTCTCTTGTTAAAGAAGTTACATGCTGCACAAAGTGATGTCAAGGGTAACTCCAGACAACAGAAAGAAAATGTTGTTGAGAAATCACAACCACAGGCAGCTGTTCCACAGGTTAACCAGCCAGTGAAATCCTCCATGCAATTGCTGCCTAAAAAAGGGCAGAACCTTCCTCCTCCACCACCACTGAAGGCATCAACAGTGTTAGCATCCTCCACATTTCATCCACCAAGAGACGTACCAGTACAACCTAGGTTGCTGCCAAAAGGTAGCAGTGCTGCCCAGTCACAGCCATCAAATACTGGTTCATCAAAGTTTGTAGGTTCTGCTGCACAGACTTTGAAGGAGTTTGCTGTACAACAGCAGTCCATTCATCAACAGTCAGCCCAACCACACTCAAAGCCAGGGTCATCTGCAATCGCTGACCTACAGAATGTGGTTACATGCATGGCAAACTTAATTCAGCCAACTCCATTGTATCCTCACAGTGGAGGCAGAGGCAGTCCAGTGTATTCAGCAGCTAATCAGCCTGCCCCTGTTCGCCCCACTCCTGTGAGAGCAAACAATGTCAGCAGCCTCTCAGCCAGTAGTGGATATGTGTCTTTTCAACATCACCTGCCAAGCGGCTCTCATCAGCATAGTACTGGTGGCAAACAAGCTGCAGCTAAGATGGCACTGCGGAAGCAGTTGGAAAGAACCCTGCTTCAAATTCCACCACCTAAGCCACCTCCCCCTGAATGGTCCTTCATTCCCAGCCTTGGCAGTCCAGATTTTATGGTATTGGTTGGATTAGAATCTGTTGTGGATGTCATGGCTGCCAAAGATGCCAAGGTTAAACAAAATGCTCCGCTGCAAGAGCAAACAATAAATCCCAAAGTTTGTTCACGCTGTAACACTGATTTCTCACCTTCATGGACAAAGAAACAAGACAGTGACTCGGGCTTGGTAACTGTGTGTGAGAAGTGTAGTACTGTCAATGTGAAGAAAGAGCTAAAAGCAGAGCACACAGCTCGCTTGAAGGCAGCATTCCTAAAAGCTCTCAAACAAGAGCAAGAGATAGAACAAAAGATTAATGACAGCCCTTCAATTGCTCCTAAGCCTCATCATCAAAGCCAAAAGTCATCTCCTCAGCCTCAGCTGGCCCCTGCACCACCACGCCATCACATATCACACCACCAACCCATCATGCATCACCATCACCAGCCTGTTCAACCTGGGCTGTATCACCACCACCAGCCACACGCCAACTCCCTCCTGTTTCAACTGCAGCAGCAGCACCTTCAGCAGCAACACCAGGAGTTGGAAGCCGCTGCAAGACAACAAGCTGATGTAAGATGGCATCCCTATTTAAGTCAGCACCATCACTCTGGGTCGCGTAACCCACAGCACCATCACAGCTATGTATCAGACTCTGATAGACAATATTTGTTGGACATGATTCCTTCTTTGCCAACACCAACTCTTGGTTATGGCTCTAGTAGAATGTAGCTGGTGTACAGTAAAGAGTATCTTGAAATGAGGGCCTCTTGGGCCTTGTTACATATAAAGTTTAAGTACTTCTTGGTTTTTCCCATTAAGTTCACATCAGGGATATCAGTACTTTTAGAGTCACTTATAGCCTTGATCCTCACACCTGTAACAAACTTACTGCTTTACGGGTGAATTGTTTCAACAACAGGTAAGGGAATAGTTCACCCATAGCATTAAGGGCCCATCAAAGATACTCGGCCATGACAGGTGTCACAGGTTACGATCTTTCTGTGATATTTTTAAAGGGTTTCTTTTAACTAGTGTGAGTGACATACATGTACTGTATAAATTTACTACAAGATTATGTGTTCTCTCTCCTTTATTTTATGATTAGAGACCAAATTATGGTGACTCGCACTACAGAAGATACATTTGTTTGCTTTTCTGAAACAATTACTATTAGTCAAATCTTTCAGACATCCATTTCACCACACTTGTAGAGAGGAACCCTTATAGAATTTCTTGTCACCTCCTTACTCCTGTAGTGAAACCTCTACTCTTAGGTGGCTCCAGTGTTCAATTCCGTGATTTAAACCCCTGTGCTTTATTATTTCATTGAATACTATTGGTTTGGGTCTTTCATGTGGTCTAAGTGTGTTTTTGTTCTTTGTAGAAGGTATTGTGATGTAACAAGGCTCAAGTATCTAACAGAGTAAACAGTTTCCTTAATGTATCACTGTTGGTGTAGAACACTTATCTCTCTTTAGTAGGCCAAGTTCGATGTATTAAAATTCTAGGCTTAAGCAAATAAAACAAAAGAAATTGACAATTCATTTCCGTCTTTCGATTCACTTTCTTTTTTTATTCCCACAAGTGTCAGAGTCAAGTTGGAATTTTAATATATCAAAATTAGCCTATTGTGTTACTTTCTGTGCTGCTTCCATCAATACTGGGCTAATTGTCTTACATAGAGGGCCATTGTTGAAGATGGCCAAGTCTTTCATGTTCTCTCTAAGTAGTTTGTTAAGTATGATATCATAGCATGTTTATTATAGTCAATCATATAATGATCGTGAGCAGCATTTTTACTCTGAAAGAAAAATGTTGAACTTGGATAAATTCAAGTTGAGATGTGATGAGTCCATAATTAGATGACATGACATGGGTGCTGCAAAGCATGGTAACCTGATATTCAAATATCTTGCAAACTGATAGTTTCTTTGTGCTTGTTTGTGTACATTTCTTCTGAACTGAAAACTCTGCAAATTGTTTTGTACAAAATCTTTGAACCTAATGTCAAGAGGTGTCATTGTATTACTTTGAATTGTTTACCAAGTATTCTATTTCTTCTGCACAAAATTGGAAACTTTTCAGTGCATTTATTTATTATAACCAAAAACAATGTTTCAGAGACACTATTCTGTAGTATATATTGAATTAAAAACAGAGTTCTACTGATGAGCTGGTGTATGTAATCGAGTTAGAATGGTTAGTGGACAGTGGAAAAGTCATCTTATGGCAAGACTCAATAGAACCCGAATTCAGCTTCACGATATTTTGTGTAAAATGGGTGAACTAGAACAAAATTGGGAGGATATTTTTTATCTCTTTTGTTCACCCAGATCTTCTGTGACAACTGGTGGGATGTGGGGAAAGGTGTACTTGTCATTGTTGAGATGAATGAGTATAATTTTCGTTTTGTGGACAGACCATTGGTTAGTAAATATTTTATTGAATTAGCTTGTTCGCTCTGTATTTAGAAATGTTGGTCGAAAAGTTTTTTCACCACAATTGCTACTTACCTCGCAATCAGATTGGCTAATTTGCCGTTGTCGATAAGAGTCCAGACAACGCTGCTCGCGTCAATATGCCATGAAAAAAGAAACAACCTGTTCTTTGACGTGGACACTGGTATAATGTGGTTTAGCGTGGGCTGTACTCTTATCGACAACGAGACACGTCATCACAGTAGTCAAACTGTTGTGGAGTCGCGAGGCACAGCCGAGTGAGTCCACAACAAATTTTGGCCACCGTGATGACGAGTATCGTCGATAAGACTACAGACTGCGGTAAACCTCATTCGATTCGCTAAAAAAGAAAACTAAACAACCAGTGCGTCCGTACCTGATGAAAATGAAGGCACTACTAGAGGATAACAAGTTACTTTTGTGGGTTTAAAATCGATGAAACTTTGTTCAGACCCCTCGAGCGCTCTCAGTATTCATTTTTTAATTCCTTCATTTACGCCTTTCTACCTGCCTCCCCTCATTCCTTTTTTCCTCCTTCCTTCCATCCTTCCTTCCGCCTTTAATTCATTTTGTAGTAGTACTACCTTGTTTCCCTTAGTTTTGTTTGTGCGCTTAGAAAAAGTGAATCATTACAATCCGACTTACTGCTTTTAAGATTTTCATTCAACTTTTGCCTATTCCTTGCTTATGGCACTTGGTTTTTTTTTATCAGCTTTCAGAAACATCCTTGTGCGAACCGTTAGGGTGCTTCGTGGGAGCAGACAAAATAAGGAGAAGGCTGTTTAGCTGAACATTCAGCTCATTCCATTTGTCAAGTTCAGCGCAGGCAATGATGCTTGTCGCGTAATGCGCTGATTTAAAGTCGTGCAATTCCAAGAAGTTGCCAGTTGAAAAGAAACAAAGGTGCGATCAAGTCCGTGCGCGCGCCAGTTATTGCTAACCAGTTGCGGAGTCAATTACGGAGGCAGTCAAGAAGTAAGTTTTAGTTGATTTGCAAGTTCTGTTTACGTTGATTTCCTGTTTGTTTTGAACACTTGTAAGGCCACGTGCCAACGTAATTTCTTTCTATTTTAGATCAAATTGACTTATTAAAATAAATACGATTCTTCCTTCGTATTGGCGTATTTGGTCTTTTGTTCAACGGAACAAAGGCAAAACGCGTGAATGCCCTTCGATGGACGCTTACTACAGGAACATTACGTAAGCTCATGCAAGCAGATATTGGTTCTGTATTTCTGCGCACGACGAGACTTGAAAATTGAGGTCATTTTGTCAATCTTAATGTCTCAAAAATTCAAACCGGCTAAATTTCGTGCAGTGTGTTGCGGAACAAAATACAGAGAATTTTTGTGCAAAAATAGGCATGTCACACGAGGAAAACTGTCAATATGTCCCTACTTCCGGTCCCCGCAAAATGTCCCGGCTTGTGTTTTGCTTTTTAATTTGCGCTTCAACATTTCAAGAGAAATGTACATTGAGGAAGGCCGGGTTGATAAGGTGCGCGCAATCATTTGAAAGAAGCGCGCGCTTTTTGAAAAGAGAGAAAACCTCGATTGTTACGTCAGTTCCAAAAAGTAGAATCGTTGCGCTTAGTAGCGAACTAGGGAGAACAGTTCTTGCGATCAATAAAAAGCATCTGATAAGAGTAAAATCAAACAAAATGAATCTTTCTGCTGTTGGAAACGACTTGGATCATGGAAGATAAGAAAGACTGAACTACGAATGATTTAAACGACTGCTGAAGGGTGTCAAGTCTAGTTTTTAAGTAGGTGTTCCCAATTAGTTTTACTTGTAAAAACTAGAACGATTGACACGTTAATAAAGTTATTCATTCATTCATTCATTCATGATAAAAGATTTTAAGTAAAAAGCTATATTCGATGATGTTAAAGCAAGTTAGTTATAAATATAATTTTGTACATTAATTAAATTCTTAACTTTTGACTTATCCGTTTCTTGCTGCACTGCGCTTCCTGTGAACAGTCTTATTTTAAAATATGTTATATTTGAAAACATCCAAAGTGGAATCGAGAAAAATGGGATTACTGCCGGCTGTGGGTAAACTATTCATTGTTTTCACTTATTTACTCTCGTCCTGTTCATCTAGTTTGGATACCTTCTGTGGTAAGTTATAATTTTCCTTCGATCTCTAACTGTTTCATTGTGTTGCCTGTGTTGTACAGTGATTACCGCGTTGCAGTTCTGGTCCTAACGAAAGTGAAATGTCCAGATCAGTGGAAATTCAAGTCTTTTGAAATCGGTTCAAATAATGACATAATTGGTTTGCACTGAGCAAATCAATTTCTGTGCTTTCTGAGGCAAAATAAATCATTCGACCTGTAATCATTAGAAAGCTCTAAGAAAAGTAAAAGCAAACAAAATGGTCTGTACTGCGGCTGAAAAGAACATGTAGCCAGTGTGCTGCCTGATGAAAAGGAAAGCACTGTTGAAAGGTTACAGGGACAGTTTTACGAACTCGAGAAAGAGATAAAGAAAGTGAAGAGGGATGCAAAAATAAAAACTCCGCTTACTGATCAGCTGTTAAAGAGATTCGGAATAAAAAATGGAAAGATGGAAAAACGGAGACTACAAAGCATGCGGAAGAAGACAAAATACCTGGTGCGACACTAAACACTTTAGGGCGTACAACACGTGCTCGAGTGTGTCGCTATATCAAGCTTGGCTGTGCCCTGGTTTTTGACAGTGTAGCAGCTTACTCTCTGTTTAAAGATGCAAAACCATTCCTTTTCTAAAGGCGTATTGATTGTAAAGAAGTTTTAGAGTCAAACCACACGACAGTCAAATGAAAAAAAAGACGAGAAAGACTGTGGAATGGTAAAAAAATGAAATCAGAATTTTTAACTAAAAGTCGTGTTCACTGCCCCAATGCGCGGACTAAGTTAATATAAAGGAAAATGAAAAACAATAAAGTGAGATATTTTTCTGGTATGATTATTCACAGATAAATATTTTTTTGTCGCCAACGGTAAGAGTCTCAGACCCCTAATTTATTTCTGTCCACTAATACGGCCTTTTTCCAATCCTCCGTAGGAAAAAAAGATAACGACTGGTACATTTACCAGTGAATTTATGAAAGTTCATATATTTGAACTGCGGAGAATGATACAATGATGAATTATATCTTGAAGATATAATTGATCATTGCAGTTATGGAGACAACTTAAGCAGTCGTGAAATTAAAGCCTGAAAAACTACAGGCCTGAGCGAGATTCGCGGGACCCATGACCTCTGCGATACTGCTGCAGTACTCTACCAACCGAGCTATCAAGCCAACTGGGAGCTGGCCACTTCGTGAGTTGGTAACTGATATAATAATAATTAGTAAAGTGATGCAGGTTTTACATCGTGTAAAAAGACATAAACAACAATCTTCCGCCATTGCCAAATGCTACAAGACCGTGCACGGGGCGATGCCTCAGGACCTGCTAAAGGCGGCGTTTCGAAATGCTTAAGAAATACAAAAACAAATTTGACTGTTTGATGCACGAAACACTTTTCATAAGAGCTTTAATTTAAAGCCAAATCTCAACGTGCAATTAGATTCCATTCATGCGAAAGTATTTATAATCTTCTCACCCTTTTTTGTTAATTATTCGCACCAAAATCGCTTAAAATGCTGTAATAAATTGCATTGTCTGATATAACTTTTCCTTGATAATGGAGTCATGACTATTCCAAAACGTCTTATTTTATCGTTCGTTTTTACTGTTTTATGCTTATAAAAGTCTCTTTTAATATAGTATGTATATTACACACTCACAAAGTAGCCAAGTCCCAATTGGCTTGTTAGCTCAGTTGGTAGAGCACTGCCCCTGTATCGCAGACGTCATTGGTTCGAATCCTGTTCAGGCCTGAATTTTTTTCAGGCTTTAATTTCAAAACTGCGTAATTTGTGTATTTTACTGCAATAATCAATTATACTTCATGGTACATTTGACAATTATTCCATGAGCGCGCGTTGGATATGAGATGGTAGATAGCCAACAAGGCGCTACGCGCCTGCATTTCAATTGTCTAGGGCACAAGAGAACTGTTAGTAATAGTCCTCGAGAGGCGAAATTCGCCCGCTTTTCTCTCGTCATTTATTCTCAAATATATATTTCTTCAACTTGCATTTGCTAACTTTTATCATTGCCTTTTCTGTCCCACTAGTTGGGTGATACTAAAACAATTAGACCCTTCGCCCTCAAGGGCCACTGGTCAATTGCCCATTCGGCTTCGCCCCATGGGTTATTGACCCGTAGCCCGTTAATTGTTAATTGGCCACCGAAAGCTGACGTTTCAAGCGTTAGCCCCTCGTCGAAGCGAAACGAGGAATTATGGGTTGTGCGTGGTTTATTTACAGAAAAATGGAACCACACTAGAAAGAGCCTGCTGCATAGCACGTAATGATGCTCCAAAATGGGTGTTACCCCCACCTCTATTGCCGAGTTACACGGCTTTCCTGGGGTTATTATTGATATTGCTCTTTTCTCGAACCGCACCAGTTCGTTCTTTAAGTACTGGGGGAGAAAAAGACATGTGCTGCATAATCTATAACAGATCTCGCGCACGATACATAGAACAGTGCTAGATCTTGTTTCGGAACTCCCGCTTTCTTTAACTGAGTTAGGAAATAGAGGTTCTTGCTAGCCTTTTTGGTTATCTTGGTTACATGTTCATTCCATGTTAGATTGTTCGCTATTGTAAGGCCTAGTAGCTTTGTACTAGTAAAGTAAGCTATTGGTTGGTGCATGGTAACGTGAAAAACAACAGAATAAATTAGTTGAATGAAAAGCGTTCGTTGATAGCGAAAGCATTGAGTAAGAGTATTAAGTAATATCTTATGACATACTAATGTTTCATAACCTGATGGTTTCAATATATGAAGAGAATTTTAAGCCCACGCTATTGAGTTCTTAAGCGGCATTTATTTGCAAACAAGCAAACAAACGGGCAGCAGCAGCATCCAAAAACAGCTATACTCTCTTTTTACCTTTCTGCACTGGGCTTCATGGATTCTTTTCTTTCCTTCCCCTGTCTCAGGGCTGGCTTTACATGATTCTCTCAATATTTGAGTAATTGAGTAGTACACTCTTGATTTTATTTTTCAGCCCAATAGGTTAACACTGAACAGCATTCCAACAGCATAATTCATAATCCAGACCCAAAACAATACACCAGTCTGAAATTTTAGACCCAAAAATTACCTGACGTCGAAATTTCCTAACCCCCAAAAATAGAAGACTTGAATACCTCAATACGAAATTATTCAATCAAACCAAGAGGAAATGGTCTCTTCATCAAACGTACTCTTCTAATGCATGATTTTGCATATAATCTAATAACCGAAATAGGTTTTTCTCTTGATTTTTTAAAACTTATCTTTTGGCATAATAACTATCATAAGCTAATAAAATTGGCATGTCTGTTGGTGTTCATCCTCCCTTCTGCTCCACATTTACAGACAGGTCTTCATTGTGACACTATCAGCATACTTCTTTCATCCATATTGTGGTTATGACACATAATTAAGTTTTTCAAACACTGATCACAAAATAATTTCTAAAGACCTAAAAAATACATGACAGATCTTTTGACCCCCAAAAATACCGAGCGTGCAAATTTTTAATCCCCCAAAATACGTCGGATCCCCCTGCCCCCCGTCATGTATACTATACTGCAAGTACCCCCTGGGATTATTGCGTTCTGGCAATCTTTGTCGAATTACCGTAATGATTCGATTTAATTCCCTCCTTCCAATAAGCGCCCTCTTCCGAATAAGCGCCCCCTTCGAAAGTGTTTTTGTTAATAAGCGCCCCTATTCCAATAAGCGCCCCCATTCTAATAAGTGCCCCCATTCTTATCATTGCCCCTATTCTAATAAGCGCCCCCATTCTTATAAGCCCCTCTGACTTTTTCAACTGTATATCCATGTGAGTACATAATTCCTTCAAATGAATTTACTGCTTCAAGGAAAATCAGCCTTGCCGTGCTGGGCTAGAACGGCTCAAGGTTGTTCAACAAGCCATAAGCAATTCACGCGACAAGGATCACAGAATCCGACGTCGAGGATGCGGCGGCACCAGATAGCTCGATAATTCGCGCAAGTGACACTGAAGTCATCGACATCGAAAAGATAAACTCATGAACATTCACCGTACCGCACATGTATACTTATTATTGCTATATAAAATGAAGAATTCTTTTAAAAGTAACTGAATTGGAACTTTCAACAATTTGTTACTGTTACAGTTTCTGTTTCAAATATGAATTACTTCATATATACTTTACATCAGTTTCTGTAACACTAGTTATTTTAATATTTATTCATGTTTTGTTTTAAACACTTGGTTGTTTCTCAAAAACTAAATAAGCGCCCTTTTCCGAATAAGTGCCCTCCCCTGAGGTACCAAAAGTAAATAAGCGCCAGGGGCCCGGGCCCGGGCGCTAAATCAAGGGACGTACCATTAGAAAAGTGATGGGAGGGGTGGGGAATTTTCAGCTTGCACGAATTTTGTTTTTCGTTCACTGCTTGTGCAGGAATTGTTTTCCAAGTGAAACCCTCTGCACGATTTTTTTTAAACAAATATTGCTTTGTTTTGAACAGTGAAATCTTGATTCATTATCTATGTTTTTGTGCTTTATAAATTATTCTACACTCACACCAAATCAAAGGATATAGGCCACTTTTTAATGCAAAATTTTTTCGAAAATGTACACACAGTGAGAGCGGAGGAAGGCTTTCCTGTGTATTTTTTTCAGTCGTCGTCCACTAGAATTCCTCTCCCACAGCCCATCATAATGATGCCATACTCCATTCACCAAAACAGCCCCTTCTGCAGTGCCCTGCACTCCACAATGTCAGGAAAGCAAATACTGCTACTGTGGGTAATGTAAAACAGCTTCAGGTTGTCCAGAAAAAGGTATAAATGACACAAATTGTACGAGGATCTTGCAAACCCCCAGTGACAGTCGGACAGATCATAAAACCTTCAGGAATCTGAGTTCGAGAACTGTTAGCGCGCGATTGCGAAATGGAAAAGCAAAGACAGGGACTCCCAATGTGGTTTTTGTGGTTGCGTCGAATTATCAAAGCCTTCAAATTATAGTTTTGCTCTTACAAGCATGTCTTTTAGGTAGCCTGGCGTTTTTAGTGGCGCGATGTAATTATCTGCATCTTGTTCCTCTTCACCATTACTGGGATGGAGGTATTGTGTGTTTGAGTCATCCAATATTGTCGCTGCTGCTGTTTCTTTCGAGTTTAAAATTTTCGAGATAGGCCCCGTCCCTTGTAGAACCACTCTAGCGTGCATAATTAGTTTATGCACACAATACAAGTGTTTAGAGCACATTTCAAATCTCATAAAAGGATTTCAGCCTTTTTCCTTACTATGGGAATTCAAACACATAAGCGGATTGCCGTCCAAAACACTTGTATGCGTTCTACTAGCCGTTCAGGCGAAATATGCAGTTAAAAACGCTTTCTAACACACACAAGCTCAACTTTACGACCATTTGGACCAAAAATGCTGGCACCCGATTGGCTGACATACCTTTTATAAAGGGCCAATAGGAGCAATGGAAAGTCGATCCTAAACCACAAAACTTAGAATACAAAAAGGTCGCCAAACCATCCTTTTAACGGGAACGGAATTGAGAAAAAAATCTCTACCTTTCCCTCAAGCAACTTGCAACATTTTCTGTCTTCGAACAACAGCTGAAGAGACTCGCAAAGAGTCGAAACCGCCGGTCCTGTTGTATCCATTGCAACTGTTGCAGCAACAATGTACGATGACTCAAACACACAATAGCAGTGGCGGATCTAGAGGAGGGCCCCCTTATTTTGGATAAACAAAGAAGAAATGACAGAAGGGATAAAAGCCAGCAAGGCAAGTAAATCAAAACAGGCCCCCCCCCTCCTAACTCAAGGTCTGGATCCGCCACTGAATATCTCCACCTCAGTAATGGTGAAGAGGAACTAGATGCAGATAATTACCCTACTTGACCATGTGGGTCTAAAGACCCTAGAGCATCGCAGATATTCTCATGCTCTCTGCCTTTTTTATAAATGTTTATATAATACGGGGCCGAATAATATTAGGGAGATGTTTTTACTTCGTACTAATAAATACGACCTCAGAGGCTTCTGCAAGCTTGATCAGCCTATCTATTTTAGTAGATTCATGCATAGGTCATATCAGTATGTCACTACAAGATTATGGAATAATCTACCTGACTATGTAAGGAGAGCTCCATCTCTTAATATTTTTAAATCAATGCTGGACGAAGTCAATTTGACTACCAGAATGGAGTGTGATTGTAACTTTTGTACATAGTTTGACTTATCTATGGCTTGTCTCCACTTACTTTTAATGTTGCCTAATTTTTTTTTCCTATATATTTATTTCCTATATATATATTCCCTATTTATTTCCTATATATTTCCTACATATTTAACTTTTGTACATAGTTCGATTTATCTATGGCTTGTCTCCACTTAATTTTAATGTCGTCTATTTATTTCCTATATATATATCTTGATTTCCTATTTTATTTTATGATGTAGTTATATTATATAGGACGTTCACGTTAAAACGAGTTAATTGTACTCATATGTGAAATGTGGATAAATAAATTACTACTACTACTACTACTACTACATCACCTCACCAGAAACGCCAGACTACCTAAACGACATGCTTGTAAGAGCAAAACTATAATTTGAAGGCTTTGATAATGCGACGCAACCAACCACATTGGGAGTCCGTGCGGCCTGTCTTTGCTTTTCCTTTATTATATATTAAATAAAATGAAAAGTCACAATTAGACCGTCATTTTGCATGAATTTTTTCTCTTTTTCTTCTTCTTTGCACGTATTTTTTTTCCTTAGCATTTTCCCTTGCATGAATTTTTTTGTTTTTTTTCCCCATCCCCCCATCACTTTTCTAATGGTCCGTCCCTAAAGTGACTGCTTCCTTGTGTACAGTCTCCGCCGGAGGGATGAAACAAAACTTACCCTGTCCACCCCCACCCCCGTCAACAGGGCTTTTCGTTTATTTCCGGGCGACAAGGCACTCAAGACACCTTTTGGCAGCGGAAACCTAAATATCTACAGCAAGCAAACCTAGAGGGTCGATTTTTCAGCTTCTTTAATTTTTCATGTTGTTTGGTCGGTGCCAGCAGGAAACAGAGGCAGTAATCTCTTCGTGTTATATATGCCATGAGCGTTCGCAGCCGTGTTCGGAAGTCTATTTCAAAATCTGTCAAAGGCAGTGCCTGTAAATTTCGATTTACGGTTACCTATGAATACGTCGACCTAAAATGCAACAACAGATGGTAAGTCGAATTCCCTGTTAAACTTTTCACAATACATTTTGGTAAGGAAACCACAAGTCATTTTGGCTTTCATACAGGAGATGCCGTAGAGCCTATCTGTCAAACGCTGTTCAGTAAGCCAGTAAGAAAGTTTCTGTCCAAAATAAGCCTTGTCGTAGAAATTATTTTTATTGAGTATCACAACTAGCAAAGATTAATAGAGAGGGGCTCTTTGAACTTCACAGTGGGTCAAATGTGCGGCGCAATGAACAAATAAATCGTTTGTTTCCTCTTAATTGATTGAACAATTTCTTGGAGATAAAAATAGATTCGCAATGCGTACATGTGTGGCTTACGAGTCGCTTTGCTTGTAACATGTAATTGAAGTTATACTGAAGGGAAGATTATAAGCTGGAATTAGGTGGTAATAAGTCAGTTGTAACATTTGGATTAAATTGACCATAACTTACATTTAAAATTCAATACTGGACAATGGAAGAAGTAACTTTCTGGATGTTTCAGTCAGAGGGAAAGTATGGATTGACAGTATCTCTCCAGAAATAAACACTTTTTCATATGATGGTCAATAAAAAAACCAGAATTGAAATTCTCATGAATTGCCTCTATTGACAATTGTACATATGGTTAAGGTTTTTCCAGGAGCCTACTTTGATTTATATTTATATACCTTCAACCAAGCAAAATGTTTGTGTTGAAAGCTATGTTTTGTGTATAAACACACGCACATGTAGACAGGAGAGCTTGAAAACACGTCCAAACCAGACATTCACTGTGCATTACTGGCTCAATGGGCCTGCACGAAAAATACCAAGAGCAATGGAAAAAAACAAGTGTTTTCACACATTTTGTAAGAATTTTGATAATTTTTTTCTCTGTATACCTGAACATTTGTTTTCATTTGTAGCAGTTAACACAGTAATTATTTTTCTACAATGGGGTTGGAAAGTCTAAGGTCTTCAGCAGTAATGACACTGTGTTTATATCACAACTGGTTAATAAAGAGCAAATGTTCTCTGGACAGTAGCATGAAATTTTCTGATTTCATCAGTAATGGTTGAGCTATATGCATTTTGTTATTCTGATATTGATGCTTGTTTGCAAGTCTCTGTTGTCTAATATGGTCTGCTGATTCATATATAATTTTTTTCTGTCTGATATTGATGTTGGTTAAACAGTCTCTTTTCTCTACATTCTGCTAATTCATTTGCATTTTTTTGTCTTTGATACTGAGATTGGGTTGCCAGTCTCTTTGTTCTAGATTCAGAAGATTCATTTGCACATTTTTTCTTTTCTTTAAATAGATTCTTCACTTTCATTTGCCCTTCTCCTTTTCTCATATTCACATCTAGCAATCAATAGTTTTTCTTTTTCTTCTAAAGTTCAGTTAAAGACTATTGCTTCCTTTTAATAGGTTGTGTTTATGTTTCTTTTATCACTGAAAGGCAAAATGTTTCATTTTTGGACTCTCACGGACATTTTGCAAAACAAGTTCATTATCTCCGACAAAGACACCATTAATTCCAAAGGAACAACCGCTATTTATAAGCAGACTAATGATACAAAGTTTTCAGTTCCTTCAACGGTAAGCAAGTGAATTTCCCAAATGAATAGGGCATCCCATGCAAATCACTGGAACGAGCATCAAAAATGTTAAACCTTTGTTCTGAATTCTTAATCACTGCAACTGTATATTCCAGTGGTTATCAAACATTGTAGTTAAATAGAAAATTTGAAAACACTTCTGTCAGAGAATTTTGAATAGATATGTATGGCCCATTATATGATTATTTGATGTCATGAACTTGTCAAACTTCCTGTTAATGTCTATTCTTATGTGTAAAATTTATTGGAAATTGAAACGATGCATGAAACATCAGTTAAAAGCAAATATCTGTAAATGCAAAGGTCTGGACTGAACATCTTTTAGAAATGTACATGTACAGATTATTTGCAATGATAAGAATATTATTCAAAGTAGAAGAAGGATCAAAAATTGATATCTTTTATGTGATGATAAATAACAAAAGTAAGTGACATTGTTCAGTACACATTGCTTACCAGCATTTTCACCAAAGAGTACTTGATTTCCTTGATTGTAGTTAGCACAAATTGTTCTTGTTGCTTGTAGAAAGTCATTTGTGAAAACTAAAACATCACATCATTCCACATTTTGTATTGTCCAACAACTTGTTTCAGTACAGGCAAGTAAAATACATTTAAATGGAACATCATAAGCATTACACTCCAAAAATGACCCCTAATACGTGGCAATATAATATCCTTTGTTTTCATGAAATTGTCATGAGAGCTAATCCTTGACGGGTAATGTTCAATCGAGATCCCCATACATCCTTTTGTTGTTTTGATCTTGGGCAAGCGAGAAACCCTTCAAATATGCTTCAGTGAATTCTCAACAGTGCAAGAAGGATGCAAGTACAATACAGCCTATTTCACCTTATGAAACTTTTAGGTGGCTTCAGGCACTTTCAAACACTTTCAGACTCTCAGTGGTGCAACCCGGGCTGCATTGATAGATCAAGCGGATAGTTGTTAGCTTGCGAGAGCGCAATGACTCTTTCCAGTGTACAACATGTACCAAAGATTCAAACACTTAAATGTTGTCTTTTGAGAACGTAAAAGCTCTTCCACGAGCGCTGCACTTATAACACAACCCCGGTCTGGGTGTGTTATGTGGGAGGAGAACTTGCTGGCGAAACGATCACTTGAAAAAACTACGAGAGGCCATGCTCACAAGCAAAATGGCTGCGGCACTAGACCACGTGACAGGCACTGGACTTTCGTGGACAAAAAAATAAAGAAATCAGATGACGCCATAATGTGGCATTACACTTTGTGTAAGCCACACAAAAAAGTCTATCAAAACTATCTTGTATTGAATGAGACAGGCAATGTTTTTGTAATTTTAACCTGTAGGCCCTTTATTTGGTGCAAATTTTCAGTTTGAAACTTTCCAAAGATCATGTAATTAGTCTTGGAAAGTTCATTAATAATATCATAAGTGTTATAACCAATCCACAGGTAGTATTTGAGTCACATGCACACTTCTGTAAACCCCAATACAAATCATTAACTTTTAATACAGACTCCTGCTCAGCAAATTAGTATGCATTAACTTTTGATACAGACCTCTACTGATTAACATGACAAACAATCCATTGTTTCATTTCACAAGTGCGATAAAATATTCGCGTCCGATCTATATGGGCATTTACAATGGTGAGCCGATAGGCGAGCCATTGTAAACGCCCATACAGATCTCCCACTCATATTTTATCTACTACATAAAAGGCACTTTAGTTAAACTAAAATGTTTTGCACATTTTATGGCAGTATCATTTAATTTACTAAGCACTACACTAAAATGGCAAGATTTACTCATATTATATGGACTGGTTATGAAAGCATGTAAAGGAGGTACCTTTTTCAATCAAAATATATGAAAAGAAGTACCCTTTTTATCAAAATAGTATACAAAAGGGATCAGACCTCAGAGCAGAGCATCTCGTTATAACACTTTTTAGTATAAATCTACTAGCGTTCTATCACGAATGCCATTCTCTGATTAGCTATAGATATAGATTAAGTTTTGAACGACCAGTAGATTTATACTAAAACAATTATTAGATTATTCACTTTCTCACATCTCGCGATAGAAATCTGGAGCTCATAATCTAATTGTTTAGTAGAGTATCCCCTGGACTTTATCAAATGTATGAGTTTCTTTTGCATCATTTATTTTGTAATATCTTGCTCAGCACAATAACTGATGAATATAAATTTTTGAATTTTTAACTGTTATCAATTGAACAGGCAGCCAACTTCTCTGAGTATAGTTTGGTTCAGAAGTCACCGCTCCAAAGTGTCTGAGAAGGTAACCTCTGTTTTCCTTTGCAAATGTGGAATCAACATTATGATTTAATTTATTTTACATGTATGAAATTTAAACAGATACTTTTGATGATTTTATTGCTCAATTGCATAATTCCCTACCTCTATTTTGATAACCTGAGAGCATGAAATTAGCCATACACTTTTGTCTACTCACTGATTATTCTTCCACTGAATTGCTATATGGTGAGTCAAAATAGGTTTCATACAGGGGTGTATTAAAACACAAAATGACACTTTGGCTAGCTTAAATTAAGCACCTGGTAATAAGTCTGAATAGCTTTCAGGTTAGCCTTGATACCACTTACTTTACTGTGATCGGCTCTCAGTAGTTGTAAGGGTTAACCCCTAAAGACACTTATATCTTGCATTCATGAACTCTTACTTGTACACATGCCCCTCATATAGCCTGTGAACACACACATCTATTTTTACCTAAGAGCTGACATCACTAAAATTGATCTCTTGCTTGGGTTTGCATAATATTATGTTATTTTTGGTGGAGACAAGCGATGGCTGGAAATATGTTCGTGTTAATGCAGGCTAGCGCATCACACAGCCCTTCAAGAGTTTCAATAGTGTGCAAGTGATATAAGGCCTTCTTATAGAAAAAACACTTTCCTTGGATTACATTGGCTGTATGTACATTCACAGGTTTTTTTAATGGAAACCAATAGTATATCAGCTGCTATAAATGAATAGAAATTGAAGGCATGATGATGTTCAAGCTCGAAGGTTTAAATTATTATATTTATATTAGTGTTAGGAACTTTATATTTATTCTTGGATGTAGGTTCAAAAATGTAGTTGCTTCCTGACGGTTCTATTGGCTTCAAAATTTGCAGTAAAATTTGTCTTGTATGGTTTCCACACCTAGAGTTTAACTGCATGGTGCATGCAACATAATCTTGCATTAATTGGTGCATACATGATATATATCAGGGCTATGATTATGTTTAAAGGGGGTAAGTTTCTAAAGAAACTGTGGTGCTGCGTCGGTGGGAGTATTACAAGATAATTTGGTTTTATCAACTGAGTTGATAATGTGAATTAGCCACCGTAAAGAGATTCAGAAGCTGACGTTTCGAGCGCTAGCCCTTCGTCGGAGCGAAATGATTATGTTTGATTGGCCTTTGAAACTACAGGTGAAATTGCCTGTTGTTGATACAGTTCACCCACAAATTAACAAGTTTTTTACAGGTGTAGAGAACAACTTAGGCTACAGGTAACTCAAAACTTAATGACAGCCCTGCAATTTACAAACTAAAATATTGCTTTCTGTTCATGTTTTGTTACAGCCCACATCAAAGGTGTCTATAACAGATGAAAAGACAGGAACAGTCAGCTATGCTGCCAACTGGTTCCCACCCAACTCTGTGGAGTTGGTTGTTACTCTGTACAAGGTATATATTTAACAATTAGATCATGAGCTCGAGATTTCTATTGCGTGATAGTTGACGAGGGCACAGCCCGAGTAAACTATCACACATAGAAATTGAGAGCGAATAATCTAATATTATTGTTTTAGTATAAATCTACTAGTCATTCAAAACTTCATCTAAATCCTGTTCACCGGCACTTTGAAACACCAAGAAACAGCCTTTATTTTGCCAACAAGAGTACACTGCTATGCTACTCACTATCTATCACATAATAGATAGTGAGTAGCGTAGCCAATCAGAGGATGGCATTCGTGATAGAACGCTAGTAGATTTATACTAAAAGAAAATAGATATAAATCTTAGCTATGGTAACATTTGATTTGAACACAATTTCTTCAGTTTTGAATAACAAAACCAAGATATAAATGTCACAAGTTTATCATTATGTGACATTGGCTGCAGTGACGTTTACAGCCATGTTCCTTAACTTTGACTGACATTACTGATCAGAAACACTGAAACCTACAAGGTTTGGCAAATTTAGGATGGTAAATTTACCCGAGAATCAATATTATTATGTTAGTACTTGTCTGATGAAACTTTCCTTATTTGAATGTAACTTTTTTTCAGGATTTTACTGGAGTCATGTTTAAAAAGAAAGATTACATGTTTGTCCTTGAAAATGTAAGTTAAATGTGTGTAGTTAACTGCATTTATATTTATTGTTCTTTGCACAGTAAAACCCTCCATCATACCAATAGACCAAAGGCATGAGAATTTGATCCACTTATTTCTGTTCAATTTTTAATTTATATAAATAAATTATGTGTTCTTGCAACTGCAAGTAATAGATTTCAATTTTCTTAATTGCAATACTTATTTGCACAACAGTGAACAAGTGTGTACATAGACAGAACAGTCAGAACAAAGACTGTGATGTGACTTAAACAGATAATGACCTAAGGGCACAGGTTAAAACATCATTCGCTTTCACCCTTAGGTTTTACCCATAGTCTATTACAGGATAGCAGGGATAGCACAGTGGTGAGACTAATTTCTTTCTCACAATGTGGCTCTGATGTCAATCCTGGATCTTGCATCATAAGTGGTTTGAGTTTCCAACTTGCTCTCAGGGTTTTTTGGGGCTCCCTGCTTTTTCTCCCTCCACAAAAACCAACTGTGCTAAATTCAAATTTCATCTGGAAACAGTGGATGAAGGTTCCCTCTGTGGGAGCAACTGCAAGTTCCTATTTTATTTCTAACTAGTTTAGCTCAAGGAAAACCGAAAAAGCCATATTATGGCTGCTCTCTTTTCAGGTTACTTCAGATGCAAGAAAGAAGCTTGCTATATTCCCATGTAACATGGCAGAGTATGCTTCTGCAGACACAGAAGTGTAAGTCTACAGTGAAAGTTTGCCTGCATGCATTGTGGACTTCTATGTAATGTGTAGACCGATTAGCTCCATGCATGCATAATTTGCAAACCTATAAATTGATGTTGACTTAACTAATCTACTTCTTTGTACGCATTGCGGGCCTACAATGCTTGAAGAAATGTGGTAGCTTTTCACAAAGAAAATTCATTGTTTTCTCTACAGGCAACACTTTCTTATTGCGTAAGGATAGTTTATTTTTAGTTACGCAAACTACATGTAAGACAGAAATATCTGGGGCTAATCTAATGGGACAATTTTATGAAAGCTCTTATGTTTTTAATTTGTCCCACAGACTGCTTGATGAGTAATTCGCCTGTTTTGTCTATCATGATGTTTTTGGCACAAATAGCTGGAAAAGAAAACACAGTTAACCTTGCCATTAATAAACAATTCTGGGGGGAGTCAGTAGTCAGAAATGCCAGAAATGTTAAATGAAAACTAATGAAGTAAAAGTGAAATTATCTGACGAGTGATGGGCCGGTTTAAAACCTGAAAACTTTCTGTAAGAGGTGCATTGTATAGACATTTTTTGTGCTCTGCTTGGCAGCCCAAAGGGCAGAACCACATGCATGCATAGCAATAGAAAACCATGTAACACTTTTCATGGTCAACTTGGCTAGCGGTATATAGATTGCAGGTGTGCGCACTCAAAGACAACAACAATAGAGGACAATGTCACGCAACATGGCGGCCATATAGCTAATACTAAGTCATGCAGTCTTACAGCATACATTGTTGATATGTGGGCATTCATGTTATGGTCAGTTGGCATTTGTCAAACAGGGTATCTGCTGATCAGTATCGCATGACCAAATCATGGGCATGGGTTTAGAGTTCATTGAGGTCAAGTGTTTTTTTTAAGTTGACTGCTGGCCAAGTGCTGGTTTTTGAATGGATCGCAGGCTTAACCCTTTACCCCCTAAGAGTGCCAAATGGCACACAATGTCATAGCCTTGTGAATATTTGACGGATTTCTGTGATTTTTTGCCAGAAAAATTGTCTTGTAAAGATCTTCTCATTGAGGTCATAAAATTGTGACCCCCTCCTATCAAAGACATGGTTGACCACCCCACATGTTTTTAGTTTCTTTTTTGGGATGCAAATGCAATGCAAGACTTGTTTCGCATGAAGCTATGCACTGAGAACTGCTAAATAAGCTATAATTTAGGGGTATACCTACTATAGTAGAATTTTGATACATTTTTTAAGTAATTAATTTTTGCCTTTTTAAGCAATCTCAAAATGTCTACCTCATTCATAACTGCTGATGTCAGTTCTTAAATAAGCTGATCAGTGGCTTTAAATGGTATATTGTACACAAGCAGTTTCTTCATTTGCCAATTTAGGAAAAACTGTCATTTGCCTTAGGGGGTAAAGCCAATTTATTTATTGTAATCAGGAGCTCTGCTTTTAGGCTTGGCTAAATCTATACATTACTGTTGATTAGAGGGCCAAAAGATGATCATATTTTCGATGTCAAATGTCTTTTATCCCTTGGCTTGTAGATTTGACCTGGAAATGGAATTTAAGACACTTTCAAAGAAAGTTGCCTCTGCCAGGGTTGGAGCAAAAGTGAAATGTGAATTCATCAAGGAAGGAAGAGTGGAGTAAGTTGGATTTGCTTTGATGTAGTATCAGTCTGTCTAATGAGCTACAGTTAAAGTTGTGTTTTCTAATCCTGTTTCTCTATTTTACTTTTATCAATATTCAAAACCAATATTTTAATATTTAGCTGAAAGTTGCCTATCATGGTTGTGACACCTTTTAAACCCATTACATGTACTATGCTTTTTTGGCAACTATTTTTAAAGTTGCCTATACCTGAAAATGTGGTCTTTTCGTTCGCTAGTCATTATCTACAATGCCAGACAGTCATTCCTGTGCACTTGTGATAATATTACGAAAAGAGAAGAGAGTTGTGGCCCTAACTCGACTATAATTCATTGACAAGAACTTGAAAGTTAATGTTAAATGGGAAAAGCTGTCTTGACGAAATGTTCTTTTCCAAGAAAACATTCAGTTATAATTGTGTTCCAGGTTACGTTCAGCATATTAAATCCAACGTTTACTCTGTTAGATATATAATCAGATGGTAAAAGATGCATATTAACACGAATATCAAAACAGCCTTTGAAAAACATACTATCGATGTTAGTTAAAGAGAACGACATCATACCAATTGTTAATAAAACAAGATCGTGTGCTTGTAAATTAAAGTAATTGCTTCTTTGGCTAGTGAATCTTTTTTGATTTTTTTTTTTTACTTTTCGAAAAAATGGGTCGGTCGGGCGATGGGAAACGAAACATTTTATTGGGTAGCAGGCTATGTGTGATGTGGTTAAATTTTTTATAACCTAATTTTTGTAATTTCTCGAAGTGAGGATGATATGCAAAGCAATTTCAGTCATCTAAGTGAGGCAGAATTCAAATCAAGGCTGTCTGAACTGGCAGAGTGCAGTGATGACGAGGAAGAAGATGACCATATTACACCAAATGAATCAGATAAATTTGCTGACCGTTCCAAACAGTAAGTCACATAAGATGAAGTCAGTGCATGCATGGTTGAACATGTGCACTTTCACCGAGAATGCAGCAAATGGCAGCTGTGAAATCACAGGTCATTATTGGCAAAGCTCTGTCCTGATATGGCAATGCTGATGTGCCAGCAGAAAAGTCAACGACTTGAGCCACATTATCTTTTATGACTGGCAGGTCCAATGCAGGAATGGCACTTCATCGTCTTCATTGCTAGTGTGTCCAGTTTTCTCAAATCAAAAATAGGGCAAAACAACCACAGTTTCACATCTCACCTACACAGGTCTCATAGTAATCTTCTATTTCCTTTCAAGACCTCATATTTGTCCAAATGGTGTCTCCCACATAATGCAATCCCTCTCTAGCTATTTCCTAAACCATGCATCACATGCAAAACCCAATCCCACTGCATCTTGGCAAGGTACTTAAAAGTGTTTTTATGAGGAAGATATATGTGAGTGTATTACATGTTACTTGATTCTACCTCTGTTTGCAGCACGTGGTCTCAGTTTATTGATGAGATGATAACACTGGAATACAAAAATGTAGCAATGATCGAAAACCCTGTTGCGGATGTTCCACCAAGCGAGGATAATCAAGGTAAGAATGTGAAACATCCTAATTTCTGTTGTTGTTGTAAATTAAGGTCTCGATAATCTCTATTCATTGAGTTGGAGATTAATCTGGATACTTTAAATCCAAAGTGTATTTTTGGAGGTGAAAGTTGCAGCCAAAAAATAGCTTGTTTTAAATTCCTCACTGGCCGATGCTCATTGTTCTGATTGCATTTTGTGTTGTATATAATAGATACTTTAGTATGCTAAGTCTGTCTCTGCATTTGTAAATAGTTCTACACTCAACAATCATGCATATGTAAATAATCTCATCAACTTCATGCTCGTTTTATCAATTGTAAATACTTTTCTAAATTGTAATTTTAATTGGTATAATAACTACTTACTGTAATTTATTCATAGTGTCCCCATTTGGTGGTTCTTTACTGTTATTTCCGTTTGACACTTAAAAAAAAGGTATTCCTTCCTTCCTTCCTTCCTTCATTCATTCATTCAATAGCTGAAAGCAGCAGATTTGAGGACCTTTTTAGCGCGAAAATTCAGTGGCACCCCGTTAATACGGTCACAAACAGGCCATGAAAATAGGGTAGGGTCAAATTTCATAACCGGTCTAAATTGCACTTTTAAAATTGTTTAAAAAAAAAAACAGTGGAAAGATGAACATAGCTGTTTTGAGTGGCCGTACGTATAAGCAGGGTAAGGTGATAAAGGAAATTGTATAGGCGTTTCGTCGAAACAAAAAAAAAGTGGTCGTAACAACGAAGTGACCGAAAGGCAGGGTTTCACTGTACATGAAATATTAAATGGTCATAATCATCCCGGAAACGACAAGCCACAGCATCCATGGCCACAGAATGGGACATTCCAAAAAAATCCGACCCCCCCACCCCCTATTGAGGGCAACCTATGACACAGGGCCTGTCGGAATATTTTTTCAAAGAAGCCGACAAAATTTTGAACCCCTTGGATGTAAACTTTGGTTCCGACAACAAAAAACTAGGGTGTCGGAATCTATCCCTCCACCCCCAGATGCGGAAATGTTTTGGAACGTCCCAATGTAACCATTTGATAAACTGTATCTAGAGTTTTGATACATCAGTTTGATACAAAATATCAAATGTAAATGTACAATCAAGGTGAGTGATCGGATGAATGAAGAAGAAAAGCAGCGAAAAGACAAATGGTCCGTTCTTGGGCATAAAATTATCATAGTACTTCAGTATTTTAAGTTTATTACCTTACATTTGGGGCTCCTCCTTTTTTACTTGAGGAACGTGTTCCGAGTCTCGATGATGACAGCCGCGTAAATAAGAAAACCCTCGCTTCACTTGACTTGGATAACTTTGAGTTAAGGCTTTTACTTCGGATTCCAGAATGTGGAAGATTTTGGGGAGAAATATTGCGGAAGGAAATCTCAAAATAAAAAGTGAACGCGCGCGGCGCCACAATTTTCCCCGCCTTTTCATACTGTCGCTTCGTGTAGATCGCACTGAAATGTCCTCATGAACTAGTCGATCAGAGAGAAAGAGAAAAAGACTGTGACAAAGGGTGTTTGTCAAGCACGTATTTTTCTTGTTTTTTGGATCGGGAATGCTAAAGCCGCACTGGACGTAAACAAAATTATAGAATGCCCCCCCCCCCCCCAAAAAAAAAATTACTCTATCTTCTGCCGGTTGCCACACTTTTTTTCACGTTTGCTCGAAATCTTGGACGACAGTATCCCAGTCATGCTCGAGAATCTCTTTGTTGTTCATATTGAAGAAAAGTGGTCTCCCCTTATTAAATTACTAATGAGTCACAAAATCAGGAGTACTACATGGTGGACGAGTGAAGCGGGTTCTTATGTTCACTAATCAGATACGCTATACCAGCACACTATGAAGATTAGTAAGGAGAATTTAAATGCTAAAATCGGGGTTTCATCGGTTTAATCTTGACTCTAGTCAACGCAAATCACAGCCTGGGTAGAGGCGTAGCACCCACACACCAACAAACAGAGACTGAGCAATCAGAAAGCAAGAGCAGCAAACTTTTGGAAAGAAACAGAGAAAGGAGAAAAGTTGTCAGCGCCAACTTAGAAGATTTAACGGAATGCGAAGAAGAGGAAGAGGAGGATGAAGATCTGCCAGCTAGCGTCTCAACTTCACCGTTGTCCTCATTGAGTTCTTTTAAAAACAAATTTCACCTCTCGTTATCCGGAAAAAACAAGGTAAGCCGTGAAAAAGTGTCGGAATTAAATTCGGCTGAAGTAAACAGATGTCCTTTCTTACTCATTTCATTTCGCCTCTCCTGTCCGAGAACTGGACCCGAAAAGTTCCATACTGATGATGTAAGCTCTACAGAAATCCCTGTCGGGTCTCCGCCCATGATTGCTTGCTGGTTGCACTGGAATTTTTTGGCGAGAAAGTACAACCAATCGGAGACACCACTCCGTCTCTGCACTCTCACGTCATCAATGTGGAATTTGGTAGGGTCAAATTGCAAATGTCAGTCAAGAGTTCGCCCATTATGTTTTAGTTCAGATTGATTTTATCACGCTGTAAGTTTGCCTAAGAAAAACACTCGTGTCTAACTGAGGTTCTTTGATCAGTCTTTTTATGTCGTTTTTTCAATCAAGTAGCAAAACCTATGTTTGTTCTTTATCCAGCGCAAGCCATCGGACCCATCAAATGAAGACGCTCAAGGTAATATCGAGGTAAGTTAATTACAACTGACTCCGTGAGAATGTTGTTGAGCTTCACGACTTCATGTGGTGCTGTGCTTCATATCGTTATGTAAGTACTATTGGAGGGCTACAGGTCTATTGCTAACTGGACTGTTACTTGTAGACCCCGAAAGTACACCAAAGTGATTTTTATGTGGTTTGTTTTTTTTTAAGGGCGTCCCCACCGAGAGTAAAGAAAACAGAGTTTCGGAATGGCTACAGGGAAATCTTAACGACGATGGTTTTAGTCAAATGAGAGTAGAGTATGTATTGGTTGAAACATTTCATTTCCAGATTTTCAGTCAATCAAATTGCTCCACGTATAGCTTTTTGATTGGCTTTTTTGGCACAAAGCTTGTCACGTGAAAAATTTCATAATACAGTGTTAACAAGGCCTGACCTGGTTTTCCCAAGTGACACAAAGCGCAAGAGCCCTTACTTATCAGTGAAAACACGCAAGCAACAGCACTGATCAATCTCAAATGCTGCGTGAAAATCACTTAAGCGAGTCGGACCTTTTATTTTCATGCACACTGCTATTTAAGAAATAGTATACATGTACCGTGTTTCTATCGAGTTTTAGTATACATCTACTAGCGTGCTATCACGAATGCCGTTCTCTGATTGGCTACGCTACTCACTATCTATTATGTGATAGATAGGGAGTAGCGTAGCAGTGCACTCTTGTCGGCAAAACGAAGGCCGTTTCTTTGCGTTTTCGAAATGCCAGTGAAGTAGATTTAGATAAAGTTTTGAGCGACTAGTCGATTTATAGTAAAACAATTAGATTATTCGCTCTCGATTTTTATGCGTGATAGAAATCTCGAGTTCAAAATCTAATTGTTAAATAGAAACACGAGTGGAAGTTTGGGAGAACGAGAAATGCTGTGGGAACACGAGTCGCAGCCGAGTGTTTTCACAGCTTTTTCGAGTTCTCCCAAACTTTCACGAGTGTTTCTATAACTCGTTACAGTTCACCAAAAAATTTTCTCCGATTCCTACTGGTTTAAGTTGATCACGTCATGCAAAAGTGTTCATTTGCGGAGAGGAGAGACACTATCAGCCCTTATAGTTCACCACTAAATTTTCTCCGATTCTTATTGGTTTAATTTGATCACCCGACACGATAGTGTTCATCCGCGGAGGGCCACTATCAGCCATTAGTATAAATCTACTAGCGTTCTATCACGAATGACGTCCTCTGATTGGCTACGCTACTCACGTTCTATCAGTTCGGTGATAGATAGTGAGTAGCGTAACAGCGTGCGCTGGGGGCCGCTTCTGTGTGTTTTCGAAGTGTCTGTAAAGGATTTGGATGAAAGTTTTGAACGACTAGTAGATTTATACTAAAACAATTAGATTATTCGCTCTTGATTTCTATGCGTGATAGAAATCTCGAGCTCATAATCTAATTGTTAAATAGTGCCCGTCCGCCGAAAATACTCGGATGGATAGTAGTCGTCCGTGAAAGTTTTTCTGTAAACAAGCGGGTTTCGTAGAAAATAAACAACTGAAATTGTCATTGAGATTTTTGTCTGTTTTTCTTTTTCAAGTTTTATATTTGGCTTTCATGGCTTTCGTCTCGAAATCTTGAAAATAATTCTAATTGAAGTCTAATTGATTCCAAAGTACCGTCGGATTTGCTACAACTGAAATCAGGACGCACAGAGAACTTGGACTTCACACGTTTATTCTTCGCACTTAAGTATTTGTCTTCAAGTACAACTCTTCCATGTAAGGACGAAACGTAAATCGTAGTCCGCCGAGTTGTAAAATCCTAATCCGCCGAGATGTAAATCGTAGTTCAGCGAGACGTAATCGTAGTCCCCCGAGATGTAAATCGTAATCTGCTGTGATGTAAATCGTAGTCCCCGAGATGTAAATCGTCTTACAATGAACAGAGTACTTTACTTATACTAACGATTGCATCATGTAAGGAACAAAATAAAGACGGCTAAATAAAGTCAGCTTGAAACTAATGACAACCTAAAAGGCATGATTAGGCTTCTGAATAGAGTCGCCTTCATTGAAATCGTCAACTAACTAAACTCGGTTTGTAAGATAAATTTGCCAACAAGAAGTAACAAAAGCCATATGCGTAAGCTGTACAATCAGCGTAAAAGCTGCATAAAGATGACTTATTTTTCGGCTACGGTAAAAAGAAACTCTAAACTAAAAGACATTTACTTGTATTATGTTTTTCTCATTTCGCGAGATTTGAACAGCGACGACTATTAACTTAAAACACAATATGCATTGCTTTATCGCATGTCACTGTTTGTTTAAGTTCCTAACATAATAGAGGTTTGACAAATTTTAGCCAAACAATGCTCCAACAAAGTAGAGGTCCTATTTTTAACACTATTGCTATATTTTTCCCCTGGCACTATCAGCCGGTAGTTCCTCGACAGAAGCACTTTATTGTTTAAATAGAAAAACGGAGAACATGTTTTCTATTTCTTTCAGAAAACACAACGAAGAGAAAATGGAAAACAGCTTGTTAATTCTGAGAATGAAAATGTAAATTCTCCTTGCTCGCGCCACCATTACGTCAAAAGCTCTTTGTTCTGTGTCTCCATCGAGTTATAGAAACACGACAGAAATTGTGCTTTGATCTTCGCGCCACACGACAGAAATTGTATTTACCGAAGCCAAGAACTGACTACCTGAAACGTAGCTTCAGTTACAGCGGAACCTCTCAATGGAATGGTCTTTCAGAGCTAGGAAGTTCGCACTACAAAATCTCTAGACATCTTCAATAGAAGCGTTAATAAATGGCTCTCTGCGTCGGATCCCAAACGGCAAAAATGTTAACCAGAAAATAGAACATTTTACATGTGATGTTTTTTTTTCTGGTATTGTAATACTTATATTTTTACCATGTTTTAAGTATATTTTTTACTGATTCACTTTTTCCCTTTCCTTATCTTGGGCTTTTGCTTGCACGTTATCTGAAACCTAGATTACCCACGGCTAACGTCAAAGAGAGTCAGATACGGGTACGAGACTACAATGGGCGACAAAAGTAGTTGCGGTACTTTTAGAAAACGACGCTTTTCGGTATTGAAGTATTTGTTTTATTTTATTTGCATCTAGCGTTAATTTTCTGATACCCCCGGCCCCCCAATTCAATGTTGTGTAGGTACTGTGGTCTGTGCGGTCTAAGAAATAAAAAAAATGAACATTGTTTTGAGGGGAGGGGGAGGAATGTTTCCAAGACGCTCGAAAATCGAATTTTACTGCCAAGTGTCTCAACACTTTTTTTTGCCCATTGTAGCTTGAACTCGCTTTGTGGTGTGTGAAGACGGAAGAATAAAAGCTCAAGGGAATCTTTTATGTTACACTCCACAGTACAAAGGAACTTGGAAGTAGTGACACTCTTGTCTCAGTTGGCCCAACTTACATCGGCATTTGTTTTCACTTCACATTTTTACGATAACCGCAGAAATTGTCGCGCGCTTATTGGCTAATTGTAATTGTCAATTAGCGGACAGACTCATGAATTTGTAGTTTATGCTATGCGTCAACGAACGAGAGCGGACAACTTGACGATTTGTTATCGTAAAAAACAAATTGATGTCAGTTTTTAATGCGTCTGTCCTGTTATTGACAATGAATTTCATCATAACATTGTCAAAGTAGTCTGCGGATCCACTCGGCTATCGCCTCGTGGATCCACAGCTACTTTGACAATGTTATGACGAATTCATGATCAATAACAGGACAGACGCATGAAAAACTGACGTCAGTTTGTTAAATAGAGAATGTCTTGTGTTTGTGCTCGCGCTTGCATTGCTAGTGGAAGCCGCGCTTTGCGGCCACACCCCTATAGTCAGAAAGAACGTTGTCAAAGCAGCTATAGATAGCAAATTATAAACTGCTCTCAAAAATTATCGTGCTATTATCGTTGTGTTGTTTGCAGACAACTCGAGAAAGATAACATGAATCTGAGAGCTGCGTACCAGAAGCTTGTTACAAAGGTCACTGACTTGGAAAATGAGAAGGCAGACATCCACTCCGAATTAGAACAGTTGAAATTACTGGCCAAATACAAGAAGACCGACTTTGTCAAGGAGAGAGAAGAGCTTCAAGCAGAAATAACAGAGTTGCAGATGTTAGTGGAAGACTTGAGGACGCAGGTAAATAATGAAAAGATACGTGTGACAAAAGACGTTGTGCCATAGGCCATGGAGGGTTTGGACCTTGTTTATGCGGCAGAGTTAGTAAAAGGCTAGAGAAAGCTGAGCACGGCCATGTGCTTCATCGGTAAACTCTCTCTGGCTGTTGACTCGCACCATTCTTTTGAAGTCACACTGCCGGTGTCGGACTGGAGGTGACGAATTGGCCCTATGATGCAGAAAGATACATGGGTTATTGATCAGGCGTGAAGTCAAGCTGGTTAGTTGTTGGCCTTGATGTTCAGGTTTGGCGTGTTTTAATGCATAGGCTCACAACCACGCGAAAGAGTGATTCCAATGCCTGGCAAGCGGGCTCCATTTTGTCTGCTCGGGTAGTCAAACACGAAGAGCGGAGCTACTAAATCTAAATGTATATTGCACTGCTTGTTCCGAGGTTTTTTTTTAATTACCATGTAGTATTTTGTGTCTACGTTGAAGATCATATTAATGGTTCCTTTCGATTTTTAGCTCGGAGAAGCGGAATCCAAGTTGGAGAAGTCATCAGAAAAGGAAAAGGTTTCATCAAGTTATGAAGTAAGAACATAAATTTCACGTCTTTTTGTTTCTCTTTGCAATGAATTTCCTGTACTTCAATTCCAGCATTACTGAAGTGAGTTTCTCTTGTTCGTGGCGCGGTTTTTGTGAGATGTTTGAATCCCCGGGGGGGGGGGTACTCCCTATAATGGCCTATACGGGGAGGCTCCGCCCGAAAGGGGTACCTTTTTCAAGCTTAAGGTATATAAAAGGGTAGGGATTTGACAACTTCAGGTATATAAAAGGGTAGGGAAATCGGTCATTTAGGTATTTAAAAGGGCTTTTAATTATAATATTTCGAATAGACGCCCTACATGAAAATGAGAACAAGACTTCTTAAAGTACGTGTGTGAAAGGGGTACCTTCTTTCAATAAAAAGTATGTAAAAGGGGTGCCTTTTCTTCCAGAATGGTATATAAAAGGCTAAGGGGTCGGACCTCAGAGCGGAGCCTCCCCGTAATAAACTTTAAGAAATGAACGTGTATAGATGAGTACATTATTTTGCGTTGCGAGCAAAGCTTATAGCGTTTGTCTTGGTCACTGTGGTGTTGTTTTTGTTTACTTTTTTACTGTTTTCACTGTACGCAATCAGTCGTGTCAAGTCAGAGGCTGGTTATGCAAGAGAGGCGTGAAAGGAATCACGGGAAGAAAATGGAGACGCCGCTGGTTTTCAACGGACCGTGATGGCAGACTCTACTACTATCAGAAAAACAATAACACCTTACCAAGAGGGTAGGTATTTGTTCTCATATCCAGACAAGATAAGTGATCTCTCTTTGTTGGCCAAAAGGCAAGTTTATAGTTCTTGGTTAGCTAAATCGAGTTCATGTGGTTATCCTTGTCATATGATCCAGACCACCTCAGAAACGCCCGATCACTTCATTTAATCGAGGTAACTTGAGGTCCACATGTGCCTCGCTTTTGTGTAGGAGACGCGGTCAATGAATTAGCGTCCTTTTCCAAAGACGAGATCACCCGAGAATTGAGGCGAACTTCTTTATTCTCACCCGGGGAGCGTGATATGGTCCGATCCTGGCTTGTTACCCGGCAAGGGTTTGAACACACGTTTTTTCCGTTTCCAAGTGAAACGCGCTAACGTGACTATTGTGACCTCTCAAGCAAAGAAAGTTGTCTGATTTAAAATAATCGTCTGCACATTCACTTGATAGTTGTCAAAGTACAATGTTCCCCATCCCTTCTACTTGTGGTAAGCAAGCTATGGCATAAAAACGAGTCAAGGCTCCTCCCGCATGTAGTTGTTTGCTTTGTTAGATTCATAGATCTTGATGTGATTATTGCCGTCCAAGACCAGCCATCTTCGCAACAAGACATCAACAACGCCTGCTTTAATGTCGTGACACCCACACGGACGTACGAACTAATGGCTCACGACGAACAAGAAAAATTTAGGTGCGATTGAGTTTAGTTACATTTGATTTAACTTCTTTTGGTTGAGGAACTGAGTACAAAACAAAAGAAGAAACATCAGCCCTGTCGTTTCGTTCTTGGGTGCTTCAACATTAGGAATATATAAGGCTGGATCAGGATCTCGATCTTACCAGTTTTTAGCACAGAGATAAAAGTACTAGTTCTCGGTATAATGTGATTGCCTGCGAGAGGGTAGTTCAGTGAAGAACTGTTGCTGGTGACTGTCGTTTCGACAGCCTGAGTGGAAGTCAGCTCAGTCAGAGTCAAGTGAAAAGTGTCTGTCTGTTGATGGTGTTAGAGCCTGCGTGGCAGGCGTTCAAAAGAGAAGGAGTAGGGAAAACTAGAAGTAGAGGGGCTAGTTTCCTCCTTTCCCTTCCCTTTGAACGCCCGCTACGCAGGCGAATGGTATTACAAATCTCATTAAATCTAAACTCCAGAGTCCAAACCATTTACCAAAGTTACTATTGTCATCCAGATTTCATGTTGTTGCTTAAAATTTACGATTCATGTTGTTCTTTGTTGTAGGTGGATCAATGCTTTGGATTACCTGCGCCATTGGAGAAACCGATTGGCATCTTGTAATGAAAACTATTAAGCCGTACGAGTTTCGTCTCTAGCTGCTAGTGTTGGTGGTCAAATGGATACCGTAAACTGTCGCTTATAGGCCTATCTATCTACCTGTAGACAGGGCTTGAAATTAAGCTCGCAAACTCGCAAAATGCGAGTGATTTTGATAAGCTGCGAGTGAGAAGAATGTCCACTAGCAAATGTTTGCGAGTTAGAATCATCCATGTCTCCCAAACATTTAAAGAGAATTTGCTAGTGGTCTTATAAGTTTGCTAGTGGAAAATATCTTACTAGCCAAACTTTGCAAGTGGACTGAAAACTTAACTTCGAGCCCTGTGTAGAAAAAATTTCTTCAGATTATACCCCCCAGATACAAGCCCTCCATCTAGTTGCATATGAAATGAGTTACATTTATTGTGATGTTTTAAAGCCAGTATCTGGAAAACGCATTTGATCAACGCAAGATCATTTTGAAGCGTTTTTTTATTTTCCTTTAAGTTCCCCCAGATATTGGCCCCTCCGATTGGAAGCCCATTCAAAACTCCTCAGTTACGAAATTGCATAAACCCAGGCCTTATAAGAGGCAGTGTGTAGTGTTGGTTCCAGGCTACGATTATCAACCGACAATCGCGCATACGCTTGGAATGATCGGCAGCTGACCAACAAATATATATATTAAAAACGAACACGCCATTATAAACTTCACTTAACATGGAACATTTAGATTTAGGAAACAATGTTCATTGAGAATATTTTTGAGAAAAGAAGTTTTTAATATATTCCAGTGACATTATGCTAAAATTGATTTTTTTTTTGGCGGGTGAGAAGTGCTGTTTTTGGCCAATTTTGGATGAACTGCTGTAAAATTCGCCTCGAAAATAAGCCCACTTTCATCTCAGTTGAAAAAAAAATCCCGCGGATAAAAAGTTTATCGAATAGAGAAATGTGCAACGTTTTCCGATTGCTTAAGTTCTCTACTTTTATCTTTTGTATTGCAGTTCTTATTTTTCAGTTATTATTTTTTGTGTAAAAAATACCTCTTAGTCAACTGGTCTGGTTTTGTGGTGTTGTTGTTACCTTGTACTAGACAATGCTCAAGGTTGCGATGTTCAGTTAATGACTACAGAACCTGTCGTGTTCTTCATAACATTTTGTTTAAATAATTCTACCTTATACAGTGTTCTTGTACACACTTGAATGTTTGAGACACAACACCCCTTCCATATCAAATATTATAAAATGTCTCCCAATAATCACCTTAGCTCTCCTCTCTCTATCAAAAACAAACCAACCAAGCCCATGAAGGGGTCTATGAACAACAAGACGATCTAAGATCATAAGTCGGGCTGTAGCCAGACGTGCTACTACGAGTATTGATCATATGTGGTACGCACGCTCCTAAAAATAGCATCTGTGATACGTACTGTGCTAGTAGATGCATGTCTCCAAAACATATCATGAAACTGTAATCGAACTGATATACATCTATATACTTCATTGTGAAAACATTGCTTATTTGAACTGATACGACATTTTGGAAGTGTTTTTATGTGTGCGAAGCTCACACTACGTTGGCAGCAAAAGATTGTCTGCCTACGAGTCACGTGATCGAAAGGAATTCTAATAAGTGGACGACTGGGCGCTAGTTCCTGAAAGTGGATGACTGGGCACTAGTTCCTATAGATGAGCAGACTGAGTGCTAGATGGCTCATGAGAGTGGATTACCTGCCTTCTTCGTGTTAGCCACTTCACTTTTCGGTACCATTTATCAGTTTTTAAATACTTCGTTTTTATTTTCTCAGCTTTCAGTTGCCAAGGTAGGTTTTTTCTTTTAGAGATAGTTTTGAGATGCGCGCGTTGTGTTTGCAAGTATCGAAACTCCATCTTCGTATCCTTATCCCAGTATAAAAACGCCTTGTTGGTGTGCCTCCGTGGTACATCAATATGGGGGCCGGAAAGTAGTGTAAACAATCATTACTTTGGCTATCTAGGCGATTATCAGTACTCAAAAACAAGCATTTATATAAGCACTTTTCCTAACGCTTCAGGTTTTAAAAGGGCTCAAAATCATGAGATAAGTGTGTGTTTTTAAACAAACTCGGTCGAAGCCTTGTGTCAAGCACCTCCATAACCCGGATCTTAAAAATGCTCTGGTTTCCAAACGAAGCAAATTGTAAACAGGTAAATTTGCGGCCTCTTATGCCTGATGAGGATAAAAACTTCGGTGGATCTTCAGTTTTGGATTTTAGAAAGTGATGACCTCACGTGAAAACATCTATACACTCTTGAATGGAAAAATGCTTTAAGCCCTGGCCAAACGGACCCGCAAGTAGAGGCAAGTTGAAAAAAACTTGGGTCTACTTGCGACTCATTTAGGGCAGGGCTTGCGTGCACCTGTGATGACTTGCGCTCACTTTGGTCGAGACCAAATAGTACGCAAGTCGACGCAAGCTTTTCACCGTTTGGCTACCTAACCTAAGTCAGCGCAAGTTAAGTGACGTCCATTAACCTTTTATTAGCCACTGAAATACAGGAAATGTCTGCTTTGAATTGTTTTTTTTTTCAACTCGCGTGTACTTGTGAGAACTCTCCGCCAGTTAAACTTGCCGCTACTTGCGACTATTTTCGGTTCCGTTTGGCCAGGGCTTTATGGGCTTATCCGAAAGCCCTTACATGACAAGTAGTTCCTTAATGTTCGAAAAGAGGACTTAGTTCCCGGTATGGTGGTCTATCTCTCCTCTGATGGTTAAATGCTCAGAGATCAGTCAGCCGCATAAGCTGTTCTAAAATCCGGCGGCAAATAATGTAATGTATGTATGAGTAATGCCTCATAACACTGTCACAATTTAGTTTCCAAGTTCAGTAGCTCACAGCCAATTTGATTCGTTATGATGATGTTTCCATTTATTAGAGAATGCTCAGAGTTGTAATGTTCATTTAACAACTGCAGAACTTATCTTTTTCTTCGTACCAATTTGCTCCGAGAATTTTACCCTATGCAGTGTTCTTGTATACACTGAAAATGTTTGAGCACAACATCCCCATATCAAATGTCTTTGAAATACAAAATGTCTTCCGATAATAGACTTAGCCCCCTTCACGTCCCTATCGAGTGCAAGCCCAGCAACCCTATGAATAATGATTTGACTTTCCAAGAGCTTTATATCGAAATTTTACAGTAAACTAGCCGAGAGGGATTTCAACTGATAAAACTAATAGCTTGTGGTATTTGGAATTCCTTCTCTTAAGGCACCAACCAACTGGCAAAATATCATTTTCTACAGTGTAGTAGGTTCATTTTGATGGCTATTATACAATTACCAAGATGTGTTCTGGAAACGATTGTTGTTTTCGCAATTTGTGTGCGAAAGGTCTGCTTATACTTCAAAAGTTTTCATTTCAGATAGACTTCATTTCGTAAAAAAAAAAAAAAAAAAATTGTTCAGGGCCGGGTTGTTCAAAGCATGATTAAGCTAACGCAGGGTTAGGGAGAATTTTGATTTCAGTTTTGTAACTTTTTGGTTAGGTAATCTGTTTATATTGTTTGCCCTTCAGTTTTGAGTTGTAGTAATCTCAAACTACACCAGATGTTAAATGTGAAAAAAAATTTTAAACAAGAAAAAAATAATGCCTCAGTTAACTTTTAATCCTGGGTTAACGTTAACCGGCTTTTGAACAACCCGGCCTAGAGCGATTTGGACGATTTGACCACGGGGAATTATATTTAAATTGAGCTCTTCAAAAGAAAGAAACCTCTTCCTACAATTCCTTCTATTGTTTTTCAGATAAGTTGCCCAAGTATTAGGCAACTCGTTTAATGCTTAATACTGCTCATTCCGTCACCACATCGCTTCAAAATATTAACCCGAAACCTTTTAAAAAGCCCCGCCCAGGCCCTTCCCCACCACTGACTAAGAAACTTAGCATTCATGCCTCTTCTATTCCAACCACACCTCCCCCACTACCTCTGGAAGTACGCACACCGCAAGTAAAAGCCCTGGGATTTTATTGGAATTTAAGATAGATTTGTTCGCTTTGAAAGAAGCTTTGAAAGTCTTGTTACTTTTCATATTTACCAATATCTGAGTCCATACGTCTTCAGTTCATAAAGGGCAATTTATGTAGCGTGGAGTCGTTTACGCATGCGACTGTTGAAAATTGCGTTTTTGGTGTACTGTTTATAAAACCACACAACACATTTTCTTGCATGTTTATTTGATTTAAACACGGTCGAGAAAACTGTTTAGTTTGTGGAGCAATTATGTAAACATGTAACTTTAAATGCCTTACTCTTGAACTCTTGTTTTAAACTATTACAAAATCAGTCCATGCTAACTTTAAATGATTCAAGGAAGATATAATACTCAATGTTTAGCGACTCAATCGACCCATTATTGCTTCCTTTCTTCATGCTCCGATATGTTTATTTATAAAAATTATAAGATGTTCATATTCCTTTAGAGTAAGGACACACCTATTGCAGCAGTTATGCTTTTTGCGATAAAAAGGATAAAAATACCCCCAAAAGGCCCTGTGTCTACATGTGATTGCTCCTAGCTGATCTTCAGTTCATAAATCTCTCGAAATAAGTGGTGCTCGTGCAGTCATTCTTTAGTTGTTAATTCCTTCATCCTCGCTACTTTTTTGCTCGTCTTTTCCTTGTCAGTCAAAGGAGAAATCACACGCTAACCACCAGGCACGTTATGGAGAAAGGCACGAGAAATGCTGAGCTTTCAAACTACTTATGTAGTCATCATTAACTCGCTGCCTCTTTAGGCTCAAAGCCATGACACCACGAGAAAAAGTAAGTATTTTCTATGCTGTCGAGTTCTTTATATCCTAGCTTAGCTAGGATTATCCTTCATCATTGGTTAAATTCTGAATTACTTCCGGTTAGAGGTATATTTGCACAGTTTCATTTCAAACCTATCCGTTTGCAAGCACTAACGTGGGATTTGGTCGGTTCTAATTATTTGTGCATGCTTAGTTTCGATTGTCAGCGAGCCAGATTTGAGCAGCGCACTTGAAAATCGCAGACCGCGCTGCTTTCAACATGGAACTGGCGAGAGTCCGCTTGTTCCTGGTGCTGACCAAAAGGAAAGCGGGCACTGGTGACTGTGACATTTGTGCTGTTGAACAGGGCCGGGTTGTTCGAAAGCCGGTTAACGTTAACTGAGGCATTACTTTTGTCTTGTTTAAAAATGTTTTTCACCTCTAACGTTTGGTGTAGTTTGAGATTACTACAGCTCAAAACTGAATGGCAAACGATATAAACAGGTTACCTAACCAAAAAGTTACAAAACTGAAATCAAAATTCTCGCTAACCCTGGGTTAGCTTAATCGGGCTTCGAACAACCTGGCCCCGATTTCAGTTGTGAGGTCAAATAAATCTACTTGTAGCAATTTTATACGCTGTGATCGCGGGGTATGTTGTAGGCCAACGAAAGCCCGCGGGATTGATTTATGTGACCCTACAACACGCCAGAAAAAGGAAACAAAAAACATCGAAATTCTCGCTACATCTCAGTGCAAATCAACGAGAATCGGGCAAAATAAGAAGTAAAAATGACCTTACTTATTCTCTAAGCAAAACGTGCATTCCTAAACAGAGGTGCTGCTTAAAACTTACACAATTAATCGTACATTAAATGACATGTGAGAAAACGACAACAACTAGTGTCAAACTGTGTCATGCAATGTTACAATTTATTGAGGCTCATTTATGGGCCTCATCCATAGTAATTGTTTACTCGTCAGTTTACAACGTGAGCAACGTGAGCACTATATAGACTGACTCTCTGCCATTTGTTGTTATAGCCTCCCCAGCCATAGTGCAAAAAGAACTCTTTATGTTTTTGTGTTTCCATCCTACAGATTTCTTTGATTTTTTTCCCCCACCACCACCCAGATGTCCTGGGCCTACAATGGCGAACTTGCCTGGAGTTTTGCTTGTATTTCGTGCTGACAGCAAAATGCGTGGACCCGCTCGCTGTTCGAATTTCAAAGACAACTGGAAAACCTTTATTTAACCATGGGACACTGCTGGATTCAATCCAAGATTTGCTACCTTGGGAGACGCTTGCCCCGTTGCTTCGTCTTTTGCGACGTTCAACATAACTCTCCACACGTGACTTCAATCCTTGGCGTGTTCGAAACCATGGCGCGATACGATGCATATCTGAAGACGACGTTATTCCTGCGCAGCTTGTTTGGAGCCATGGCCGTATTGTTTCCACGAAGCTCTTAACTCCATCTGTCATACTCAGTGGTGCCTTTTTGCTACTATCTCCGTATAATGTTGCGCTAAATGTCGAGCTGAAGCTGGGGCTGGCAGCAAGTCTGTCGTAGTATCCAAATACTTGAGCCCAGGCCACGGCACCGCTTCCACTTCGGCAATCTTGACCGGAAGTAGAACAACATATGAACTGATCATAGTCGGGTATTTCTTGTTCAGAGGGTATAGATACTTCAAACAAAGTTCTCCATGTTGAGCGCCGAGTCCGTTGGGGATGTAAATTGATTGCAAAGTGCTTCTTAATCACTTCGTTGTTAGGCCCATTAATTTCAACCACAAATCCAATTTCCCGCCATTGCAAGACGTTTCCCACGAAAGTTCGGTTGGCATGGACCTCAAGCTTCAAGTATGAAAGATGATTGGGCTTCTCCTTTATAGCGGATGAGACCACATTAGTATTTCCATCCGGTAGGCACGCGTCTAAAAGCACCTTGCAAAGTTTTTGTTGCCATCGTGACCTCGACCTGGAGCGCATGCGTGTGTTATCACTGTCTGTGACGTAAATGTGGACAGATTTGAAACGTTCACCAAGCGCGAGTTCCACGATGGAGCCAGGCGAAAGGACTTCTGCAATAGTTTGTTTCTTTTTCTTTTCTCTTCCTTTAGAAATAACGTCCGTGGTGCCCCATTCTGACTTTGAAAGCTTCTGTGCTGCCCAAGCTCGCCACTGTCTCTTAAAGCCATCGAGATCTTGATTTACCATTTGATCCAACAGACGATAGTCTCTAATCTGTTTGACAAGGTTGAAGGGGTTAAACTCTTGAATTCTCTGAAAACTTGAGTAAACTAAATGTAGATGTTCTATGCGGAATCTTTTTAGTTAGCAAATGAATGATATTCAATCTCTTTTTCCCTGGTCTTTTCTTTTAGCTGTACGATATAAATGTATTTTGTTGTCTAATCACTCTGCAGTGAAATGAAAACAAAATAATTTCTAATTTAGTGTAAGTAAGAAAACTCCAACCGTTTTATTGATCAGACATGAATAGCCCAATGATAGTTTTTATAACACAATAAATGTAATACACAAACATACTGGCTGAAATTTCAGTACTAAAGCAAAATTTCCAAAATGAAGTGATCAAAGGTGGAGATGCCGTTGAAGTGACAACTCCTAACGAACAAACTCCTTTAATATAGCAACGTGAAAAATTATATTTCGGCTTCCGCTGGCGTACGATGAAGACATAAAAATAAAATAATAAAATAATGCGTAATTGGCCACTCCCCGTCGGGGCTTTTCAGGACCAATGCAAACAAACAATGACCAATTAATATTCAAATAAACATAACCAGGTTAAGAATCCCAACTGGCGGGAGGCAGACCAGTTGGCTATTTACAAGCGTAACCGAGAAGTTGAACTCGGGGCTTCCGAGAACAACATCAGCAAGCGGTCAGAACGGGATTTGAACCCGCGACCTACTTTATAACTGAAGATGCAATGATTCGGTAGGCTCCTGTTTAATTGGCATTCTGACATGACTGTAGATCGTACATAAAACTATCAATAAGAGCCCTTGTTATATAGCTGGCGTTTTTCCCGCTACAGTGCGCCCATTCATTGGCTAGTTCATGGTCACATGACGTCTAACAATAAAACTGTTTCCTGCTAAATGCCGCGAGCGGGCAACATTGCGAAAACTATGACGTCAAACGGGAAACAGTTCACTGTTACCCACGAAATGTTGACCGCTGTTGCACGTGATCAGAGGTGGCCTGATGTTGTCGCTGGAATCTTGGCGAGTTTTTCAAAGTTTGCTTTTGTTTTGTTTTGCTATATAACAAATCACCTAATGACTGGTCCCGTATGGAACAGTGAATTTTGTTTCCCTCGAATCTCAATGTTTCCCTCGACTTCGTCTCGGGAAACATTGCAATTATCGGGAAACAAAATTCACTGTTCCCTTCGGGACCAGTCATTAAGTGTTAATTGTTGCCGGATCTTACCACCTCAGGGTTGGATATTTCAAGTACATTAATGCATTGATTTATTTATTAATGGCAATGTATTTATTAGCGGCAATGTATAAGAAGAGATCTTGGACATTCAAATGCCACTATATTGCCGTGAGATGAAGAAAACAACACATTTAAGTTTAGGCAGCTTTTGTTCTCACCTCAGGGATATCCGCTGTCCAGTTGTAACTCGCAGCCACAACAGTTCCATTGTCATTCTTACAAATTGTCAATCCCATTGGTGACAGCCGATAAAACTTGTCGCAGCGCTGACCGTTCTTCTGAGCCTGCTGTATGAGTAAATCTGTTGGTCTTGGATCCGGGCCACTCTCTACGTTCCTGAAATCTCCAGTTTTACGGCCAGAAGACAGCACTATGTAATCACTTCCCATGTCAATTTCGTAGTAGGCTACAAAGTCTGGGTCCAGGTCCAGACGATAAATTGGACGAGTGGGACCAAGGTCATCGGATACATTGACTTGGGCTAGCTCTGTAAAGTCCGAATCAAGGCTGCTTAGTTCAACTATTGAGTCCAGCACCTCATAAGGTAGCTGTAAGGCAGCTGTGTTGTATCCAAGGGTGACGAGAAGAGCAGTAAGCAGCACGCAGGTTTGCAGCCATCCTGCCATTATATTCCAACCTTTCGAGCAGAGAAAGATAGTAGAACATAAACAAAAAGCAACAATGACAAAGAACTAAAAAACAAATTCGAACCACCCAGCGAAGAGACAGAGATCGAGTACCAATATAATGCCATAATGGCGTAAATAATTATGAATTGAAAAATGAGTGAGTAAAGGTAAAGTAAGATTGAATGAAATGATGAATAATTAACCTTGAAAGAATGAAAATGAGATAATTAATAAATCAATGGCTGATGGGAAGCTTCAAAAGGAGTCAATCCCAGTAAAGCAAAGAGCAAGGAGCCAAGGAGCCGAGGAGCCGACAACTCCCGGAGCCCGAGAGCCCGAGAACCCCGGAGAGCCCAAGAACCAGAGAATCTTAGAATCCAAAACCTGAAGAGCCGAGAACCCGAGAACGTGATAAATTAATACCAAGTACAATGAGGGAACCGGTGATCCCTAGAATCCGTATAATCACACGCGTATGTTTTCAAGCGCTATTTTTTTTGCCTTTCGTCATTCGCGCATGGAGTGTTTGGGAATTTTACAAAACAGAGTAATGAGTTCAACACAGAATCAGTTAATCTGCAATGATACGAGTCAAAATATACCATGTACACTTGAAAAACATTCACAGTCCAAAAGGGAGAAATTATCTTGAAAAAAGAAAGCAAGTTATACGATGAAAAGGCTTGGTATATCGGTTCGATGACTAATCAGCTCAGTGACCGAGCAGCCCACAGAGTGCACCCAGATTTTTGGCCAATTCATATTGAATGGGCAATCTGTATAATTTTGTTACATTGAAATTTATAAATGAATATGATTGAAAGAAAAAGAGTCCCGTCGGTCTTGAACAGAAAGAACTAAAAAGAGAGACTCGCTCACCTTTTTCTTTGAAGCTTGTTTCTGATGGAACGCTATGAAAATTCGGCAGGGGAATGGTTTTCGCGTAGGACTGAAATAACGGGATTATCAGTCGATAGGTTGGTTGTTATCTGACTCGAATGTGGTTCTCTGCTAGTTATTTATCCATGTCTACTTTTGTCGGTTTTACTTCTCCAGTGACGTAAGCATAAGTGCAAACGGAAGGCGTTCGCGTATTGAGTTATTGTTTTCCACAAATATCTAATCAGTCACGTCCTCAGAGGAATGTTACCCAGGGGGGTACTCCCTATAATGGCCTAGACGGGGAGGCTCCGCCCGAAAGGGGTACCTTTTTCATCCTTCAGGTATATCAAAGGGCAGGGATTTCACAAATTGAGGTCTATAAAAGGGTAGGGAAATCGGTTATTTAGGTATTTAAAAGGGCCTTTAATTATAATATTTCGAATAGACGCCTCTTATGGCTGAATCACTAATATTTATTAAGCACTACATGAAAATGAGAACAAGACTTCCTAAAGGAAGTTTGTGAAAGGGGTACCTTTTTTCAATAAAAAGGTATATAATAGGGGTACCTTTCTGCCAAAATGGTATATAAAATGGTAAGGGGTTGGACCACGGGGAGGAGCCTCCCCGTATTAAACTTTGTTAAGTGCCCCCTTCCCCCCCCCCGGGACTGTTATCTGTCTCGAACGAGGATCTCATGAAGCTATTTGGTTTACTTCAGCAACGCAAGCATAAGTCCCAGCGGAAGACAATATTAGCTTATCGAGTTATTTCTCCTACAATAGCAAAATTCTCCTTAGTCGTGTTTGTATGATATCCATGAGGTTAGGACTACTTCTTGCCTCTTAAACCTCTTCAGACATAAAACAGTTTCTTTCTTGAAGACAGCAAATTCAACTGACTTAGGAGTGCACGATTTTCCTGAGTGCTATATCAATCTGACTTTCAGCAAATAAAGCGTATTCTAATTAAAAAGTCTAAACAGTATGTTCTGTCCAAGGCTTGGTTCTGTCTGTTTTGTTCAGAGCTCTTCGTTAGCTATTGGTAATTCTAGATATATCAAGGTGCGCTGAGATACAGAATGAGGCAATGTTTGATCACTTCGAATTTCATCACACTTTAAATGCCACCTAATTAAGTTTCGGGGAAAATTAGTGTAGAAGTGAAATTGATGATCAGGCGATAAGTAAGACTGTTACCTGACTCGAATAAGGATGTCAGAAAGTTATTTTGTCGTGTCTGATTCTGTCGGTTTTACTACAGGTCCTACAGCGACACAAGCAAAGTTCAAACGGAAGGAACTGTTTGTTTACCGTGTATTGCCAGTTTTCACATGACGTCACTAAAATTCATACTTCAGAACTAATGATCCTCGTCAGATTTTACTTTCATGACGTATAAGAGCAGCTAAAAACTAATATTCATACATATTTTTACTCCCAATGGGTTCTTGGTTCAGTGATAGACTACGCTTGAATTTCTAAGCTTTTGCGTGACCAGAGGGCCCCCATAGTGTGTCAGTGTGTCTGTTTATGTTCGAAATATAAAAAATGTATGGGAGAATATTGAAGAGTTAAAATCGTAAACGTATATCGAGAAATGTCTAAGTTAAAGCTCAAAATAAATGTAAACCTCCCTCAGTTGTTGTGCATTGTCGTTTCTGTGGCTCTAAATGGCGAATTTGAGCGATTTGGTGGGTTTTGCGTTGACTGTTACTATACGTTATAAGGAGACAAGGACGAGCTTTCCACCCTTGCTGCCCTTGTAAGAAGAAGACACGTAGACTCTGTAGGCCGGGTCAAAGTTGACCTTGCATGATTATTCAAAACCCTTGTTGAATAATCAAATGTGCAAACATCCCTCTTTCTTTGAGATTTCCCCGGTCATTCGATCAGAGGGGTTTATAATTTTGTTAATTTTTACTTGTACGATACCAATTTCTGCTTTAGATCCTAAATCTAGGCATTATGTGACACTCACCACGCAGAGAGTTGTCCCAGTTAGGCGAGCCAAAGCGATAAAATGAAGAAAAGTTGTCCCGTTTGTCATGTTTCCCCCTCTTTCCGAGGCGAGACAACTCGCCCACCCGAGTTTTCTTGTCGCCCGAGAAGGGTTCGCGATCCTAATGTAAACGGTTGGTTGAATTTTGCAAAGAAATAAGCTGAGAGTTTCCTCGGCCAGGATCGACCAGGGTAACTCGGGGAAGTGTCGTCTCGGGTGACCGAGACCATATAAATGGGCCTGAGTTCAATGTGCTTTGTTCCCGTTAAACCGCATCTTGGGCGCGTATAGTACTCAGTCGTGTTTGCCTATGTCACACCAGCAGTGAGGCTGGGATGTAATGCAATTTATTTCATGAATCACACATTTTCTTTTGTTATTCAACATCCTTTATTTAACTTAAATACTTCATGAATATCTAACCGAAAGTCCGGGGAGGGCTTGATTGGGACCTTAAGCACGCGCGATTTTGAGACGCGGACGGCAACCGGAAGCGAGCTGTTTTCCCTTTCGCTTTGTCTTAACTCAACCACATTTATATTGTTAAGTATCTTTCCTCAATTAGAGATGGTTAGTATAAGAATCTAGGAGACACCACTTCCTAGCACGCGAAATGTTCTCTTCCGGTTGCCGTCCGCGTCTCAAGAACGCGCGAGCTTAAGCTCCCTATCAGGGACATTTTCAAAGCCAAAGATTGCACTGGTTTTTTAAACAATGGTTCAATTTTAAAACTGGTCTATACTCAGGTTACTTCTTAATTTTCTCTCAGCAGACAGCTGTGCCAGTGTTTACTCGTTGGCACTCTACCGGTAGGTATTTCTAGTTATAAATGCAAGGGCAATATCTATATAAATACCCGGTATTTATCTGTATATTGCCCTGCTGCCCTGGGCAATATACAAACAAATCCCTTCCATTTATAATGAGCAATTAAAGCAAATCATACACGTCCTTTGACCCCGCCAAAAAAATTGAGAAAATTTCTCCCTTCAACACAAATATAGAAATTTATTCTGCAACTATAGAAAATACAGTAGCATCCCATCCCGGGGGGGTACTTAACAAAGTTTAATACGGGGAGGCTCCGCCCCGAGGTCCAACCCCTTACCCTTTTATATACCATTTTGGCAGAAAGGTACCCGTTTTATATAACTTTTATTGAAAAAAGGTACCCCTTTCAGATACCTACTTTAGGAAATGTTGTTCCCATTTTCATGTAGTGCTTAATAAATATACTGACAAAGCCATAAGGGGCGTCTATTCGAAATATTATAATTAAAGGCCTTTGCAAATACCTAAATGACCGATTTCCCTACCCTTTTATATACCTCATCTTGTGAAATCCCTACCCTTTTATATAGCTGAAGCATGAAAAAGGTACCCCTTTCGGGCGGAGCCTCCCCGTATAGGCCATTATAGGGAGTACCCCCCCGGGCATCCCATATATCATGCAGGCTATGTGTTCACTTAAAGGAAATTTTAAGTCTTTGGATATTACAAACGAGCAATTCTGAAACACAACACTGTTTGATCCTTTCACAGTCGCGTTGTTGTCACCTTGGCAAAATCTTTTTACTTCGTCATCAACTAACTGATCTACTGCTCTTTTTAACGAGGACTCGGCTTCCCTTTCTCCTACGGATCCTTCGGATCGACAATTTAATACTTTAGAAATCTTAATTTTGGTAGAGACATCAGGCCTCTGATACCTTTGTAAAGATCTGATATCTCGGTGGCCCGTACGCTCCATGATCAACTTATCTGAGATTCCTTTTTCCAGTCCACGTGCTGCTGTTGTGGCCCTCAGACTGTGATTGCTGAATTGGCCCTGTAGGTCTGCGTCTTTACACATTTTGCTAACAACGTTTCCAAGCTTTCGAACGTCGGTATTATTCCATATACATCCCTCGGGATCCATATACATCCCTCGGGCCGTATATGGCTTAATACCTCCGTTCTCGGGCTTTATCTCTTACGTAATGTCGCGAGTGAGAGGACAAACATACGTGTCCTCCTTACATTGCTTTTTTGCGGTGGGCTCGGACATCAGCACACTAAGAGCGCCAATGGCAGTCGCTCAGAGTCCATTTATGAGCTCACTGAACCCTCCCAACCCATGATGAGTGATGATGTAAGTGACGAAGATAGATCGACCACAAACAACGGGAACTACGTCCCCGGTTTTAGGACTTAACCGCTTTGCGTATGATTTTAAAATGTTTGGCGTAAGAAAGAAAAAAATATGTATATTATCTGGGTCTCTTTTTCGGCGAGGTATCATGTGTACACGGAATAATATAGGCAGACATTACATGGATTAAAAACATAGCGAAATGCCTTTCCGTACCTTCGAAAACATGCTCCCTTTACCTTGTATTTGTTTTGATCGATTTAAATGACGCATTGTTAAAAGATTTCGCAATTTTCAACCCTCTAATTTTTGCCGTTACTCGGGTTCTCGTTACTCGACAGGGGCTTAGCTAGCTATTTTGGGTTTGTAAGCCTGTTCCATACCTCGTAAGAGTAGTGCAGCCGGGAAGGCGAGTGAAGTTGTGCAGTGTATTGTATATTTTTGTAAGTAGTAGTATTACAAATAATTAAATTAAAAAAGGTGAGTGAAGTCAAATAGGCTTATGATTTATTGAATTCATGCTTTATAACAGCTCAAAGTGGCTTATATGTACTAGTCACTGATCTACACCAGTCAATCAAGTTGATTGACAGACCTTTGTTTAGCAGTCTAAATGAAGTTATTATTAATATCATTATCATTATTATTACTATTATTATTATTATTACTTTAAAGCACTTTGCTATAAAATGACGAATTGTACTGAACTTTCGCGAAACATTTTCCGTCGTCAAGACTATTAAGAAAATGAGATGATTTTTTTTTTCTAAAAGAATCTGAAAAATCGCTGCATTGGTAAGTGAAATGAAAAATTATTATGCGGTTATGGGACCCTATGCTAAATAAACAGGCTATAAATTCTAGTTGTGCAGCATTTTCGAGGCCATTAGTTTCGAGCTCTCGCGTCGACCGAAGTAAAAATAGCACCATTGTCCTGTAAAATAATCTTATCGTGATGACGTTAACTGGACTGGATTCGATTTGTAAAACATGGACTGGACTGGATTTGTAAAGCTGAATAGATTTTCTTACAAATCCATGTTTTAAAAATCCAGTCCAGTCTATATTTTACAAATCCCTCTTTTACAAATCCAGTCCAGTCCAGTCGATATTTTACAAATCCAGTACATGTTTTACCACTCTCGTCCCCAGAGCTCACGATCCTTCTGACCTGTGACACCTCTGGGGAGGGGGGGGGGGGGGGGGGGGGACGAGAATGATGTTTTACAAATCGAACCCTCCCTGTTTTACAATATGCCTCAATTGATTGAGCCGGCAATACCACAGTACCATGCGTTCCCCATCACCAAAACGAGACTGGGCACGAGAGTCTTCAAAATGGTGGATGAAGCGAAGTTTCAACGTCTTGAAGGTAAAATTGCCCTAGCAAGAAGAGAGCTAAATAATCTGAGAGGTGAGATGTATTCCATGAAGAAGATGCTTGCTCAGAAGTTTAAAGAGATAAAAGAAATGTTCGAGACAGGTGAGGTTCCCAATTTGAGGGAGTCGAAGTTGAGGAGGGAAAACAAAACTAACTGGGTTTTTTTAGCAGCTGGAGTTAAGTGTAAAGTAATTAAGGCAAAGAAAAGTCAAAGTAACCTCTGTTTAGTGTAAAAGATTTGTTGTGAGGAGAGGAATTACTCTTTTGATTTCTCATACAAATGTGTCAAAATTCCTTTGAATTGCAACTGAGTGTTACAGACAAATAAATGACATGTATGGAAAAATTAAAAACCTTAATTGTGGCTGTTTTAGCGAGATTATTTCCCTCAAGTGCGATCGGAAAGTTCTTTTACCTAATCTCTTTAGTTTTCAATTTAAAACTACTTCAGAACTTGAATTTAATTTCCAGGGAATAGATTCTCTATTTTCCCCATACATTTACTGTAATTTTTGATGCGTTTGCGCTCCCCACCCCCCAATAAAGATGGCATCAGAAACCGTGGAAAGATCTATCAAGCAATAAAATTATATTTAACTTAACTTCAGGGCCGGGTTGTTCAAAGCCCGATTAAGCTAACCCAGGGTTAGTGAGAATTTTGATTTCAGTTTTGTAATTTTTTGGTTAGGTAATCTGTTTATATTATTTACCCTTCAGTTCTGAGCTGTAGTAGTCTCAAACTACACCGGACATTAGAGGTGACAAACGTTTTTAAACCAGAAAAAATAATGCCTCAGTTAACCTTTAATCCTGGGTTAACGTTAACTGGCTTTCGAATAACCCAGCCCAGGTATATAACATTGGGGGTTGAGGGAAACAAAACTCACTCTTTCTTGTGAGGTTAGTCATTAAGTGTTTGGTTCTACCTCCAAACTAAAAGAAAGAAAACTGCAAAAACATTTCTTTTACTTGATGCCAGCTTTGGTTTCAAGGTGCATTACTTGATTAAGTATGAGTCCAAAGTTTTAGTTGTTTTTTCTCTGAGAAGTTACTGAGTTTTGTTTGCCTAAGGGAGTTTTTGAGTTTTGACCCAAAATAGAGACATGTTCTCCTCCAATCAGAAAATGTATTTGATCACTACAAGATAGTAAGCTTTTAAAAAGCTATTTCGAATGACTGAAAGGAAGGACTGATTAAGATTAGAAACTAATAAACGCATGACTTTACTGTATCTCTGAATGAGAATACAGTATGCATGGTGATGGTACAGGCTGGTCCTCTCTCTAGTCGTGTGACCTTTGTATCATCCATATATGTGTAGGTATCACCTGGTAAGGGGGCTACATCTTATATCCTATATTATAATAGAGTTTCCACATAACACGTGCTCTGATTAGCTGAAACTGCGTGCTGTATCAGAGCATAGAGAACAGGTTGATGACATTAAGCTGGCTTTCAAAGTTTTGCTTCAGGATTTCAACAAATTTGACCCAAGTTAAACATCCCCTGTGCGACTCAGACAAAGTCAATATACACAAGCTATTTGTCAGTAAGTATGGCTCATGGAGACCATCGTTGACAACAGTAGCGTAAAAACTGTACGAAAATATCAAGTTTTGCTAGATTCCGACAAAACACTTAGCGAAATAAACAAATTCTCAACCTAGCGAATTCTTCAATGAAAGACATCAGAATATATTATGAAGGCAGAAATTATACTTGAGAAGTAAAACAACAACAGAAAATACCATTGAGCTGTCACTGTTTATGATGAGAAGCTTTACTTTTGTGCAAATGCTCAAACAACACTTACATGCAGTGTAGTAATGCTCGCTTGCTTAGTAGCAACAGCTCCGTTCATCTCAATGAATTGAACCTCAACAATTTTGTATTGTCGCTCACCCGACGAGTAATCAGTTGAAAGTTTGCTCCTCTGATCGGAGTTGAAAAAGTGTGAGCAGTCTAGTCTTTCCAACTTTGATGCTAGTTTGGGCAATCTTGCTGCAAGCAGGTAAAAGCAGTAAATAACTGTAGCTTCTTTCAAATACAACTTGGCACTTGACATTTTCATCCGCAAGCTTTGAGCTCCTCCTGTTTGTAATTTGTGTTGGAAAGGTACACGTTTTCGTGAGTCACAGTGCGGCCATATTCCTCTGGACTAGCAACTTTTATCTACCTTTACGTCCTAAACAGGTTAAGTAAACTTAAAAGGGATCTTTGAATGCATTGTTCTTCTCTTGAAGACAATGTGAAAGTGAAAGCTTAGCCGAAGTTTAGTAATGTGATTGACAGCAATCAAATCCAATCAAATTATTTGAACAATTCTAACAAGGATTGTGATTGGCTTGTTTTAGCGTGGTTTATGAGAGATTAGTACTCGGCTGAGCCACCTTTACTCCTTTGGAAAATGAAGTTTGGTTTGAAAATTCAGTGAATGCATGGGGAAATTACTAGATGTCTGTAATAATTTTTCCTTGATAATGGAGACATGACTACAATGAAATGTCAGATTTTATCACTCATTTTTGCTGTTTTATGTTTAAAGAAATCTCTTTTAATATGAATATAACCTTTTTGGTCAAAAATGGTATTTAAAAGGCTGCTAAGGGTTTGGATATTGGGTCAGTTCAGTCTATAAACTACTTGTATGCATGTTGAGTATGCCAGTTTGGTTTATTGTTCATTGTTGACTCCTCAGTTCACCAAGAGTGCTAGTGACAATATCTACTGGTACACCATAAAGGAGCTATGTCAACATATGACCACTTTATTCTCTTTTTTTGTCTTTTCTGGGTATGCCTGTGTCACTGACAGAAAAATCAGAAGTAATGTATGTTGTACAGAAATACCTTCTAATCAAAGGAACCCTATAAATAGCTACCTAAGGTAGAAATATGTGAAGGATGTAATAAGAAGCTTAGAAAGAAAGCAAGGATTATTAAAACTGGGAAAGATTTTCACGGATTATAAATGACAATATTGAAAAGGTCAGGGCTTTTTTGACAGATGGACCTAAGCACCTTTAAAAAGATGTTTCACATGTTGAATCAAAAATTGATGAAAATTAATGGTCAATGGAGAGTGTGTCAGAGTCACATTAGTTTCTTTCAGAAATGTGTGTAATGATTACACACGTTTCTTTCTGAATGAAATTTCTGTAAGTAACAGCTGGATAACTTTCTTTACTGTCTTTCCTCAGGAAAACAGGAGAGCAAACATGATAATAACAAGGAGCTGACCTCTGACAACAAACTTCAATGGAAAAATGCTCAGAGCTCATTTAACCCAGAAATGAAGCCAATTGGGTTTGTTCAGTCATGCTTCAAGGAAAAGAATGGAATTCCTAGACAGCCCAGTGTTTGCCCAGCAGCTAAGGCTAAGCTTTGTGTCTCAGTCAAAGGATTTACCAACCCTGAACACTGCTTAGATGGACTGGAGAATTTTTCTCATGTGTGGTAAGTTTAAAAGAAATCTACCATTTTCTAGTACATTTTGATTACGTTTAGAGTAGTTTTCAATAGCGTCGCGTACAGTTTCTAAAAATAGATTACATCACCAGAGACCCTGCACATGACTCAGACAAGAATTGCAGTTCTGTAGAAAGTTTTGTATGAGCGCATTGTCTTCTAGACCAGAAAATCTGGCAAAAAAGGAAAGATTGGTGGTCTAGGATTTTGGTTAGCTAAAATAATGTTATAAAGCAAACACTGCTGCCATGGGCAGTGTAGAACAGACTCCCAGGTGTCCAGAAAAGAGCATAAATGTCACAAAATGCACAAGGATCTTACAAAGCCGCAGTGGCAGGTGGAGAGATCCCAGAACCTCAAGGTATTGGAAGTCGAGAACTTTTAGCGAGGCGGTTGCGACTAACCAACCAGAATACTTCTCAGTGAAATGTGTTACGAAGAAACCTATCTGTTGTTTATCCTGTTCTTTAAGAGAAGACTGATCTTATGCTAGAAATTCGCAAACTCAACCAGCCGAGCAGCCCGCTCAAACAAAGACGATAGAACCGGAGGACATAATAATAATAATAATCTGAGACAATTAAATTTATGTAGCTATATATGAGTTTGAGTAAACATGTATGTATGTATGTATGTATGTATGTAGATTACTGAATAATCTGTAGGGTGCACTGTTTCCCAGAATTAACTGTAGGCTTTTAGCCAATGTAAAGACAGATGTTGACTACAATGTATAATAATAATGGTACACTGTAATTGAACTATGTGGAGTGTAATTTGGTCTTCAAATCATTCACATGATTTCAAAATTGAATGAACGCACACATGATGGATGGCCTTCTTTTCTTCTGTGTTCAAGGGTAAGACTTTTCATCGTCTTTGGGGAAAGAATTCTGAATAATTCTGCGATGGACTTGTTTTGAGTTGTGAAACTCCTCTGAGTGAACGATGCCCAGTGGATAGTTTTTCTCTTTTAAATACCGTTCAATGTCACTCTGCGTGATTTGAAGGGATTCCAGCTCATTATCATCTCCGTTTCTTTTTGTGACCTCGGCATAGAACTTTCTACAAGTTCTTCAAGTTCTTGCAGTTTGTTTCAAGCAATGACCTTTCCTCAGCAACCAGTTTTCCAAAATGCCAAAAGTTTCCAAGTCAATTTTCTCATAAGTGGCCGCGACCAATTGTAGAGCTAAAAGTTTGAAATTTTCCTTTGTTTTACCTCATGTAAGCGACCAGATGTACGTGATATGGATTTTTTCGTTGGTTGGAAGATGGATGGCTTTTATCTAGAATTGTACAGTGTTCGTGTTGGGGAGGCGCGGTGGCCTCATGGTTAGTGCGTTCGTCTCTGGATCCAGCGGTCCAGGTTCGAGCCCTGGCCGAGGACATTGTGTTGTGTTCTTGAGCAAGACACTTTACTCTCACAGTGCCTCTCTCCACCCAGGTGTATAAATGGGTACCGGCGAAATTAATGCTGGGGGGTAACTCTGCGATGCCGGACTAGCATCCCATCCATCCAGGGGGGAGTAGAAATACTCTTAGTCGCTTCGTGCTAAGGAAACCGGGATAAGCTCGTATGCAGACTTTACCTACCTTATTGTTCGTGTTGTGTCGTTATTAATTGTAAACCAAACCGGGCCTTTGTTATTATAACAAAGGCTCAGCTTGGTTTATTGCAACAATAGCATGGCGCGGTATCTATTTTAACAGTTTCTTCAGTAACTACATGCATAGTTATCGTAATTAATGAAGTGTACTAACACTGCCTTCCTCTCTGATAGGATTGTGTTTCTGTTTCACAAGAACACCAACAAGGCCTTCAAAGCGAAAGTTAAACCCCCCCGCTTAGACGGTGCTAAGGTTGGTGTGTTTGCCTCCCGCAGTCCTCACAGACCAAACCCTATTGGCCTTACTTTGGCAAAGCTTGATGGCATTGTTGGTAACACATTGTTACTATCCGCAATCGATCTGTTAGACGGCACACCTGTGCTTGATATAAAACCATATGTTCCAGACTATGATAAACCCCCAAACTTAGTTCAAGATAAATTGGAGCTGGAAAGCAGTGGTAAAACATTGTCAAAAAACAGGGATATTTCGAGAAGCCAGGAAACTGCACCAGTCTCGCCAGGCTCACAGCTGGTTGGTCAAAGCCGCACAGTACCGATTCAACAAATTGTGGATTTGCAACCTGAGCCAACAACGTGTACTCTAAGTATTGCAGAGTGGATAAGAAAGCCTCCTATCAATGAGTTGGAAGTTAAATTTTCTGATGATGCAATAGATCAAATCGGTTGTTTCCATGGGAAAAGGCTACTACGAGAGCACCCACGTCTAAAAGAATCGCGCACGAAAAGTGATGATTTGTCAGTTTATAGATGCACCTGTGTACAGAAGCCTGATAAGGAGCCTGGATTGTTTGAGCTAGGGAACAATCAAATTGTAGGGAACCGTTTGATAAAGCCAGGTGATGCTGGTGCATATAAAAGCGTCAATACAGATGTCAACTCTGAGAGCTCTTGTTCAGGAGCGTCCCTGAATGACAAAACAAATGGATCAATTGGCGATGCGAGGTATTATGCTTCGCCAAAAGAGCTTTCACACGAAGTAAAAAGTTCTTTTGTGAGCGAAGAAGTTGGCGGAGACTTGAAAGAAAGCGTTCCCCAACCTGTAAATGGTAGCGAACTTCTACAGCCGTCCCTTGTGTGTATTTATCAGCTAGAAATGCTTTCATCGCCAGAGGAGGCAAAACAAGCTATTACCGATATTCTAAGGGCAGACCCTAGATCGGTTTACAGACGAAACTGTTGTCAAGATAAACTGTATTCCTTTAGCATAGACACAATGAATGTGACGTGCAGATTTAAGGAATCGACGGTTGAAGTTTTACGAGTAGAGCCCGTGTTTTACAGGAAGCTGAAATAAACTTCCTATACGGTTGACCAAGTTAAATTATCATTATACCGACAAAATTCATTGTTAATTTTATGTTTAAAGGAACACCATCACGTTTCTGCGCATGCGCAAGAGTTTGATTTTTGTTCAGGAGGTCAAGAATTCAAAGATGCGAGAATTGATATAGAGCTTTCACAAATCCGTTTGTATCATCCTCAATCAACTTTGGCTTTGCCTTAAAACTTCTCAGAATAAAATATCAGCGATACACGGTTCTCGTTAAGTGTCAATTTGTGTGTAATCGAGACCTTTCAGTGTTAACTTCAATGCCGTTTGGCGGAACTTGGAGTGGAGGAAGTGTTGTGGCGCTGGACGAAGACGGCTTTCTCCCGGCAGCTTTCAGAAAGGTTTAGGAAATCGGGAAAGGACTGAGAAGTAATGGAACCAGCAACATAGCAGGATTTTTGCAAAGAAACCGATTCAGGAGGCTTGGGAAAGACTGAAAGGATCGCGCTCGTGCGAGCGTTTCTTTGTTGACATTTTACTCGAGCAAGCAGACCTTTACTCATTAGTTTTCTTTCTCGATATTCAGACATTCTATCAGGTGCTCTTCGCTCAGGTATACTCTGAGAGATTGCCTCCGATTTATTTGCTTTTAGCCATCAGGACAGTTTTGTAAATATTATAAAGACTCGTGTATAAAATCATTTCCATCATAACATTGCACATCAGCATATTCAGGCTTGTTATGAACCACGGACTTACCGTTGCCTTGTTTTTGCATTACTCATGCGGCTTTTCGCGTGTTCCACCACTACATTGGTCAATACACTTTTTATTTGCCGTTTAACACGAAAAAAAAGTCGCTTTCCCTGACTAGTTGAGCGAGTTTACCTTTCTGACTGTAATTGAGAGATGAACGCGAGTGGCGAATGGGATATAACTAGCGCTTATCTGTCACTGTCGCGTTGGCACGACGCGACAAAGTTACAGTTCTATTGTTTTCCGATGAAAGAAACCAGTCAAGTTCGCGCGTGCGCTACATCATGATAGTGTGCCTTTAAAACTTGCATCAACAATTAGTTTTGGAATCATCAAATTATGTTGGTGAAAGTTTTCAAATTTCCTATTTCCTTCAAATTTTCGTATAAATGTTGAAGTATATGTCGATATATGCTGCTTCGAGTCAAATTCAGTCCCCTCAAACTGGAATTAACTCGTATCCATGATTACTAAAGCTTATTACAGTTCAAAATATGAGTCGTTGTATTTGTACACTTTTGCAAAGGTAAAGTTTTTAAATAGAACCCATGTAATGATCTTTTTCTGATTATTCGCTCCGACATAATCAAGATATTGACCTTGGCACGCATTAACAACAAGTAATGTAAGTTCTGTCACGTGACAGCAACGTAATTAGAACATCGTACACCTGTTCTTGATTAAATAATTCAAGAACTCATCTTTTACCCAGCTTTTAACCTGCATATGTACATATCAAATGTTCTGCCGGCTGATACCGGTCGATATCTTTGCAATGACCAGTCCCTAAAATACTATGTCGTTATAACACTTGCTACCACACGGACATTGTAGCCGTTGAAGAGATTGCGGTAAAGGTGGTTGCAACGGAAAAATTTCTTTCACAATGAGTCATCGAATATCGGCTCAAGATGATTTGATTCTACAAACAAGGCCTTCTGTGGCGGATGATGCATATTCACTTGGTAGGACGTTGACTCTGCAAGACCGAGTGGAGGCAATTCAACAGTCTAGCGAAGAATTTTACCAAATGGTGAGTGAAAGGTCGGCACTGTACGAAGGGAAAATGTTCCCACGCGGAAGAAGAGAACAGGGGTTCGGTCGCATTTCTCTTGCTCGAACGTTCATAAGATTTTTTGATTGATAGCCACGCACATTGACGAAAAATGATGTCCTCTGTTAATCCCAAATGCCGCTTGTAACATAAGGGATCGAAACTTCTTTTGCAAACAAACTTTTTTCAGTGGGCGTTGTCAATTAAATTGTAAATTTTCTTGCTGGTAACAAATTGGCCACAGCACAAACAGTAGTTCGTGATTTGTTTTTTAAGCACCCTTCGAGGCTATAATTTAATGTAATCATGCTCTAAAAATTATTTTGCTCAAGGTCGCAAGCGAAAATCAGTTTTAATAATTCGATGCAAGTCCTTGTACCTGCTAAAATACTATTTAACTGTTCAGGTTTTAGAGGAGAGCTTCATCTTTAAAGTAATGTAGTTACTTAATGCTGTGGCCGTTATAGAATGGAAAAATATTGAAATGATTTTGTAATTTAATTCCCTAGTTTCCAGACAAAACAGGGGCTTTGGTAAAAACATATTAATATCTTTGTTACACTGAAGCTCGGTGTAAAGGGCTTCGTTTTGAAAATCCATTATTTTACAAAGCCAATGTATATGGTAATTTTCTCCACTTACTTGTAAGTCATATTACAGGAAAATAAATCGTTTTACAAGCCGAGTATTGCCTTTGTTTTCTTAAGTAGTGGCTAGCAATACGCAGTGTATGTAAACAAAAGTGTCAGATGTGTTTTGTTTAAGTGTGCCAACCCTTTTATGATTAAAAGATCGCATAGTTGCAAGTGTCAACAAATCTTTAGATACTGGTGGCTTATTACCTCGGAGCGGCTTCACTGGGGTTTGACTTTCACTGGAGTCTTGATATATCGGCCGTCCGAGAGACCGACATCAGAAATCGCCATGACGTTTGCGCTAGAAAGTAAATTAAACAATTTATTGCTAAATGTATACTGTAACTGCATGATTTTTAGCTCGCAGAAATAAAAAAATAAATAAAATTAATTAAATAATAAATAGGATTTAGGAGTGGTGCGTTCACGGAGTGGCTCTTAATCCACTTCAAGATCGAATATTGGATTAGCCCTTTTCAATGTTAGTTTCTAACGTGGTAGCATGCGAACGCAGACATATTTCTGGCTGTCGCTAGATTATATTGTAATGCAAATGAGAAAAGTTCAGAGCTGTAGAAAGGGCTATTAAGAGGTGTTGATATTTGTGGACTTTTTTCTGTTGTCTATCCTATCCTTTTTCATGTTTTTTTCCCTGTTGACAGGAAGCAGAATTTTCATGTTTGTACTCTGTAGGTCAAATACGAAATGAGTGAAAAAGGAATTGAAAGAGAACAAGCTATGGATTCAGTTCGTCTCCAGAGGTTGATCGATGTGTGTGATACTAAAGAAAATACTGCACTTTATCTATTACAAGAATGGAATTACGAGCCACAGGTAGATAAAAAAGGCAATGCTTCACGTTTTAAAGTTTCGTCTTCCTCCATCCTGTACTGACTACAAACCTCTATAAGGTCCATGTTTTTATCTCCTCCAGCCCACTCTCTCTCTTTCTCTGTACTTTTTCGTGAAATGCATTTTTCCTTGCGTTTCTTGGGCGGTGTATGGTTAAGAGGTTTTTAAGGAACGGAGAGGAAAACTGACAACTGCTCAACACTGCCTGTAAGGGAAACGAATAGTGGGGCTTCTTACTGAGCTAGAGCTTGTGATTTGTCGCTCGCTCTATGTATGCGTATCGATAAGTGTGTCTGTATGTAGGTATGCGTATCGATAAGTTGTCTTATCAGTCTTTGCCTTAGCCTCCTTCGCAGCTGTTTTTGGGAGCGTTGCGTGGCATCCCAAAAAACGGCTGCGAAGGAGACTATCCTTGCCAGGGATATGTTAAACATGACCTTCAGCAATGTAGATAACCAGGGTGTGTTCCGATCCCGAATAAAATACGACCCAAACAATCAAAATTACAATTAGTTAATTATATAATCTTTGTAGGCTGCTTACATAATTGAGTACTTGAAGAAGGTTTACAAATAAGTTTACTATTTAATTTAGGTTTGCAGATTCCTTATTCTCCTGAGCAATTCAGGAATTGATTTAAGTGTCGTCCAAGATCTCTTCCACAACACTCCTTTACACATAGCTGCGACCAAGAACTACGTCTCGTTGGCAAAGTTTTTGATTGACAGTTATTCCAAGATGCTTCTAGCTACAAACGATCAGAGCGAACTTCCGGTTGAAAGTGCAGTAAGACACGGACAAGATGACGTGGCTGCTTTCCTTATAAGGAGCATGGATCACAGAAGGCTAGTACATTACGTGGTATCATAACGCTTTTTAATCAAAGATAAAAAACCTCCTTTAGCTTCAAAATTTGCAACGATTTTTGTCCATATACATAATCTGTTTCCGAGAAGTGAATTGTGACCTTCGAGGAACAGCGCAGTTATGTCTAATAACAAATATTCAAGCCAAATGGAGGTTGCTGTGTTTAATTCAAAATAGGCTTACTTAAGTTCACTCTATTTGAAAGACGTCTTTTTCAAGCTGTCAAAAATCAAATGAATTCTTAATTTGGCTTCCAAACTTGGAAGCCAACAGAATTAATAGTGAAAAGATATGGCTAATCTGTTTAATTTTAGTATTATTTAATTCTAAAGCTTGGGGGCACTTAGCTTCTGGCTTTTTGTTTGTTCACTCAATCTCGTTACCATGCATGAAGCCATTTTTGTAACCGCACATATGCGTGTGACAAGTGTCTAGGACTAAAAGCATCACGTTTGGCATAGTTAACTCAGCTATCTAGAGTTTAGGGAAGAAACATATCGAACTGAAGGTTCAGTCGGCGGTGTTACCGAGCAGAACTGAACGAGCGTGTTTATCATGCAGTCGAATCCAGTGTCCAAAACACAAATCGAACCTGTTTACCACAGGATTAAACGAGCATGGTCATCAATCAAACCAGCGTGTTCACATTCACTTTGACTTTGCCCATCATATTGAACTGAATGTTCGACCGAGCAGCGATACTGGATTGCGTGACGAACGTTACCGGCCGATAAACGCGTTGTAATTTTTCCTCGGAATCCGTCATGCTGTATTAATCAACCCCTTATTATACCACAAATTATTTGCTCGTTGGCACTCTATCGATAGATATACCTAGTTTTTATACACATGAGTATAAAAAAGTGGAACAAAATCACTTCATTTGATTTCGAAAAAGATGAACTTGAATAACATGGCTATTTTCCATTTTTTGTCAAAACTTGGTTATGTTTTTACACTGAGGCGAATATTAAAAATGGGAGCCTCTGTTGGAAAATCCAGTCGAGCCACCTTCAGGATGGGGGGGGGAGGGGGGAGGAGCACCACGCCGGAGGAAATTGAAAACTAAACAATCACCGCGGGTTACATACCTGCCAACCCCCAGAGTAAAAAAAATCTGGAGATGTCTAGAAATCTTTGCATTGTGAGAATGTCATTAAAGACAATGTCCTGGAATAACCTCCAAAAATCACCCAAAAGGCATTCCGAGAGACCGGGAGATTTAATGAAAAACTTGGACTCCCGGGAAAACCGGGAGAGTTGGCAGGTATGGATTAGGGAAATCACCTTATTGTGCCGCCATCGTTTTTCGAATTCCCCCGGTTTGAACGTTGTTCTCGAAAAGCTTTTTCGTGACGGATTAATGTGGATGGTAGGCCTTAGCGTAGAAAGACTGAAGAAACTGCTGCGTTTTCAAATTTCTTCCAAGTAGTGTGAACGCTGCCTGAATGAAGCAGAAAAGCAGCAGCAAATTCGCCGGAAGATTCAAAAACTGATACATTTTTGTTCCAGTTCATTTGGTGAAAACAGATTTTCATGACAAAATTTAACTTTCTATACCATTCCAGTGAAGTTTGACGGTTACCTTACAATTGGGTCGTCCTTTTATTCTTCAGTAAACTCCAGTGAGCTTGATGTAGTTGTGATGATGGCAGACACGTAAACAAGTGAACTCTTGCTTCATTTGACTTGAACAAGGAATCTTCAGCAACGCCACTACTTCGGAGATTCCCGTAAACCGTCTGTCGTTTCTCGAATTTTACCAGCATGTAGACAACTTTGGAGGTGCTTATGCCAAAAATATACCGAAATAAAACTGTCTCGCTCGCTTCCTGAAATGCTTTCCATAACTGAGTGAATAACGCGCGATAAATTTTCCCGCCTTTTTTTCAACTATCTCGTCGTTTAGATCAAACTGAAATGTCCACAACGTCCAGTCGATTTTAAAATGCGAATTTTTAGGACTTAAAGATATTTTAGCAACTACTCCATGATCAAAAGAGGCAAAATTGGGTTCACATCTAATCAAGACAAATGAAATGATTGTTTGATTGAACTCTTCAATCAACTAGATAATGTAGACATTTCAGTGTGATAAAAATGAAAAGACGGCTCGAGACTGTTGGAAGAGGCGGAAAAATTTGTAACTTTGACTGCTTTAATGAAACATCGATGTGGAAAGCGAACGACACAAGCGAGACAGAGTGTTTTTCCGAAATATTCCTCTCATCCGAATCTCCTCTCAGGAAAAATGCTACAAGCCGAGTAAGTTTAAATGAATGAAGAATCGAAGTAGTAGCATTGCTGAAAAATATACGCCTTGTGCAAATCAAATGAAGCAAATGTTTACGCGGCTCAAGAGCTGTACTGCTCAGAATCGATCACACTGAAGTATGAAAGATCAAGACCAAATGTAAGGTAACAAACTCTACTGATGTTTTATGGCTAATTCGATGCCAGTACCTGTTTTTATTTTGGTTTTGGATCCTCCTATATGATGTTCTTTTCTTCTCCATTCAGTGGCTCAAAGCCGGCCGTTTTAAAGAGCCATTTGAAAACATTTTCTCGGTGAATATGCTTATTTGTTTCGTGTCATAGTCATTTCCGAAATGATGCTGCTATTTGTTTCCACGATGGCATTGTCCGTCAGCATGGTATTGACCCGTGAGAAAGTTCATGAAAATTGCTGTTTTCAGCCACTTTTTTCCAGGGAAACTTTTACCTCTAGCTGACAAATTTGTAAGTGACACTTGCAGCACTCACAGTTTTCCATATGCGGCCGGGAATAACTGGTCTGGCTGATAAAAATGATTCAGTAAACCAATCAAAAGCTAGAAATGTACTTCCCGAGGTTGAGAATTTCATAACATGAGATATTGAAAGTGAGGAGTGATCATCGCAGTAAATTTTCCAATTTAAGCAAT
>CM042748.1:13462819-13472819 GCA_022496165.2 Catalaphyllia jardinei
CGATCACACAATACGAACTATTGTGCATGTATGTTATTACAACTTAGTATCACTCAACTAGTGGACTAATGCAAATCCTGCATTTTGATTGGCTACGCTACTAGGGGTCTAATAGCAATAGTCATCGAGTAGGGAAATTCGCCGGTTTTTCTTTCGTTTTTTCCCCCAAATAAATATTTCTTCAACTTGCATTTGGTAACTTTGTTATTGCCTTTTCTGTCCGACTAGTTGGGTGATACTAAAACAATTAGACCCTTCGCTTTCAAGGCCACGGGTCAATAACCCATTCGGCTTCGCCTCATGGGCTATTGACCCGTAGCCCTTTTGTTAAATAGACAGGACCCTGCGCGCTTTCTGATTGGTCAAAAACCCATGCTTTATCAGAGTATAAAACATAGAAAAATCGTGTTTTATTGTTTTGCACCTATTTCATCAAGTAAAAGAAGAAGCCCAAGCCGTGTATTACACTGTGATAAAACACGACGGGCATTTGAGAACACTCGAGAAATGTAGAAAATACTCGCCTGCGGGTCGTGTTTTCTATATTTCCCCTGAGTTTTCAAATGCCCGTCGTGTTTTTCACAGTGCAATACACGGCTTAGGCTTTTTCTTGATATAGAAACAATGTGGCGAAAAACAGTAAAACACGGTTTTTCTATGTTTTATAATTTTAACAATTATTACTCTAGCTCTGGCTCTGCGGAGATTGGATAAATTTGTCTCAATATCGTCGATTGATTCCCTATTTTTATTTTCTTTTTCCTAAGTCCATTTTGCTTACATTGTTTTAAAACAAATCATGAGCTATGTTAAGACAGTGTGTGTGAAATACTCAAAGAAAAAAACATAGACCTTTATCGTTTCTCAGCCACTTAATATAGGTGATTTACTTTGTATGTCCATTGCCGCATACTTATCCCAGCAACAATGGTATTCCCAATAAGAGGTCAGTTTTTTTGCACTTTCAGAGTTGGAGAAAACAACACTTAATGGAAGCCAATACGGAAATATCATAAAAAAAGCTTTATGTCGTATTCATTTGAAAAATTATATGGAATTTGCTTTCATTGCTAGCTTGTTCCATTTCAAACCGAGAAAATTAGGAGAAATGAGAGATCCATTGACCAGTTTCTTTTTATAATATTCCTGTCCTGGTTTGGAATCTTATTAAAAAGTGACTTTTTTCTTTTTTACGGGCTTTCTTTCCAAGCACAAAAACTTGACCTTGTCAGCTAGATATGAGCTCTAGATATTTGGAATTAAATTCTTTCTTAATTGATTGGCAGGTTTCGCGCATGGAATTACGCAATATTCTTGACAGCTCTCAGCACCGATTTCATGATGGCTGCGAATTCCGTGGATCCAATACGTTTTGGGAAAACACGTTTCTTCCAGTTCCTTGAAGTTTGGGTTATCTCTATGACATTGTGGTTTATAATTGACGAAATCTCTGAGCTCAGAAGGTACAGTCTTTGCTAAATAGGGTAGTAACTAAAAAAGTGTCAAAAGGATGTTCAGTGTGTGACATGATCAGTCACGTATTTTGAATAATTATTCATCAAAATATTCCCCCTTTCTGATTGGTTAAAAGCACACGCATAATTCACCATAACCAGCTTTTGTTGACCAAATTTGGAAAGAACATTGTCATATTGAACCAATGACGTCAGACGTTTTGTCATATTGAACCAATGACGTCAGACGTTTTGTCATATTCAACCAATGACGTCAAAATGACCTTAAAAGTGCAGCCCGCTACAGGTTATTGAACCGTTGACCGAGAAAACCTGGGGACGAGGTTGTTTTATATTTGGTGTGCAGAAAAACAAAGAGAGAAATGGTGAAACTCCTTCGGTCTTGGTGGATAACGCCCTCCTAGATCTGCCGCAGAATTCGTCATATCCTACGACGGCCGAATTCAATGATTGCTAAATAATGTGGCAACGTGCAAAATTACCTTTAAATTGAAGGAAACCTGAAAATATTACTTAACTAAGGTATAAATTAAATCACTTATGGACTACCCGATGTATCCCGCAAGAAAAATTTTTTTCCGAAAGGCATATAATAAATCCTTTATTGACCAATCTTGTTCGGTCAAGATGGCTGGATATTGGCATCGTTCTTTTTTTTGCGAGTTTTTGGACCTCGACTTCTTCTTGGACCATAAACACGCAAAGAAAGAACTTAGCCAATCTCTAGCCATCTTGACTTCACACTTGGTCAATAAACCATATATACAGAAACAAGGATGGTTAAGGATGGAGAAGATTAATACGGATTACAAACGAACGAACTTGAAGAAGTTAGACTAAAACTTTTCAAGATACCCAAACCATGACGTAGTTACTTGGAGGAGTTTGTTCAGCAATTCTCTCGTATGGCTTTAAGGCCACTTTACATGCGAATTCTAATCTAAGAATCACAGATTTTATCTTTGACTTACATTCATTCTTCTCACATTTTCAGAGAACCTCTCGCTTACATCAAAGAAGCCTTCAACTATTTCGATCTCTCGGGATACTCTCTAATTCTGGCGACCTTCCTCTTTAGATTTCTTGGAAGTGATGTCCAGTGGATTTGCGCTTCTTTGGCAATCGGCATTAATTACATCGGTATTTTTAAGTACTCAGGCGCAAACCAGTAAGTAGAAGACTTATGATTCAATAACCTTGTTATTTATTATGGCTGTTGGCTCCATCCTGCTGATACATTGTTTATATATCGTAATACATAGTGTAACCGAACGAACCAATCAGAGGTTATTAGAATGGTTCCATGTATCAAAGCAAATAAAGAAGCAACTTTCGTACTCTGTTCTGTTGTGAAGCAACCAGGAAGCGATTTCCCCCTGCACATCTTTCGTGTTCTATCGCTTCCGCTTTCGCGCTCCATGGCTTCCTATTAGAGTTATCTGCTATGGTTCTTCGATTAATATCTGGTATCTTACTGCCAGTAAAGCACAAACAAAATAAAAAATTGTATTGTAGACTGACTTCTTCAGTCATTACAGTAAATGTAAGCAATTGGGAGTTGAAGACCGTAGAGTTAGAGGTGGTACGCTGTAAAAACTCTCGGGTTTCACAGTCTGTTCAGAAGGGTAAGAGTCGTTTGTGATTCCATGAATAGAAAGGGAAAATAAACGAATACACTAGCGAACGAACGGACTAATTACATTTACAATCATCTTATGCCGCATAACATACCTTTTTCAGAAGTCAGCTGTTGTGCTCAGTCTATTTATGCATTTCTCGCGGCCTCACCCACCCAGTATGGGAAGTGCGGTGGCCTCGTGTATAGTGCGCTCGTCTCCGGAGCAAGCGGTCTGTGTTCGAACCCTGGCCAGGGACATTGTGTTGTTTTCTTTGGCACTTCACTCTCATAGTGCCTCTCTCCACCCAGGTGTATAAATGTATGGGGGTAACCCTCCGTACTGCTCCGATGGGTAGCATCCCGTCAAGGGGGAAGTAGAAACTCTCTCAGTCGCTTCTTGCTACAGAAACCTGGATAAGCTCTGGCCTGATGGGTCACCTGGCTCATATGCACCCACCCAGCCCATGATTAAAATCTTATTTTTGATTTTTCTACAGAAATACCGGATTGTACATAAAATGCCTTGGCAAGGTCATCTGTAAGGACATTCCAAGATTTCTGACAGTGTTTAGTATTATTCTTGGGACATTTTCAGTTTCATTCTTCTTGGCTCTCAGAGCGGAGAAATCCAGGTTGGAAGAGAGAGCACTCAAAAACAAGTAGGTACAAAATACTGATCTATGTCTATAACGAGCTATTAACTGGGCTTGACTAAGTTAGTCTCATTCTCAGTGTTTGCCTAATGAAACAGTGTTGTCTGTCTCTGTAACATGAAGAAAATTAGAGACGCTTTCCGGGGTAAGGTAATAATGGCTATTCAATACAACCGCTAACAATACATATCGTTAGGCACTCATCAAGGGTCCTCAAACATGTATTACACGTAAGATCGGTCAATTGTAAATAAGAAAGCGAGAAATTACGGAAAAGACAACGGTTTTGGAGGTATAGAAAAGGGTATGAGAAAGCTATGAAAATCTTTCATTTAGGTATATATAAAGCCAGCCCTTTCAGAATGTTTCGAATACTTACAGACTGACTTTATCAACGTAATTCATCCAAGCATTTGAAAGTCTATACAAAGGCATAGAAAAGAATTGTGTAGGCATCATTTTCAGAGCCCCAATTCAGGCGCTCTAGCTCTAGGGGGATTAACCTTTTAGCAAATTTTCCTTTTCTTTTGTTGTCTTATTTTAGCGCTCTCAGAAATGAAATGTCCTGCACGACCAGCATAGGATGTGTAATGTTATCTGGTGTAATGACATGGCTCGAAGGATCGTCCGTGGTTGGTAATCTGCGAGAAGTTGGGTTAGTTCATTGAATAACTAGACTAATAACGATTTGCTTCTCAAAGTTAGTGGTATATTTGATGAGTTATAAAAAGGAGAATAAAATAGATGAAATCACTTAATCAAGTCCAATGGCACAGTTGTGCAGTATTGATATAACGGCCATCTTGTCTGAAATAAAGTTTAAGTCAGTGTACAGTTGCAACTGGATACCGTAGTAAATAGGCTCAGGGAGAATCAACCAGGTCAACCGAAAACGGAGACTGCTGATGATACTATTACACCTGTTTACTTACACAGTCACAGTCGGCGCATTGCTCCTACGCGATGATCAGGTAGAGACAGGTAACGGGGAAGAAAAAATAGTGAGATAGAGGGCTCTTACGGTTCTTTAACCCCCCTTTCCTGTTCCTGCCATGTTATGGCCGAGAGAACAAGCAAGCGTTACATGCTGTTTTTATTTCCTTGTCTAGATGGTTAGGGATACTACTGACATTGCTGTTCATGATGAGTGTGACGACTATTCTGTTGAACATCCTGATCGCTCAACTCTCACTGACCTACGAACTAGTCCAGGAGGAGTCAGTGAATTCTTTCACTGCGCTGCGAATGCAGGCCGTGGCTATCATTGAGTGGCAGAGCAGGTTTGAATTTTGGGTGGGTACAAAGACTGATGATTTGAAAATAAAGTTGGATAGTAAAATTGCGCAAATCAGGAAGAGTCACTTAGAACTAAGCATTTTGACGATTAAAATTTATTTATGTCATAACTGTTGGAGATAACATACGAGCTCCAACGAATGCGAAGTGTTAAAGGCGGATCTTCGATGGTGTTCAAGAGCAAGCCAGCAGAGCTTGCGTGTGCGCAGACTCCGAGTAGAATAATCATAAGGCTTCTCAACTAATGCCACTTTAATTAAATTTTGTTCCAGAATCTTCGAAAGAAGTATTATGTTCCTGGGGAATTAAAGACCAAGGAAGAAATTGAAGGTTTTTAACAAAAGAGATCTCTTCAATTTAGCCTAAATTAATAGCCATCTCTCTATAGAACAAGATATTTTTATGTAGACTGAGGGCTGATTCTGACTGAGAAGTGTGTACTGCATACGAGTTCTAAGACCAGCCCTTACTTCCATTGGTACAACACGCCTAATATCGATTGAATTATGTTCTTTGGAAGATAACATATCTTGTCTAGTGTCCTGTAACTCCATCATCTCTAACACCGTTTAGACTGTTTCAGATCACAATCATACTGAGGCAAATAGCCTCGCAGCTAACGTCTGATTTCATGTTATTGTTAATGATGAGAATATTCTTAGCGAACCACGTAGCATTATAGCAGGCCCAGTCCAAGGATCATCATTATGAACTGTTGTACATTAAGGGTAAGGGGAGGGGTAAGGGGGGGGGAGTGGTCAGGGAAATATCTCATGATTCCATCAACATACAGTCTGAAAAACATTTCAGATCTGAACAAAAACATCTTTTTCCATTTGTCATTGTTACGGTCTTTGATGTACTGTATCACTCAATATAATGATAACGTTGACTTGTCATAGTGACGTCGATTCCAACAAATGAATAACACAGCTAATCTTCTCATTATAGACAGGCAATTTCCAAGTTTAAGGTTTTTTTGCAATGAGTTGCAATTTTTTAATACTAAATTCAGCCGAGCCTCCTGAAAGAGGGGTCTGATCCATTTCTCTAGTACCTCTTGGATATTCAAGGGCAAAATGATGGCGAAATTCATGCTGTATCTTGTTTACACTAAGAAGCTGGGCATTCAGCCTAATCTGCTGTTCAGTTTAGTGCCATTCAATGGAATCTCTCAAAATAGAATGCAAAATTTCCACTTTCTTTTCTATAATGGCTGCTAACATTTGTTGTCTCATGCTAAAGTATTTGTCATTGTTACGGTCTTTGATGTTCCAGGAGCAGTCTGTGACAGATATAGTCAAAACTTTGGCTAAGATTCGATGGCAGCTCCCCTGTTAACAACCCGTCTTTTAACGTATTTTTCCAGCAAAGCGCTGTTTTAGATAGGAACGATGATCATAAATGGTGCAGTACATTTGATCAAACAAATTCTTCCATAAATTAAACCTCAGATAAAGCTGTCACAGTTGATACAAAACGATGGTGAGTTCTCTTTGTACGTGTCCTCTCGTTTCTTAAAAGCTAATGTTAAATTACTACCATGACAGTTTCAAACTAATGGCCATGGCCAAGCATGATTCCTAGAAAAAAAAACACTGAAGGAAGCGAGTGAAGGGATATGCTATCCACCACTACAGCTTTCCTTGGATTTAGTCGCCGCCATTTTAACACTGGGGTGGTCAACAAAATACTTTGAACAACATTTTTAGTTGTGCTCATCAAAAATGCCGGTCATCAACACTGGTCTTTTGATATTTCTAACGCGTAGCGAGTTAGCGAGAAGTGAAATAATGCCTGAGGGATAACGTATTGACCAACTTATTCAAGAAAGCATATTTCTATTCAGAGATGATGAAAGAGTACAGAGAAAGTGCGAATCTGGCACCACCCCGGCATGCCAGAAGAGATACGGCAGATTCAAGACCGATTCAATACCATGAAGACAAACTCCAAACAACTGCGGTAGAGTATTCAAGTTTAAATGCCACAGTCACACCTGTTTATTAAACGAAAAGTACTGAACAGCTTACAAAGCTGTCGACGCTGATCTTAATCACTGAATCTTTTTTTTTTTCGAAAATAGGGATGAACTCCCTTCATTGGAGACGAGACTGAAGGAGTATTAAGAAACCTACACAGTGGGACAGAACTTATTCAAGTGGATAACAGGAACCCAGCTCGCGTGTAACAACAGAAGTTAGAAGTCAGATTCATAGTGTGGCAGAGTAGGAAAAGGCTTTATTCGTTTTGTTCTACAAACGATGCGTTTCAAGTATTGCCTCGTAAACTAGTGTAAACGATACGTTTTTTTACTGGATACTGTATTTTCGGTTGAGCGAGCATGCGAACTGTACTGGGCAGAAGACGCTCTTAACTCTGGAGAGCACGTGTCCTCTTGGCTTTCGGGAGGGGAACTTGTCACTATTTCCTGGTACACAAAGATTTACTTTAATGGCCTTCTTTATGGACGCCAAGTATCAGACATTAGACATAACTTGGCTCCAACTGTAGTCTATTTTGAACTCGTTGCAAATCGAAAACTGTTGTTGCTTTAAATACGCCCTCAAGATAAACAGAAAAGATGCTTAAATTAGACATTTCAAAAGGGAGAGCCTTTCCTTGAAAGGACTGCAAGTGGCACAGGTAGAAAGCCCAGCGCAAGCATACATTAGCCTCAAGTAATTAACACAAGCAGCGGCGGGCTACTGACACAAAGCTCATGAAAACCAGCGGAACTGATGAAACGTTTTGAATAATGTAAAAAAAAGAAAAAAGGTTCACACGGCTGCTTTCAAATAAATGTAATATTTTGGACTACAGTTAGCTTGTGTATCTTGGCGGTTTAAGTAATTCTTTTATCAATTTGAGTGAGAGCGCACAAAGCGGCAAAGTTATCTCTCTCCCAGTCTCCTCGCGGCTTCGCCGCTTTTTCAACGAGTTTTAAAAAAATTTAATTGCTGAAAAACCGCCAAGCTACGCAAGCTAGACTACAGTACACTGTTTGTTTTGACTTGTCACGTATTGACAGACATAGTTCGAGTTATCAAGGGTAAAGTTATATAGAAAATGACCTGATGAGAAACAAATTGCGTTGAGTTGGCAGGAGGTCCGAGTTATCAAGGGTTCGAGATACCGAGATTTCACCAGACGGTCTATCGCAACTGCCAAGTAACACAAAATTGAAAGGTTGAGTTTCGCCTGAAGTGATGTTTCATCAAGGCCCTTTAAGTTTACCTCTGTAGATACTGCTCAGTTTTGTTTGTGTCAAAATCCAATAAATAGTCTGTTGTCGATGAATAAGAGGGCCCGCCGATGCGTGTCTTTTACAGTTGTTAGAGCACTCTTTCGGGGAATTAGCAGATCACTCCAACACTCTCTGTTTGATTACTTCACTCTTTATTTTCCATCGATCTCTCTAGTTCAGTTGTCACGACGGTTTTCGTACTTCAGCTGCTGACTGTATACAACAATTATTACAACTACAACTTCGACTACTAGGAGCTAACCCGTCACGTTCCTTTTAAAGGGACAACCACCCGATTCAACAAATCAATGTCAAACTGTCAATTAGGCTAACATAATGTCATGCGCAATTCACATAGGGCTCTATTGCGATTGCATCGCATCAACCTATTTAGCATATTTTCCTTCGAGGAATCAAGCTTAACTAAAATATTTTCTTCTTTGATTTTAACCAACTATTCCTAAGTGATTGACCTAAATAAGGTAACGTGAATAATATAAAAGTTACAATCTTGATTTTCACCGATTAAAAGTTTAGGATAACACTAAGTTAAGAGAGAAAAGTTGTTGCTAAATATTTTTTACAACGTAAGGGTTACAAGAAGAAGATTGCATAATTACAACTTCGTGGGTTGGTCTTTTCCAAAACCATAAACCCGCCTACTCCATATCATTATCTTTTCGTGCACTCAAGCTTAAATATATTCAAGGGATCAACACCATGTTATGAGCGGCAAAAACACGTTTCTTTTATCATATGCGAAACGTGCCAGGTGTCAGTAAATTTCAATTGAACGACCTTATTTCGATGTCCAAAAAGGTTGACAAAATAAACAAGATTTGACTGAAAAATGTCACAACAAAATCCCGACAAGTAACAGAATCCCAAATGATTATTTCCAGGAAAAGCGCTTCCAAAAACTAGACATCGGGTTTATTTTATTATCTCGACTGACGCCAAGAGAAACTAACCATAGCAACCGAGTAAACACAGCTGGAAAATCCCGAAATAATAGTGTTCGATGAATAGGAATAAACTCAAGTTTATAACATAGTATTATGGGAGAGTATAATTTTAACAGTAATGAAATAGAAAATCAACTAACCTATTTTTAATGCTCCGAAACATCACACGATTATATTACCCTGCAACAAACACAAGTTTTCCCATAACAATTTAATAACGAATGAGTACCTTAATAGAATACATTCTAGCTTGAATTTTTATTCTCTAACACAGTCACATGACAAATTTACTTTTGCGCTTTCGTGTGAAATCGTACATCGAACACATACAATATCTCTATGGTTTTTAAATATGTTTAAGGCTGATAAATGTTTGATAACATATTAAGAGCTTAGCTACAAATATGTGAATATAGCAGAAATAATCAGCAAAGTTATGATGGCGCTTTCTTTAATCAACTGCGAATAATAACTATGTCGAAGAAACACATTATGTTAGTAGCCTACTGGCGTTGATGAAAATTGTTGCAGCATCTCAGCAATCTCAGAACAAAAGAGAAGTAGCCTGCAGTGCACTTGAATTTTTAGTGCGCAAGTGCACATTTTCGTATTAGGCCGCTATCTTGGATTTTGTAACTGTGGAGGACTGGGGCGAAGCTAAACATAACTAAAGAAAGATTTGTCAAGATTTGTTGACACCTGAAATTGAAAGTGTACGCCTTGCACTATGCAAATGAGCTACTTGT
>CM042748.1:13477819-13481748 GCA_022496165.2 Catalaphyllia jardinei
TTTCAGACCTGCTTTAAAAACGCTTGGCTGTCAAGGCAAACATCAGTTTGTTGTTCAGTAACAGAGAGAACTACAACAGCTCAGAACAGCTACGCGAGATTTTCATTTTATAGCAAGATATTTTTGAGGTCGTATAGTCCGACATGACAAAGCAAGTAAGTGAACCCCAATTGTCCCTAAGGGGTGCAGTAACTCGTTGCGAAGTTAAATGAGTTTGCGCTGTGCGCTTGAAATGGGTTTAGGCATGTTGTCTAAGGCAGCTATTGAAGGCCAGCTGGAAGACCGGGTATTTGACCAATTTCCCGTCTCAGCTTCCGCAATTTTCCGAAAAGTTTCCATCCACATTGAACAGGTCACTTTTTACGGGCTGAAAACCAACCTCGAAATGTTAGCTAGGAAGGGGCGTTCTCTAGCATAAGAGATCAAAGTTCACACAAAGGTTTATGCGGCGTCAACGGGAAGGTTTCTGAGCCGTTTTGGTCAGAAAAAAGGTATAGATCTTTTGGTTTCAAATGGGCGCATGTATGTGTTGCACTCTGACCTGGAAATATTGGTCACTTTGTGTAGATCATGTGAGATCAATTTCCCATAATTTAAAATGGGCGAATTTGTATCCTTTCTCGACTGTTAACGCAGATGGAAGCCATCGTTGGCTAGCTGTTTAGCTGAACTTGTTAGCTGTTTATATTTATTATTAGCTGAAGTAGTTAATTTTCGATGTGCCTCAAAAGATTTCTGTTTATTTTTTCTTATATTTCCTTGAATCCGATCTAGTCTGCTAGACCTGCTAAACACGGCGTGAACAACTGGCCAAAGCGCGTTCAATTTTTACATAATTTCCTGGATAACTACGCACCCTATTTTATGGCATCGTCCGCTTCCAGAAATCAGGTCTACTGAAATACATCATACTAAGTTAAAATAATCCCATTACCTTCTGCATACTTTGCCAAGTAATCAAAAAATCAGCGGCTCAGGAAATACATAATCGAGGGCCTTATGTTTTACCATAGTTAACTATGGTTTTACTAATAACTGATTTATACCAGTTTAAACGGTCGACCAAAGCGACCAGTCTGTACTTTTGTCATCATAATTTGCTTAGTTTATTTTACTTTGCTAGTTCAAGCTAGTTCACTAATTTTTCTTCAGCAAATTCAACTTAAATGCTTTTCAAACTGACTGTGAACAAAGAAGAACAGTATCAAAGGTACATCACTGCAAAAGAAATTTATCAGCAAATAGTAGCCAGCAGATTTCAATGCATTACTGAATACTTTCGGAAATTCCGCTACTCATTGCAGTGCTTTTGAAATACTAGCCCTGTAAAACTCGAGCAGAAATTAAAGGAATTTCTTCCCAGTTTTTTCCTTTATTTTGTTAACCTAAGTCGTAAACATAAGGCATCGAATAATGGTCCATAATTTATGAGGAATGAGTTTCAAGTCTTAATGGTGTGAAAAGTAATTTGCTGAAATTCTATTGTTTCACTGAAGACAAAAGTCAACCTCAAATAAAGAATGCCCGATGCGTTTGTTTGATAAGTAGTGTTCTGCCTCTAAATTATAGACTGTTGGAAGCTATTCTTTTCTCTTTAGGATCACATCGAGTGCATATCTGAAAGGGGAACGCGAAAGGAGCGGTTATAAACCCGGGGTTATGAATCGAATGGATGAGAGTGTCGCGACCATGTTCCTTTCAAATCTACCGACGGAACTGTCAATCAGACTTAATAACCGAAAATCACGTTTCTTTCAAGTAAAAACTTACAGTGGACACCCTTGGTACACCCACTAGTGGTGTCCACTCTAAACAGATTCTAATATATTGTGCAATAATAGTTTCTCATTAATCGTTTGCAACAGTGTAACACAGTGTAATATCAAAGACTGCTTATAGTACAATGTCCAGACCTGTGCAGGCAGTCAATACGTCATTAAAGAATAATCTACCTAGCTTTAAAACGGCATCGCTGAAAAATGTTAATAGAGCTTTTTTTAACAGTAAATGTGGGAAGAAAATTAAGGGACAGACTCAAGCTGGTGTAGGGTGTCCGCTTAATATGGGGTCCGCTAATACAGGTGCGTTCACCGTAGAATATTTGGGTAGGTGTATGTCCTTCCAATCCCCTTTTCGAGAATAAGGTTCATGTTAAAACTCAACTTGAAATGATTCTCTCAACTCTACATATCAAGAATCACATCAATCGCTGTCCCTTTCGCTAAATCCAGGCACTTTTAAGAAATATCTTATATCAGCCTGGAGCCTACCTAAAATTAATGAACTATTGTCAAGCTGGCTTTATTTCTCTTTAGTATCCAGCCTCGCTATCCCTTGATGAACTAAAGCGCGAATGCCCTGCTTTCGCGGACAAGGTTTGCCCATTTTCCAAGTTACCAGATCAAGAGAAAGGCGTGGCTGCCAAGTGCCCTGCCTTCAAGAGTGGCTGCCCATTTAAAGGATGCAAAACCGTTGGAGAGTTTGATGAAAAGCTTGGTCAGATGCGTGATCAATGTAAGGGGGATGCTGCTTACCTAGAGTTCCTGAGGGTAACCTTCCTGACTGCCAAAGAAAAGGAGGCCGACGTTGGATCCTCTTGCCCGTTTTTCCAAACCAAGGGTGGCTGCCCATTTGCCAAAGACACCAGTGGAAAGCCTATACTTTCTCCAGATTACATCGTGGTATGTTCCTTTCTACATTTGATGCAATTATTTAAAACTAATGTAGTGTAGAATTCTTATTACTGGTGCCTATACTCCTATTATAGTCATGGTTGGAAGAATTAAATTAACTATTGTGTCAGTTTACATATATAGATGTTGCATGGAGAAATAGGTACTGAACAGTGGTTGATCACACTTGACAAAAAGAATAGTAATGTGACTGATTGAAATAAATGTATATAGATTTAGAACTGTTCTTAGCACCTGTAAGACCACTGATCAAAAATCGTCTACTAAATATCGCTGAAAACATGGGCTTCATGCTTAACGTTTAAGAAAATTTAAGAAGCTAATTAGGACAGTATAGACTAGGTTCTTACCAAAGTTTTTCGTGTTAAATTTTTGTCATATTTTTTACTTTGATTTTTATTGATTTGAAAAATTTCCATTTTTTTAAGACTTCCATGGGAGTTACCTTGAACGATGCGATGAATGCGTGTCCAGCATTTGGCAAAGGTGTGTGTCCATATGCCATCCTTGTCACCGAGTGCGAGGGCCTGGCTGGCAACTGCCCCGCTTTTAAGGGAGGCTGCCCATTCAAGAACTGCAAGACCGTTGGAGGGTTCGTGGAGAAGATGACTCAGATGCGAGATACCTGCGAGGGTAAACCTGCTTACAGGGAGTTTTTCCAGAAGCTTCTTTCCATCACTGACAGTGAACAGGAGAAGCTTGGAGCCTGCCACTTCAATTCGCATGTCTGCCCATTCAGCCGTGATGCTAAAGGAAAGCCAATTGTCACCAAGTGAGGTCGACAGATCAGTGGCTGTTGCTTAACATGGATTTGACGAAGACAAAGATCAAACCGGACTGACTTATCTATTGTTGATGAACATTTTAGGTGCATTCTACGTGTTTCAGTATATTTGTCTGGGACGTCTTCTTACCGGGTGATTACTTGTTCATCAATTAAAAATAAAACTTGTAAAATTTACCCATACTACGTACTCTTGCGAGAATATTGGGACTTGATTTCATTGATTAATTAAACCTCTCGGCCTGCTCACCGCTATAATGCCCACCAATTTTAATATTACAAGGAAAGTTGACAAGATCAACCCCCTACCCTCCCCGACCGGGGAAGCGCTAAATGTAAACCTCCAAAAAATACATCGACAAGCTTTTATCAAACAAAAAATGTCTCCTTTCATTTCAAAAGATGACCTTATAACCATTACTGAAAGTTGTTTTTTCTGCCCCTCGTTTGAG
>CM042748.1:13486748-13497261 GCA_022496165.2 Catalaphyllia jardinei
AAAAGGTCCATTACTTACTTAATATTGTTTTGCTCAATAACACCGTGAGTGCGCACTTACTAAGAAAAAACTTAAAGGAGCGGCCAATTGAATGTGCTGCCTTAAGGAGAATACTTAAAACGAATTCATTTAATTTAGCATCATAAGCTAAAAAGTCCAAATAGGTTCATGGTGTTATTTCAATTATTTTTAATCCTTGAGATTGGCTACCTCTGAAGTAGAACAGTTGAATGATTATATTTAATCCAACCCTTAAGCTGAAAAGTTCAGATGGGCTCATTGTGTTATTTCAATTATGTTCAATCTTTGAGATCGGCTACTTCTCATAGAACAGTTCAACGATTAATTATCGTTTTCCAGTTCCTTAAGATGACTGAGGTCGACTACATATCATTACGTTGATAACAGGCTTTTACGACAAACTTCTCTGAAGTGAAACGTTTTCGTTTTCCCTTTCTCCTTCCACAAAGTTGATCTTAGCAATTCTCTTCCCTGAAAAAGCTCCTCTCCTTCGCAGCCGTTACGCATCTCTGACGTGCCCAAAACGAGGCTGCGTGAGGCAGAGGCTACCAAAAACTTTCAAACCAATATCCATGCGAGGACCCTACGTGGTCCATCATTGCAGATGTTGATATTGATAATGGGTATTAGAATAATTGCAGTCCTTCAAGTATCACGTTCAAAACGTTTTATAAGCGGCAGCTTTTAAGGCTGAGCTCCTGGAAACAGAATTTGCATTACAGAAAGGAAATTTTGCACGTATCCAATATATCTACAAGTCACGTTTATTGACTTTGATATCACTTTTTCCATGGTCAAAATACACTCCCGAAAACTCGAACCCTCTTTAACTCGAACCTTTCGGTAATTCGAAGTAATTTTCGTCGTTTCAGGCCATTTTCTATATAACTTTACCCTCGATAACTGGAGCTTTGGGAGTCGACTGCATTACTAAGCTATAGCAAATTGTTACTTGTTTTATTTCTTGGAATAATAAGTCTATTAAAGATCAACACATTACACGGATGATTTTTTACCACGATATGAAGTTGGTGGTGTTGCCTGGGTTCTTAGAAATTTATGCTGCAACATTCTTAATCAAGTCATTTCATATTCATCTAAACAAGGCTTTTCTGTCTCATGTACGATCAAACATTACACTCTCCGTACACCTTTTCGAGAATTTCGCAGTTGGGATTACTTGTGCACGGTTATGCCGGCTTAAAACCCGCATGTCACAGTAAGACTTACATGTTTTGAAGTCTGGCAAAATAGTTTCTTGTATTTTGTTGCTCTCAATTTAGGCTAACTAGGTTCATAATTACGTTCATAATTACGTTCTCAATTTGAAGGAGATATAGTTGTTGATCACAAGAAAAGTAAATAAACTTGTGTTTGGTCTTTGAATATATAGCGTTTATTCACAACTGCATTATGTATTTTCTTGCAGTAAAAATTTGAAATCTCGAAGTCACTCCTCGATTAAAATGTTTATCATAATTTAACTGCAGGTGTAACCCATATTTAAGAACTTCCTTTATCTTGCTTGGCTAAACAGGTTCTTCTATTTTTTGGTATTATTATGGCACATTTCTGCCAGCAGGTTACAAGTAGGTTCTTGCCCACTGGTTTTGACTGTATGTGAGTGAGCAACTTTTACAGAGCAGAAAGAAATAAAATTCATTTGTAGTGATCCTTTTTTCTAACTTCCGTGCAAATTTCCAGTCATTGGAATATCCGCTATATTTTACCATATCTTAATAAACGTGTCCGACTGCTCACCACTTTTAATTTTCCTCCATCTATTGTTTTTGTTGCAGATGTAATTCAGTCACCCCCGCTTATCCTACGACTTTTGCCGTTGTAAAATCATTTCCTGCTCTAAACCACGTTGATTACTGACAGTTCTTACGTTTCTTTGTTGCCTGGTAACCTCGCCTACAAAAAGCGGGAAAGAGAGGCAGCTTGGTTCATTTGTCAAGCTCCTCTTTGACGCGCCATTAAGGTTTTTTTTTTCAGTTTATCCCGACTACGCAAAAATCGTTGTTATTCTCCTGCTTAAGGTACGTCTTACATGTTTTTATTGGTTTTCGATTGTCTCTTTACGATTTCTTTGAATTGCATTTGAAAGTTGGTATTTTCTTTGTGAACTACACAGTCAAGTAACTCACTGACCTACAAACTGTAGTTAAAGTCAAGTGTTTTTTGAAATTCAGAATCCTGCAGTTTGTAAAAGTTTGTAAAATTATCGGAACCAAACTACTAGTATTTTGAATTTGCCATTTCCCGAAATGGGATGCCATATGCAAACGGTTTTTTTCCTGAAACGCGATGCGATGAAGTGAAAGACGAGCTATTCCTTGATGCTAGCTTAAAATGCTGTAAAGTAATGTTTTTTTCTGGGTACTGTTAAAAGGACCCTCCGGTTCAGTTAAGTTTCTTGAAAACTGTGTGAACGCGGACAATATTTCTTTTCTCTCTCCATTTTTTCTTTAGTCTGGTGGCTTGATAGACTTCCAGCTCCGTTAATTACCCATCTTGATTGAAAAAAGGCCTCTAAACACTCATTGTTTTCATCAGCTAAAATAACTAAATGCGTGGTGACGCATGCCGAGCCTTTGTCGAAGGCTTCAATTCAATAAGATCTGGAAACACATCCTATCTCTAAAATAAGGTTGGATCCACACTAGAATATTTTCTCCCATTGAAACAAGTCACCGATTCCATCCCATAACTGTGTATGTTTAATAATACATATTTATACTGTGCAGCAGTTAAACAAGCAAGTCTGAAAGGAGAATCAAATTCTCCATAATCTAAGCTCAGCTGCAAACTGAACTCGGGCCCTCACAAAATAAACATGCTGGAGTAAGCCATGTGACTATGAAAATTGTGCCGGCGCGAGAATTCATCCGGGCCGGGTTGTTTGGAGCTGTAAGCTAAAGTGATTATGACTCGCTTTCTGTTGCTAAAATAATCTCCTTTGATCTTGTTCCGTTTATGCATGCCGTCCTGCGCTGTGTCAGTCAAGAACGATTATGCCGACCATCATGTATTAGAAATAACACGAGCTGACACAAATTAATTCGTCTTAAAAATACAAAAGTTGCATTAACCTGAAATTGTTTAGCCGTTTCTCAAAGCGTCTTAAAATATGTAAAGAAAACACGTTTGCGGTTCTTATCTTCTTCCTTTCCCTAGGGTCCTGCTCGCAAATGTCGGTCGTGTTTTACGACGGTATACTGAATGCGGCATTGTTAAAGCTGTAGAGAATATTGCCTCTGTATTTAGAGACTTGAATGACAGTTCACTGGAAAATAACAGTCCAAATGTCGGCTGACCTCACAATATATATATCCAACAGCTGGTTTCCGTGAACACAGTTTGTTTTTCTGCAGTGTTCTCAAATTCCCATTGCATTCAAATTTAAAACATCTCTTACTGACCAAAAGCACAGCTGCGGCTGTGTTTCGATCTACAATTCGCAGGATCACTTAACGTATAGTTATTTTTTTTTACATCACTGCATTGCGAAGAAGATAATTTTCACGTGAATAATAACTTGACATCCTCAAACTAAAACAGGATTAAGTCTTGCATTGATGTGCCACTAATTTCTCTCAGTCAAAATGTGAAGAAATTCTGGTAACCATTAAGGAGAATTTACCTTATCGCCCTTATCGTTAACCTGGTAGGTGCACTTTATTCATACTCGCTACACTCGTCTCTTAGGCGCTTTGGTATTCCAGTTAGGGAATGAGACTTCCACTGATAGCAAAAAAGTCCGTGACAGTTACCAAACCGTTTCTGACTATGGAAGAATATTCGGGAGCCTTCCAAAAATGAAAGCTTAGCCTGCGGTACACAAGGTGGTCAAACACAAACGCAATGTCACTTCTGGTCTCCACTGCCTTAAAGTTTGTAAACATTTGAAGCGTAACGTGCTAACGGCTTGTAGGATGTTACAAACCCAAAATTCGATACATAACAATTAGTAAATTTTCTCTTAATATTCGGCGAACAATACTTGACCTTCAGTCAATCACAGTAGAGGACTTCATAAATTTCAGGCAAATCTTTCCAGCCGGAGCTGCACAGACGCCGTACGTCTCACTGCTGTCTTCATGCAGCTTCAAAGGTATGTCGTGTTACTAAGCGACGTGCACTGTTAACTTATTGTTCAAAGAATTGTCGAAACTCATTCTTACGCCTCACTAAAATAGCACCACGAAATTACAACTCAATGCTATTTATTGGATAACCGTTAAAAAAATGTAGTCTTGCCGATCGCTTCGAATCGAAGCTAGACGCATTACGACACGAGAATTGTTTCATTTCTTTACGTGTTTCGCTATAAACATTTCATTTAAACGTTAGAATTTTAAAGACGGCCACGCTGAAGACAACGACGAGGACAGAAAAAGGAATCATTCAGTTCTCTTACTTAAGAATCTCGCGTATATTCACAACTACTCGGTTGGCCTGTGAGTGAGAATCATTCCAAAGCCGACGCCCGATTTCCAACAGAAGTTTACAACTTAGACGTGGAAGCCTACACCCTCCAAGTAATCCAGAACTTAACTGTGAAAGACAGACAAGAAAAGTTTCAAAATTATGATGTACAACACATACGCTGTCCACTGTAATGCTCAGTAACCTTTGTACGAAGATATAATCGTTGCCCTCGTGGTTGACTTTAAACTTCCATAGTATTAGGATAACTATAAGGATAAGTATCAGGATTGTTAAGTGTTTCCGGTAGAGATCAGAAAAACGATGACGTATAAGACGCTCGGTAATGTGCTCCGCCAGAGGAAGCCCGGGCTCTAGATGCCGCTCCATGGCCAGTGGCGTGAATGACTTCCTCCAAAAAGCTGTGAATGAAAGGAAAGGAAAGTTGTAAGGCTTAATTAAGCAAATTATCAACGCTCTCGAGTGAAGTGATATAGTCACACTGATAAAAGTGCCCTGAGAACCTGTCGCACTGTTGAGTGTTCTTGAGAGCCACTGATGTAACAACAATACACGACAGGCAAGTTTCCATTATAGTAATGAAACATTTGTTATTTTACTCTTTATCAGTAGGCTTCTCGAACACTCTTTCATAGGCGTCGAGTGTCTAAGAAAGAAACTAAACAACAGAAATACGTGACTGGACCCGAACGAAGCGTGAAAAGATCAACAAAGGAAGATAGGACAAGCAAAATCAATTGGCATCACGTTAAAAAAAATATAGATAGCAAAACGTGCGGAGCTTGGTTCGACGAATGATGCTTTTAATTTTCAGAATCAAGATTTTCTCACTCAACCTCAAAAACCTATTACGGCTTCTTTTTGATTAATCCGTTAATCTCATCATTGAATTTAATATAACAAACAACCAAGAAAATCGTGTTTCATTCGCTTATTTCATTTTTCGGAATATTAATATTCAGTTAACAGTTGTACATGATGAGTCTTAATGTTCAAAAGTTACCGGTGATCGACTTCTACGACACAAGAAACAAGCCTCAATTGATCTGTTTACATTCGAACTCTCTTTATTTGGTTTTGTTACAATGCCTCCTCTGCAAAGGTGACTGCTGAACAAAAGAAAACTCTTGAAATACAAACTAGAAGAACCAATGCTACCTTCGTGACCTTATTTCACGTTTCATTCTATTTCCTGAATGTGCTTCATATTTACATTTAGCAGTTTGACCCTTCTACTCATCCGGCTTCTGAACACACACAACTCACAATAAATCAATTTTCTAATTAGGCTCATAATTGCTCTCTCTCAACATTTGCACAATGTAAATTAAACCCTAACTCAGTTTGACATTTCTTCTATTCCGTTTACATGATAAATCCTCAAATTGAAATATTAATTATCAAAACAAATGAAGAACATCCCTTTGAGTGTTTTGAAGAAAAACAAAGAGACACAACGAGAATGAAACCTTTTAAATAAGTTTTATGAATTACCAACGCAAAAAATTCTTTCTACGATGCCAACATATTGGCAAGGAGAAAAAAGTAAGACTAGATGACTTAGGACGTACATGTGACAATGGATTTCCAAAAGTAACTTTGAAAAAAACAGAAATAAGGCAGTAACAAAATGAAATATTTTGGGCTTGAATAATTCACCATATGGATGTGAGGCAAACTATTCGGCGGTAAAATTATAAGGAAAGATCACGACTTCGGCCAAAAAAGAACTTACTCTGCATTTACGACAAAAAGAACTTACTTATGAATGGGATAAAAAGTTTATTTTATCACCATTCCCCATCCCGAGGAGACGCTGATACATGAAACAACACACGAACTACAATTTCTAAATTCGCTACTTGGTTTTGTATTCATATTCATTTCTACGCAGTTGTAAACGCATGTATCTGGATATTATGAAAATTAATTCCACGTATTGCAATAAAACACAAGTATTAACTGATGCTCACAAAGCTACGACGGAAGGTACAAATTAAACCCAAATATTATTTTCACATCCCACCCTATTTAAAGGATTACTTCAAAAACAAATTAAAAACACTGTTACGCCTGCGCTATGCAGGCGTCAGGCTAAATCGTAAGATGACGAGACCACTATCTAATTTCCCCTTACGAAATAAGCATAACACCGAGCAGATAGGTAGAGAGAATATAGAAAAGCATCGAATGAATGAAACTGTCTTGATAAAAACTGATATCAAGCAAACATCTAATAACCAAGGAGGAGAATTCGAACTGTTATAAAGTGTAAATGTGTCGAATCAGGTTCTTTCAATGAGGACGGATCGCCTCAACAATTAAAATTTTGTTCAAAAAATTCCTACCTAAAACAAAAAAATACTCGTTTGTTTGTCATGTGTTGTTCAAATGAAAAGAAATACATGGCTTCCCGTCAGCGTAAAGTTACCTTTTCAAAGATACCCCTTTGAAACCGGCACGATGCGATACCTTTTTATCTTCGTTTTAAAGTTTTACACTATCTATTATATCAAACTCTGTTCTCAATTTTCTTTCTTGACCAGAAAATACGAAAAAAATGCACATGAAGTAGCACACGAGCCACACTCAAAAATCCCTGACATGTCCTTCTTTATCATTCAAATTCAGCACTTCTAAGCCTAAATGCAGGTTTAAGTGTATAAGGAAAAGAAACGTTGTTTATGGGAACTAAAAGCAAGTAAAAATTGTTACACAGCTAGAGAGCGGAAGTTTCAAAAGAAGCTTTTCTGGATTGTATTGATTTAAACACAATTTAAAATCTACGACAAATGACAAGTCATGTCAGTACTTTCCGGCACATGACGGAGCCGACAACAAAGAAGAATACTTTGATCTGCGCGGTAGGTACGTCACCGATGTAAGCCTATAAATTTATAGTTTGTTTTTTGTTGTCTTAATATCGCAAGTGTTCTATGAAGAGAGTCGGAGTGGGATAAGAAGGGAAAGAAATTTCCGTACAACCCACGACTTTTCAAGGTTAGCCCTTTCAATGTTAGTTGTGTGAGGAACAATATATGCTAAAGAGCGATTGAGCGAGAAGCCCATTATAAGTTTCCCTTTCCATTTCAAACTAGACTGACCCAATTTAAGGTTGTGATGATACCTTGATTGCACGTGCAGGCATAAATGAGTCATCGAAGACTATGACCCACGTTACTTTTTACAGTTAAAGGAAGCAATCGACATGATTCGTATATCTGGCGCAATTTCAAACAAACATTACAGCATTAATATAAGGAAGTATGCATTTCTCAGCGAATTATAAACGTCTTGTCTCTATCGTAACATAAACCCAATCCTTGCCAAGGATTGAGTCTCGCCGGTTCGCTCGACATTTAATATTTAATTTTTATTTTTTACCATCTACGAGTGTTTGAGTGATAGGCAGTTAAATTTCGAAGATCCATTTTTCGATAAATTTTACACCCAGCCTAAACTATTGAGGCAGCCCCGCCTTTCTCCTCTTTTCATTTCCTTTCCGACTAACGAAGTAATCATGATGGCTTTGCACAAATGTAAACTGACATTTGTGTTATTTTAAATTCGTTACAATCTTACACTTCATGTTAAGAAGATTTTTTGTTCTTTTTCTGTTCAAAACTATCACAGGTCCCCTCAGTGATTTCTGTTTGAACAGAAAAGCAGACTGATCAAATATGTACTCTGGAAACGCAGACGACGATTTCCGCAGGTCTCTCAAGTTCGGTCTACTACCGCGGGCTCGTTTCATGCACAGCGGCTGGTAATCAAGTCTATTCCGTTTTAAGTGGTATCGGTTTGGTTTCAAAAATAGCTCGGGCCACGCCCAAATTGTTAATCTTTAGTAGTTTGACTTTTTAACTGGAAAATGGTCCACATACAGTTCGTTACAGTGGTCTGACAAATCCAAGTTGCACAATAAGTTTCTTTAAGAAGCTTAATGTAAACTGAGTTTACCCAAAGTTCCAACATACTCGAAAAAAAATTTTTTAGTATTCACATGTAGCCAATCGACGTGCAGCTTCACTTTCAAATCACAATTAACCTGCCTGGTGCACTGCTAAACGCCCAGTTTATAAAGCGAGTAAGTTTTCTTTGGGCTAAAACAAAGGTCCACAACAAAAGATGTCACACCCAAATGATTTGTAGAGTGTCGTTTTAATAGATAACGCCGGCTGGGAAGAAAGCAAGGATAATACTTACCTCTTGCAGTTATGAATCGTAGTGCCGCCGAGAACAATTTTCACTCCAGGCAATGTCTTGTTTAAGTTATACACTGCGTAAGCCTCTTCGTACGTTGCGCCTCCAACCATAAACACAATAATTTCTTGAGGCCTTCAAAAGCAATAACATTGGAACAAAACGGTTAACGTGTTTGTCCCACGAGGAATTTGAAAATCCTTCTATGAACGCACATGAAGAGGGGATTGCTGAACGACAACACTTTCAATTGGCTTTGTTAAAAGTCCAGCAAACTGAACAAAACACAATCAGTTTTTTTTAAATCTCTTCTTTAAGAATTTAAAAGAACTCATCAGGACAATACTTTTACCGATAACTTTTTTGATTCTCATAATATGCATTCTTTACTGTACATTTAAATGACAAGGAGAAATTGGAAGTAGATTACTGTTGGAGCTGTCAGGGTTTAAAAGCTGTTTTTTTGAGTTACCTGTCTCTGAGCACTGACGAACCGATGTACGGGAAGTGTGTATCTTTTAATTTTCCTTTGACCAGGCTGTCCAGTGTTTCAGACAGGAGTGGGCTGTGCTGCGTGTAAATGTTTTCAACTCCCTGCAAATATAAGAAACTCGAATGTTATGCCGGTTTTTTAACGTCAAAACCACACTTTCAAATCACAATTAACCCAGTTATGTTCACGACTGAACGAAAGCATGTGTGCGTTCCATTTTGTACAACTGTACTTGTCAAATTCCAGGAATTCTTAGGAAGTGAGGACGAGTCAACATGACGGATATGAGAATCACCATGACAGCAAACTCGAAAAGGCCAGGTTCATGCCTCAAAGGCGCTACGTCACGATTTCAACATCTTCACTTGAAAAGCTTACCCTACAATTTTTAAGTTAATTGTTTATAATCCGTTTTTATCTTCTCCATCCTTAACCTTATTTGTTCCTTTATGGTTTAGTATTATCTCTCTGGTGTTTTTTTTATCTAAGTAGAATACTATTTTCAGGTTTCCTTCAATTTAAAGATAGTTTTGTACGCGGCCAAAATATATCAAAATACCGCGACTGAACTTCATTAAGATTGGCTTCGATAAAACGTTTCTTTCATGTTGAAATTCCTTTTTGGATTTAGCTATCTTCCTCTCTCTAAGAAGCCCACCAATTCAAACTTTACAACGGGTACTCGCCTTCAATCCTTTGAAGAACCTTCTAGTTAGTGACAGCGGAGTTTTGTTTTGTCCGAAGAGATCGCTGCCTCTGACGTTTCTTCCGCCATATTGGATCAGTGCAGTTACCAGCTGACGTGTCAAAAGAAGATAAAATAATTAGTTGGGAAAGTAAGGCAGATAGAATTTTCGATCACAATTTATCAATTTCTGCGCAAGGCTCCTCTTTGACGCAATATAGTAATTGGCCAACAGCTATTTCGCAATAACACAAAACAAGTGTCGGTCATGTGGGTTACCCATATAACAGCATAATAGGAGTTTTTGGTTGTTATATACATCACATGATATGAAATGATTCATCTTACGATAAGGTTTCTATGAGAAAAATTACACTTTGCAGCCTCCCTTAAAAACGCAATAACGACGATGACGTGCTTTGGCTTAAAACATAAAGGAAATTTCCCATGTAATACCGTTTAAAGTCGCCCCCCCCCCCACCCACCCACTCCCCCCCGGGTTATTGGCCGATTATAAGCCTTCCGAAAATAAGATCCCCTCTAGTTCAAAATAAAATGAATTCCATTCTTATGCTTTAAAGCTTAATTAAAAACCTGTAAATGAAAAAAGTATTTCTATCAACATTGTAGCTCATTTTAAAATAATTTTTAATTCCGCT
>CM042748.1:13497271-13517418 GCA_022496165.2 Catalaphyllia jardinei
AGTTGTATAAGCCCAGGGGTAATCTGGTTTGTTGAGGATATGAATGAATTACGTGGGATGTTCCAATTGCAAGTTTAATCATACTTCGGTTTTTCGATTTACAGACATTTCGTAATCTTGGCAGGTAACATAACCTTGCGCAATACCTTTCAGGCTCCTTCGTGCGAAATAAGACATTTTAAACACGTAATGTAGTCCACGACAAAGTGTCAACGTCTTTTAGCAGAATGGCTGACTATGGATAAAGTGAGATCTAGTAATGCATTCTGAAATATTTAAACCAATAAAAGTGAAAACGACTGACAACACGAAAGCCAGTTTCCGATGCCTATGTCAGTCAAACTATAACAATATCAATTCGGAGAAAAACAGAAATCAGTTCAAACGGTCGCGGGTATTGAGTGCTTTTCGAAAATCTAGTATTGTCAGTTTAAACAGTTGGGCTTTTAAAGTCTAGCTTTCTGATCTGCTTCAAGTTTAGCTGAAGCTTGAAGCAGCCAACAAGTTTTCTGTTTTACCACCGAACGTGTTTGTAATGAACACTGAAGTTTACAAAACAAACAGTAAAATTTAGCAATACCAATAATAGGTTTTAGTTACAAGGCGGACACGACTCTCCAATATGCATGAAAATTAACTAGATTCGAACTAATTGCACCAAATTCATTACTTCGTTGAACACACAATTATAACTGTTCACTAACTCCACAATGTTGCCTAGATTCACTTCTGTACGCGGAAATATTTGACGCGCGCACGTAAGGCTTCCACTTCGATTCTATTGTAAAAGAAGACAATTTAACTTTTTCCATCCGCAAAAAGCAAACATCACCCTAATGAATACTTCAAATTTTGTTTGCATAAAAGTCCAATTAAAAATAACAATTGCTCCAAGAAGTTAAGACACTGGAGTCAGCAAGAACGGGTGGACTTTTACTTGCGTTCGAAATCGGCTGAAAGAAAAACGGTCGCGTCTTTGTTTCGACGTGACACCCGTGTCACTAGCTGACAATACTTGGCCATTTGTAATTGAAGGTAATTTAGCTTTTTCTATTCTTTGAAAACAAACTTCGCCCATTTATTGAAACACACAGGATGCAAATATCTGTTTACATTAATATCCTTTTAAAGATAAGACAGGTAGGTACATGTCGCGCGCACTAATGAAAAAAAACTACACAACTTTTTGTACAAGATAAATTAATCTACTGTGCATGCTGAACTGCCAAAACTTGTCTGGAGGATTTATTTAGAAGAAAAGCCCATGCAAGTACATTTAAAAGGAGAAATTTACCAATGATCCTAGTTACCTCAAATATTCCGATATTCCGGCGTTTTACTTTAAAGCAAGCATTTCCGGATAGCATTTTTGGTAAGCAAACTGTCGAATAGAAAGTGTCGTTTTAAAGAAAATGCCAAAGAAATTGCTCACGTTACTGCAAAAAGGGAAGTCGTGTCCTTTTGTCGCTGATGTTTTTTAAGCAACACGTCTACCGATTCTTGCACAAGGCATAGTCGGCGGATGCTTTTTTTTTGTTGTTTTGTGGTCCAAGAAAACGAGCAACGCTTAAGTAACACGTCGGCGCCTTTTAGAAAACCGACGAGGATGTTTTAAAGTTCAGTTTTCAAAAGGTCATTTACATGTTGAATGGGATATTAAAACGCTTTACGCTTTAAGCCTTTAGTTACTTTAATTTTGACAAACTTTAATAACGTTTTAATTTGGCAGTTTAATTGCTTTTCTGCTTCACTACTTTCAGAGACATATTCCGTTTGTGTTTCAACTAAGCAGCCGACAGTCAGAAGAACAAAAGAAACTTCACGGATATTGGCTTGAAAAACATAGCTTCACTTCTGGGGCCGAAAACAACAATACCTTCCGAGGCGAGGTGTGCCCTTACAGACAAACAAAATTTACAAATAATTTCCAAGACGTTTGCTAAAGAAAACTTAAAGGAGAAAACCCAAAACGCTAAGACATGGCCTTCAACAATACCAGCAATGTCACAGACGATGAACAAGCAGACATGGAAGAACCGTTCACGAGCGATAAAACAGGCGCGTTCGTCCTTTACGGATTGCTTTCATTCTTCATCGTCGCAGCAAACAGCCTGATCCTCTTGCTAATCTGGCGAAAGAGACGTCTTCGCACCACATCCAACATGATCCTTGCTAGCCTTGCAACGAGTGATCTTCTGACGGGCTTGCTGGCCGTGCCGATGGTGATCGCTTGCTCGGCGACGTTGCAACACGAAGTGTGCATCGCCATGGACATCTCGAATCGTTTCCTGGCTTTCTCGTCCGTCGGTCACCTCATTCTTTTATCCATCGACCGCTACCTTAGGGTCACAAAGCTACTGCAGTATCCCACAATTGTGACCCCGGAGAGAGTCAGATGGGCGCTGGCTTTTTCCTGGGTGTTAGCACTGTTAGCATCCATGATACAACTCTCCTGGATTCTGGCCACGATGGATGAAGAATCATTGATTCGCATTGAGCTGGGTTACGATTTCTTCCATATGGCCGCCCTTGTCGTTGTTCCCCTGTTCTTGATGGGCGCTATCTACACCAGAATCTTAATAAGCCTACGCAGGCACAGCAATACAATCCACAGTGAACTGTCCGGGCGCTTGGCGTCACGGGTCAACGCAGGAAGGCGAAAGGTGAACGAAAAGAAAATCGCTTTGTTGTTCATTGCAATGATCACCGTGTTCATCTGCGGTTTATTTTTCTACTTTCTTTGGGCGCTTATGGAGGACATGGAGGTAGCAGGTCTTTATAGCATATCGCTAAAGGCAATGAACATGATTGTGACAAGCATAACTTTTTTCCGTTTTCTAACCGCGCTGTGCAACCCACTTTTGTGTACGTTCATGAAACAAGACTTTTTGAACGCCTTGAAAACCTTTTCCACTGGATTACGCGATCGCTCTTCAACTATGTAAGACATTGGAAGGGTCACAAAGGGTTTAAGTGGGATTAGATTTGTAGACTGTATTCACCATAAAAAAATACTGAGATTAGCATATGATTACGAGATTTAATGCAATCGATGCAATGCACTGAACTCTTCTCTCTCAATGAGAGTACGCCGTTGTGTACAAACTAAGACAAAGGGGTTCTCGGTTTCTGTACATATTAATTACAATTATGTTTGTTCAAGGGACAACATTAATTCAGTTTATTCGCCGCTCTTGTTCCAAAAGTGTAATGTCTGGGTGTGTTTTAGTGTACTGAAAAGAAAACTTTGAACAGAGAATAGACAATGCCTGTAGTGTCAAGCTCGAACAGAGGACGATGTTACTAAGGGACCGCTATTAGCAAAATGCATAACACGGAAATATAAAATGAAATGAATATTATGTAACTAAACAAATGGGAATAAAAACACTTGTGCTTAAGGAGCAAAGACCATAAATAAACCAAGTTTGTATACCATACCAAAGGTGCTCTTGTGTGATTTGTAGTGTTTACATTTCATGTACGCGCTCTCGTGACTGAAGCAGCTTTCCGAAAAAGCGAAATTTGTTGGTGAAATTTAATTGGCGTTTGGAGGGGGTGGGAGGAAGAACTGCGCATAATCAAGCATTCCGAGTCCAGAGGTCGGAGAAATTTGAAAACTTCGTTTTCGCTCTGAAATTGCGTCAAATGTTTTCCAACCATATCACCCCGGAGAAATTTAAAAACACAACCACCACCAGCCATTTTAGATTTGTGTTTGAGGAAAACTCGGGCAAGGAAATCACGTGATTATCGTGACGTCATCGATTTCAAAAAAAGCCTCGTTTTCAAAATGTTTTTCGTTCACACGAAAACGTGAAGCCGGTGTTTTCAAATTTCTTTTGTTTGAAGAGCGTTTTCGAAAAGCTCCGTTTTAGTGACGGATTAGTGTGGATGGTTGGCCTAACCGGAGAAATAAAAAACTGCGTTTTTAAATTTCTCCGGTGTCGTGTGGACAGAGAGATACGGCACGTTATCCAAACTCGGCGCTTTTGTGACAAACTCATTGATTCATTGCGCTTATGACTGACTGTAAATAAACAAAGATTTTGTAAACAATTTTCATTAGGCAGGTGAACAAACACGGCCACACTGTTTCAAAGAATCGCGCGTTTTACGGCTAACATACACGACATACTTCACTTTATGAATACGATTACACGGCAGGACTTGAAAAGCCCAGTAGACAGCGAAAACTCGTTACACTAAAGGTCGGATATGACCGACAGTTGCCGGGCAGACCCGATCGGACCCAAGCTGAACCGAGCTGACCTGAAAGAAAGGCAGTGTATTCCTAACTGTCGACACTGGAGCCGTTACTATATGAGATACCAATAACATGAGTCCAGTTACTACTCGCACTGTTATTGGTCCGCTAAAATTTGAAGCGGCTCTAGTTGCCATTTTGAGTCTCTAAAAGTTCAAGGCACTGAACTTGTGAAATTCAACCTTTTCCGGCCTACAATTTGCAATTTCGAAATCATCTGGCTCCTTTGCTTTTGACGTACATCAGACAAATGGTCTCCCAAACTTGACAGACAACAAGTAGACACATAATGTCTTACTCGGTTGGTAGTACTGTTAATTACTGGAAGTGTTCTACGTTATGTCGTATCAAAAAAATAAAGTAAAACTAACAATAATAAACAAAAATCTTACTCGGTTCGTACACAAGTTACCAACCCACGTTTTTTTTCTTCAAAATTATGGCCCATCTTGGTCCGTAACGTACAGTTAAGACCTCGAACGCGGTTAGTACGAGGTACAAATGTATATCAAACTTAAAAAATTGCATTACTTCTAAATTTTCTCTAGTGTTCACTCATAACGGACACAAACTTATAATGAAAGTGAAGGATGATTATCGCAGTAAATTTTCCAACTTCAGCAATTGGAAAAAAAGAGCCTGAAAAAATCAGGACTTCAACGGGATTTGAAGCCGTGACCTCCGCGAATACCGGTGCGATGCTCTACTGAGCTATGATGCCACACATTAGAAGCGAGGTCAATTTATTGAGTTCATATCTTCCCGTGCAGTGAAATGATGTGAAGTATTTGTGAAATAATTCATATTTGAACTGCATTTATAGTATGTAATATGAAATATTTCATAGATACTTCACAACAAATTAAAAGTTTGCAACAGATACAAAATAAAGTGTAGCATATGAAAGTGCAGCGGTTTCACTAATATTTCAACAGGAAGGCGAGCCAGGCGGATGAAATCGTCTTTACAGTCAGTCAACTTGCCCGGTGAAAGTGTTCGTGTTAAAATACTTCTAACTGGAGGAAACGATTCGGAATTCTTCCCAGGGATTTAACCAAAATCACAACTTCCTCCTCTCAGGTGCAAAGGTAATTACTGAAGAAAGGGGACAATAGAGAGCAACTATCGTACAAATCAACTAGGTACCTTCTTATAATGCTCGCCGACTCCTCTTCTTGTCAGCAGGTTTAACAGGCCACCCACGTCATTACTGCTGTGTTTTTCGTACCGCAGCGCGTACAGGCACACCATTCTAATCATGTCTAGTTCAGACACGTTTTCATTGGCTAGTTGACGACGAATGTTCTGAAGGATGAGAATTGAAACAAATAAAAGATTTCAATTTTGTTAAAAAAGCTTAGAAAGCCATGTGACACACCCGTTTTATTTCTTATATTCAAGTTAAAAATTTGCCGCGAGAAAAGGTGACGACTTGAATTTTTCAAAGTGGTCAAACACTTTTTAAAGTAGTCAGCTGAACGAGGAACAAGTTGACGGTCATATTCAATCACAGCTTGTTAAGTTAAGAAATTTTTATCCCAAAACTCGAAACGACGTACATGTATCCGGCATAACAAAACGACACAAAGGTTACTCCACAGAAAGCGAAACCAACCATGGCCACCTATTGCCGGTTTCACGCTCCCCGCTTTCATGCTTTCGGGCGCGGCTTACCCCTTCTATGGGTCTTTTGGCGCGTTTCGCTGTTTGCACGTTTCACGAAACACACCACATTTATTTGGTTACTGCGCGTTTTCTCGCGCAGGCCAGTGGCTATAGGTCATCCTGCCATGAGGTTCTGCAATGTCCCTCGTTAATTTTTAGTTGGGATAACACTACCTCAGTCAGGTTTCACGATAGTAACAGAAGGAATCAGTACATGATAACCTCAACATTTAACTTGCCTGTAAAGCAGATGAATGATCGTTTTGACAAGCGAGATCTTGTTCAACCTCTGACACGTCCAGTAGAGATTTCTCTGTCACCAGACGAGACAACTCGCCCACAATGGTCACATGTTTAGACACAGTCCCTGACATCTTCTTGAATTGGGGATAATTCTCCACGAACGCCTGATCGAAAGGAAGCATTGTAAATAATAAAATCTAATGAAGTACCGCTTGAACCTACTGCTCATGACAAAAAAGCTTTTCCTGGTCAGACTGAGTTTTTTCATCCACAAACGTAGAAAGGAAGAACCATCTTGTAACTCATCAGTAATAAACAGTACCCACTCAACAGTGCTGCTCAACAGATTCTATTTGAATGACACGCTTGGTTTCCAAGTTATCGATAAACTTACAAGTTAAAATCACCGAAAGTGGTGTAATAAACAGTACCACAAGAAAATTTGGTTTTATCAACTCAGTGGATAAAACCAAATTATCTTGTAATACTCCCACCGACGCAGCACCACAGTTTCTTTAGAAACTTACCCCCAGTACCACAAGAAAGCACAGCTTAGGACAGCTTTCGAGCAGGGGAAGGACCAAGGATTCAAAAGAAAAGAAAACGTTAAAAATACAGGACCAAAAAAGGAGTATATAAAAAAAAACTATACTGTAATCAGTTTTGGAAATTATTATTCTGACGGCACGATAGAGAGGCTGGCGGTGTGTCATGGGACGTTTAGGAACTATTTACGCTTTTGGCGGGAGAGTTACGTCATTCTAGGTCAGTCAGTCTTTGTTTCATTAAGCTTTTGTTATAACCTTTGTACGTATAATTGTAAAATGTTCTAGCTTGTTGATTTTGCATCCTTTCCTCGGGGTTTCGTGCTGCTGCATTAGACGAGGGATACGTTTCCACATATCTTTTTTTGGCCACATATGGGTGGTTTTTCGTATCCGGCGTAGCACAGGTTCTAAGAACCTGTCGTTGCTCCAGATTATCTCATAAGACAGAAAAAATCTACATCAGATGATTGACTGACACATCCTCAATAAACTGTTGACAATGAATGTCTCGTGTTAGTGTACTCAGAATATCTTAGTTATTACTTTGTTCGACTAACCTTCATATCTGCAATGGATTCCAAGCGCTGGTTACTCTTCACATTCTGCTGAAACTCTGTCATCAATGTCTTAATATTCTGACCGATTTCTCCAAAATTTAGATACATGTTCTGGTACGAAGATCACAAGGAAAAAAAGGTCAGCATATAAACACAGGGAGTAAATATATAGCATGTACCAAAACATATCACTTTAAGTCAGATGGCTGCTTTGCGACAGCCTTAGAGTTCAATACGTACCTTTTGATAAAACTCATCGTGTTCGGCTGATAATACAACTTCCTGTCAAAACAACAACAACAACAATACATGCAATGCTTCTCTCCCAAAATCATGTTCCTCAAGGTAGAGATCTAACCTCTTGGTCCACAATACAATGGGATCTTGCTTTTTGACCACCTTGGTATTACGGCTACCTTCTTCTCACCCAAAGAAAGGTTCCACCACTCAAAATCAAGAAGAACTTTGATATACAATTTTCAACTGAATCTTGCGACATTTTATTCGTTTTTGGGGGGGATTTTCCAAGGCCTTTTTAGGACAAAAGAAATTAATTACTAATTTTTTACTCAATCTTCCCTCATACATAAAACACAAGACCAGATTTTGTGTTAAACAACACAACACTTACAGTATGTACAGTAGCATTTGTGGACTCCAGTAGCTTGTCATCCTCGGAATCAGAACCTTCATGACCAACCTTGTTCCCAGGGTCCTGAGAGAAGACCCTGGGCAGGAGATTTGTTTCACGACTGAGCAGAAATTATGCTAAGCAGATATAAGTTGAAGGCATTTTTCGAGCTTCATTTTTGTCAGAATAGTAGGAATCCTCTGATACCATTAAAGGAAAACAATGTAGCTTACTTGCAGTTCCTTTGTGATGCCAGGACACCTAGACATGTCAACTCGGTTGTTTCTGACACCAATGAGCTCGTGTACCATGGCTTGGTAGGTCCACTGGAATTAAAACAGCACCCTCAAAATCAGTAAGATCATTGCAAACCTCCTGTGAAGACCGTTGATGACTCAAAAATCTTTGAAAAATTTCACCATGAAAGGCATCTGAATATTATGATGACTTACTTGATTGAGCAGAGGTGTGACAGGGTCATCTCGTCTGTCTAAAATCAACAGAAGGGGAGGGACATCGGTTCTTCTGAAGTCAAACAGTGAAGCTTCATCATTTATTTTATGCTGAAAATTGGATTTCAGTAAATGGGAATCAATAACTTGCACCTTGCAAACAACATTGGAAGAATCAGAAAAGCAAAGATACACAAACTACAGTAAAGCAAAAATGAAACTTAACAACTTAAATACTCTAGCATTTACAGCCATATAGATGCATTGTACGCCAATAATGCTAAGCTATTGAAAAAAAGTAGGGCACAAATTAATGTTCTATAAACACCCCATTCACTCCCAGCATCAACTGACTTGAATTTAAAACTTGAGGACTACATGCAAGTACACATTTTTCTAGGAGAGGCAGTGACAGGATGAGTTATCATGGGCATGCTAGTCACTTGGCTGCTGTACCTGTAAGTAACCCAGTTAGATTTTATATTGTTCACTAAGGATCTCTTCTTTACATCTTTATTTTCAAGCTGTAAGTAATTTAGACTTACAGACCATGTTCAATTAAGAAAGCCTGCAAAATCATTTTGATAAGGAGAAATCATTTTTTCAGGTTAATTTATGGTAAGTAAGTTCTTCATTTTGCATGTTAACTATGAAAGCCATAACAACTGACTCCCAAACATGTGCATTGACACTTATACTAACCCTTATGTTCTCAGCTAATCTCTTGGCCATGTCAGATGAATGCTGGTATCTGATCAGAGGACATTTCTTTAATGATAACAACACAGCCAAGATTCCCTGGCATGAACGTTCTAATGCATCTACATCCCATGATCCACCCTAAAGTGTTACAAAAGAAAACACAGAAGAGAACACATTTATAATAATTTAAAAATTTGTTATGTTACAGAAACTAACCACTGATCACTGTTTAAGACTTCTAATCAGTAGAATTAACAAATGAGGCCCTGTAATGGGGGATCTTTATGTCCCCCATCTGAATTTCAAACCTTTTCACATCGCAATTTCGGAAGTTTCATATGTCGCTGTCGGAATTTCGTCCAAAGCCACTGATATCGATATCAGAAATGTTTAACTATAGAATGTTTAATGTAAATACGTTCTCGTAATTCTGCTCCCGAACATTTTGTTTTCGGATATTAGTAACACAGTAGACTGTCAATACTCACAGAAAGTTTAACTTTATTGTAAAATGCAATTTCTTCTGCCAGCATGCTCTACAAGTCACTGTCTAATTTTTAAAACACAGATGTCCCTGTCGATTTCACTTTTCAATTTTTTGCTGTCGAAATTTCGCATGAGCGGCTTGTCGTGTGTTGTCATTTCAGCTCCTTCATGTCGTTGTTTAAGAGCCGTGTCACCTGTCGGAATTTACCCTACCAGGGCCTCAGAAACAATTTTGCAAAACATGAGTGAAATATACAGAAACAATAACTGAAATGCACAATGATCACATGACATGGAGTACTAATGTTTAAATAGCCTGTGCTAGTCTTTTCCAAAGATTCCTTAGACGTAGATTTTACATTGTAGTTTTCCCAGCAAGAGTCACTTATCACTGCAGTACAGGGAACTTGTGGGCGCTAGACCATTAACAAATTAACAATAGGCCATGTTCAACATATCAATATTCTAACAAGGCTCCTAGGCTTTCAGGACAAACTTCTATATTAATTTTGGTGTTCTTTTTTTGTACATACAAGTCTCTTTTGGGAAATGATTGACAAAGGAAACTTAAAAAAATTGCAATTTTGGCCCAAAAGCCTGAGAGCCATGTTAAATACTGATACATATATATCAAACATGGCCTATTCTCTCACTTTTACTGTGACTGTTGTTAAATACCCACAACAGTTCTAAATTCACTCAGCTATTGAATAGACACCAAAACTTTATACAATAGATCACTACTCACCCGCAAACAATTTGGAATGTTTAATGAAAACACATGAGGACTAATAGCATAAAAGTCAGAGTAATATTCCTGCAACAATGACAAGAAACATTACATGCACATATGTATTTTATTTTATACGTTATAAAGTGAACAGTCATTATTAACAAATCCAAGCAGTATGCATGGATATCATGATTCTAATGATTCATTTATACCTAACAATATATCATCTATAAAGTTCTGTATGTACAAGTGTGGTTCCAGAAAATATCCAAACCTACCCCAAGGAGGATTTTTGGAAATTCCATGGAGGAGGGTTATTTTTAAACTAAGGTAAATATAAATCAAAACAGGAATTTCTGGGATGGATTAGGGAGGTGGGGGGGGGGAGGTCAAATAGAAAAACCCTCCTTTAGAGGGAATTTGATACTTCTGAAAAATCTAAATTTTGAATATTCAACCCTATTCTGACTGGGTTTTTCCATTGCCGGAAGTTGTGGGCCCAACTCACAAGCAATACACTATTGATGAGGAAATCTAAGTAAAAGTTTTGATAGTAGAAAAACATGTACCCATGTCCAATATTTACCTGAACTTCTCTTACAACTTCATGGTCATCAGCTTCAGCTATTGCTCTGATATTTGGCTTAGCAGTAAAATTGGTAAAGTCTGAAGAACAGACAAAAACATTTTTCTACAATGTCATGGGGCTTTCTCAAAAGTCTTTAAAAAAGTTCTAAAAATAAATGATATTTCAGCGTCTTCAATATTTATATCGGCTTGTTGGTTTGGCCATTGCTTGTGCTTGTAGCGTTATCTCCCTTGAGAGAAGCTTGGGCAATAATTAAGTCAAGGTTGACTTGTAGCATGTCTGGGGTCAAATAAGTCACAAAATAAGTTATACTATATATCAGCTCAGATATACACATATCTAAGTGGAGTTGTTCACATACATGTGTTTTTTTATGGAGAAACAGCTCAAAATAGATTAAATTAAAGAGAGTAAAATATACAGCTGTTTGTTTACTATTGTACACATGATAAAAGGTCACATGATGTGATTTTTTTGCAATCCAAGTTTCTATAATTTTTGGAAAAGATTATTACATGGATTTCAAGGAATACTTTATGGCACAGGAAAATTAAATTAATATAATCATACATGTAAAGATTTTGATTTGGGCAGTGGGCTCTATTATATCATAATATGTAATACTTACACAAATAATATACACCATATTTAGGATTTTTCAGTTCACTGCAAAGGTGTTCAATGTTCTCCTTGGTGGTACAAAGTATAAATGAAAAGAAAAATAATGATTAGACACTTAAAATTACTTATGTCAAGCCATTTTTGATGAAATGATTTCAACATCTCTGAAATCTTTTTTTTAGTTTTTAAAATTGCTTGCACATCTTTCTGCAAGACATTCTTGAAGAGAAGACATTCTTTCCTTCATCTTATTAATCAACTTCTGACTTACTTAATATCTTCCATGCAATTCTGTTTGTGAACCAATATAGATTGTTGTTATGTAAACGTTCTGTCATTAACTACACTGCACTGTACTGTAATAGAGAATGTCACCTCTTTGATCGACCACTTTCTTTCTTTATTTTTTATTGCTGTATGACTTTTATCTGAGGTTTCCTCATTACGTCTAGTCATGATCAGAGTTTTAGACCATTGCCAATGACTTTTGGTGTTCATTAAAATTTTAACAAATACTTTTAATTTTTGAACCAGTTACAGTAAGTTACACAATCATGCAATTTGTACAAGATGTACATAATGTGGTTCAATTTTACCATTGGTACAATTTGTTATTTTCCTTTCCTCTGGTAAATGGTAAATATATTTATTTACCTGTGTAACATATCTGAACCAAAGGAAATACAAAATTGTATGAAGCATTATATTCAATCACAATGCACATGCTGTACAAGTGCATGTGATTTCTAAAAATCCTTTCTAACAGTTCCTGGAACACCCTCTCACCCTTGTTGGTCTCAAGAAACAGATCGCCTTCAAGTGCTTCATGGTTTCTCGTCCACTGGTGTCAACCCTTTCAAAAAGATAAACCTCTTTCTGCAGAACCTCACTTTGAGTATACACCATACTCACTATACCTGTCTGTGAAAGGAAACAATGCTTAATTTTAAAACATCCACTGAATAGGGCTAGGGCTGGTGGAGAGTGTGTTATTCTTTTTGAGAAACATCCCCCCCAAAAAAAACAAAACAAAAAAAAACTAGTAGTTATAAAATAACCTAGTTAGAAAAAAATCTGACTAGTTAAATTATAAAATTAACTGAAACCAAGAATTAACTGCAACATATATGAACGGCTATTACAATTGTATGAGTTTTCAATGATTTAATAGTTTTCGACCTTTAATATACCAAATAATCCATGCAATTAACGTCCTATGATTTTATCTTGTCATTGTTCCTTTTCGATCTGCTGTTTCGCGTTGTAAGCTTATAATTAATTTCTAGATGATACTCTGACATAAGACATGCACAGGTTACAAATCCTTCGATTCTAGAACATCTAAAATTGGATACCGTATGTAAGGCTCTACTGATTAAAAATTATTCAATGCATACCAGAAAATTTCTCCAAGGGATCTAATTATAGCTTTGTGGACGGTTCTCTACTAGCTATCCGTTTACCGTTTCCTTGTCCATCAGAAGGACTTTCATCCCGGGACCACTATCCTCGATCATCTTCGTAACATACTGCTTGACTGCCAAAATCACATTCATAATTGCTTGTCTTCCTACTACTTTCGAATCTCCAAGGCAAAAATCGACACAAATATCAGAAGAAAAACCCCTTTGGAGAGATCGCAGACCTCAGTTCGCCATATTTATTTTCGTGACATGTCTGTCCCAGTCCACACCAGCAATACATAATTACATCGAAGAGGGAGGGGATAAGAATCAAATAGTTCTTACCGGCCATTTAAAAACACGGATATTTCTCTCCAAAATAAATGTTAATCATCCCTATTTTGTTTAAATATTCTTCAATTTTAAGCTATATACGATCAATTTTGACCCTCAAGTTTTTATCTTGTTGGCAATCTTTACCCCACCCCTGATGAATACCAGAATTCTTTTGTAACAAATAACAATTTCGTACCGCGCATGTCATTGTTTCTTCAAGATGGCGGACGAAGTAGTTGATCTCGAAGTTGCTCGCCAAAAAATGAGGCAATGGCGCGATGAACCTCTTCGAAATAGCGAAGAAGTCACTGAACTTGGTGAGTGTCTTATTCTAGAACATGGAAACAAGCTCGGAGACGAGCTGTGGACGATTTACGAGCAGGTGTTCTTGGCTTCGATCGACTGTCGAAAAATGGATTTGGCCACCATGTGTTTGAGGGAACTTAAAACACAATTTCCGAAGAGCATTCGTGTGGAGAAACTGAATGCCATGCGTCTTGAAGCGTTTGAAAAGTACGAAGAAGCCGAACAGATTTATAACAAAATCTTGGAGGCAGAGCCAGCGAACGCTGTTGTTCGTAAAAGGCTTGTGGCTATCCTCAAGGCACAAAACAGAATGGGAGAAGCTATTAAAGAGCTCAATGAATATTTAAAAAAGTTCATGAGTGATCAAGAGGCGTGGACTGAATTGGCAGAGCTCTACATTTCGCAGCAGGATCACAAAAAGGCGAAATTTTGCATGGAAGAGTTGATCCTAATGAATCCTCACAACCATTTGTTCCATCAACGATACGCAGAGATCCTCTACACCCTTGGCGGGATCGAAGGCATGGAAAAGGCCAAGAAGTACTTCGCACAAGCTCTCAAACTTGACAATAACAACATGAGGGCTCTGTTTGGCTTTTTCCTAGCTTCAGCCCATTTGGCAAACTTCTCTAAAGATGTCAAGACAAAGAAAGAAAATTCTAAATTTGCTACTTGGGCAGCTAAGCAGGTTAATGAGAGGTACCAAAGTGTCAGTCAAGCACAAGAGGAGGATAATCTATCAGAACTAGAGAACATGCTGGAATCACTGCAGATTGCAATTCCTCAGAATATTCCTTCACAGCGACTTTGTGAAAATTAGGACAGCAAGCATGCCTGCTTTATACTTTGAAGGCATACAGTGTACACATGTGCATGTAGATGATTACCCACAATACCAGTCTTCTTTTAAATTCGACGACTTTGTAGTCAGCATTTGTTACGTAAATCTTTGCTTAATATGTTGATGTGTATGGGCTGGTCAATTCAGTACTGGTATCTCCCAGAAGCTTGGTGCATTGATAGCATAAAGTTGATTTTCTTTGAATCACTGTGATATTTAGTGTGTTCCCCCATTATCAAGAGCGATAGAGAGATCATGATTTCCAGCTTGTACATGTTGATATACCCACATTGCAAAATTACTACAATTATACATGTAGCTTGCTTCATACCTTCAAGAGTTTGGCATAAATCACGTAAACATTTCAATTTTGTGACATGGCAGGTCTGTCCGCGTCTCCATCGGCCCATACCTACATGTAAAGTTACATGCAGCATAATGTATCTAATTTCCTTTTAATTGCAGCAATGTTTGTTATTTAATCTCCTGATTTGAGGGGAGATCCAGAATTTTGGTTTTTACAGCAAGTCTGCATTTAAATCAATCAAACAAGACTGAGTAGCTTTTATTTTGGTTCAGTGTATTCTATAGTCACTACTTGCATGGTTAGTTTATTACTCTAGTATATGTGGGTTATTGACCTAGCTTGAGGTCACAAGGGCTGGATATTGGACAGGGTTTTGGGTTTTGTTTGTGTGTATATTTTTATGGACTGAGACAGAGTCGAGGCCCAGGAACCTCCCCCCCCCTCCCAAAAAAATAAATAAATAAATAAAAAAGAAGAAGAGGAACAAGGCTAATATGCAGCTATCCTGACCAAACAAGAGCAAAGAGCTTCAGCTTGGGCTAAATTATTCTTGTGCACCCCAGTGAAAACTCCCAACTGGGCAAGATAGTTGCATCTTGTCTGTTTGAACAGCTAACACAGTGCTGTATTTGTTTTATCTCTCCCTCTCATAGAGCAAGCCATGTAATAAGGTTAAGATATTGTACAATGTACTGTAGTGTCAAAGCATATACATGTAATCCTAGTTAACCACTGGTATATTTTCTCTTTATAATACCCAACAGTGATTTCTTTGTAACTTCACTATTTTTGTGTCATGACATATTAAACTAGGAAGTCTTGGCAGACTAGTTGTGTGAGTAAAGATCTTCAATACTGCAGGTAAAAGGTTTTGATTTGAGGCAAGATTCTTTATAGTTTATTCTACACTGTTCTAACTGTATCAGAACTCCTTATGTAGTTTGTTGTGGGTCAGTGACTGTTTACAAAACATCAAGGAGAATCTACATGAAGATGACGACCTTGAGAAAGCTGAGTATAATTATGATTATCTAAATTACATTTTGTGTTATTGCTTTATGGGTATGTGTAGTCACTAAGCAGGCCCCATTGTTTTTTTTTTTTTTTGTACTGATCTTTGTAGGTGAAGAGAGTCACAAATTACGTGGGTTAGTGTTCATGAATATGATGAGCAAACAACTGCAAGCCTGTAACACCCAGGTAGAAATAATTATTCCTTTTGTGAGAATTATCACTTTGTTCATTGTTTTGTGGGACTCCAGTACACTCTAACAAGTTTTGTTTCGTTTTTTGTTTAATTCATAAATTTGTCTAGCAAGGTAGTCAAATTTGTTTCCTTGATTTACTTATCTCCAGTTAATTTACCAATGATCATTTAACACATCGAGCACATCTTCTGTACAAGAACAGTCTAATTATCGAGATGCCTTGATGTAAACTTGTGCCAACTGAAGCAAGGGCATAGCTAGGGGTTGTAGGGTGCCTATGACCTCCTTCTATAAGACTTTTTTTAAGCAAACAACCCACAACTTGGTATTGAGGTCAACGTGACAACTGGTGAGTACCACCACTTTCACACAGTGTGAACCCCTGGCCGTTTGGAAAGTCCTGGCAGGCTATGCACTGAGGCGCCAAATTTATGGCTAAATGTACTTTAACTTTTTCAGTGGTTCAACCCCAGTAGTTTCACAGTCTATGGACTGAGCTTCTTTTGTAGGTAAATATACTCAAACTGAATCAATGATTTGGCAATTTTGCTCGCCAGTTTTTGTTTCTGTTATACAAAATTAATGCACGCATTTATATGACCACACGTACATATTTATCAACCGTATATTATTAGCGAAAGCCTGACGGGTTTATAATAACATTTTTCTCGATAAAGAGCTTTTTATAACGCGCCTTTACGTGTCAGAAAATCTTCACTGCCCTTGTTTTCTGTTGCGTGACATTTGCGCGTCTTCGCGTTTCACACACTCGAATGCGAGTGCGTGATTCACCCACCCTCGCACGTGGCTAAACGAGCGAGTCCCGTTGGCCAACCATGCGTGACCGGCAATTGACTTATCGTTGTTTTCCATAATAAGCACTCCATGCATATTTCGTTAATTCGATTGAACGTATCATCGACAGCATTGAGGACGTCGAGTAGAGAATCCATTTACAGGTACCTTTCTCAACATCATCATAAGGTTTTTCCTTTTATGTAGTGGAAACGAAACGATAATGTCAAACTTTGTCATCTCAAAAGGGCTATCGCTTTCAATAATTCGGAACCAGTTCCAGGGATCCAAACAAGAGCTTAACGATGCAAAGTACAGCATTTTTATGTATGTTTAATTATTGTTTTTATCAGTCTTGTTTTTTTTCAGTTCATTGCAACACACATAAGTCAAGGCAGGTTCGAGATGTTTTATTTTTTCCTTCTAAGAAAACCAACACTCAAAGTCCTTAGTTATGCGATTGTTATTGTCTTTTTTAAGTAGCTTTACATGTAGCGGCTCACCTCGCACACGTCATTTCCTTTTGATTAATTAATCTATAATATGATCATAAATGTGTCCTTAAATGGCCACCGGAAGTCACGGTCACCTGAGTCTTTCAGCGGAAGTTGATGTTTTAAATAGACTGAAGTTTAAAACTAAGCCAAACTAGAAAACAAATACAGTAGATTTGATCAGTAAAGGATAAAACATCGCGAACTCTTGTATTACAAGGTGAGTCATGCACTGATGAATTTAATATCTAGTTATCAAGCATGACTAGTGGCGTGACAATGGAGTACTGTTATTTTTGCAGCTTGCATTGTGCTTTAAGTAAAAACGTTCATTTTGCAAAAGACCAAATACCTATACAGTATTTGCGTTTGGTGTATGTAGCTTTAACTGATTTAAGTTCTTTTTGCTTTGTTATTTCCCAGGAGAAATGGTCGTGTGTTCCTCTAGAATAGGTATATCTAGATTGGTTCTATTATCAAGCCTGCTTATTGGGTCACAGGCGTTAGCCCGTCGAACGTCTCGAAGGTTTATAGGCCTACCGGAATATGGCGAGAGAGTGAACTACAGTAATGCAAAGGATAACAACAAGACACTGATTATTCGCCACAATTTGCCAGTAAGTAACTCAATCTATTTGTCTATCCGGTAAAAAATAATAACCTTAACCAGCTGAGATAAAAAATCTTAGCAATGCATGTTCGGTTTAAGGGTAACGTCTTTTACTGGTTCTAATCGACCGTTAAGTTTACTTTGTATTGTCAATTTGGTTCTGAGTATTCGTATTTTTTTCTTTGACAGGGAAGAGTAATTTTTCACGAAAGCAGTGAATTCTGGATTGAATTGCTGACGACAACTCCAGAAGAACAAAATAGCTCGCATGTGAAAATATCGTACGCTTCCATCAATGATAACCACACTATCTTGCTTCAAGTGGTATGTCGTGTGTTTTTCTTTAAAATTCTCTTCATTTCCTCATTATTTCTTTACCTCACTACCTACGTATCTTCAAACGCAACTAGTCTAACCTAATCTGTCTCGCTACCTTTCAACCTACTACTTGGCTGGGTACCTTTACATCTATACATGAACATGTACTTAAGTTACTGCCTCCATGACCGACAAATAAACTGCCTCCGTAGCTTAAAACCCTTCCTCTCTAGACCCAATCATTTTTAAACGATTCAGCTAAAATGGTTGATTTTCTCTTTTTCTTCAGTACGAGCCCACTTTACCCGAACCAGCCGACACAAGTGGCAAAGATAAGCTTATGATTATAATACTCGCCAGTGTGGGATCTTTTGTTGTCCTTGGACTTGTGGTATCTGCTTTGTGTTACTGTTGCTATTGGAAAAGAAGGCGAAAGCCCGTCCTTAAAAAAGAAGCTGCGAAAGAGTTGAATGAAGGTTAGGGCTTCTTGAAAAAAAATTGCTTGTAGAACTAAACACTATTTTTGTTTGTTTGTTGAGTAGGAATAACTATGAAACATGATAGCGATACGGTCTACCTGTGTCCCTAAAACTTAAGCGATGGTTTTTAAAACGCAATGTTTCTCGGTAAATTAGCCTTCTCCACAGCCGTTCTTACTGAATTTCTACGCATTCAGTGCAGGCGCTTTTCGCCTCCTGGCAAAGAAGCTTTCTAACAAATGATGCTTAATTCTGACACTAACGACTACCACGAAATTCTGATAAAGAAAATGTCCCTTAATTCAATTCTGGCGCTACCGTGCGTGTGATAGGAATCCTGACAACCCAGAGACATGAAGGTTTGGAATTCTGGCTTTGACAAGATGCAGCAAATTCTGACATTGACCGCAAAAAGAGAAGTAACATTGGCAAATGACACGACTGAAATTCTAACACTTATGACGGAAGCATTTTGACAGCGGGGTGCGACTATCGATCGCGTATCTTCAAGACAACTGAAAAATGACTAAACGTTAGCTCGTAGCCATTGTTTTTAAACATAATTGAACTATGAAGTGGATGAGGCCCCAAACCTGGCAATGCGATATTTCTTACTCACAAGGGGTCTTCCTTGATTATCAGAGAATCCAACTCCTGAGAGACACCGCTCGTCCCGCCGTGATCTGGGACCTGGCAAACCTTGGTCAGGTAGTACTCAGTTATTGGTAGTGGCCGTGTGCGCATGCGCTCTACACGCTCAATTACAGACCATCAATGTTGAAATAAATGTCTATTTTCCTGGAGGATTCCTGCGCTCTGATTCAAGAGTATTCCTGAGTTCGGAGAATAATAACGAAGTGAGAGTGATAAGCAACGATACACAACTAAAAATCAATGTTTTTGGTAAGTACATGTATGTGATCTGCCTCGTACGCAGAAGTATTCAAACATGTTGGTGACCTCAAAAAATACTCGAAGGGCACGAAATTGACCGTACATATATTATAAGGATGCTGTTGACGTTCATATTTAAGTCCTATTCTCTTTTCTTCTTTCTAACTTTTTAATTTATCCACAAGATAGGCTCATTCCTCAAGATCAAAGGCCCTTATAGGTGACCGAGCTTCCGAGTTTTTGTGTCCAAAACTCTACCCTACAATTTCTAGTTAGACTGAGTGATTTTCAATTGAGTGTCGTAAAAGCAAAACCAAACCAATTACTCGCCTACAAGACTACTCAGCCAGTCTCAAACTGTAGTAAAACCAAAACCAGAGTATTCGCCTGATTACCGTTTTGACACTCAATTGAAAACCGCTCTATGCTTTTGTAAACTAAGGGTTAGTAAAAAATAAAGTAAAAACCTTTATTTAGACACGTCAATGCGTTTCATTCGGCTGCGTTTCATTAAGAAAATCGAGGATTGGATTCTTAAATCCGAAGGAATCTGACAGTGATTTTGCGTTTCTTTACTGGACAGATCAATTCAAGACCTTTTGGATCATGGTGCGTCAAAGGAACAGAAGAATCCGCTATGGTTACGTTTCTTTACTGGACAG
>CM042748.1:13517818-13566249 GCA_022496165.2 Catalaphyllia jardinei
AATCCGGAGGTCGTGGGTTCGATTCCCACCGAGGTCAAAAGATTTTTTCTGTACCTCGTGTGGTTCCCTGATTCCCTTTACTAGGGCTAACGCCCAGTGGGTTATTCATGGGTTAAATTAGCACTAAAATTTACCCTTCAGAGTTAATTCTCTGTTCTTTCATTTAACTTTGTATGATAGTTTGTCAGTCTCAGTTTCGAAAGAAACGAGTGTCCGTGTACTCAGGTTTCATTACGCTTGATGGCCTTTAAACAGCCAAGGCAACAAACAGTACAAAGTGTTCGTATTTAGTGGGTGTCCTGTGCTTTTCTAATGTACTTAAACTTTAAACGCTTGTTTCTGTTTTCCAAAGGATGCGATCAAAAATGTCAGAGTGGATTCTTTGAGTTGTCGTCTTGCAACCACACTCATCAAGCAGTCTGTAAAAGTAAGTTGGAAAACCTTTCCTATGTATCGACGATCATGGTAAAATTCTGTAAGATGTCAAGTTCTGCTTGGACGCCGAGTTTTGAGTGCACCAGAAGTTTTGTGTGGACATCGAGTAAATGTTACGTCTACTGTGGCGTTGTCTTTTTTTTTACGTGTAGTTTTGTGTGGACTTGGACGTTTGTGTGGTAGTTGTGTTTTATGTGGTGGTCGGCTTTGATTTGTTGTGTGTGATTTTTGTAGTCGTCGAGTTTTGTGTCCACATAGAGTTACGTGTGGTCCAGGTCGTCCTGCTTTGAGTTGAAATTTTGTTTTTCTTTATTGCCACTTGCGTAACTTCCGTTAACTGGCAGTATTTTGCATGAGGGAAGCTTGTGCGGAGAATCCCCCGGCGCTCTCGCTTGTTGATAAAACGTCTGGAGTAAAATCGTTTCTCCCGCCATGTTTTTTATTTTAATACTAAAGGAAAGTCCGATCTCTGGTTGCTACTTGAATTTTCTCTCGACTGAATAATTTTGATAAATAAAAAATATTCCACTTTTATACTTCTTCTATTAAGATAAAAGTTGCATTCCTTAACATTTATGCTTTAATGTGATCTATGTTTTGCTTCTTTTTTTTCAGTGTGTCGTCCTCCATGCAATTTTAAAGAATTCGAATCAGTACCATGTGTTGGAAAAACAGACCGGAAATGCACTGGTAACTTTCTTTATTTCGATTTACTTCGATTTTTTTTTCTTTTCATTATTATTGTCACACAACTGTAAACTACGATTCAGTTGTTTGTTTGTCATAGCATTCTATATCTTCCCTTCCTTGACATTCTTTTCAACGGATTAGTAAGGACGGCAGTAAGGACTAGGCAGGTCTAAGAATGACAATAAACTGACCCTTCGTTTTCAACTTTTTCCGACGTAGAGTGGACGCTGCCGTAGTAATTTGACGGTTATGAGATGGTAGGACGATGTAATCGTTTCCAAGACGAGGTGGCAAGAATGTTACACCCTGAGCCGGGAAAGGTCTAACATAACGGTTTTGCGCGTCTCGGCTTGACATTTTTTTTTATTTTTGTTTAAGATATTTCTAAGCTTCCGCAAATTAAAGTTTCACCCAATATTGTCTACGAAGACATTTTAAAGGTAAGAATTAAAAGCATTGTTATTAAACATTACTCACTGCGAATTTCGGTACATCAAGGCTTATGGCTAACTCGAGTAATGATTGCATGTGCATATTGTATAGAGACGGCGAGATACAAGAACTCTTCAGCTGTTATCAGCCTGTTATATTTCGGTATTATTCTGTATCATCCTTACGCTGCACCCATTCACATGGAGCTCGCTTTTTGAGATTTTTCCTCTTTTCTCCCAAGTACCGTCTTTGATTGTTTTTCACGTGTATATAAGCTTATTACCGCCATTTAGTATTTAAGGACGTTCGCGCTAATTGTTACTGCGCATCCTTACTGCGCACGCAAATCCACATGCCACGTCATGGATCGAGCGGGCGCGCTAAGTTCAAAAATGAACAATGATAGGATAGATGGCCATTGCTATAGCTTTAATTGGATTTAACGGTCTTGGACGTTCGGTGACCCCTACTTTTCTTTTCAGAAACAGATTTAATTTACAATTGTCTCCCCATTATCCAAATATGAACAAAAAAATCAGTGTGGGAAGTTTAAAAAAATTTCAAGATTTCTGTCCACGGGACATGGAATCCTGCCATCTTGCGGCTGCAAGACGCGTGAAACTATGGTCGCTAAATGCGAACTTGTTCTTTGAGGTACCTCGCCAGTTGACTAAATTCGCTCAATATGTCCATTGAAACCATATTTGGCGGGGAACATTTCCCTTCAAAGCTCTAATTACAATATTTTGGGACTTACAGCCACTGTGGTCTTCTCGCTAACGAAGCCCGATTTACTCAGATTTAGGTGTTCTTCCGGGCATGTTCTCTCCAAACGAAGTCGGTGACCCCCCATTTTTTTAAATTTCTGACATCGCTAACTCATCATCCTTCAATGGTAAAATTTGTAGAAAAAAATCAATGTTAGAAAAATTTCGCGCGAACGTCCTTAAAATCCGCGCTCTGTATGTAATTTTACTCTGAAGGTGGTATAAAATATTGCTTTACGAGTGGTCTAACATGTACCCTTGAAGTTTTATTTGTCAAATGTGATCTCATTGATTCCACGTGACGAACCATCTCAGCTCTGATTAGATATAGTTTGAATTATTCATGCGGTTACAACGTTTATTGTTAATTGTAATTCTTACTGTATGTAGCCATTTGCTTTCAGTATTTGTACTGCGTAAGATTAATCGTTTCAATTCCTTTCCTCCAGGTTAAAGCTAATCCACCTGTGAAGAAAACTGTTACTAATGTGTCCAGCGATTCCCAAATATGGCTCAATAGATCCAGTGGTCTGAAAATTCAACTTCAAATTCGCCACGTGGACTTCAGCACGACATTTCGGGAGGTCAAACATAACATTAACGACAACAGCAGACTTCCAAATGACTCGACGTCGCAGAATATTTTAAAAAATTTCTGTGATGCTCCTGTTCCTGAGTATTATCGCATAAACTTACAAGAATCCGCGAACGATGTGCACATTGTCAAGGGTAAACCAAATATCCCATGTCCAAGGTATGATGGCGGATCGTCAACCACACCAGCCTCAGGAAACTTACTTTCATGCAACGGAGCAGAAAATCCTATTGTGAGGCTATTTGGTGTCAAACACAAACCCGAAGACTTCTGGAAAGAAGAACGTTCTCGAGCATGCTACAATCTTAAGAAGGACTGCAGCAAATGTCGCGATGAATGCACAGTCCGTGCCCGAGAGAACCCGATCTGTAATCTTACAAAGAGTAGCGTCAATGCAGATTCCAAGCAGGAGTTCGGGGAACACTTTGAGTATTGCTTTGATTGCTGTTTTGAAAAGAACTGCATTTGTCCGAGGTGTGCGTGTACTCAGTACAATGCTTCATGCATTGATTCACAGTTGACTTGTGTTGGAACTAAACAGTTTACCATCCCCAACACCCCTGTCTTTCCCGAAAGAGGATTGTTCAAGTGTCACGTGACGCTGGCTAAAGGTCCCGTATTCGAGCTCGAGACAGCACTGTGGAAAGATGGAAAGCTACTGAGAAGAACTGAGAAAAATGTTAGGAACTATAGCAAAAGGTCTGTCAGAGAAACAACAAGCTTTGATTATGGATACATGATCTTCAAACATCCATCCCTAATCAGATACGACACAAATAAGATCATTATGATAAGTGGAAAGGCTGGAGAGTCGAACTTTGATGTAGGATGGTATAAAACCGAGCAGGAACTGGAATCCCCGAATCCTGCCAGCGTGCTCTCCTTTCAGCCAACAGAGCCGTTTAAAACTAACAGCAACACTTGGCCAAAGGAAGATTGTCAAGCTTTGGACACTGAAAAATTTGTAATAATCTCACCCAGTGCGTCGACAGACAACGTTGAAACTTTCACCCAGCTTACTGCAAAGATAGCCCACGAACAGAACACTCGGTTGTATAAAGTGTACAATAAGTCCGTTTCGCAGCAGGTCAGTTTTGAGGTACCACCGGAACGCTCCGTCCTGCGACACACCTTTCCAGAAACAGTTATATTCAACGATAGATCGTTTACTGGCAAGCTGTTAAAGAACAGGACTTTCTGGACAATTCGCTTAACTGGACAAGCTAGTTCGTGCCCAGGATTTTTCGTGGTGCGGTTAACGGATCAAGATCGACCCGACGTGGAGGTGTATCATTACGACATAGGTAAGTTAGTCTATTCTTTCCACCCCCCCCCCCCTCCCCCACCCCGCCTTACAACCAGAAGGTACATGTGATTTGACTGCTGTTTTGAAGAGGACTGCATTTGCTCGAGCTGTGCGTGCACTCAATACAACTCTTCATGCATCGATTCTCAGGACATCTAATTAGAACGTTTTAGTGCGTCATATCGCTATTTATACGTTTTGGAGCCTCACAGTATTTTGGTAGCTGTTGCTTGAACATGCAGCATGTTTCATTAGCGTTTACATATTCACAATCCAAAGGACCAGAACATTGTGTTTCTGTTTGGGATAGGTTAGGGTTGCTTACTGGCCGCTGTTTAGGGACATGAGCCCGTGCTCACCGTTCCTCTCCCCCCTCCCTCCGTTACTCCCTCGGGGGTAGGAACGTTGCCAGACCCGAGAGAGCGTTGGAAATTGGACGTAATCGAGAGAGGTGACCGCATAAGAAGCTACAAAAGTATTATTCTATGTGGCTGCTACCGTGACTCTTATGTGGGGTGTTCGTCAGCAGTTCAACTATGAAAAAGGCTTTTATTTATCGGATAATTTGGTTTTATCAACTGGGTTGATATTGTGAATTGGCCACCGTAATGAGATTCGGAAGCTGACGTTTCGAGCGTTAGCCCTTCGTCGTAGCGAATTGAGGAATTATGGGTTTCTGTATATAAACCAAACACAACCCACAATTCATCAATTCGCTCCGACGAAGGGCTAACGATCGAAACGTCAGCTTCCAAATCTCCTTACGGTGGCCAATTCACAATATCAACCCAGTTGATAAAACCAAATTACCTTGTAATACTCCCACCTACCCAGCACCACAGTTTCTTTAGAAACTTCCCCCCTTTATTCGCTTTTATTTATCTACGTTTTAGATGCGATTATTTACTTTAATACATGTATTCATCCACAGCAATAATCAACAAAGACTGCTCATTTAAAGTAGAGTTTCACCTTCCGTCAGGTGGAGACACAAACATGATCGACAAACAGTTTGTTGTTCGCCTTACGGACTCGCGCAAGACGATCAAGCTCATTTTGGTGAGCCCAAGACGAATACCTGAATTCGAAATACCTGACATTGACAACGATTTCGATGTGAAAAAACTTGAAGTTTTGATTCCTTTTGGGGGCGCAGCAGGAGGAATTTTCATCGTGCTAATAGTAATCTTGATCTACGGCTACAAAACACGACCAAAAGATAGCTATCACCGTGACAGAGCCAACGACTTGCATTTTCGGCATGTCTTGTTTGTTGTATGGTTCGTTGGCATGAGACTGGTGAAGAGTTTCCTCTTAACACTGACAGTTCTATTTGTAATACTCACCGCTATTCACTACACGAACGTAAAGACGTTAGAAAAATACAGCTCCTTCCATGAACAGCGAAAGAAACTGGAAGATGATTTCATACAGCAGATGGACACACACAAGGCTCAAGAGATTAATCGACAGTGGACGCTTCTTGGAGAGGGGAAGCTTGTCTGCGACCAGAAGTTAAAAGAACTGAACGCGTTTTTGGAAAGTCATTTCAAGACCATGCTAGAAAGACAACTGGAGGAAATGAGGCGGAAGAATGTCATTCTTGCCGCTGAGAAGCGTATTAAAAAACAGTTTAATGCCACGAAAGCGAAGTTTGAAAGAGAGAGAAAGCGTCTGAACCGGGAAATGGAAGCTTATAGTAATGAAATTAATTCTAGGATTTCTCAAATTCAGAGAAAAATAGAGGGAAGCTTTTGGCTGCAAGCTGCCAAGGGGCTCTACAATTTTTTGGACGGTCTTGCAAAAGTTTTTGGCAATGGCATTGGAAAGCCGTTTATACGCTGGGTTGGGCTGTCAGTGAGTTTTCCCAGCATTGATGTAAATCTACCCTCGTTTGATGACATTCTCGGTGATTTTAGCAGCGGTTATTTGCTAATTCCTCAGACAGGCTTACCGGACACGAACTTTTCCTTATGGAAACGAGATTTTCAGACAGACATAAAAATAAATATCAATCAAATTTCGGTTCCAGACTTGAACATATCTCGTACGTTAAGTAAGGAGAGAGCCCAAGAATTGCTGGCTTTGGAATGGATCGTGCAGTTGTACAGAACCGGCGTGGTTACCACTATTTTGATCATTTTGGACTTTTTGTGGTTTGTTTATCGACATAGCAGGACGTACCAGTTAGCTGTTGTGCTCATTCACGGCTTTCCGAAAGTTTACAAACTGGAAAAGATACAGAAAAAGGAGGAAGAGACAGAAGAAAAGAAAAGGAAAAAAGAAGAGAAAAAAGCAAACAAGAAGAAAGAAGAGAACCAGAGAGTCGATGCCTCAGGTGAAGAAACCAAATCAGATGAATCCAGAACCAGCAAAGTGATTGGTTATGGCTTGAATGGTCTCGACGGGCTAAATGCAGTATTTCTCAAGTTTCTGATCAAGCTCAAGGAACTTAATTACCAGGTATCCGAGCTTTTGTTTCGTATTTGTATTTGTAATAACTACTTCTAAAAAAATTGTCCGATAGACGTATAACGGTGATGGCAGCCACGTGACAGTCCAAATTGGTCGAGCTGTAAATTACAGATCTGGGAATACTCAAAATGAAGGGGTGAGGGGTTGAGCGAAGTGGGGCCACTCGAAAAAATGTTCCTCAAAACGGGGAATAAACAACTCCCACCCCGCCCAACTTGGGAAAGTTCATGACCTCAAAACCCACTGAACGCCATAAATAGATCGAAATGATTCAAAGAAACGGGCGATTGAGCATGATCACCCTCGGTTCGCCTAGTTACTCTTCTTACAAAAGAGCCAAGAATCACTCCATTCAGTCGATGAATTCCCTCGAGGACCATTGTCAAATGCAGCTCTATTTCTAGTGTTTAGATCCGTCACTTTTATTTTGTATAGTGCGACCATTTGAGTTATACGTCAATCCTTTCATGCGTTACTTGGAAAATGAAATTTGAAACCTTGTAGTTAAGCTCTCTTGGGGGGGGGGAATCATATTGTCATCGTTGTTGATATTTTGTTCTTTGAAAAGAGTGGTTTTTAACCTAGGCATGTCGTGACACAGTACATAAAAACGTTTATCAGTAATGTTGATGAAAACCTGTTGTAATTCTTTTTTTTTTACTTATCGCAGATCAACAATACAAACTTGGTACCCATGTGCGTACTGTCGGTGATTGGCATTCTGTCCGTATATGTCGTCATAGTAACCGCCAAACACTCCTTGAACGTGGAAACCTTGGACGTGGTTGGATATTTCGATCTCAAGATGGCGCCTCTGCTGACCATGAGAAAGATTGTCAACACAAGAATAACATCCAATGCGTTTCTGGTGAACGATGTTCATATTCCTTACCACAAAAATAGGTATTATATAATGAGTCATATTCTTGCATTTTGATTGGTTCTTACTTATGATCAATTGGAGGATAGACAAAGAGATGACGTTATCAAATGATAAAACCTTATCACATAACGAAATTTAAACCCTTGTCTAGGACAAGTAGATGAAACATTAATGGATTCGATCTGATTATTTCGTTTCCAGAGTAAATTCCAGGATAGCGTTTTACAGGAAACAAGCTAAAATGTACCAGGCATATCAATGCGCAAAAGCTGATCTGTATAACGAGGAGTACTGCTCGTGGGTCGAGGAGCCTGGGACGAGCTGCGAAGGTGTAGGTCCCTATAACCAAGACTTCCTCAGCAACTTGACGCAATTTGAATGTGACTTAGAACCAATCATACCTCAACGGTGAGTACTGTTAACGTGCTTTAAAAGCTCTCTATTTTGATTGGTAGAAAAGTTACAGAATTTGTCGGATGAATAAACACCATGCAATTCCCACCCACCGGGTCAAACGTAAAAAGGGGTAGATTCTTAGGGTAATACTCAGTAAAAATATCTAAGAAAACCTTAACATGAACAACCTTGCAAGAGAGTGATTCTTTGCAAAGCTCAGCGGTTAGGGAGGAAGGTCATGGGTACGAATCCTTCCTCCGGCTCGAGATTGTTTGGTTGTCACGCTTTCTACTGGTTTCTTTTGCAGCCCTTATTTGGGGGTCACGCAATGCTTCTCCTTGCCAGTGGTGAGAGGCGTTGCGTGACGAACCTAATAGTGGTTGCGAAGGAGACTACCTTACGTTGCTACATGCTGAAGATTATATCTTGCGTCTTCCGCCAGAAATTTCTTGTTGATGTTATTTCTGTATCTCTTTTAGATTCACTAAATTTGATCGCTTTCGCTACAAAGACGTCCACAAAAAGGCAATTGCTCCCTACGTTGCTGCTCTTCGAGGCCTCATTCTCAACACATTCTACATGTTGTTAATCGTAATTGGAATTTTCATCATTTTTCAAATCTTGGGGATGGCAGTGTTCATGCTGCTCAAGAAATTCGACCTCGTGCGTCAAGTCAAGCACTATCAAACAAACCAAGATCTCAAGAAAGAGTTAACTCTGCCCCACTGTATGAAGTATCCTTCTAATGAAAAAATTATTAGACGCGTGGGACCTCTTCAAATGTCCGAGGACATGAAAGAGAAATTTGGTCCCAGCATCCATGAAGGAAAAAGTCTACAGTGGGTCAAGTAATAAAGTGGACGATAAATGGAATATCACATCTCGTGTATGTAGTATATCCCATTGGTTTTCCATTTACTGTTGTGAAGCCAACACTAATGTAATCCTATGACAGCTCTTTACAACGCGCTTAAACTGCGCACAGATAAACGAATAAATAGCAGGAAAAACGTGCCAGGCGTGGAAAGGCTGAGCAACCAAAATCTCTTTTGTCATCATGATGGAACAAGTAAGCAATTTCGATGCGATTTTTTAGCTAGCTAGTCAAATTTCCATTTTGATCAAGTAAGAGAGCTAAATAAACACAAAAGAAATCAATCTGGTGTCGAAAGTAATCGCAAATTTCTTTGGTTTTGCTACTTGAACAGCAACATTAATTTATACCACAAAGAAATAAAAGTAATACGCTAGTTTTGAACTTATAAATAAGGTATTAGCTGCCTGTAACAACCTTAACGACTAAGAAAATTAGGCTGCTATGAAATACAATGAAGAAAAAATTACGGTCATGTATATTAAATATAAAGCAAAGGTAACCGAAGAATAGAAATATAGATAAATATATACAACAAAATTACAAACTAACATTACACCAGGACAGGAAGGAGAAGAAAAAAGAAAATAGTAATAATTCTTACAAAAAAACGATGATATTTACAGCACAAGAATAGTGGCAAGCAATAGTAAAACTATTTACAATGTAATATAGATTGAATATTGGGAAGAAAAATAATAAATGTATGTCAACATGACTGTATGATTTTCCTTTTTAAGGTTTTTACTTCGCTCTGTGATTGGTTTAAAAATCTCCTCGTCACCAACTCGATCAAACAATCAGATACAAAACCACAAAAATAACGACTCGGTCGCTCGCGTTGATTTTCCCGCGCTTGGCGATGGTTATGTGTATTTGCTCTGATTTTCATTGATTGTGTTGTTTACGTTTGATTGGCAGTTGTGCAGTGGTTGCTTTGGTAATTCACGACACGCTATTGAAAACTGCCCCACTGATGCATTCAGTCAAAAACTGTAGCATCCGCATGTAATTAATGCAATATTGTTCCTTTTAACTTTGTGGCCAAGCACAAAGTTGACGACATTTATTGTACAATATTATTTTATGATATTATGATGATATTGTTTTATTGTACAATATTATTTTAAAATATTTTTTAAAAAACATTTTTATATTGAATATGTTTTCCATGTTTCCTAAGAGTTGTTCTTGCCGATATAGATTATGTTAGTTAGTTAGTTAGTTAGTTACTTAGTTAGTTAGTTCGTAAGTTCATATCATGAGGATTTATTAGTCTTAGTTTTTATTCTGATTTTTACAGCTTAGTTATTTTATTAGTTAGCAAGATATTTTCAAGCGCTATTGGATAGCGATAAAAATAGCGCTATATAAATAAATTATTACTATTATTTGTTACCAAAGTTGTCGTTCATAGATTTTCCGATTGCTTACTTCTTGTAATATTTAAAAGGGATATTCGAGAGATAACTCTTTTTATTGTATCGACGACACGCGCTCTTTAGGGGAAAATACAATACTTGTAAAATTCACAAAAAAATTACATCCGGTATTCGAGTAATGCATTTTCCTCATCTTCACTAGGGAGCAATTTTAGTCTCATACTGACCCAGCCGTAGCTAATGATTTCCTTCCACGTCATGAAACTGAGTTCTTGGCAAAGGTGATTCAACTTTTATCGATTAAAAAGGAGGAATGGACTGCAAGCAGTTTTAGTAATCCTTTTGACCGGGTTTTGGGCATTTTTGGCTTTGCTGCCCGCGACAATTAGACTCTCTTCCAGCCCAGTTTCCCAGCTGTTTTTAGCGGAGCTCCGGCTCCAAATAATAGGTCGACAGAGACATGCAGCCGTGGTTAACCGTGTACTTCTTTGATATTGGACAACCATGTTATGATCAAAACAAGGTATCTGCTGACCAGTATCACGTGACCCTATCGCGGGCTCAAGTGTACAGCTCATTGAGGTCACGCGTTTTCTTTTAAGTTGACCGCTGACCAAATGCTGGTTTTCGATTGAATTGCGGGCTTATGTCAGGTTAAGTTGTTGAAAACAGGGCAGGATTGTTCGGAAGCCTGGTAAGCCCAGGATTAAAATTTATTCGAATTATAACTTTTTCTTCTATACAAATGATTTTTTGCTGCTTTGTTTTGAGTACATGGCGATTGTAAAACTCAAAACAGAAAGTCAAACAGTAAACAGAAAATCTCACCGCAAAGTTACAAAACTCAATTCAACATTCTACCTTTTCCCCGGGTTAGCTCAATCGGGCACTGAACGAGCCGGCCAAGGAGCTACGCTTTTAGGCTGGCCTAAATCTATATATTAATGTTGTCACGCAACACTTTGGGAGGAGCGTTGCGTGATAACACTAAAACGGCTGCGAGGGAGACTACGCGACAATTGGCTAAAGGGCAGATCGCACAAAACCCAAATTGACGTTAATGTGATCAGTACCAGTTTCAAACTTAGTGAATACACTGAAACCGCCGACCGCTCCTCCTCATCCCCCTCCTCCTCATCCCCCTCCCCTTATCAATCCTCCCCCTTTCGTTCTTTAACCTATATTTATCGTATGTTTCTGAAGGATATCGGCGATGCCTACGCGGAACACACCCATTTCTTTCCTACCAAAGCTGATGGTAGGATGGGGTTTACTGTTGGAAAAAGAGAAGTGAAATTCGATACTTTTGGGAACTTAACTGGATCAGGAGTATGCATTTTTAACACTGTTAATCTAGTTTTCACTCAGTGTACTGTATGTTAACATTCACAGAAATATGGTAAGCCGTATGCTATCGCCGGCATCGTTTGAAGAAAATTACAACGACAACGGGAAATTTGCTAAACAACAACGTGATATGGCTACGTTCTGCATTGTCTGGAGAACGTGAGGCAACTGAACTACTCCGCCCAATTTTTAAGTTTAACGCTGCAACCCACGACGGTAACGGCAACGAAAACTTCACCAAACAGAAGTTTTAATAGGCATGATCATAAAAATTACGATTTCTTCGACTGTGATTGGTTTAAAAAACTCCTATTTTCCACTGCTGAATTCACTTCCCCAGTTTTTAGTTTAAATCAACCAATCACAACCTCGGTCTCAATCACCAACAATTGACGCCTCTTTTGTCAGTCTTTTAATGCAAATTTTCTTTTTCTTTCATAGCTTGGCTAGTCTTATTTTCTCGGAAATTGTAATTTTTATAATTAATTGGTAATAAGACTTCGTGTCGTCCAATTCGGTCTGTAACACACCTTATTCCAAAATGGCGGCCATTTTAGTTTTCTTCAGGAAACAAAAGATTTCTAAAATGGCAGCCATTTTGGAATAAGGTGTATAGGCCTTTTGCAATAGTTAGCATTAAATAACATCGGGTGAGGTGGATTTAGTGACCAGCGGTTAGGGTTAGGGTTAGAGGTTTTGTGAGAATTGTTATATTGCGGGCGAAGAAAACTATTTCACTCCTGGCTCCTGGTGTTATCGAATGCTGACCTTTTGTAACAAACGATCACATGGTACAAAATCCGCCATGCTGGAGAGCAAGCTCGTTATTATTCCCGCACTGGGACATTAAATCAAAGGCCAGTCAAGCTTGACTGGTTGAGGTCTCTTTGTTTTAACCGTCCCAGTGCGGGAATAATAATGAGCTTGCCCACCAGCATGGCGGATTTTGTTCCATGTGATAGTTTGCTGCAAAAGGCCTATTAATACTCGTGATAAACAAACATGGCTCCCGCTGTGCGGTCGTCCGATTTTGTTATCACTCCTATGATTATAGACCGAATTGGACTCAGTTCTATTACTAATACAAACATTGACTGTCCAGGTGCGTTCTAAATCTTAAGTTGTACCTTTCGTTCTCCACCCTCTGTAAACAACGTACAGCATTAAATGTCCAAGTTCTCCGTAGTTTATTAAAAGGAAACATCATCTTAAATTTAGCGCGACTGGTCGCAGGGACTAGTCCCCTCGTGTGTGCCGACCTTTAAGCCCCTTCAGAGTGGCTGAAAATACACTTCAAACGCTTGGAGCCCTTCAGTCAGAGTGGCTAAAAAGCTTAAAAGCAGCTCAAAACCGCTCAAAGGCAGCTCAAAAGCAGCTTAAAAAGCCGTTCAAAACTAGTTCTAAAGCAGACTAAAAGCAGCTCAAAATCAGTTCTAAAGCGCTCGGTAGCTCAAAAGGCAGCTTAAAAAGCTGTTCAAAATCTGCTTAGAAGGAAGTTCAAAATCAGCCTCAAACGCAATTAAAAGCAGCTAAGAACTCAAAAGCACTTCAACAGCAACTCAAAACCTGCTTAAAAAAGACTGAAAACCAGCTTAAAAGCCGCTTTGTAAAGCAGCTTTGGAAGCAGCTCAAAATCTGTTCTAAAGCAACTCAAAGGCAGCTCAAATGCAGTTCAAAGGTAGATTAAAAGCCGCTTAAATGCAGTTCAAAAGCCGCCGCCTAAAACGCAGTTGAAAAGAAGTTCAAAAGCCGCCTAAAATGCAGTTCAAGAGCAGTTCAAAGTAATGTATAAAACACGAGTGTTTCATCAGGATATCCCAACACCGAATGGGGAGTTGAGAATACGACGCACAGCGGAGTATTTTTGACGAAATTCGAGGTGTTTGGATAGCTGATGAAACACCGTCTCAAGTGTTTGATATGTCTTCTCAATCGAAACAAAAACTAAGGAGTAAACGGAGAAGTAAAATCGCCAAAATCTATGCTAATTAAGACCGCGCATCAAAACTTCAAGGTTGTGATTTTCTCCGTTTTACTTGATGATTTATTAATGATTTTGAGAAATGTAGGCTTTCTAAAATTAAGATATATGGTCCGAATATTAAAGTGTTCGACTTCCTAAGTACTGCATCATTCTATGCAGACGTTGTGAAAATATTTAACCGAAATTAAGCACCCTCCATCAAAAAAGTTTCACTTTCTCTGTTCATGACACATAGAAACCTCGATGGGGGACGTTTCTGCAATATCCACGTTTCGTTGCTAAGATCGATTGTTATTACTCGAGCCCCAACTCGAGTTAGGGGTGTTGGAATTAAGGTTACTTATTTTCCTTTTCCCGCCCCGCTCTACGTTTTTTCGCCTCCTTCATCTCTTTTCCTGTCTTTTTTTAATTAACGGCTAACGATTTGGTTTTACTCTTCCGCCAAGATTAACTAATATTCTTCAGAGGTTGATTAGAAGAAAGTGGGGTCTCTTGATACCAAGCCAACTTAGTTCAATTAAAAGCATCATCTGACTGTGATCGCTTCAGTTCTATTTAATAACTTATTAACTGCTTCTTTCTAAAGTTTTGGATTATTTTTATCCATATCTGTAGAACAAGAAACTACAGGACGTGGGTTGTCATGGGTTCTGAGCAGTTCTTTGTCCCAAAACAAGTCAGTGTTTATATCATAAAAGTGACAAACGAAAGTATCTATGCTCTGTAATAGACCCTTCTCCAAAATGGCGGCCGAAAATTCAAACAAGTCAAAATTAATAACGTATACCAGCACTAGAAAGAACATCTTTACATTAGTAACCCTGCAAAGTTTCAGCATTTCAGGTGTAATATCAGCTGAGAAAATGTAAGTTGAAAATTGAAAAATTTACAGACGTTTGTATGACTGGGGGTATAATGCATTTTTCAATTTTCAACATATATATTTTCTCAGCTGATATTATACCTGGGATGCTGAAACTTTACAGGGTTACCAAAGTAAAGGTGTTCTTTCTGGTGCTGGTATATGTTTTTAATTTCAGCGTATTTGAACCTATTTGAAATTGGCTACCATTTTGGAGAAGGGTCTTTTATCCAGTGTATTGATCTTGTGCGAAGTCGATTCTCTTATGACGTGTTCACGTTTTCTTTAGACTCTGTAATGAAAATATTAGGAATTTTCAATTTCTTAGCTCCGTTGTCTTTCTCAGCCGTGCTGCTGCCATCTTGCTGGTCATCAGATTCCGGGGTTTTTAAATAAAACTGTTCCATAACTTCTGGAGGTAGTGTCTTGTATACGTGTATCTGCTTGACGCGAACCATTCCTCTTGACTTAAGGAAGAGAAACACAACGTAAGTCAAAAAAGCAATTATAACTACCAACAATACCACCGCCAGAATAAAATAAATTGTCTCCAAGACGATGTTGCGGACGGCGTCGACAAACCGTTTGGATTCACGCTTGAGTCGTTGACGGTACGCTTCACCGTCGTAACCTTCGTAGTGTCTTCCTTCCAACTTTGGAATGATACAAGACGGTAGATTAAATTCCAAGAGCGACGCCTCTTCCCAGGAGCATTTATTTGCGTCATTCTCTAGAGAGCAGAGTTGTTGGTTTAGTCGTTCCATGCGTTCTTGCTGTTCTCTGTTGAAGTCTTGGATCATTCTTCTGTTTTCAGTTATGGCATCGTTCATCGATTCCTTGTACTGCTGCATTGCATCGTTGTTGATGAAATCGACCTGGTCATCGATAGCGAGGTTGGTAAAGCGGTAGTCGGTGTCAAGGCGAAACGAGATCATTTCATAGCCTCCCAGTTCTTCAATAATGGTCACGTTCATGACATTGTAAACTAAAACAATCACTAGATATATAATAGCGGCGGAGGCAGCAGTTATAATGCACATTGGCAGAAGATTTGTACGCATTATTCGCTTGTGAAGACTCTTGCAAAAGGCGATGAATTTCGAGAACTTATCGGCAAGAAAATCTAAGATTCTTCGGACAAGTTTAGCAGCTCTTTCCTTTACAGTTGGTGGTTTCTTTTCAAATTCGTCGTCATCGTGATTCACAATCTCCTCGAATCCTTGGATTAATTTGAAAGCGATTCGATAAGTCTTCGATCCTCGATATATCAAAAGCAGGATATCGATGACAAGCAATACGCCCAAAATGGCTTTCTTGGTGACAATGAACACTTCGGCATCGTGCACGCTGGTGTGATTTTTAAAATTTCCTTCCCTTTCGAGTAATTCCTCCCTCTGGACATCGATCGTTTCTTCCGTGATGTCTCCTTTTTCAATGTTATAATAGGATCCACGGTGAGCGGACTCAATAATGGAAGACCTGTTGGCATTGGAAATGTTTAAAATGCCATCTAAGTCATCACTGTCTTCGTACACAATGCGCTCAGAGAAGATTTCGGAATCTGTTTCGTTGTTGTCGGAGTCTAATTGAGAGCTATTGGAAGCAAAGAAATCACTGATGTTCCCCACAAAGCAATTGGCGTTAGCTATTTCCCACTCTATGGACACTTCTTGCAACTTTCGGATCCCAGATTTAACTTGTTCCTTTGCAGACTTTATCATGTACCTCAATGGACACATGAGTATAGTGCTCAAAGGATGTTCAGGCGTACCTCCGGTTCTGAGAACCTCGCTAAAATCCGCCAAGCCATCTTTTGCATATTGAAGCTTAGAAACAATGTTATTTTTTGCTTCGTCAAGTTTGTCTTTGTCGAGAGCACCAACAAAGTCAAGAAAGCCAATGAAGGAATTCTCGGTAATGCTTCGTTTTCCTCTGGTAGAAAACTCACTTTGGCTTTCCCATGTGAGCTTCATTGCTGCCTGGTCTTTGGGGCGATCTTGTTTTCGCGGATACCCGTTACTTGTAGGGATCTCTCTCTTTTTCCGTGATACTGCTTCGTTTATTTTATAAGCCGCTCTTGGTAGAGCAAACCACCGATTGTCGAACACTCTCCTTCCATAGTTCTTCAAGCCCTCTTCGGTTTCCTGCAGTTTTCGTCTAGTGGCCGCTCGGAATTCTTTTATTCGCTCGTTAATGTCTTTCTTTACTTTCTCCACTTTCTCAGTTACTTTGTTGATAATTTTCTTGCTCAACTTATTGAACATTTTCAAATGGTTTTCCTGGATTAAGCAAGTCATGTTGAGCCTCATCCACTGCAGCTGTTGCCCCATGAAGTAATCACAAGACCTTTGAATGTCTTCACTAGAGTCCAGAACACGCTTGTTTTCGTTTTCACGATGCTGATCCATTCCTAGAGCCATGGCGTTGCTTTCGTCAATTTTGCTTTGTACAAAGTCTTGGTATTCCCGGATGATGTTCATGTTATCGGCATGCAGAAGGGTCAGAATTACAAACGCCATCGAGAACGTAAATATCACACTGTAGACTACTCTTACAACGACGAAAAGTATGACTAGGATGAGATGCCTTCTTTCTAGTCTATTTTCCTCTTTGGGTCTCCCCTTCTTTTTCCTGTCTCCAGCTTTATTTGTTGTTACGTCCTTGTTGTTGACATATTTCCACCCTGAGTTGCCATCCTTTGGAGCATCATTGGGTTTGTGGGTAACTTGTGCATATACTATTAACGAGAACAAAACTAGTATCACACAGCCTGTCACTACAAAAAGTGGCATTAGAGTTATCCATGGATTTGGTTTATCGTCTTGGCTTTTTTTTACTAGTTGCTTCAATGTTCTTGCGCCTTTGTCGACGACAGCCATATGAAGGTGCAGTTTCTGTTTAGCATTAGATAAACGCACACTAAACAACCTCTCCTTGTCTTGCAATCCCTTCCTTGGAACATGAATATCCACGTCAAAACTAGTTTCGGGGCAAAGAATCACCACATCCTGCTGAAGGACTAGAACACTGTCAACTTCATCGATGACCTCAAGAGTGAAGAAACCAGGACAGCTTGTCAATAATCCGTTTACTTTAATATTCCAAGAAGTGCTGGTTCGTGACAAACTGCTTTTAAAGGTCTCGTCATTGCGTATGCTCCCATTTGTTAAGACATACTTCAAGATCGATTCTTTTTCTGAAATGCTTACAGTCATCGTAGGTGTGAGCTGGGAATCTTGTACGTGATATGCAAACTCGCCTCCTGATTGAACTCCGAGATGTTCTACGTTCACAGGACGTAGATCAAGAAAGGGTTTCCGAACGCTGCTTGACCAAACAGAGAGTCTGTTACAGTTAGTACTGTCGTTCCAAGATCTTGTGGTTATTGAAAATGGTGTCTTTGTTTGCACCTCAATTGTGTTCTTCCCGTTGGCATTTCCTAATGTTGAGTTTTTGTCGTCCAGGGCAGATACACTGTACTTATACGGCCCCTTTTCAGATGATCTCTGGCCTCGAAGATACAGTGGAGAAGAAATATCGAAATTTGCATAGTGCGATACTTCTAAAGAGTCTAAGCGATTTGTTCCTCGTTCTATCATCGAATATGGGTGATCACTTGCTGTCGGGGTCTTTACCGTTTTGGAGATCCAGTCCGAGCTGAAACGTCCACTGTGGTGCTGAACTTTGTATCTCAGTGTATACAATGTCTTGGGGACCTTGTATTCAAGATAGCAGTTGAACTGCAGGTTCAAGTTGCTTGGTTTGTTCATTACCAAAGTAAACCGGCTGGTGTCCCCTTTGGCGCACCTCTTTGGTATTTGAATACAGTTTGGCTCTCTGTAGAAATTTGAGCAGAGGCCCAAACAGTCTCTATAACAGCAGGAACATGAGCTATCTGCCTTGCTATTAGATTGGCCGCAATGGGAACAACTATCCCTACATATTCTGCAAATTCGATATGCTTCTGCGCAAAATGCAGTTAGAAATGACTGTAACGGGCTGTCAAAGAAGGCATCTTTCTTTATACCAAATATGTCAGTCACAATACTTGTGTAGTTTGTACAATAAAGTTTGCTTGGGTCCTTTTTGAGGATGCAGTCTTTCTGGTCAGGCTTGGAGCAGATGATGGACGTCCTTGCCGTGTCGCAAGCGTCGTTCAAGGATCTATAGTGGTACATTTCGCCTGGTGCTACTCCAATTGGGCAAAGTTGTCTTGAGTGCTGGAAACACTTGGCTGGGTACACTTTTGTCTGCCGATCACGTTGTAAGTCATGTTTAATGGTGTAGTGGTTTGGGGCTGGGTACCGACAATGTTGACTGAACACCTCTGGAAAGCCAGGTACACTGGCAAATTCAATATTTTCGCCATTTGACCGCCATGCATCATAATCTGTATATTTTGGAAGCAAGTTAACTTGCTCAATTTCCACGTCTACATAAAAGCTAGAGTTTCGATCCAACCGTGTACGGTTTGGCAAATCTGCTTTCAGGAAGAATGTTTCTCTTGTGCTGTTTAACTGAAGGCGGTCTTCAAGAAGAACCAAGTCTTGTGCTGGTTTTAGAAAAATGAGCTTGGAACCCGTTCGCACTGATGAAAGGAAAAAAAAGAACTAATTAGGGACCGAAGTGAGAGTACAATATCTAATGACAATGTATTATCAAATGATGTTTAGAGCTGTATAGAGGGAGCTATTGTATTGGACTGTTATCTGAAAATAAGAACTGGTCCAAACAGGGCGTACAGTGAGAAGTAGTGATTTCGGAGGATACTTCCGGCGGGATTTATATGCACAGGCTCTTCCCTAAGGTCCGACTAAACTCCTACATGTTTGTGTTTGGTTTGTATATCATTTTAACAGAAAAGGAAACCGATCATATAATAGACCTTCCGTAAAAAATGATACCATTTTTATATTCCTATAATGGAAACACTGAATCTCTGAAATCAACGCACTTAGTGAACAACATCCTCAAAGAACAGCAAATGCTACAAATAGAGATGTTGTTTGGTTTTGGTTTGACAAATTTGTCAGACATTGAAAGACGCTTTTCTACTGGCTCCAACTCTGGAAAACCCTACGTATTTATATACCTCCAGGTTCACAATGGTAGCAATCCTCCCCCAGCCACACCCCTTAACAACAATATCTCCGGCCAAGGGAGTTGTCATTCAGTTATTCCAGTAGACTGCAATCACAATCGCTGTTTCTTTCATATCTCCTGGGGTTATTCTAGAGCTACTAGCAATTTTATACTTGAAGATTCTTACCTTCAAGTGGGCTTCTATCACTGAAGGCCTTGCTTAGTGTTAAAGGCTTTGAAATATCTGCAATGAAAATTATTCCAACGAGCAGTCAAGTGAAATATCATATTCACTACTTGCACAATACCATAATGCACCTCTTTAACCCCCCCAAAATTTTGCATACTCATTGTTTCCAATTTCTCCTGGGACATGAACATCTCCCAAGAGTAATCTACAACAATGCCTATGCAAATTTTTGGGGGGTAAAAGAGGTGTATTATGGGATTTGTGCAAGTAGAGAATAACAGGTTTTCTACATCCTAAGTGGGCACGCCTTATCTTATACGCAATGCCAGGCCCGTGGTAAGTAGGCAAGCAATAAATGCGCGTTAAAACTAAATGAAAAACTCGGATCGTGTCGATCAACTGCCAAAAATTAGTATAACAACAGTCACATGAACTTAGTAGCAAGATCTGAATTGTGAGTCGTGGCAAAAGAGCATGAGACTGAAATGATATTATTGTGACTGACCAGAATATGCACGATCTCAGTTGCACGAGCTTACAACAAATTATACTACTGCTGGTTTTGTGAAAACGTAATATAACAGCAATTATTATACATTGAAGTCACCATCTGTCTTCTCATTGGCTAAAAGCCTGCAGTTAATTCTGGGAAACAGCCCAACCTACAGATTATTCACTAATCTGTACCTACAGATTAGTGATATCCGGATTAGTCAAGGTCCCGGTTAGTGTTATCAACACTTACCTCGACCTTGATTATTCCGGATATCACAAAAACCTCATCCAATAAATGTTTATAATCACTCACTCACGCACTCAATCTCGTAGTGCCCAGTGGCACATAGGGCCTCCACAGAACTCTCTAGTAAAAAATCTTTTCTTTCTTACCGACACATTTTCGGTCAAAAGTTAATCCACAACCATAAGCTTGGTATGTCGCCTTGTTGCATTTAGGGCTGCATGCTGTAATTTAAAGAAATAGTCCCATTTGAATTTTCACGAGCATAACCAAGTGATTTATTACTTAATTAATAAGCAGTTATTAGTGGTTAATACCCTTACAAAACGTCCTAGATAGTGGAGGTGACTTAAAAATGTCAGAATTTTAATTACCTGTGCAAACTCGGTCATGAGTTCTTGTACATGATTCCGACTGGTAGAAATTTTCAGGGCATGGTTTGGTGCTGCAGGCTAAAAAGGAAAGATACATGTGATTGGACTTAATTTCCTTGCAATAGCGTAGTTTTAAGTAGATTCTTATAAATTGCTGTTCCGTAGATTGCTGTCCTCCACCTGGACTCTTTTGACATTTTAGCTCAGACGACCCAAAAACATTAAGATCTCCGAGGATTTCCATTTCGAAGCTAGATTCCCGAATATTCGTGACGACACTCGAACACTATGGGAGGGTTTCCGGGACCTTCGGGTTTAATTTGGGTGACAACTGCGAATTAGGCGTTAATTCATGCAGGACTCTTGTATTCTTCACTAATTTACCTTTGCATGTGATTCCGTCTCCCCAATAGCCATCATTGCACGTACATATAAAACCACCAATGGTGTTGTTGCACGTGGATTGCACGTGACAGTTATGTTTCTTGCTTGTGCATTCGTCAATATCTATTAGATAGTTCAGATATAAAAAAACATCAGATCAGAGAAACTGGAAAAAGAGCAACGGTTTAAAGGAAACAGATAGGTATATAAAAAACGAATAGAAAAATAGTTTATTAATTTATTATTTTAACACTTACATTTTAGCGCTCGTATTTATATATATTTTATCGTCAGACAAAAAAATTGTACTTATGTTATGTATATTTCATTCACTTTTTCTACAACTTGAAAATGTTCTCAGGGAGATCGAAACATCGTTTTTATCGCTATTTTTTATTCTGAAATATTGTTTCGAAAAAACTGCTTTTAAGTAGTGAAAGTTGGTGAAAAAATTAAAACCATTTTAACTTTGAAGCCGAGAAAATTGGAAGTTTCCAACATACTCTCTTTTCATTCTCAGATATCCTCAATGACAGTTATTTGTTATCATGAATTTTGATGTATTTATCAGGTAGGCAATTGGCTAGACAGATTTCCATCAATGTATGATTTTGTTTTCAAGTTAACGGAAACAAACAACAGGATAGTGTTTGTACATACCATGGCAGCTTCCAGCTAGCATCTTGTAGCCTCTCATACACAGGCATTCCTTTGATTGTTCATCACATCCGAATTCGCAGGCGATAGAGCACTTATCAAGGGAAGATACTTTGTGTGAAACTGGAGATACAGCTAAACAAAGCAATCATATATAAAACAAAACAGAATTTTAAAAGCTTCCGTGCCATTGAAGAAATGTTCTTACCGTTTTTTAATGACTGTCAAAATCGGTTTCATGGTTGCATTGGTTTTTCGTTTAGTGAAGCTTCTATTACTCGATAAAAGGTGTAACCTGCGAAAACAGCTGTCCTCCTTCGCTCCCGGCTTTGGTGGCGTTTCACGCAAAACGCCACTCGGGCTGGGAGCGAAGAAGGACGGCTGTTTTCGCAGGCTATAAAAGGTGCTAAAGACGATTTCCTCGGTTAGAGCAAAGGCCCTCCAAAGTCATGTACATAGTGGTCATAAAGAAAACTGGCAGCTTGTAACTAATAAACACTTCTTTAACTTTTACAACTGAATTTATGTGAGTTTAGTTTTGTTTTGTTTCGAGTTCATGCGTGGATAAAGAGTCTCACCAAATTGTTGAAAATGTTGTACATCCAACCCTGCAGACAGTAACAACCTTCCATGAAAATATCTATTAAAGAAAATCTTTGAACCATTCTTGATAAAGCTGCTGGCTGGTACGGTGATAACGATCTTTGCTGAAGGAGTACTGTTCGTCGCCAAGGCAACAGCAATCAAAGTAAGTACTATGAAAGCGGCTCGCGCAGACAGGAAGGCAGAGGATTGGCCACGAGGAGTTCTGGAGGGTCGGAGAGAATCACGTCTTTTTCCTTCCAAGTTCAAGATTAAGGATGTTGAATCTGCGATGAGATCATTTTAGTTAAATCAAATACACACATTCAGATGACTACCACTGATGTTGCATGAAGAGTACAGCAGAAGTTGTTACTCAAGCCGCCTCCCTACAGTGAAGGCACGCGATAAAAAACACTTTATGTTGCTTGGCGACCTGTCCCAGATCCCATGCATGACTTTTAAGTTTTACACTGACCTGCCACTTTAAGATGACTTTGACTTTTGTTCTTCTTTACTTCTTTTACAGTCTTCTCGGCCTTTTCAGTTTTTACGTCTCCTTTTTCGGCATCGTCGTCTTCTGGTATTAGCCTCTCTAAGGTAGCAATTTTTTCTTTGATAAGGGAAATGTGAGAAAATGGTTTATAAAACAAAAATGTTCAATGACAGTTCAGAAAACAAAAAACTGTTGAAATAAACTACATTACTAAGATGGGTGGTAGTTACAGTGTCTTTTCATTTAGCTTTTGTTTGTTGCACTCAATGTGATTCATGCTAATCCGGAAACGGCACAAAGGTTGGTGGTTTTCTTCAACAAACGTTGATCGTAAGACCAACCGTATTGTTCCGTTTTCTTTCTCACACAACCAACCGTCCGAAAGACTGAAATGATGAACAGTCATATGAGTACACTTTGGATACAGTTTAGTTAGAAGACGAAAGTAAAAAGCCTGTTAAGAACGTGTAAGTGGGTGGTAGCCGCCCCTTAGCAAAAAGCATTCTAACACAAAATTAACTTAAAAGCCAGTACGGTTAAATAAACTGAGAACTTACTTTCAATTAAGCTGCTTCGATTTCTTGGCTGGGGAGAGCTTTTGGCATCTTTTTCATCGGACACATTTTTCTCCTCACTTGGTGGCTTTTCGAATATTGCAATTCTTTCTTTATGGAGAAAAATATACAAGAAACAGTATAAATATGAGACGCAACTAGCTTGAAAAAAGAAAGGTACATCACGGGGGAAGTAAAACATACAACTTAAATCTATAAAGACACTTCGAAAACGAAAAGAAGCTGCTGTTGCTAGAACACTCCGCATTATCTACAACAGAATCAGTAGAGAGTAGCTTGGCCAGTATAACTGAGAAAACGGAATTCGTGATTGAAAGCTAGTATATTTATGCTAACCGTTGTTACTCACTTGCTCTCTCTGTGTATTTAAGTGGTATGTTCAAGCATTGCAGCACAACGCTGCAGATATACTTGCACGCGCGGATGCAAAAAAAATCTCGTCTACTACATTGATTTGTTTTATAACAGTCAAGAAATGAACTCACCAGCTACAACTTTCCCGCAATCTTTCATCTCCAACTCCTGTTCTCTTGCCGCGAACTCGAGCCGTCCCTTTTGTCGTCGCTTTCTGGACACGCATATAATGACGATAATGATGAAGACTGTCAGAGCGGCCCCTGCGCCGGCGAGTCCTCCTATCAATGGCCAGTTAGTTGTTGTTTCGGGTACAATGAACTGCGGTTAGAAACAAGCGCGAACTATTTAGTGTAGTGATCATTTAATGAAATATAATGAAATGCGCACTCATGAGAGTTGATAGAGTGATGACTAATGATTAATTTAAGCTCCAGTCTAATTATGGCAGAACATGCTTCCTAAGGAATCAAACATTCATTTGATGTTTCGCGACAAGACTGAAAAGTCAGAAAAGTCAGTCACACCAGAAAATACCCTTACAAAAGGGTTCTATGTTTTTTTGTTAAACTGATACCAGGCAAGCAAGTTAGCAAAGTCTAAGGTGATTCGCATATAAAACATAGTATAGCTTACCACTTGTATGTCCACAGTAGACGCTCCATCAAGTAGGTTATATTCCACTTTAACGCGTTCAAACTCTTCTTCTTGTGCAGATATATGCACCAACAAGGAAGCATTTTTGCTTTCTTTGAACTCTATATCACCCTGAAAGATTTGGGAAAGCAGGAAACGGTTTCTCATGCTTACTGCCTTGTGATCCGATTAGTTCGCTACAGAAACGGGGAACTTAATTGCGGGATGCGTTCTTCACTGACCGCGCTAAGACTGACTGACTGGCTGACTGGCTGACTGGCTGACTGGCTGACTGGCTGACTGCCTAACTGACTCTGTTCAAATGCCTGGCCGACTGAATAATCGACTGTTTGATCACCCCCGCCCGCCACTTCACTCAGTCGATCACAATTTCTTTCAAAGTTCACTCATAGTTATCATGAATTATCATTAACATCGTTTAGTGTACCTGTGGTCTCTTGCTATAACTGTTGTTAATTATTATTTGTAATACCGTTGGTTTATCAGTGGTCACCGTCACTAGTCATTGTTGTCAATATTTTTGATGTAAAGTGTATATGAAATAATTCATATTTGAACAGTTCAAATATGAATTATTTCATATACACTTTACATCATTTCACTCCTTACGGGAGATATGAACTCATTAAATTGACCTTGCTCCCAATGTGTGGCTTCATAGCTCAGTTGGTAGAGCATCGCACCGGTATCGCGGAGGTCATGGGTTCGAATCCCGTTGAAGCCCTGATTTTTTTCAGGCTTCTTCTTTCCAATTGCTTAAATTGGAAAATTTACTGCGAGGATCATACTTCACTTGCTTCAGTAATTTTATTGTTGCCCTTAGTTTTATTTAGTTATACTTAGCTTAGTTGTGGTTATTCTCTGTAAACATGACCCGCCTAGAATAGCTTTTCCACCCGCGGGCATGTAATCATTGTACTCCTACTTAAAAACGCAGTAAAATGTATATATGTAAATAAAGTTACACTGGCTCCCTCTATTAACGCAGTATTAATTCCATTAATTATGTGGCAGGAAGTTCTGCCCTTGCGTCTTATTCTTGTACTCTTAACACCAAGACGTCAAGATCGTGCATCACTACATTATCAAGACATAACTATGATATACCCATGCTTTACCCCGGAGTATTGAAAACAAGGCGAACAATTTAACGGTATATAACGATAACTTACGTCCAGGTTATTTCTCACGTAAAACACCTTTGGTTCACTGAAGTTGACATTCGCAAGAAAGGGTTCCGCAGGAATCACCTTTTCCTCGATGCTAGCCAGTGTGTCACTCAGGACAGATGCAGTAAGACAAACGAACAATAAGCAGCTGAAATGTATAGTATAATATGTTTTTCATGGGAGTAAATCTAGTTAATGCGTATTAAAATCATACAACTGGAGAGAGGTTTGAACAAAATTACATTCGGCAACTTTGAACTGGGGACCTCGGAATTTAAATACCATTCAACAGGCTGTGGCATTTCACTGTGTTTTTCTATTTTCTGTCGGCGATAACATTTATAAAAGATCACATACCGATTTATGGTGTTTGCAATGTAATTGACAAGAGAGGTAGACAATCTCGACCCCCCCCCCTTAAAATTTGATAGCTAAAGGTTGTCGTGAGTTCTAGACTAGTATTTGACTGATTAGTACTCCCGAATATTAATTTATCAAATGTGTCGTAATGGACGTATAAGACGTACACATTCAAATCCACGGAAGTTAAATTTTAGTGTAGCATGTTACCTGTTCATCGTAACTTCTCCACAAACTTTTTCCTTTGCTGCTAGTTGTCCTTCCTTCCGTGATGATTGAACGTTATTTGTCGTAGAGTGTAGTTTGACTTTCTTGGGTAAATAAAGGTTAAACAAATCTCTCTAAACATCTGAGTGACCTTTCATATTTTTCAATCCGGCGGTGATGTTTCACTTAAATTGCAAAGCAGCTGACTTCTTTCTGTGTTGACTGGAAATGGAGCAAAAGTTACATGCAGTAAGCGTTTATACATGATAATTATAAATTACGTGGGCATGGGGGGATTCCGACGCTAACGTAACGTGACCGGAAATGCTTTTCTTTTTTTCTCCGCGTGCGTGACACGCGCTGACACACACACACGCCTATCAAGTAAGCTGTTTCCTTTTACGGTGTCGCTGACAGTTTTAATATCACTTCCTATATAGGGCAATAGTTATTTTCCGGGATTATAAACTGTGTTGAAAGATGTTCTCTGATTTTTTGGCCAAGCCAATTGAAATGTAAACAAACCGATCATAATTATAATGGTGGCTTTGCTCAATATAATTAAGTGATTCCCATATTAGCCCTGCAGAAAAATTCATGATTACTAAGTTGCCTTCATGCTTCTTTTTTCTGTCCTGTATTTATTAAGGTCTGAAAAACGCTACATTTTGCCATACCTGACATCTCATGACAAGCGTTTGAAAGTTTCAAGGCTCATCAATATATGTTTTTAGTGGCATCATTTCAGTCAGCCCCGTCACGATTTGTCTTCGCGCACGAAACTCGTGATCGCTCGCGAGCCGCGCGATACGCGAGACCACGGCCTTTTTCCGCGGTGGCGAGACACTTTCTCGAAACACGCGATTGTCGTCACGCAGGCAACCTCGTTCCCAGTGTCCTCTTAACAACGTCAGAACAGAGGAGCCAATCAAAATGTCCGATAGTAAGAGCGGCTCAGTTTGAACGAGAAGCCGACTGCCCGCCATTTTATTTTCGTTCGGTGACAACATGGCTTCCGAACATAATAAGTTCCGATTTCCCAGTTTAACAAGCGAAGAAGCTGTGGCAAATTGCAAGTCAATGTTTGGATCACAAGTTGCATTAAGTGTCGATGATCTTATGCGACCGCAGGTATGGTGAACAGTTTAAATTTTGTTTTAACAATGAGGACTCGTGCAGTGGAATCGAACAGCTCATCAGTCAGTACAGATAACAAGCTTATAAGGAAGTAGTTCTTTATATCTTAGCCGTTTGTAGGAATTCAGATAACAACCAAAAGCTACATAATTGAATGATCATAGGCAAGAAAAGCCAAGCTTCTGTGCTCATCGGTCATATCTCGCGTTTATATATTACATGTATAAAGTTTAACGTAAATCCCGGTATGACCAATCGATAAAAACCGATATCGGAAAACCGTTCGATAAATCGATATCAATCGATAATTTTTAATTAATCGATATCGATTTTATCGATCAATCGATAGAAATCGATACTCACAGTCTTCCGCGTATTTAACGATATCGATTTTACCTCTCTTCTGCTTTAGTTGCGGAGTTCATCATTTACTTCGTTTTACTTATTTATAGAATGATTTTAGCTCTGATTTGTAGTATGATTTCTGCGGCGGCGAGGGTTTTGCTGACAAAACATTTACTGGAGACAATGTCTAGCATTACAACTACGCAGCTTCGTACTTCGTAGTACATGTATTTGTAGGATGTCATTACGACATTTAGCTTGAACAGTTTCTGAGTAAATACAAAAAGCGGTTATGTTATGTTGCGTTTCCCCGTTGAATCATGCCAGGGAATCGTGTTAATATTGTTTGATTATCAGTATTCATTCAATTATCGATTTGTTAAATAAATCTTTAAATTCGTCCTACTTGATTCATTGAATCGTAAGAGTGTTTTTATGGAAGATTTGATACATTTTAGAAATTCGATAAAATCGATAACATTAATTTAAAAAGCGATAATTATCGATTACTCACAACGTGTCCTTTTATCGATTTTAATCGATTTCCGATACAATTTACTAATTTTTATCGATTGTTATCGAATGTTATCGATTATCGGTTTTATTGATTGCACATGCCGGGCGTAAATATGAACCACGTAGCAGATTTTTGTCAAATGTTGTGTTTGATCAGCCACCCTAAAAAGTAAGTTTATATGTTTATTAGGATTCGATACAGGTCATAATTAAGCTTGAACTTCCTTCCATTCGCGTGTTAATAATGTCAAGTCTTTGAATGTTTTAGTTTCAGCAGATGAAACGTTTCTACATTGGAGTGCTTTCAAACTTTGGTGTTTGTCCCGAGCAACTCACTCAGGTAAATATAACAGAGATTTCCTAAGATTTTTATCTTTTTAGGGCCTTAAATGACGCTTATTGGGTAGAAGTAAAATTGCTACTGATATAGAGTCATTTGTTGCTTATCCCATACATGAAGCACAAAGTGGTAAATGGCTAGTACATGGTGTATTTCATATAATGTAGGTCTTGCTAAAGAACACTACACAATAGACCCTTTGCATATGTTGTGGTTTGATTTTATTTTTGGTTTAATTTTTGTTAAACCAGTTTAAATTTTTCAAACTGGTTCATATTTTTCAAACTGGGTTGAAATTTTCAAACCAGTTTAATTTTCAATTTTGAGCAGAATGTGAGCATGTGTCTTAGTAATTTGGGTTAAGCACTCAAGTTAGTGATTAGGCCTAAGCACTTATTTAAAATGGTTAGCTTTGATGTTAGGCTGGGAACTTTGCATATGACTTAGCAGTTTGGGTTGAGCTCTCAGGCAAGTGATTAGGCCTAACCACTTATTTGGAATTGCTTAGCTTCTTAGTAATTAAGACAAAGTTCATGTATGAATAAATTAAATTTATCTGTATTTATGAATAAATTAAAATCCATATGAGAGGGACTTGGGGTGAAGAACTGATAATTAAAACAAGTATGACAGCTCTTCATGGTCCAGTGGTAATGACAGTGGTAAGCAGATCCAGAGGTTGGCAGTTCAAATCCAGGTGAGTACAAGACAGATAGTAAAACCTGCTGTTAATTAGTATTTATGGGAATTTGAGGGAAGGGGTAGAGTAGCTAGGGGAATAAATTAGGAGGAACTCAGTGAAAATAGTAGAGAATAGGATAGAGGAATGTAAAGAGATATTTTCCCTTTTTTACAGATAGTTGCATTGACCAAAAAAAAAATGGTTTGAAAATTTCTATCTGGTTTGAAAAATTTCAACCCGGTTTGAAAAATTTAAACTGGTTTAAAAAAAAATTAAGCAAAAAAATAAAATTCAAACCACAACACATACATGATACCTGAATTTGAATAACAATACTTTATACATATTTATCCTCTTACTTTTGTTTCCAGACAAAGGATTCCCACATGAGTGTGAGGCATAGTATGTACAAGTACTGCTATTCAAATATCAGCGTCATTTACGTAAAGGGTCTATGACCCTTGGCAAGCTACTATAGATCACAAATCCAGATTGTGGTTGTAAATCCAGGGTCTAGCATGCTAACAATATGACAAAACACCTCTTCTGACTTCACATATTTACTGCCCTTTACTACTGGGAGACAGAAGAAAATACTCAAAAATGAGCTTGTTCATTGTAAACTCTATTTCATCAGTTTCCTTTTAAGGGATTAGGGGGCAGGTTTGAAGCTGTGAGACAACTGAATTCGCTGTAATTCATTCATTTGGCAAACAGCCTCAGTTCAAGTCCATGGATGCCTTTGAACATCCAGAACTTCATGATGACAGTGCTCCATTGATTATCCTGGCACTAGCGATGTGAGTATTGATTATCTGTAGCATACTTTCTACTGTGCACAGACAACAATGCAACTACATCTAGATATACAAGTAGGTCTTAATCTTAGTACACTGTATTCTTGTCTCTCATAATAAGTAAATCCAGTCATCCAGTCAGATACACAAACTGAATATGTAAAAGGGAGCCTGCACTGTACAGAAGGTCTATTCTGTGGAACATGTTAACCTCTGAAATCAGACATTTCGTCCTGTTTAAAACCTCATTGAATGGGAAAAATTATTTTTAGTGTTCTATGACTTAGAGAAAGTTTTATGACAGGTTTCATTGTACGCTTTGTTTATTTAGTAGTTTGTTAGTTAATGTGATTAATGTATTCCTGTTAAACACAATATTATAATTCATGTATTCTTTCTGCCATTTTTCACACTACTCTTGCATGTAGGAAGACCATTTTTTATGAAAAGGTATCATGTTTAAATCAAGACTGATTGATATAACTTTATTTATTGATTGTCAGTAGTAATAATTGAAAAGCCAGGCAACAGCATTGTTAATCAGTTCTTACATGCATGTATCAGTAAGCAAGAAAACAAGAGCTACATGTAACACCTGAAACAATTGACTCAATGTGATGTTTTGTACATGAAAGAGAGATTCAGATGCAACTGTCACTAAACAATCCTTCACTTCTTCATCTTGTATTAATTTTGTTTCTTTCAGGCAACGATTTATGTTTGGTTGTGGTATAGAAAATTTCAGCATTTTTGACATTGTTGCACCAAGTAAGTCATGATTGCATAAATTATTCACAACAAATGCAGCTCTACAACAACTATCCTGGGATATAAATTAGACTGTTCACGGTAAAGTGGTGGCCATATTCTGTTACAGCACTGTAGTGATACAAACAAAATATTTCAATTTAAAGTGCTACTAGTATAAAAAAATTCACTTCTTGTTTTCCTTCAGATTTTAAAAGCGTGTTTGTTTGACACCTCACTGGCAAAATTTTAAGTTCAAATTTTATCCAAAGACTGTTTTCTTTGAGTGCAAGTTTAGGATTTCACGGTCCGCCACTGTTTATGTTCAAAACTGACCGATTTGACTTCAGAGGGTTGGATCGAGGATAAGATGACATGAAAGACACACTAGCTTAAAATTGTAGCATGTAAATGTAGCTTATTGTACATGCAAAACACGAGTTTAAAAGTCTGAAAGCTTGAAACTCCCATGCTGCATATTAATTTAGGCATGTGCACATGCACTGCATTTTTAAACTAGCGAGTCTTTAGTGTCATCTGATCTTCCTTCCAGTTTTCTCAAGATTTTAAAGTTAGTAATAGCAAATCATTAATTAGGAGAATTGCTGTACAGTCAAAATAAACAGGTGTCTTTCTGAAATAAAGACTTCAGTAAGTGGTTCAGTTACATAGCTCTTACAAAGAAAAAGTAGAATATTGCTTTTTGGTCGCAGTAGCACTTCAAGAGCAGCAATTGATTGTTGAAAGATTCCAAGGGTTTCATTAACATTTTCAGCAGGAGGGTTACTGGTTTTATAGACAGGCAAAACAACTGGAACAAATAAACTGAACATATTAATAATCAATAATAATGGTCATTAAAATTTGTATCACCCAGTAGTATAGCTGACAAATTAGCCCACTGCGTCCACTTTTTTTAATTTACGTATTCAAGATGGCCACCAATAAAAGTTTGTGAAATGTTGATGTCACAATGATGTCACAGGTGGTGCAGAGTAGACAAACCCTCGGAAGGTCCAAGCGGTGGTGCAAGCAGGGTGTGTGAGGGTGGGGGTGGGGTGGAGTTCATGATGAGTTCATAAGAGGGTTAGAGGGGGTAGCCAACCCCTCCTGGGATGTGCATAAAAAGCCAAGGTCATTTTTTTTTGGTTCATATTTGCAGTAGGTTGATGTCAGGGGGGATATCCCCTCCCCCTCTATGAGATGACATCAGGAGGGGAAATCCCCTCTGATGAGAGTTTAAAATTTTCTGCTAGGCAGATTTGGGACTACATGTAAATCTCCATTACGCTCCTCCACCCTTAGTGGATGAGTGTAAAAAAGACATTAGAGTGAGCACTGGACTGCAAACATGGTTATTTGACAGTTGATTCCCACTTTTGCTGTATTTGAGCTGTAATGAAAATCTGTTTTTTTAGGTAATTTTTAACAATCATGCAATACATGTGAAATAAAGCAGCTTGTGGAAGTGCTACCCTCCTAGCCTCAGTGGTGGCATAAAGGATAAGAGAAAGGTATAAAAGTCCACTAGCAAGATGGATCTTTGAACATTTTCATCCAACGCGATGCCAGCCATCAGACAATGTCGGCAAAAAGGAGGGCTGGGCCCATTTGGTCAGGAATTGGCCATGTTCTCCCTGGTGCCTATGGTCACTGACATGCCCAGAAACATGTAGAATACTGTACTATCAGTATTGATGGGTCAAACAGCTCACCAGGTAAGTTGCAAATGACAAAAGGATGAGGCATCCGAAAGAGAAGCAAACATTGTCCATGACCTTCTCAAAAGGGAGGAATAGGACCTCTGGCCATGGTGGGGATGGCCTCAGCCCTGATGCTCCTCCAATCTCTGCTATCCAGCTTGTGGCACTAATAAAGATAATGAAACAAAATTGTGCTGTGTGTTCACAGACATTTTCCCAAGTGTTCATGACTAGACCCACTACCCTTGCCAGTGTGGTAAAGTCTTCAGTTGTAAAGATATTAGACTCCACCATCAAACTCAGACTCTCAATCCCTGCAGCTTGGCTTCTACACGTCCAGTGAACCAACACCCAAGACAAGTACCACACCCTCCTTACCTGAAGACAACTCGCAAATTGGAATGGGTATGAGCAAGACCTACGGCCCACGTTTTCAAATCGTGGGTCTTAACTTGAGTGGAAAGATCACATGGTTGGCCAAACTGATTAAGGATGCAGTCACCTATTTTCAAGATGAAATTAGAGACAGTGTATCTTTTCATCAAGCCTTGTACTGTTATGGCTCCTCCTGGTAACCTACATGTATGTTCACAAGAATGCAACAAGACATGGGTGTTGTCATTCACCTTGCGGGGCTCAACTTTAGAAAAAAACCTTGAGGCCAGCTGGCGCCTAAGTTTTAAAATTTAGTCACCAGTACAAATTTTTTGGTCACCAAAACTGTCAACACCGCCTTCTCTTGTCGTTCTTATCTCGATCACTTTGCCTAGATTCTTCAGCGCGAAGGAAAAGTAAAAATGAAAAAAACATATGTAAAAAGAAAACCCTTAATGTTGCATTGCTTTGTTTCAATATTTTCATTGACAACTATAAAAAAATTATTTATTGAAGGAGGAAAATGTTATAGTTTTAATACACAGGTTTCCGTGTTTATTGGGGACTGCATGCCGCAGTTCCATGTGTATGATTGTGAAGCTATAATTTCAATTTGTAACTGGTGGAAATGGAAGAGTTCAAAACGACACACAAGCTTGCATTCAATCGTTTTTGGAAGCCTTTAGTCTCTTCCTTGTATTTTCTGTACAAACAAACCAAAAAAACGTTACATTTGAACGTAAGTCGTAGCGAACAAAAACAAAAAACATTTCAACGCTGAAATACACCTTCCTTATTCAAATTGGTTTGATCATCTTTCTTTTTTGGCTTTTTAAGCAGTTTATTTCAAGTTGAAGTCTTTGAAGTAATTCAGCACATCCTGATGAGTCGCACCGGGTGGAAATTCCAAAACGTGTCAAGTTGAAGTCTTTGGAGCAATTCAGCACATCCTGATGAGTCGCACCGGGTGGAAATTCCAAAACGTGTCGAGTGGACATACTAAATGCGGTAATTGAATTCAATCGCAAGCGGAAATAAATGCAATCTAGCATCAATGTATTTTATCAATGTATTTTATGTCTTTTGCATGCTCTGTAGGAACTACAAAATTTTGCCAATAAAAAAGTGACAATTTTACCCACGAGAAAGCTGTGACAAATACACAGTTGCTACATGTACATGCATTCAGTTTCTTTTTGGTAATAATTTGAGCTTTGTAAATTAAATTAACTCAATATTGTTTTCCTACTACATACAGCTGTTAAAATTGTAAAGGCAAAACGAATGTTATTTCAGTCTTAAATAAAAAATGGAAAAGCATTTTTCTTTTTGCAAAAATCCCATTTTAGGAACAAATGTCACTTCCAGAATACTTTCAACCAAACATGGATACAACTGATTTCAGTAATTATAGTAAAGGCATGTTTAATCGGCTTTGTGCATGAAACTGATAAGAAATTACATTGTCTGTGCATTCCTTGTGGCTTACCATTAAACTTTTTTTCATTCCACCATGGATCTTAGGAAATGAAAAAAATAAATAAAAATGAAATAACTTGGAATCGTGGTGGCCAGACTGGCGACCAAAAGTAAAAAGTAAGTCGCCAAGGGACCAAATCCAGTCGCACTGGCGACCCCACAGGTTGCAACATCGAGCCCTGCCTTGGGGAGAAGTGTTTCCCCTCAAACAATGTCCTAGTTTGCTAGTACTTGATGACTTGATGAGAGAAACTGTGGACTCAGACAAATCTGTTCGTGATTGTTGTCACACAAAACCTGTATGCCTTAGGCAAGCACAGCCTTGGAACGAGTGGCAACTATCAGTACACAATCCATTTTAGAAATCAAGATGACATCCGTTACATTAAAACATTTGGACAACGTTGGATGGGTGATGTGAAACATTTATACCTCTGTATGAATGAGCCACTACTCAGCCCTATGGGTATTTAGTGGTGGACCAAAAAACACTAAATCATGTAAATGCAGATGTGTATTAAAACTGTTTAAAGCACATCTTTGATTTAGCACAATCTTCTTTGAATTATGACGTTCTCATTCAATAACAGCATCAGCAGTTTTCACTCAACTCCAAGAAGGGGTTGTTCTTGAAACAGTGTTCAGTAGAAAATACTTCTCATGAATGGTGAAGTCTGTTGATTCTAACCAGTCATCTCCCTTTTCCTCCATGAATTTGTCTCTGGTAAGTGGTTGTCACTACTTTTCAATAGATGGGGTCCGGTTCCATTTCAGATCTTCCAACAACACTCAGTTCTTGTCTGTAAAGAGGAAGCGGACTATTGTATTCCTTAACAGCTGCCACTTCCAGTGAATCTCCACTTTTCTGAAACTCAGCCCTCGAGGCCTCAAGTTCTTCCTTCTGTTGCTCATCGACTTCATCTCAAATGACTACACACTGATTTTCTTCTTCATCTTCTTCCCCTGGTTCTTCATCTTTATTATCCTCGTCATGTTTGTCTTCCACTATCTGTTCATCATCAATGCCCCTCTCATTGTACTCCATTGTTATCTGTATGGTCTGATCAAACGTCTCACATCAGACTTTTATAAATTTTCTTTGGGCCATAACTACATTTTAGTTGTTGACCTATGGAGGAGCATGCCTTTCCGGGATGGCTGAGCCCTTGATTGGCTCATCTGGTCACTGCCTAGGATGCTATAAAATGTCAATTGGTTGGTGTTTGTTGCCAAGCATGTACCAATGGCACCATGGTCTGTAAGTACCAAACAGTTGGTTTCTTAATGTCTTTTTTAGTGCTGCAGGCTGGATAGCAGAGGTCGGAGGAACATCCTATGTAAGGCCATCCCGACCACGGCCAGAGGTCCCATTCCTCCCTTTTGAGAAGGTTGGGGATGATGCTTCCTTCACTTTTGGATGCCTCGTCCTTTGTTGTGGGCATGGGAACAGAAGAAAAGTAGAAGGCGGTAGATGATTGGGTAGACCAATCATTTGCGAGTTACCTGGTAAGCTAAACTTGCCACCTGTTTTATCCGTCAATCCTGACAGTAAAGTATTCGACATCTTTCAAGGCATGTCAGTGAAGATGGGCATCTGGGAGAACATGGCCAAATGCTGAACAACTGGGCCCAGGCCTCCTTTTTGCTGATGTTGTCTGATGGCTGGCATCATCTTGTGTGAAACAGTTTGAAGATCCATATAGTCAGTGGACTTTTATACCTTTTTCTTATTCTCTTTGCCAGCCATTGCGGCCAGGAGGGTAGCACTTCCACAAGCTGCTTTATTTCACATGTATCGCATGATTGATAAAAATAACCAAAAAAATCAGAGTTTGATTCCAGCTTACAGCAAAAGTGGGAATCAACTATCAAATAACCACGTTCACAGTCCCAGTGCTCACTCAAATGTCTTTTTTCACTCATCTGCTGGGGGTGGAGGAGTACAACAGAGATTCACTTCCAAATCTGCCTCACAGAAAATTTTATCCTCTCGTCAGAGGGGGTTCCCTACTTGATGTCATCCCACAGAGGGGAAGGGGTCATCCCCATCTGATGTCAGTCCATTGGGAGGGTTCCCCTTCTGTTGAGTCTAAGAACCAAAAAATACATGATGCATTATGCACGTTCAAGGAGGAGATGGCACCCCCTCCAACCCTGTCAACCCCCTCTTGACATCATCAAAAGCTTCACCTCACCCCCACCCTTGCAAGCCCTGCTTGCACCACTGCTTCCGAGGGTTTGTCCACTATGCATCACCCATGACGTCACCACGTCTTCAACTTTTATTGGCTATCTTGAATAAATTAAAAAGGTGGACATAGTGGGCTAATTTGGCAGCTATATTACTACTCACCTGTTGCTAAAAAGCTATTCAAGGTATTCAACTGTACCTAATATGCAGGTGAAACCAGGTGGGCACAGCTGGTCAATTTAGTCAGTGCCTGGCTTTTTTGCAACCCTTGTGAAAAGTCAGAATAAAAATTTGTGGCCATTGTGTAGAATGCAAGTCACTGTTATGCATGTACAAGTAGATGTATGTGCCAGAGAAACAGTATGGCTAACTCCTGGAAAAAATTGAACACTGCTTTGTGGAATACCTGAAAATTACATTATTCATATATACCGTATATACCGGTACATGTACCCTTACCTATACATTTTACACTTCACATGCCGGCTGTTGCATACATTATTGTTTTTGCACATTGAATGTCAATCAACCTTCTTTATTAGGCACTTTCATTGACAAGTATATGTGTTCATTTTGTAAGTTGTACACATTGCAGTCTTTGCATTAGATAAAATATTTTTTGACTTATTTTTCGTACGAATATACTGTACTCAAACACACCAGTTAGCTCAATTTCTTGATACACTCACGACTGTTCCTTTACCTTCAGAACCAAAGCGTACTCTACATTGTATAAGGTAGGTCATACCACACCTATAACATTCATGGAAATATACTTTCAAGTAACTTGTTAGAAGATGCAGAACTGCAAATACAATGCACAGTCCTAAAATTTAATGTAACTACTCCGATTGAGTAAACAATGGCTGCATGTCCAAAATTTGGGCAAGACTGACAAGGTCTTGTTTTACAGTGAATGTCAAGCATATATTACAAGCAGGATTGTAGTGGGGCCTAATACCCAGACAACACTTTCTTTTATTGTAGATGGCCCAAGAGACACACTTTACAGGACTGTCATTATGTTTTGAGTCACCTGTAGCCTTGATCATAACACCCATAGGAAACTTGATACCTTTTAGGTGAAATTTATCAACTATAGTCCAGTTTAACAGTAGCATCAAGGGCCTATGAAACACACATACAGTGTACTCAGTTGTAGCAGGTGTTACAGGTTACGGCCTGACTACCCTGATTTGTCCCAATGGTTATTTTTACACCTTTTCAGGTGTATACAGATTGTGCACACACATGTACACTGATATGCTCCATGCATTTTAATATTTTTAGTGCTATTGTAAACTTCACAAAATTCAAGGCTTCACGAGATCATATTTACGAAAATGCAATTGCGGAAGTGGTAAGTGCTTTAGTCATTGTTTAGTCCCTTATTTTCTTGAGAATACATACATTGGATTAAGTCTTATTGAACTCTTTAAAAGTTGTACATGTAAAATAGAGGAAGCGGAAAAGCATGTTGTGCCACATTTTAAGTTACAACCTCAGTGAGGTTCTAGTGTAAAGCATTTCTTTTGTAGAGCATCAAAACAGATAAATTTGCCTGAATGAAAATGATTTCATTTGACCTTTTACATAACTAGAAATTTGATGGTACTTTAATTTAATTTTTTAAAAATTATTCCCTGAAATATAGGATGCAGCTACTGAACAGCATCAACAGTTGATTGCACGAAAAAAAGAACTCCAGAAGAAAATATTGGAACTCAAGTAAAAAATAATTCCTTGTTTTAATTTACATGTACAAGTACTGTCTATTCAAATTATCAGTACACAAATACATGACTTGTATGTACATGAGATTTGCACATTGCAGGAGATGTACAATGTACATGTACATGTATATTCTGATCATTTTTATTTCCATGCTGGGTGGTGGCTATATGTTTAATTACTCTTACTAAGAACAGTAATTAACAGATTGCAATATGGTAATAAATAATACTGTACGCTAAAATACATACCTCTTACTAGGCAAAGTTGAGGTCCATATTGTTTGTTATGGACCAAGTTCCTTCCACGTTGATTTATGGCTCAGGCACAAAACATGCAGCCCATAAATCAAAGAGGAAAAATGAAGACCCATAACTTAACAGTATGGACCAAGAACATTACTAGGTTAGTATAATTTTTATTAGTAAGATATTTATTATATCTCAACTACTTTTGTGTGTCTGATGGGTTCAGCAAATGACTGACCTCTGGCAAAAACAAAACAAATGGCTGAGATGTTAGGTTAAGCACATTGTAAATACATTTTGTCTTAATTTTAAGAAAATGATAAAGCTTGCATGTTTCTCTGCCATCACTATAAAGAAAGCTTTACATTTTTTACAATAAGAACAGTTTCAGTTTTACAATGGATTTAATGGTCTGCTAAATTCACCAATCACAGACCACTTACATGTAGTATCTATAAGATATAATAAAACACTACAGTACTGTTGTTATCTTTATGATATTTTCAGAGCAAAACGAGCAGAGGAGGAGCAACAAGTACAGAAGGTATGGGACTGAACAGCAGTATGATATTGATAAGCTGATAAAAAACTTTTATTGTACATGTAGGATGTACACTAATCACATAATTATACATGTTCAAAATGCCAGTTATTAATAAAATAAAGGTAACCTACAAAACAGATTTGTAGAGCACTTTATTACACGACTAAGTTAGTTCAGAGGGCCAATAACTAAAATCAGCCAATCAAATTGCCCTGTTGCCGGTCCAATATTCTCTAAGTATTGGACCGGCACTGTCCCGAATGATCCCGCACGAAGGTTTTCTCGTAGTTTTACTTCATTTTTTCTAAAAGTATTTACTCCACATGAAATGTTATTTTTGTTTTCTTCCAACTTTGTTTTTTCTTCATTTTGAAAACATCAGGCTTGAGTAAACGTTCAGTTTGCTCCAAATAAAAATTGCATGCTTGAAGTTTATGGTGTCTTTGCAGTCTATCATTTGGGTTTTTCTTCTAAACAATTTCAATCGTGTAATAAATCTCTTATTAACCAAGCTTGCTCAGGACCGTACTGGGAGAATATTGGCCCTTGGTCTTTTTGTACAGACCTCACTGCGCTTGGTCCGTACTGTCAAGACCTCAGGCCGATATTCTCCCAGTACGGCCCTCACGCTTGGTTAATAAGATATATAATATTATATTGGCTCCAGTGGTGATCAGCACCTAAACTGAACTACCAGTTATTATATATTTTCACTTTTCTAAAATGTGTTGTGGAGTAATGTGGGGACCTTCCTTACACTACCTATCCCTATGTGTTATTGAAAACTAGTGCTTAAACTTGAATTGTTGGGGAGACTAGAAACAATCCTACTATTAGAAGACAGTAAATTATTTACGTGTAGAACAAAAAATCACTTTAACTTCAAAATTAAATTACTGTACTAACCAACAATGAAACTACATGACTTGTTGACAGTACTGATAAATGATCTGTACGTACATAAACAAAACAAAATGATGTACGTTAATCATAGAAAATGAATGTCATTACTTATTTACTTCTGATCAATAGCTTGATAGTGAAGTCCAAGAATTGCAGAATAGTGTCAGTGAACTCAACAAACAACAGGTCAGTATAAAAGGCATTTACAATTTTGAAACTTTTAACTGTACGTGCATACATATCTCCAAAGTTTTATTGACCGACTTTTTTCCAAATGTTGTTAGGCTACGGAAGTGAAAAACTTTCAACAACTGAAGACCTATAATGCTGAACAAACTTCTAAAAAGGTTGGACTTTCATCATGTTTGAAAATTTAAGGAACAATTAACATCATGATACCCCTTGCATGTATAATAATATAAAAGTTCACTCTCTAATTGCATGACTAGAAACAAGACAAATCTGGCAGTAAATGGGTCTATGGATATTGGGTGCTCCCTGGGATAGAAATGAAAGTCAGTGGTAGTGACACACCATGGACAGGTAATTGGGTGGTTAGCGGACACACCCTGCAAGCTGAGTGGGGTGGTTGGGAGACTCAAAACCCAAAGCAGAAACTTGGGCAGTTGGTGGACACACCCAGAGATAACAAATGAGTCCAGAGACCCTTCGGCAGTTAGTAGACACACCCAGTGAATAAATAGTATCGTGTACTAATGACATCACAAAAATTTAACCCCTGGTGTGACTCAGACAAACAAACCATTCCATGGGCTACTTCAGGCAATTCAGAAGGGGGTCCAGAAAGACCTGATTGATGTGTAAGGAGCACAATACCGAGAGGTAAAGCTTGATTGTGGTATATTGCACTGTATTGGCCAGGAATGCGGTGAAGAGGCAGAGAGTCCATTCATCAGCCAGGTAAGGGGAACCTGATGGATTACCCCTGCCAAGCTGGGTGCAAATGTCATCAAACTTTCTTTGACCAGAAGTGTACGAGCTGTATGTTGAGCAGGCCAACCCTTGCACCAGGACGTTGTGGTGCTGCATCTCTGAGGTGGAGGTATCAAAAGATCCCATAGTTGTCGAGGAACAGGAATAGTAAGTGGCTGAGCCTCTGGGGCAAGGCACCAGAACTCCTGCCAATGGAAACAGGAGAGAGCAGCAGTTGAGTTATGAATGTCAGGCAGTTGTCTTGCTGTAAATTAAAGTAAATGTAATGCAAAAAGTAGATGTAATGAATCTTACAGGTCCTGGAAGACAGAATAGGGAGTTCAAGAAGCTACGATGGTGATGCCAAGGACAACATCAATTAAAAAAGATTTTATATTTTACCTACAATTCCCTCGATACTCAATCATTTTTCTTTGTTTCTTGGTGTCAAAACCATCACAAAATTGAATCTTTGACAGGGCAAAACCTTTGAAATAAAAGTAAAAAAAATATTTTTGTTTCACTCTCTGCGCGACATAGAATTTGGTCATTTCTTGTTGCTGTTTTGCAGAAGAAGTTGACCGCTGACCAAGTGCTGGATCACAGGCTCATGTCAGGCTAACTTGTTGCAAACAGGACAGAATTGTTCGGAAGCTGGTTAATGCTAACCCAGGTGTAAAAGTTAACCAAATTTTCTCCTATACAAATGTTTTTTGCTGCTGTGTTTTGTGTTTATGGTGATCATTAAAACTCAAACCAAGAGGCCAAACAATATACATAAAACCTCACTGCAAAGTTACAAAACTCAAATCAAAATTCTATCTTTTTATTTCCTGGGTTAGCTTAATTGGGCTCTGAACAACCTAGCCCAGGAGCTACGCTTTTAGGCTGGCCAAATTCTATATTTTACTACTACAGAGTTTTAGTATTCCCTGTTTTAAATGTTAGTTTGTTAATGTACCAGTTGGCGCGTTCAAGAAACTTTCAGATTGTACATACGTTGTACATGTAACAGACATCTTTCTTAAGGCTCCACTTTTGATTTATTTTAATTTCTTTCCAAAACGTTTTTCCAAAATTTGAGTTCCCAATCTTAGGGCGCAGCCTTAACTCTGTGAGTATGGCTTATATGCTGGTGTTAACGGTATAACACACATGCACAGCCATTGTTTTGCTCATTAAACCTTTTGTTTAGCGATATTCCCATTGCCATCATGGTTTTCTTAAACTCCCTAATTTGCACCACTGCCTCTCTTATCTGAGTGAAACAAGACATGACGTTGATGCCACTGCGAATCCCAGACTTGCGCCGGCACCGAGCACTCTTTACTATATTAAAGATGAAACAACAAACACATGATAAATTAAATGTTTGGAGAACTCGGAAAAAATCCGAGCCCCATCTGGGGCTCGGATTTTTTCTGAGTTCTCCAAACATTTAATTCATGACTAGGCAATTGATTGATGGGACAGGGACGGGGCCCAGGTGCTGCTGAACCATTCATTTTTAAAATACACCCTGAACCCCATGTAGCCTGCCACATCTGATGTTACCTTTACATCACTTGGAGCACACTTGACTGGGAACAGCCAAAAGCTCACCCCATGCCAGGAGGAAAGAAAATGTGGATATCCTTATGGCACTCTAAGCCAAAACAAATGCCATTTCATCCCTAAGAGGCAACAATCCTTGGGATGAATTGCCATATTGCGATAGGCCAACATCATGGCCCCGAACCCATACTTGGCCACCATGTGGATAATTTGGTCAAGTTTAATGTAGTGCATAGAAAACTCATCGATGCCATCATTCACACTAGATCCCATTGGGAAGGAGAGATCAACAATAAGCTGCCATTTTCCAGGCTGGCATTTCTTAGGGATTACCCTAAAGTTGCTAAGTTGTAAATTGAGTAAGGGAGCAGACAGAAAGGGGCCTGCCACCCTACGTCATGAAACTTTGTGAGCTAAATAATCGTTAACTGTTGGATTCTTGAATGCTGATTGTTTGTTCCTATTGGTTGCTATGAGATGACATCTGGGATGGAATCCCAATTGAAAGCCCTGCTGGAGGCTTCCGCAGGCAAAGGTGACTGCTTGTTGATCTAGGTGTTTCACCAAGTCCACTGAGAATTGGGCCGCATTCAATGGGGAAACCACCTACACTGGATGAAAAAAGGGTCCCCAAAAGACAAAGAGAAGAGAAGACCAACACTAGTAAAGTAGTGGAAAGCCAACCAATGATTTTTTTATTATTCAAACTGTAAATGGAAAGATGGTAAAAATTGTAAAAAAAGAACCAAAGGGCAGGACAGGAACAGCTATGCCACAAAGCTCCTGAGGGGAGGAGGGTGGATGTAGTCACAACATGGGTGTGAGTGAACAATCATGGAGGGGTCCACCGTAATGTAACGAAAGAGAAAAAATACAATACTAATCAAATAAGGAAGGCAAACTAACCAAAACAACAAACAAGTATGAGAAAGCATCATAACTAAGAATAAGTGAAACGTAATATGAACTGAAAACTAATAATTTTAACGGGAGAGGCAGTCCGCACAAACATATGGGAAGCAGCTCCAATGGTGACTATTGACGAGGTTAAACACTGTGGGTCTTAGCACTGGAAGAAGGCACAGATTCATCCAGAGATGGACCGCCCTATTTGCTCCTCTTGGCTGTCCCTGATGGACTGGTTAGCACAGGCCATTGCACAATGAGCGCCTAAACATATGTTGCAGTGATGAGTGCAATGACACGACATGAACGGGGCTGTATAGTGCCGCTTGTTCCACAATTTACATTCGATAGAAGACGAGGACAAACCTGGCAGCTCAGAGTACTCGTTGGACTGTGACAAAGATGAATTCTGAACAGAAGAGCCAGCAGCATGGAAGTTAAATAACTGCACGTTCATGCATGACCAATCTGTAAGGCGAGCAGTGGTGGCATGCTCTTGGAATGCTTGGTCAGATTTGAGCCAAACTGTTCCGGAGAAGTGGTGGAAGGTGCGAAGAATTTGAAGTTGATATTGCATCAATCCTTCAAGCACTGGGAAAGGTGGGTCACTGAGGATCAACCTGAAGATGGAGAAAGCCTCCATCCTGGAGAAAATGTCCACGTTTCAGCTGGGATGTCCAACAGAAGCTGTAGTTCTGGCTCCTTTTGGAATAAATTCACTGTCAATAACTCGCTTAAATCAATGTACTTGCCAGAGATGATTTGGGCAACAAGTTTCGCCGCCCAGTGGAAAAACTGGGACCCACAACTGATAAAAGGCTGCTCCAATAACGGTACTAGTTGTGCAACAGAGTGGGCGGTGACATCGTGAATCACCCCGCTCTGTAATGAGCAAACGTTTGTGTTGCTGAAAACAAAAGATGACATAGACGGCAATGCAAACGTAGATACTAAGGTTGGCCACAGCGAAGGAGTGATTTGCCGTACCTCTCTGTGGCTGTCCTCCAAGCCTGGTCCCAGTGGCCAGCAAGTTTGCTGCATTGGAGAGAACTGGCACAGAAACAGGAATGGGGGCGGCCCCCCCCCAAACATGGTGGCAATGCAAAATTAGAGCAAACCACTGAGAAACTTGGTTGATTCGAAGTGCTCGAAGCAATTTCTACAGGCACCCATTCCCTTGCGAGAGCGGCTTGTACAGTCTGCTTAATCAGTGCCACCATTAAAGGCAAAAGTCCTTGGACTGCCAACCCCACCAGTTAGAGTAAGGATTGCATGTTCAAAACCACAGCCATCGAGAGGGAAAGCAATTGAGAGCCCCAAAGTGAGATATTGCAAAGCCCAATGAAAGGGTGAGAACACACAGGAAATTGACTTGACCTCAACAGCCAAGCAGTAAAACCACACAATCCCCAGCATAGCCCCCGATGACTTCAACGAAACGGTTTACAACAGTGGAGACCTTTGAAGGCTATTTGCGGTTCCTTGAGAACCCATGTATCGAGAGGGAAAGCAAATGAGAGCCTGAAATTGAGAAATTGCTAAGCACAGTCAAAGGGTGAGAACACACATAAAACTGACTTGACCACAACAGCCAAGCAGTAAAACCACAACACCCCCAGCAGAGCCCCATGATCACTTTGTAGGCCTGCCACAGTGGAGATTGACCGCTGGCCAGCATTGTTTCATGCCTAACTTAGCCTACATTGCATTTAGCCCCATGACAATAATTATGTCCTCTTGTTATATCCTATTCGTTTGAGTAAATGGCTCGGGTCGTGAAGTTTGGGAACTGTTCTGGCCATAAGTCCCCTGAAAAGTCTTCTCTTCATGACCAGGATAAACTGGAGAAACGTTTCTTCATATAATCATGTTTTCCTATAAAGTATTCTGATCGACTGGTCGCAACTGTACGCTAACAGTTCTTGACTTCCAATTTGTGAAGGTCTCCGGATCTGACCGACTGTCACTGCAGTTTTGTAAGATCCTTGTGCAATTTGTGATATTTAGGCTCTTTTCTGGACACCTTGAATCTGATTTACTCTACCCACAGTAGCAGTATTTAAGCTAACCAACACCATAGGCCACTAATGTATTTTTGTGCCTGATTTTCTGGTCAAGAAGACAATGTGCTTATACAAAACCTTCTACCAGACTGCAATTCTTGTCTGAGTCATGTGGGGGGTCTCTAGTGATGTTATCTATTTTTAGAAACTGTGCACAACACTATTTGAGTGATAGCGAACTCACCTAATCATATGAAGGCAATGGCCTATTCTTTGTTGGCCAAAAATGATTTTGTTTGCTAGTGACAATGTGTTTATACTCCAGGCTGAGGTGAAAGTAACCTTAGCAGCACTGAAGCAAGATTGTGAAAGCCTAAAAGCCAAGATAGTTCAGTCACCTGAGAGATTTAAAGGGGTAAGTACAATAAGGTGGACATGTGTTTTGTGTCCCTTGATTACTTTTATAGAACAGATTTTATGACATTGTGTTTCTACAGACAAAAATTCCTTGAATATTGCTAAATTGCCCTTGATCTTTTACACAAAAGTGTCAAAAAAAAATTAAGACCCCAGTTGAAATTATTTTAGGCTTACACTCTGGTTTTAGATTAGCGTACAAATGTAGTTGAGGGAGGGCCATAAAAATAGAGGGAAATAAACTGATATTTATTATTATTATTACTATTACTATTACTATTACTATTACTATTGCTATTACTATTACTATTATCATCATTCCGTTTTTAGCGATTTTAATACAATTGTTGTTGTAATGATTATTATTGAATGTTTAAGTGAAGAATTTTAATGAGCCCAATAAAATTATTATTATTATTATTATTATTGAATAGTCCTTGAAAAAAGTATCTGCAACATTCCTGAACCACAACAGCTTATTACATTGTACCACTTATAAAAATGATTTGACTTGATGAATTACATAAACTGTAGGTTAACAGCTGTAATTCTTTTCTTTGACTGTAATTTTATTACTGCTACACCTGTATCTTGGAAGGAATTGGCTCGTCTGACAAGTGCAGTACAGTCTGTTAGAGAAGCAAGGGACGAGAGAAGTGCCAGGCTGCAAGAAATTTGTGCTCAGCAAGATAGCAGCCTACAGTATACGGAGGTGTGTTAGAGCTTTCAAATACACACGGCTTCAGGGGGAAGTCCTTCTGTAAATACTCTTTTTGCAAAAAATAAGAACATGCAATCAACACTTTGTGCACTCCAGTCTCTTCTATAATGAACATATCACTGTTGCCATCATCCCATAGTTAATATGCATGACTGGATCATGTGTACTGTACAGTCAGTAGGTGGCGTTTAATTGTTGTCAGATCTAAATAATTGATTTTTCAGTCAGAAATAAAGCAAATAGCTCAACAAAAAAGCGGGCTAAGATATAAAGTAGATAGTGATTTTCAAACTCAATAACTTAAGTTTTGTTTTTCTGTGAATTTCTAACAGGAAGGCCTGACAGCCTTGAAAATGATCACAGGAATCGGGCTTGACATGGATAAACTGCGGTAATGGACATGTTTATTAAACTATTGCTATGTACATGTCTGTTAATATGACTGTTTAATTTGATTAAATTAAAAACTGAATAATCTTGGAATGCTCAAACAATTAATAGAATAAAAAATAAATGTATATTTATGTGAACTGTTCCCAAACAGGCGGTTGGTTCCCGCTCTTCCGTCCTACTCTTTCTTCCTACTAAAAGAGACTGCAGAAAGGAATTTAATTAAATGAAGCAATACTACATCATTCTACATATTGAACAAGGAGAAAATGGAGAGTGAAATGTTTTACCTTACAATTAAACCTGAACAAATGCCAAGCTCAACCTACATGTAGTCAGATGCTCTACACACGTAAACCACACAAACACCTACCTACCATAACCATTGATAGATACAGGTCTACACTCGCATTATTAATATTATACACATGCACGAGTAGTTTGCAATCTTTTTGTGTTGGATGTTACAGGTTCAAGATTTTTTATTTATTCTTGCAGAGAGGAAACAGGCAATTTTGAGGAGTTGCAAGATAAGAATGTCAGTCAAAAAGAGGTGCTGCGAAACATGACTGCCAAAATAGAGGTATGAATTAGACACCGGTATATACACTGAAAATGCTAGGCTTGATTTCCTGTACTGTCCCTTGTCCAGTCTACATTTTGCCCAGAGAAGAGAAGAGAGCAGCGCAGGCTCCTTTCCTAAACAGCTGCTGGCAATTCAGTATATAAAAAATCATATAATGCAGATTTTCTCCTAACTACATGTAGTACATTTTCTTTGATGCCCATTCAAGTCACCTTGCAGAAATTGGTTCCAAGTCTTCGGATCTTGTAACAAAATGAGTTGTAGTTTTCAAATGAATGAAGTTGTATTGAGGATACGCCTACAGCACTGTACAGTTAGAAATCTACATTTGTACAATGTTGCTTTCAGATTTTCATGATTATATGTTAAACTATACAATGGAGCAGCCTTTTTCCACATTAAATACTTCTTTGAGGGGTCTCAACTTTCTTATGGCAAGGGATGGGGAATACAGGCAGTGTCAGAACTACACTGTGTACATTCCGTGACTGACTGTAACTTCTAAATCTGTACCATAGCTTACAAGAAAGGTAACTGCATGATGTTCAGAATGTTACTACATTTACATTTGTTATATAACTGGCGTTTTTCCCGCTACAGCGCGCCGATTCATCGGCTATTTCATGGTCACACGGCATCTAACAATGAAACTGTTTCCCGCCATGAAATGCCATGAGCGGGCAACATTGGGAAAACTTTGACGTCAAACGGGAAACAGTTCACTGTTACCCACGAAATGTTGACCGCTGTTGTACGTGATCAGAGGTGGCCTGATGTTGCCGCTGGAGTCTTAGAGCGTTTTTGTTTTGTTTTGCTATATAACAAGTCACTTAATGACTGGTCCCTCGGGGAACAGTGAATTTTGTTTCCCTGGAATCTCAATGTTTCCCTCGACTTGGTCTCGGGAAACATTGCGATTCACGGGAAAT
>CM042748.1:13566259-13588815 GCA_022496165.2 Catalaphyllia jardinei
GAATCTCAGTGTTTCCCTCGACTTGGTCTCGGGAAACATTGCGATTCTCGGGAAACCAAATTCACTGTTCCCCAAGGGACTAGTCATTAAGTGTTAATTATTTAACTGTTGATAACAAAATAGAAAATATGAATTTTCCCCAATTAGTATATGGGTGTTTCCTCTTGTCTAGCTAAATTTCGACATGTCAATAAAGTTTTAGATTGATCGAGCCATTTGTTTTATTGAGCTTGGAAATTTAATATTTCAGCAACTCCGCCGCCAGCAAGCCTCCAAACAAGAGAAACTTTCCCGCCTGATGCGGCAATACGACAAGAAGGTTGCTGCCAGCCATGATGCAACAGATCAGATGAAACGGTAAATAATATTGCTCAATTACCATTGCATTTGAATCCCACTTTGATGTGAGGCATTCTTGGTAGTTCAAAAATTCTGTACAAACTTAATGTAAATTATTCTTGAAATTAACTCATATCCACATTGAATTCATCATCAGTAATGCAAAAGGCTATTATACAGTTATTAAACAGTACATTTTCCCAGACAGCAAGTATCATGCCAAAATTAAATTTTCTCCCTCTCCAAAATTCTATGCATATTTACAGAGCTTCATAATTATAACAGAAATACCTGTCTTTATTTACTCAGGCATCCCTAAGTTTTAAAATAAATTATGTACTACCATACATGTATGGACTGAGTCACCTTGTCTTGTCTCACGATAACAAATTTTTGTTTACCCCAGTTCACATCTTCACTTACTACTAAGTGAAGAGGACATGGTATTCACACGTGTACAACATTGACTTTGAGCTAAAATAGATATTTGGTTTACTTTGAAGGGAGCAAACGCATTTAGAAAAGAAACTAGCAGAAAAGGAAAATTATCAGGAGGGACTAGACAGCCACATCACCAATCTATCAAGAATGGTATGTTTGGTTAAAATTATGGCTTTTTGTACAGTCAACAGCAACTGTTTGGATAGAGGGTACTATGTACTAGAGGGTATTATGTAAATTCTTCTTGAAATGTACTAGAGGATATTATGCCCGCCGGCGTGCTGCTTCTAGTAATTTGAACTTCTGTTTGTTTCCTTTTAATTGTCTTATTTACATATTAGTAGCTTTAGTCATTCTTATGTTTTAATTAATGAGGGACCCACTGTAATCGGTTATGCTGTAGTGGTCCGCCTGCCTAATGATTTTTCTTTTTTTATGTTTTCATGTACAAAGATTGTAGTTAGGCGAAGCTAAATAAATAAAAATCATTGAAGGTTTCAGATTCAGATTAAAAAACTTTAGAGATCAAACCAAACTGGGACAGCTTTATTTCCTTCGTGAGACATTTAAAATTGAGATGAATGCAGTTAGCACAGGTAACAGTAATTCTTTGCTATAAATGAGAATTGATGTAAATTTTGAAATGCCACAGGACAAGGAAGAAGAAGACCTTCATGAACAAGACATGGAGAAGTTACGTACAGCATATCAACAGATGCTAGCCCAGGTATGGAAATCCCATTGCTAAATGAAAAATCTCCCAGTATAACTTGTCTATGGTACCACACAAAGTTCAGTACATTTTTAACTACTTGGAGCACATGAAGAGCACTCACAGTCCATGTAAACTGTACATGTTCTCGAGGACTGTAACACCTACTGCTTCATGTACATATGATGTATGCACTCCAGAGATATGAAAGTCAACATTTTTTTATGGAAAGGCCTTCCTGATCTTTCATAATTGTGTAAGGGATAGAAAACATGTACCGTGTTTCTATCGAGTTTTAGTAATCTACTAGCGTTCTATCACGAATGACGTCCTCTGATTGGCTACGCTACTAACGTTCTTTTCTGTGATAGATAGTGAGTAGCGTAGCAGCGTGCGCTGGGGCCGCTTCTTTGGGTTTTCAAAGTGTCTGTAAAGAGGATTTAGATGAAAGTTTTGAACGAATAGTAGATTTATACTAAAACAATTAGATTATTCGCTCTCGATTTCTATGCATGATAGTTGACTCGGGCTGCGCCCTTGTCAGCTATCACGCGATAGAAATCTCGAGCGCATGAGAATGAGAAATGCTGTAGGAATACGAGCCATAGGCGAGTGTTTACACAGCTTTTTCGAGGTCTCCCAGACTTTCACGACAGGGCTCGAAATTTCAACTGACTGGTCGCCAATTCAACCAAAAGTAAGGTGTTGGCGACCAGATATTAAGAACAACTGGGCGCCCACTGGCGACTCGCCTTTTCTTCCATCAACCGTTTAACCTCAAAGGAAAACGACGCTACTTGTGGATGAAAGACAGGATTTATTCGAATAGATAAACCAAACCCGCGATTCTTTGATCGCCAACTGGATCGCCAGGTTTGATTCAGCAGCTTCTCTGTATCAAGGCACACTAAAGTGAACCATCCTGTCACATCGGAAAACTTCGAAATGGCCACTCCTGTTCGAAATCGCCGTAGTGACTAAAACTCAGAACGACCTTCAACGATCCCACAACAATCCACAATGATCCCACAACGATCTACCTCAATCTACAATGATAGAAACCACCTAAGAAGACCAATACCAAGTGTTAACCTAGGCCTTCTCCACGAGCCAGCTGGAAAGCCTGTAGCTTTCCAGACGCGGTCTGTGATTGGAGAACGAAACAGTAGATGATACAACAGAAACAATGCCCCTAGCCCTGATAACAAAGGAAGCTACAAGTCATACGGGCGAATGAAAATAGAGGTTTGGAAGAGCTACAGGATTACTGGCTGGAAGACGGGGAAAGATTGTGGACTGGAACCCATTCTGTCAATTACGTTAGCGATTAAAAATATTAAAAATATCAAAACTCTAAATTTTGAATTGTTTTAAAGATTGAAAAACAATTACAAACATAGAGACCCACAACCGCCCAGAATACCTTGTCGTCATCATCATAACAATGCGCAATCCCAGTTCGCTTCGCTAGTGAGGAAATCGGCAACAAAGTATGGCACGTCACGGCAACCTCGTTCCCAGGGTCCTCTCTCTACCTCGAGAAAGTACCCTGGTTACGGCTGGTCACATCTCTGCTAGATTTTGGCAGATTCCAGAGATGTGATTGAAGGGAGGGGCTGGAAAGTTAAAGTTTGTCTCCACTGAGCACACCTACTGAGCCCAGTAGGGAGTGGAATTTGTAACCCTCGCTGGTTGAAAGCATCCAATCGATAATTTCACGGGTATTGAAATCTTTTGGTGTGAAAAACTGATTTAAGTAATCCGATGCGCATCACTGATAACCGTCAACAACCTGCATGCATACATTGAAATATAAGCAAAGTTCCCTCTTAATCAACATCTCATACTCATAGAAGTTCAGGTTGAGACGAAGCACTGGCCAGGCAGGATCTCCGACAAATAACTTGCTTCCTTTTCAAAATAACGTCTGTGTAGCAGCGCAACATTCACCACCCTCGGTGCGGCTTGGGTAGGCATGCATAGACTCGTGACCAGCCATAACCAGGGTACTTTCTCGAGGTAGAGAGAGGACCCTGGGAACGAGGTCGACGTCACGGCTCGGCTGTACAGTAGAATGAAAATTACCTTAAGGTAATTCCCTAGAAACGACACTTGACGTTAGACTTTTTTTTTTAAATTTTTGTGCTTCCTGATAATGCAGTTATTCGAAATATGCGATAAAAAACATGGTGCGGTGCTCGTTCAAGAGTCATAACTCGTAATAGGTGCGTCAAAAATCCGTGCAATGGTACCAATGAAGTGCGTTTTTCTTTTTCTGAATGTCACAATGTTTCGGGGTATCAGTGGGCAAGCACATGGATTTAATATTAAAGTCTCAATAAATACAGTGCATCTTCTTAAAGGAACAATTTGATAAGTGTTTCTTGGGAAAAATGTATATCTTGGATCATAGTTGACGAAAAGCCTTTCTAGCGTGCATCCTCTAAGGGTGGTAAGGTTCAGGTCACGAGTGAAAGGGTAAGTAAACATTTTTGGCAGGAATTTTTTTTACCTGACGTTAAATTTTTTTCTTTCTCACTCAGTGGAAAGGCAATGAATTATAGACCAATTTAATGTAATAAAAAGGTACCTTACGGTTATTGTTTAATTCGCTGTCGAACTTAGCTTGAGGGAAATCTCTTACGTTATGTACGTGCACGTGGTCGTTTGAGCGCGCTAAAGACGCGAAATTCGTGCGCAGTAGAAAAGCGCAATGCAATATTGAGGAATCACCCTAAGTGTCCACAAGATGGATGTTTACCCCACACCCACACAGTCCGTCACGTGATATGTGCAGGATTTGAAAAAATGATGTACGTTCGTCTGGGATAAGTACACTTTCCTCTTGGGCAAATCGAGCTTAATCCCCTCGCCAGCAACCAAAAATCTGTGTGTTGATCTTCCGCGCAACCTTCAAGTTTTCTAACAGAAATAGAAGATTACATGGAGTATTAAAACAAATTAAACTGATTAGCGGTCACAAACATTTTGACGGAAAATAGTTACCCAGATAACCAGCGTGTAATACAGGAACTAGGAAGTAAGTAAAGATGAAAGTGATCAGCACTAAGAGGACTGTATTAAAACATGCCTGTAGCTTGACTTCCATTCTTGGGTTCATGAATTATTAATGAGTAGAAAGTAGAGTAGAAATTGTATACGCATGATTTCAGACGTTTCGTGACTTGGTCACTGTGAAGACCTAAGTAGGGTAACACGATTAAGATATCTTTTTTGGGAACTGTAGCTTGAACGAGAGGTTTGTTTTTATTTTTTGTTCAATACATCGTTAATGTTGAACGTGATAACACCTTGGGGGTAATCATTTTGCAACAGGAGCTTTCGGAGATCTTTAATAGTGGTCTGTAATAAAGATGGCGAGGAGCAAATTCGGAAGCAACGATAGGTAAGAGTGCGGATGAGGTTGATTTTGTACTTGCGAGGTGTGAATGAATCCCACTTAGTATAAAGGCCTGTGAATGTCTTTTTCCGGTAGACAGATGTAGTGAAAGTGTTGTCAGGGCAGCGTTTGAGAAGGATGTCTAAAAATGGAATCATACTGTCTTCTTCGAATTCAATAGTAAACTTGATGCTATCGTGTCGACTTTTTAAAAAGCTTAAAAACTCATTCGCCTCGTCTTTGCTGTCAAACATGGTGAAGGTGTCATCTACATATCTGAACCAAAGTGAAGGACAAAACCTGCTTTTCATCAACCATTTTTCTTCAAAGTGGCACATGAAAATGTTTGCCAAAACGGGGCCTTAAGGTGAACCCATGGCAACACCATCAATCTGATCGTAGTATTGGCCATCAAATATAAAATGACTCTTCTTAGTGGCAAACTGTAATAGATCTTTCAAAACAGAACGAGGTAATTGCGGAGGATCAGGGAGAGAGTACAATCTGTCAAGACAAATCTGTATTGTTTCATCAAGCGACACATTTGTAAATAGAGAAGTAACATCCAAAGAACACATTATTCCGTTGTTATAGCTGCCATCAGCTGATTTAATTTCACAAATCCACAACGTGCAACTAAAGGCACTGCCTTCGGGAATGTACAAAGGTACAAAAAACGGACTACAAAAACATGAAATCTTGCCAACGTGCACATTAACCCATGGACTCCCACAGCTTTTTGCCAAAACACATTTTTTTGGTCATTTTGGAGATTTTCAGGCTGGATATGGGCCAAATTCGCTCCAATCTACTCAAAAAGGCATTTGCAATATCACAGCATGCCTTTCTTTCCACTAGCGTCGCGTTCTACGACACGTTTGTTCGGGCTCGCAGAAATCAGTGACCTACCTACGTCTTAGGCTTTTGGCTTTTTTGGTTTTGCCTTTGCCTTTCTCCTTTTTAGTGCAGATTGCACCATTGTGATGGTTTTGGGGGCTGCCTGCCGCAAAGGCGCTATTGCACTGTCAGTAAGTCGCTAAGGTGTAAACTTTAATGTTTGCAAGAAAGTGGAAGGGGTGAGGTGTGAGAGGTACATGTGTACCCTTCGTAAAACATGTTTCGTTAACGTCAGTTAGGTGTGAACATCGCAAAGCTATATATTTGTTTCAAAGTAACCCCTTGCGAGTATTAGAAACTAGGTCGAAATCGCCGCCCCATAATGCATGGTAAACCCTTTATCATTGAGTACGTCATGTATGCATAAGGATTGCGTCTCTTTGATCTAGCGACTAAAAAGTTGCAAGTGAAAACTTGCACTTGGCAATTATATTTTTACCACTTAGTCACTTGGCATATACTAACCTCTTACTAAAGCGCGAGGGCCGTACTGGCGAATATTGGCCCGAGGTCGTGGCAGTACGAACCGAGCGAAGCGAGGTCTGTACAAAAACGACCGAGGGCCAATATTCCCCAGTACGGCTCGAGCTAGCTAGGTTAGTAAGTAGTTTATTATATGGCACTCGGGCCATACTTGTTTTGAATTTGCCAGCGTCCGAAAACAAAAAATACACATCCGATGGAAACGGTCCGTATGGCGAAATCCTGACCAACAAAGAACCAATCAGAATGCTCGCATTTACTTTGCCATATAATAATCCATGTTAACTTCCCATATAGTCTCCCTATACATATGCATGAGTGACATAGTAATACCATTTATGGAAATGTATAGGGAGACTATGGGAAGACTATGGGAAGTTAACATGGAGTACAGTCGCTAAATCGCAACTTAAAGGGGCAATGTCACGAGGATTTTGCAGTTTTAGGTCAATTCTGTGCTAAAGTCATTACTTTGAAGCTTTCCTCACAAACAAAATGCTTCTGTAAAGCTACGACGAAGATATCAAAGGAATTTTATGAGAGGGCTAACCATAATAAATTTCTTGAATTTTTTGAAGACGTAGCATCAAATCTTGAAAAAATTGGCCAGTTTTTTGAAGTTTCAATCCATTTCCATCCTTGCCATCCGTAGCGACAGGCGACAGGAAACAGTTTCAGTACCTTCAAATAGTCTTTTGTAACAAAACTAGACCATTATTTTTGGAATTCAATTGATGCGAAGACACCTAGCTTTTTATAAAGTTGCCAAATATGGTGACACTGCCCCTTTAAGGAATTTTTATTTTTGAGCCCTGCACGAGTGTTTCTATAACTCATAGACATACAGAAAACATGTTTTCTATTTCTTTTTTAGAAAACAGCCCTAAGAGAATACGCGCGCTGATTGGTTAAAATCTGTGTTGCTACAACTCGATGGAAACACAGAACTAGCACGGCCTGCTGACGTTATGATAACGGGAGCCGAGATAATTTGCATTTTCATAATAAAAAGTTAAGAAGTTGTTTTCTTTTTTCTCGTCGCGGTGTTTGCTAAAGGAAATAGAAAACATGTTCTTCGTGTTTCTATCGAGTTATAGAAACACCAGTGGAAGTTTGGGACAACAAGAAATGCTTCTTCCAGTTCTCAAAAACTTTCGAGTGTTTCTATAACTCGTTATAGTTCACCACTAAATTTTCTCCGATTCTTATTGGTTTAAATTGATCATGTGATGCGATAGTGTTCATCCGCGGAAGGCTACTATCAGCCCATAGTGCCCGTCCGCCGAAAATACCCGGATGGATAGTAGTCGTCCGTAAAAACTTCTGTAAACAAGCCGGTTTTTGTAGAAAACAAACAACTGAAATTGTGTTAAGGGTTTTTGTCTATTTTCTTTTTAAAATTGTAAATTTGGCTTTCACGGCTTTCATCTCGAAATCTTGAAAATAATTCAATTGAAGTCTAATTGATTTTTGAACTAGCGTGCGGAAGAAAATTTGATGTTCTTGAAACTAGCATATTTGCCCTCGAAGCTTCGCTTCTCGGGCAAATATTTGTTTGTTCAAATTTCTGCCGGGCAACTAACAGCCGATAGTTCCTCGACAGAAACACTCTATTGTTTAAATAGAAACACGGTGCATGTTTTCTATTTCTTTAAGAAAACATCGCGACGAAGAAAGGAAAACAACTTGTTAACTTTGATTACCAGAATGTAGATTCCCTTTGGCCACGCCATCATTACATCAACAGCTTGTGCTAGTTGTCTTTCTATCGAGTTTTAGTATAAATCTACTAGCATTCTATTCCGAACGCTGTTCTCTGATTGGGTACGCTTCTCACTATCTATGCTGTGATAAATACTGAGTAGCGTAGCACTATGCGCTCGCTAAGAAAATAAAGGCCGTTTTTGGAGTGTCTGAAGTGGATTTAGATAAAGTTTTGAAGACTAGTAGATCTCTACTAAAACAATTAGATTATTCTCTCTCGATTTCTTAGACTACGGCTAGTCGCTCTTTCGCTTAGTCCGTCGTGCGTGACGCGAAAGAACCGCGAAAAGAAAATGGCCGCGTGAAATCCTGGGGGCGAGAACCCCAAACTTTTACGCCGCCATTTTTTTCCGCAGTTTTCTTTCCCGTCATGCACGACGGACTAAGCGAAAGAAGGACTAGCCGTAGTCTATCGACTTCTATATCACGCATAGAAATCTCGAGCTCATAATCTAATTGTATAATAGAAACACGATTTTAACCAATGAGTGCACCTATTTTCTTAGGGCTGTTTTCTAAATATATATAACACTTTTAATAAATTTAATTGTCAACATGCAAGCTGCATCCAGTCTTAACTCATTTTGTCCATGTTTTCAGCTGGAAAACTACCACCAAGGACTAAACAGAGGCTGGGATAAAGTCATGACTGCCAATAGCAGATGAAACATACATGTACATGAACACTTATATAATGAAATTTTGCATCTTTTTTGTGTTGAATTTGTAGAATACAGTTAAACGTGTTTCACATTTTGTTGTTATTCTTTATTAGTTGGAAAGGGTTTGAATTCAAGTACTCAGTGGCAATGGGCAATCAGCAATAAATTAGTGTAGATTAAAAACAATTATTTGGCACAAGTTAAATTGGACTACAACTCATCTACAGTACACAGGTACATCACTATGTAATATGAGTTGTGCACCCAATTTTAAACACAAGTGCACACTACAAAAGGGCTACACTTCCTTATATAGCGTGCCTTCATGTTTAAACTGTACATAATTATGCAATATTTATTGTTAAGTAAAAACAGAGGTTGCGGCAGAAAACAGTATGGCTGCTAGCAAAAGAAGCCAATCTTTTGTGACACAATAGAGCATTAACAAAAGTATATATTGAAAGAAGTTAAAAACTGCGTAGGCTGCGTGGCACTTGTTACCAGAATATAAAACAAAAGTGAAGAATGCTGTTGGAAGTGCCAAAATCTTAACAAATGTCCAGACGTTTCGGAACTGTGCTCACTGATGAAGATTTTGGCACTTCCAACAGCTTTCTTCACTCTTATTTTACATTAACAAAAGTAACCATCAAACTAAAAATGATGACTTTTATTGACGAAAAGCTTTGTTTAAAAACTACAGTCAGACACTCTCGAAAGCGAATAGCTCTTACGGTCGCCTTGTTTGAAACCCCGTTTTAACTCCCATACAAACTATGTATTTTTACATTCTCGTAAGCGGACACCCCAAAGAAAATCCTATTAACAACCTCTGTACCTTGTTTATATCAATTAACTTAACATCGCCGTTCGACACAATGAGTTTACAATGATTGCAATACCATATTTCAGTGATAGTTTTGTCGTCATTCCGAGACCAGTTACATTTTGAAACACCACTGACATGCATATGCCCTTGAGACAAGAATTACAACGTCAGCACACTGTAGCCAAGGCACTGAAGTTTCGATTTTAGAGACTAGAGACTAGGGAGGGACATTTGAAAGTCTCCATAAAAAATATACTGGCAAAGAATTTCTAAGCCGTATCCGGCTCCTCTGTTTACTCGCTTTTCTCTTACAACAGTATTTCCTTTGTTTGTTCTCCGCTTAAAAAACTCGTTAACAAGCACCGACATCCTCAAAGGAATGTGTCCGAGTATTTCATCTAAGTCGTAAGTCGACAGTTCTTGATGATAGTGAGTAATTTACATGTACACTACTTGCGATATTTGAAAATTCTTTTAAGTTGCACTTGTCTAAAGGCCCATGCAATAGATGTATATATATTATTTTTAGAGACTTTTCAAATACTTGTATCACTTGCAGATTAAACCTATCATTGCACTTGCATTCATACGATTTCCATAACAATGCTTATTTTGTTGAATGCCTATTCTCAGCATGTCAGAAAACGTCAAGATACTAAGAACCCTGTTACAAAAGCCTGTGGATACCAACAGTCAAACTACCAGTAGTCAGTCTGGATGAGCTAAGAAAACAACCAAGGAAAATAAAGATATTTAAATGCAACCAGTGTGGCAAGCATTTTGGTTCATCTTATAACCTCAATAAACATGAAATAACACATGGAAGTAAAGCCTTTTAAATGCGATAACTGCGATAAGACATTTGCTCAATCGATACAGCTTAAAAATCATGAACGAACACACACAGGAGAGACCTTTTGCATGCAGCCACTGTGATAGGAGTTTTGGTGAGGAGAGATGTCTCAAGCGACATCAAAGAATACATACAGGAGAAAGACCATTTTCATGTGACCAGTGTGGCAAATGTTTTGCCCAGCAAGATATTATAAAGGTGCATAAAAGAGCCCATACAGGAGAAAAGCCAAATATGTGTAACCAGCGCGACAAGAGTCATATTCAACTGTGTGTTCTGAAAAGACATTCGAGTACACACAGGGATACTTCCATATAAATGCCACGAATGTGGACTGTGGTTTAGTCAGATAGGGTATCTTAACCGACATGACAAAAGGCATGTATCAAGAATGTACTTCCGATGTTCACATTGTGCTCAGCATTTTAAGAACAGTGTACAGTACAATTTCATACGCATCAAAAGCTGTATGCTGTAAATATGCAGCCTTCTCTAGAGGAGCGTGCATAAACTGCTTCAGTATAAACGTTTTAGCAACTATGAAAGGACATAAAAGAGTACCTATTAATTCCTTATTTTCTGTTTGAACTGTGGCATATTTTAATTTATAGAAAGCAAGAGAACTGGGTAGTTGCTATATAATTAAAGGAGTGTATAAATTACAATGTACTTGTTTTTTAATGGGTGTAGTTAACTGAAGCTTAATCTATCCTCAATGCTTTGTGTGCCATGCTACATTTAGTTTCAATCATTTAATTTTCGTGTTAAAAAAATGCACCCCAAATGAAACCAAACTCACTGAAATGTTTTGGTTTATACAAACTGCGGATTGAGATGGTGTGAATGCTACAGTGGCAAAGCATCAATATTTATTTCACCACATGAGTTCATTTTGCTTTAACCTCCATAATATTAGAGTAAATGTGTCCATGTATTTTATGCAGTTTGTGTGGTGTTAACTGCTTAAGATGGGAAATGAACATAAATAAACATAATAAATAAACATCACTTGCTACATGTAGCAGAGGTTAAGAGTTGCTTATAATAAAGTCTATTTCCAAATGGGTATTGCTCATGAAATATTCATTAAATTCATCTTGAAAGCATGAAAGTAAAAAAAAAAAAAGTAAAAGAAATTCAAAAGAAAAAAAGTAGCCAAGGTGAATGCATCATGTAACTTCAGTATTTGCAGAATGAGAAGTTTTGAGAGGTGAGGAATGACTTTATTTCAATCATAGTCCTGCTTGTCTTTTGATCAACTTGTATTTGCAAAGTATTCTTCAGTGACGCTGACAGCGATTCATATTATTTTGTACAGCATATATTAAGTCCAATGCTGGTCTTTGATGGCTTTCCTTTACCAGTGAAATCACCTGAAAGAGAAGAAAGATTAAGGTCAGTTTAAGGGAATTTTAGAAGTTGCTTTCTTTTTTTGATCTTAATTACAATGGTGTTGAAGGCAGATAAAGTACTTTGTTCTTGACAAAACAAATAAGATTTTCTAGATCTGATTGTGAGGCACGCTTTGTGGATGGAAATATTACTTTTAGTACATGCTGTACATATTGTATTGTAATTAATATTTGATTGTTGCTTGACATTTTTCAGCAGACCATTTCCTTCTTGTCAGAGAAATTCATCAATTTGTTAATTTTCTCATCTGCGTTTTTCTTTCCACTTTCAAATGTTGTAAGGTCACTGTACCTGCTGCAGCTCTGCCATCTACCCGTAAATTGGATTATCAACAAGGTATTAGGAAATAACTCAAAGAAAATATACGCAATGATTGGTTTAAAATCGTGCTTCTATCAAACAATTAGTTTGTACCCACACCTACTGGCTTCAAATCCAGGAGGTTTTTCGAGGTTGTTCGATACAGATTTTCTGGACCATACTTAGCGTTTTCAATTGGCGTTTTACCAACCTTTCCGTGATCTGATTGATCTGAAAATTAAACCAGTTTTTGGAAAAGAATTAAAGTTTGGTTGAATGTGATTTTCAAGATAATCGATATTTTCACGGAAACGATATACCAAAAAATTGGAAATCGGTAATGCATGAATTTTGTACGAGCCAGATCTTTTATAGAAAAGCTGATGCCAATTTCTGAAATTACGATGTATGGCAAAATTCTGCATGTTTGATTTCGAATAAATAGCGAAAACATTTCAAACCATGTTTTAGTTTTTGTTTTCTGAAATTTAAAGGACTGAAAGAAGAACAATATTTTAATGACACCAAAACGCGTGTTGAAGTTATATTTTGAAGCTAGGAAAGTTTTGTTGGTTTGTGTTTTCTTGATCTCTAGAAGAGACTTTTTCTCAACGTCACTGCCATTATAAATTTAGTACAATTTCTGATTTTGAGCGCTTTTCTGAAAATCTTAAAAACGGCTCCATGAAGTAAGCGCTCGAGCCCACGAGAATGTTGTGATACAAATCCCGGTATGATCATAACAATTACAATCTCCTCAAATGTGATTGGTTCATAAACTGCTGTATTTTGCATCGGACAACCTTTAAGAAAAAGATGGCGACTGGTACATTTACCTATAATGCTTTGCGCACGAAAACTCCAAAAGAGCGTGTAAAAACACAAAGAACAATCGTAAGTCATTCAAACTCGACAAGAGCAATGCTGATAGTATAGGAACGACTTCCGTTAAACCATATCTTTCTACATGCCCAGTGGGCTTAGTTTGGTTTGCAAAGTATTGTGGTCAAATGTACAGCCGCCATCTTTTTCCTTACGGTGGATTAGTTCATGCTTTAGCATGCACTATCGAGTTATGGAGCACGCGGGAAGTTTGGAGAGCACGAAGGAAGCGTAAGAGTTGCCCGAGGCGATAGCCGAGGGCAACTCTAGCTTCTTGAGTGCTCTCCAAACTTCCCAAGTGCTCCATAACTCGATAGTGCACAGCTAAAAGCATGAACCAATTGTTTTAAAACATAGCCGGTGCAACTGTGAATCAAATCCGATGCGAAAAACGGACAACAACATCACAAGTGATTGTTCGCGGTAAGCGAAATAAGCAAAATAGGAATTCGCCTTGTTTCAATTTTTCTGTTGAAAGCTCGAGTTGTATATTTAACAATTTTAAAACGGAAAAGTTTAAGCTTACCTTTAAAGGTTGACACAGACCAGTTTGTCATTTGTTTGGTTTTACCAGAGTGTCTTCCATTAAAAATTCAGCTGCATTTCACTCTCGGACAGTGAAGCGAATCGTGACGGCGCTGATGCCGAGTCTCCTTTTCCGTTGTTTTGTCTCTTTTTCTGCCTCATTTAAAAACTCTAGCCCAAGAGAAAAGGTCGGAAATTTGTCTTCGTTTTGGGACTAGTGGGCCGAGTCTCTGTTTGTATCCATTATTGTCGCGAAATGTAATACTCTCCCCACGCTAACAATGGCCGCTCGCGCGAAAACAAAAATTTCTGGCGAAGCGATTTGCTGACGCCATCAGCGAGCACTGTCGAGATTTGGAGCACGCTTATGTATACTGAATTTGATTGCGTGGCTCTGCTAGCTATGTTATAATAGAGCTTTACCTGGATTTAACGATCTTGGACGTTCGAATTCCGATCTTATTAGCTCTTCGTGCATCTGTGCGGCGGTTTCTAATGCCTCTCAAGGTTAAATTTTGTGAAAACGTTAGTAACGTTTGGAATTATTTTCGCAACAGACCAACTTCTACAAATTGTGACTAAGATCGTTTGCCTCCGTTGGCTCACCTTCGATATTTTTAACTATAAACCCCTGTAGACCGTGCTCAATTATATGGGGCAATTTTTCGAAATCAGTGTAGGGAGAATATTGCACGCGCATAACTTTTTTATACCGGGATTTTGTAACACAACGTGTTCTCGGCCTCGAGCGCTTACTTCATCAAAAAATTTTAAAGTGTCCCAGTGCATCAATACCAGTGAAACTTTGGAATGAAATTGTTAACATTATCAGGCATACATGGCTAACGTTTTATGAAAATCTTCAAGCCGATTTTAAGATTTTCAAAAATGCACTTAAAATAAAAAATTGTTCTAAACATGATTTATTATGGCAGTGTGATGTTGAGAAAAAGCTTTTCTATAAAAGATCTGGCTCGTACAAAATTCATGATTTCCAATTGTTTGGTATATCTTTTCCATGAAAATATCGATTATCTTGAAAATCACATTCAACCAAACTTTAATTCTTTTCCAAGGAAAGGTTGGTAAAACGCCAATTAAAAATACTAGGTATGGTCCAGAAAAAACTTATCGAACAACCTTAAAAAAGCTCATTTATATCACTAAACTGAAATAGTTGACTTGTTTTGTGATATAATTTATCCACCTCAGGTTCTCAGTACATATAATCCAGGGGTTGGAAGGCAATGATCCATCCCCACCCCGTTCCCCTAGGAGGTAGCTTTAATCAAAAGAGTAAACTCATACAATTGAACCTCTTAAAGAGGGGGAAGAACTGAGTTTCCGCTTGGCCAAACGGACTCGCAAGTAGCTCCAAGTTGAACTTATGTATAGCCCTGCGTTGGGTGGTCAAACGAACTTGCAAGTTTCCTTGCAAGTACCCGCAAGTCGCAGAAAAAAAAAAACAATATCACGTATTTCATTGACTGATAGCTTGCTATAACAACGAGTGGACGTCACTCAACTTGCGTGACTTGGGTTGGGTGGCCAAACAAAACGGCGAAAACCTTGCGTCGACTTGCGTGCAAATTTGCTTTCGACCAAACTTAGCAAGTCATCGCAAGTTAACGCCAATATACGCAAGGCCTAGCTAAACGGACTCGCAAGTTTCCTCGCAAGTACACGCAAGTCTAATAAAAACATTATTCTGTATTTACTTGGCTTTTACGTTGCTATAGCAACGAATGGACGTCACTTAAAACTTAAAACTTGCGTTGACTTGGGTTGGGTGGCGAAACGGCGCGGTGGGTTGGGTGGCCAAACGCTAAAAAACTTGCGTCGGCTTTCGTGTGAATTTGATCTCGACCAAAATTAGCAAGTCACATCAAGTGCATGCAAGGCCTGGCCAAACGGAGTCGAAAGTAGACTAAAGTTTTAAACTTGTGTCTACTTTTGAGTCTGTTAGACCATGGCGTAAGAGAGTAGCGAGTCTGCATTCCAGTCGTTTTATTTCCAAGCGCGAGAGGGGAACAAATTTTTTTCTCGCGTGATATGATTTTTTTTTCTGTTTTGCCTTTTGTTTTTTTTTGTTGTTGCTGTTTAATTGTTTTATTTATTTGTTGTTTTTGTTTTTGCTCCTAGCCAGAAAGGTATTTTACCTCTCGCGTTTGGAAAGAAAACGACCTTAACGCAGTCTAAAGTAAAGACAATATAAGTTCTTTCTTTCTGTGGGACCAAAGAGACGGTCTGCAAAGAAGATCTCTCGGTATCATCGAGGTGTCCGTAATAAATGAAAACATTTTAGAGCGGTTTTCAACGGAATGTCGTAAAACCAAAACCAAAAGTAATTAGACTGCTCATCCAACCTCAAACCGTAATAAAACCAAAACCAAAGTGATTGCCTGATTGCTATCGACACTCAAATTAGTTAATTTGAGTGTCGAAAGTAATCAGGTAATTACTTTGATTTGGTTTTACGACACTCTTTTGAAAACCGCTCGGAAACCGCTCTTGGTATTGACGTAAATTGATATTTTGCCGACACGGAACACAGAGCTAAATGCCAGTGTGGTAACCTTTGATTGTGTTCGATTTTTAGTGAAGGCAAAATACATGTAGGGGAGTCAATTTCAAATGTATGTTGCGCAATAGAGGGTACAAAGTAACCCCGCGCTTGTTGCTAGTGGCCTGAATAGAAACCATTGTTCTAATGCCGTTCAATTAACAAGCTTGCCGTCTGTCAGGTAACAAAAGCGAAAGTTATTGTCGGCATGACATAGATTGATAAGTATGTCAACACACAATAGACCGGGGTAAATAAACTACTGATGTAACTGAAAGGTCTTATACAGTACATACACGAAAACTTCTACAGGTCAAAGCAGTTCTTCAGAAAGAGCACTCCTCTAACAAGAAGAGACAAGGACAAGTAAGAGAGTAAAGATAAACTGCGCGATGAAAGAAGCCCTAACGTTGTTGTCAGTGCAACCAAGAAACTTCTGCTTACCAAAAGCGATCTGATGTAGCCTTTTTTGTTGTTGATTGAAAATTGGCATTGCTCTTATTTCGTTTACGTGACACTTTTGAGCAGTTTGTGAAGCAAAACGTAACTGATACGAAAATTGCAGATTTAGTTCAATTGCGGTTTAAAGTGTTCTAAACTAAGGACCTGTTCTTACGGTTAACTGAAGTGTTTTTCTATATCTGTTGCTTTCAGTGAAAAAGATGCCTCCAGAGGCTAGACTACAGAGCTATGCACCTGATGTGGTCAAAGGAAAAGCGATCCTTTTCACCTTTCTCGCAAGTTTTTTTGCTGTATTCAAAGGACAGCGTAAGTAGTTTTCTTTTCTTCGTGTTTTTTTTTTTTACTCCATGAGATACAGCAGCGAGTTACTGAGACATTTCAAACTTGAGAGGTTAATAAGTCGGGTTTGAACGGTTCTGTTCGAAAGTACCACTCCCTCCATGGTAACATCCAAACAAATATCGTCCTGTTATGTGCATCCTCTCAAACAAAACAATCCTACACGCACAGGCTTGTCCTAAAACGTATGTCTTTCGGAAAATGAAAAAAAAAACAGTCAACTGAAACGACTAGCGATTAATCCTTACATTTAGACGAAACTGCAACGGAGAAAAAACGTTTTAAAGGTCACTTGTGTGCAAAGTCCATAATCTGGTTCCCTGCTCCCGGTTTTGTCATGGAATTACGAATAACATTTGCAGATTTTATTTCTGCCTTCAGCTCAATCAAAACACAACAGCGGAAAGAATTGATTGCCGATTATGATATGTTGTTTTAAAAAGTGATGAACGCAACGTAACAAATTGAAAATGAAAGTGAAATTGAAACTATTTTTTAGCTCTTAGCCGTTTATTTTGTTTTGAATACATGTAAATAAAACTACGAGATATCATTTACTATCGATGGTTTAGACTGCAGGATCTGTAAATATATTGTACTCTGCATTGTCTATATTTACGCCTTGCAATTCTAATGTCGCTGTGGTTTTCTAGCACGTTCAACTAAAGCTCGCTGACAGGTCACCTGTTGAAGAGTTAGCTTAATATCAAGATCGACGTTTTCTATGGAATTCAGTCCAGTTTTACTGCCCCCCTCCTCCTCCCCCGGCAATGTTGAAATAAAGATTCGGTAACTGCCTAGAAAATTAGTAAATCCAGTTCGATACTGAGAACAAACGAACGCAATTTGCATGGGCAAATCTTTTGGTCTAGTAAATCGTTATAAAGTTTTATTCATACAGTGTCAGGTTGCTCTTTTTCGTTTTTCTGAAGAACAATCTTTAATACTAGTTTTTCAACTTTTTTCTCATCTTGACGACCTGATAAAGCTAACTTTAAGTTGCTTTTAGCGACATTGTTATGCAATTCACTTTCTCGACCCCTTTAAAGTTGTTAGACCTCTTTTAGTAAATTGTCAACAGACGTCATCAGTGACAAGAGCAGTTGTCTTTCTCGTGTCAATAATGTTTCAGAGATGATGCGTTTCTTTCGAAATTGGGATTGAATATGTGCGCGAAAATACACTATTGTTTTTTTCTAGGACTTCCAAAAGTAACTTTCAATGTAAAACTATACAATTTTGATAAAATTGATATAGTGAATGTTTTTTATACACATGCACGCTCAGAAGGCATTCTTTCGTTCACTGACGTGTTTGCTTAGTTAATTAGCTAATCCGTCGAGCCGACGTGTGGTTGCTATTTTGGCCAATAAGTAAAACACTTTTGCGTCAATGCGAGTTTGCGAGGTTATGATAGCAATGGTTTTATTTTCCCTTTCCTGTACAGAAGCATCAGCGTCGACGCCATCCCTGGCGTCCTCTGTCATCCTTCAAACGTACTCAGCGGTTTCTCCAAGTGGCGGCGTCTCACCTACCCAGACGTCAGTTCGGCCCTCCTCGACCACCAGCCCCAGTCTGTCTCAGAATTTTCAGATTTCCATTCAGCTCTCTCAAACACCCTGGCATGAAGATCTCTATAACAAGCAGAGTCCGACGTTTGTTGCTTTGGCAACGAACCTAACCACGGTGGTTTCGGATGCTCTCAAGACGGTCGGAGATACGACAGTTGAAGTTGTAGAATTCAAACCAGGAAGTGTAATTGCTGTTATGAACGTAACAACGCTAAGTTCAAATGAAAAGGACATAAAGAGCAAGCTTGCAGAAGAGATGAAAGATGGACAGCTAGGCGGTTTCTCTGTTGATCCGACAATCTATTCCGGAACTCTATTCGACGTTGTTCTGAGAGTTGTATCTGCATGTAACGATTCTCTCGCGGACAAGGGCTTTGATCAGAAAGACGAATTCGAGAAGGCCATTAGCAAGGAGATGTTTGATAATCTTAACTTTCTCGGTGCTAACATTCAGCGCATCGATTGTTCTGCAGCATATAACATCACCATAGTAACAGCACGTGTCCAGATAGGTGGTCCTTCAGCGTCTAACCCATATAAGGAGTTAAGCCGCCTGAGAAGTCAAGTTGATGCCGGCCGGGTTGGCAACTTCACAGTGGTCCCTGATTGGAATTCATTCTCTCCTGGAGGAAAAGTGTTCTATGTATACGTTACGCTGCAGACTGAGACTGTTGACACGGCGCTTACCAGGAAACAACTGGAGTTGTTCGTTGAAAGCGAATTCAAGAGTGAAGACAACTTTAGATATGTACATGCCACCACGCCTGACAGTAAAACTGCGATCATTGAGATTGGAATGGCTTCCTCGACTTCCGAGTTTCTTTCACCGGCACTTACCCCCCTTGCTGCTGATCTTAACAGAGCAAAACTGGGAAACGTAACAGTTGTTAGAAAAGACAACAGAGTGACAATCGATACGAGGTCTTTGACAAGAAAGACATTTGAAATAACCTTCGTACAATACGTTTCAAGTTGCGAGGATAACTCGTCCAATCCACACTACAAGAATCTTAGCCAAGGTTTCTGGTGGTTTATAGAGGAGCGCATGAAAGCCAGTAAGATCAACGAAGTTTACTTGGAAGCCAAGGTCAACAGAATAAAATGTCAGAACTCTACAACTCTACGAGGCTTTGCTTCCATTTACTTGAAGCCAACTGCACAAGATGATATTGGCCAGTTTGTTGGAATATTTTATAAATGCAAAACACTAATTAATATTTACAACGCGGCCTTAATAATAACGCTCAACACACCAACACAACCCAATACTAAGGGACAGTGGTCGCCTGCACTCGGCGGCGTGAAGGTGACTTACATCTGTCCCAAACCTAAGCCTCCCCCTAAACCACCCACAATTTCCACCGTGACCGCACCTACAGGGTCGCCAACAACTAAAGCTAGTTCATCCAGTACTGGACAAACCACTAAGGAACCGCGTCCCACAAGTTCACCCTCGACAACAGGGTCGCCAACAACTGAAGCTGGTTTATCCAGTACTGGAAAAACCACTCATCCACCAGAAACAACAACACCACCGACAACCAGAGTTATTCTCCCAACCCTGGCTATCGAACCGGAGTTGTACATTAAGCTGAAGCTCGATCTAACCTGGGGCAAGTTTTGCTCCAAGAGAGATACTCTGAAAGAGAAGATTGCGTGGAACTTGCGTGACAGTAACGACACCAGGGTTTCCTCTGACAGGATTGTTTATGTCAACGTAGAGCAAAACTGTGCAGATCCAGGGAAAAAAGACGAGCTGGCAGTGGTGTGGTTTTACGTTTCAAGATCTGGCTCCAAAGAAGTGCACAAGGATCTGACTTTAAAAGCTTATGAATTGTTTAAGATGTTCTTTGAGAATGGGAACACAAAACAGCTGGGGCCTGACTTCGAGGAAAAGGTAACACCTACTGCATTAATAATTCGATATTGATAGCTACTTAAAGAAAAATCGACTCAACCAAGTACATCTATCGTTTTACCTTCTTCGCTCTGAGTTCAGCTTTCTGGGTAGATATTTACTTGTCTTAGCCGATGGTTTATCTTGTTTGCTCTTGATCCTCTAACTTTTAGCTTACTGTTTACCCTTGTTAGTTCACAGCTCTTAATTTTGGGTGACGCTTTGCCTTAATTTCATATTTCAAATGTTTATCTGTTTGTTTAAGAACCGCCAATAATTACCAAATTTAGTCGAGTAACAGATCTTTGGTGGAAAAATTAACCGCGCTAAGATCATGCTACACAAGTGTCCATCAGTCTGTAATATGCTTTCTAATTTTTTTTGGTTCTTAAGCCATTGCTCACGGTTTTTCTACAGGTCGTTCAAGTAGAGTTAGCTGGTAAAGACGCTTCGAGTTACGAGAAGGTGACTGACTGTAAGATGGCGTCCTGGATGATTATTCTTCTCGCCATTGCTGGAGCCGTGGGATTGTTCCTCACGCTCTTAGCATGTTGCTGCGTAAGTTATACTTCTTTGTTATGCTTTCAGAGATAAAAATCTTCCTATGACTAAATTATCTAATTAGTCATTGAGTTTTCTTTTGTCCTGAGATTGCTAAGCTCTGTATGATTGTTTCACTGTCCTGACCAATCATAGGGATAAAGTTGTCTCCTCAATCAATGATGATGTTAGTCGTAATTTGACTCACGTGCTAGCCTCGTTTGCATTGTTACAGGATTGCGGCCGCAGGTATCACATTGAAACCAGCAGTTGTGATTACCGATTTTTAAGGACATCTGAGCTCAGCTGAGATTGTTTGTTCCTCTCCAGAAAGGGGTAGCTGAGTCAATTAACTGGAAAACCAAACCAAAGCGACTGTTGGGATTACTTACTATCAGCTCAGGCTTTGATTGTAGGTGAACTATTCATAAACAAATGAAAGAAATAAAAGAAATAGATCTTCACCCACTATTTCCAAATAGAATTGGAATTTAGAATTGTTGGAGGGAGTAAAACTGGACTACCTGGACACTAATGCAGGGCTTTCATTGACGTTTTCAGCAGGAGGGCGACTGCATGGTTTTCACAGGAAGGCGAAACTATTTAAAATAAACTTCGTTTTAAGAAAGAACTTTTCTTCAGATGGTCAAACCATGCGAGCAAAATCGTCTTCATAGCTGGTCAATCTGGCTGGTGCCCAGGCCCTTAACGAAGCCCTTGCGCTAATGGCTAACAGTGTGCGATAGCTTATCCAATCTTAGTTATAGTTTTTGGTAAAAACTTATTCAAAACTTGTTTACCTCTACAGTTGTTTTGCTGCGGTGTGGGACGGCGCAGACGGAGCAGAAAGTACGGAACTGAGCATGCTCAGGCGCTGCATGTGGTTTGTGTTGATAGAAACGGCCAGGCATCAGGAGCAGCTGAAGAGAAAGAGCATAAAAACGGTACAGGAAAAGGCATAAAGAAAGCGGAGGAAGACGAAGGAAAAAACAAAGAAGAGCATGGCGAAAAAGACGGGTTGGAGAATGGTGGATACGAATCTGACAGCAAAGATAAGGTAAACAAGATAGCAGCAAACTACGGCTTAAGCATACTATGTGTCACAGTTAGGAGTTAAAAAAAAAACAGAAAGAATCATTCGAAACAACCTCTCATCATGTAATGAACCTTAACTAGCGGAAACAACTGTGGAAATTTTTAATAGAGCAGTTTTTTGTCGATGAAATACCGAATGGGTGGCGCATGCGATATACATTTGTATAGCTATGACGAAGGGTGCATTTCTTCAAGATGATCTGGATCAGGATAAATAAGCCAAGATCAGCCGAACATTGGTGCACTAACGGAACCAATGATTCCACTCTAGGTAGAGATTGGTCGGTTCCTGTGATGCACCATGATCCGAGTGATCTTAGATCAGTTATCTTGATTTAGATAATCCTAAACAAACTTGATGAACACCAAATCTTTTTCAGTCTGAAACATCACAGAATACCACCGACGGAAAAGGAAACTGCTTGAACCAAGGAGACAAATCACCAACAAGAAAACTCAAAGCAGCTAATGGCGAATCTAACAATGCCTACGGCTCCTTAAACAAGACTGATGATCTTGCAGAACACACCTACGCCTCGCTCAACAAGGCAGGCAGTGGGAAAAACAGCAGCGGAACCGTCGAAAACCA
>CM042748.1:13597685-13600185 GCA_022496165.2 Catalaphyllia jardinei
CAGTGGGAAAAACAGCAGCGGAACCGTCGAAAACCACAACAATGCAGGGTATATCGCGATGACTGCAGTGGTCCCTAAAAGGGATATTGACAGAAGCGAGGACAGAATCACGGGAGGAGAGAGCAAGACTAAAGCGGACTCTGGGTCCTCGGATGTTAATTCCGCGCGAGCTGGTAAAAGTGGAGGGGTGTGGAAACTAAATGAAACCTCAGGATTCAGCCACGTGTTCCATGCACACTAGCAAGCACTTATCACTTTTTTTTTAGCGCTGTTGGTCTGAAAAATGGTGCAGAATTGCACTATTTTTGGTTTGAAATAGGGTATGTTTTTCAATCTGGCTTGGCGTTGGATATATTACTGAAGGAACTATTTCTTTTTGACTTAAACATTGGCAAATTTTGATCCCTTCTCAAATTTTTACGCAAATGGTAGCCACTTCTGGTTAACTGAGGTCACGTATTAGGGCCTTGTAGTAATTTTAGAGGTCCGGAATAGGTTATCGATTTTTCGCTTAGGTCTGAAAAAGGGTATGGAAAATTACAGATTTCAGTGGTCTGAAATAAGGTACAGGTTTCAAGATTCGTCCATACACCCTTGGGGAGTGTGCCCTCTGTGTACGATTACAGACCATGAGTTGGCCTGTAGCACCTTGTTAACACCAATATGAAGCTTGAACTGATATTTCTGATAAAACGTTCTAAATATTGTTGTCGATGTATCATTTCAGGCTCTCTCACGTATTAGGGCCTTTTAGTAATTTTAGATGTCCGGAATAGGTTATCGATTTTTCGCTCAGGTCTAAAAAATAGTATGGAAAATTACAGATTTCGGTCTGAAATAGGATACGCAGGTTTCAAGATTCGTCCATACACCTTTGGGGAGTGCCCCCTTCCGTGTACGATTGTAGACTGTGGGTTGACCTCACATTCCTGATGTAAATTACAACCATCGAGTGTCACACTATATTAACACCAATTTATTGTTGCTGATGCATCATTTCAGGCTCTCTATGAGTACACAGTGAACTACAACGAATCTCTTGAGGTAATGTGCTTCTGTTGTGGTTGTCTGGGCCAATTACAGCCAATCGTGTGAAAGTGTGAGCATTGGGTTCGGTTATTGATTCACAAATCAGAAGCATATCACCTACACTAGCTGATATGCTTCTGATAAAAGTCGTTACACTGAAATTTTTTATCTATTTTTTTAGAAAAGAAAATGTCATAATCATCATAAAAATGTAAGTTTCTTTGTCTAACAATGGCTAAAGAAGCAGTCATTTTCGTACAAGCGGTACAGGAGACGCTCAATTCCTGTCGATGGTCGACCTGTGGTCAAGGAAAACGTAAGGCGTCGAGTAGGGCTTGATGTAGACGAGGATCTGAGATCAATGTGCAATTTTTTTTCTACAAGAGAAGTTTAGTCCCCTGTCGTTACTCTTTTCAATGATTCTAATAATTGTAACGAGAAATACCTCTTTACCATCGGCTGCCTCAAAGTCTCGTTGAGGAAACAACTGAAGAGACGAAAGAGACAGAAACTTTTTTCTTGTTTTTGTTTCAGTAACAAGACGCCTTTGAGATTCTAGAGGCAGTGATTTATCATCAGTACCTTTCTATATCTATAGCATTGGAATTAGTTTAGAGAACAAGTGGACTGCAATTCGTTATGGTAATAGGACTGAATAGAGTCCAATTAGGCCTGAAATCATACGATAGATTAGCAAAATCAGACAATAGCGTAGCGGGCCCTTTTTCAAATTCTCTGTACAATGACGCGTACGCTGTCATGTTTCGACCAAAATCTGGTCTGCTGATAGCCAATCAGATTCGTGAATTCTTGTTCTAGTTTTGATCATTTACATGAAGTGCCTATCACATCTAAATAGACGCACCTTATCAAAACTGTTTCAAAAATATTTTCTTTGTTATATCAATTCCCTCTTAAATTTACACAATTTTCACATGGTTCAGGCGGGTACGATTTTGAGTAATATTAGTTTCACTATTTTAAATCGCTTTGATAAAAGTAAGGTATATTCCAAGTGATAAATACGAATCTCAGCATCACCAACAAGTGTTTGAAGCAGTGTAGGGGTTTTTTTACCATAGACTGAATTTTTTAGACCATATTTTTTTCATTCTGGTAAAGAAATAGATTTTAGGTTATCAGAAGTGTAACTATAGACCATTAGATGAAGAATGGTGTTGCTGATACGGATAACCAGGAAACGTAGTGTAAATCTTAATTTGTTGTTCAAGAAATTGTAGAAATGAAAATAAGAAGCTATTTCACTGAAAAATAGTTAGAAAAAGAAAAAGGAAAGAGTTAGAAAGAAAAATGTAGTCTAGATGGCAATCTTGTATAAACTGTAGATTAAAAGATTAATCATAACAATTACAATTTCCTCAAATGTGTTTGGTGCATAAACTGATTGTATTTTGCACTAATTAATCTGCAAAGTTGAAATCGCACAGTTCGCTGTAATCAGATAGTTACA
>CM042748.1:13607685-13618110 GCA_022496165.2 Catalaphyllia jardinei
TTTACACGGTCAGAACTGGTAGGTGAAACGAAACTCTTTGTAGAGCTCCCTTGAAAAAGTAAGGTAAGTCCGAATAATTTTGTTTTGGGGATCTTCTAGTTGGGCTGTGTTGAGAGTTTTGTCAAAGTAAACTCAGTTCATTCTTTAATTAAAATGTTGCATAACTATACCTAGATAAACTTAATCATATTAGAAGTGGTTTTTTCTCCGGCAATTTTGCGAGGTAAATTTTCATGTTGGTATTTTTCTCTTTAGTTCAGATGCTTTTGAGTGTAAGGAATCTTGTTCAATTTCAGTTATCAAGTGCACTTTTTTTCTGTTATAGGTTATTCGACATTCTGCAGTAAAACATGTCCCTTTTTTCAAGACAACAGAGTTATTTGGAACCCACGTTGAAGACGGTTCTTTTACTAGCCATCTCCGCCTTCTTGGTCAAAGCCCAAAGTAAGTTCAACACAACATGCACAAGATTTTCTACTCTGCTTTCATTTGAAACACTTTCTTAATTTTAGTTGGTTTCACGTTATCTTCTCGTGACGATGTTAAGTGAAACTGTGCTCTTAGAGATCATTGTTTACCGCTCAGAGGTAAACAGAAATCTAGGCAAACCATCAAAGAACTAAAAATAAACACATGAAATGTTTCACACGTCCGAAACACTGTTCTGTTCCGAGCATCGCGAAAATCTATGAACAGTACTTATCAGCCATGTGTTATATAGACTTAACAAAAAATTATTAGATAAAACGGGGGTTATACAAACAACCATATCAAGACTTTTTTAAGCCATTAAGGTCTTTACGAGTTTTAAAAGACCGACTGTCAGTTGACAACCATACAATGTACTGATGTGATTAAGTGAAAAACCTACTGTGCCATGGTATCGTTGGATTTACACGTATTACATCATATTAAACTGTTTAACCGGTAAACCCTGACCAACCCCCCATGAACAATATATGTATATCTGTAAAAAAAAAGAATGCTACTGTACTGTGTCAAGTTTGAGTTGCCCATAACTTCGACATTTCTGTAAATTGCAGGTTCCACTTTAACTGCAAAGGTTTCGGAAGTGAGCACCATATCTCCGTCTCCTTCAACGATTGTTATGAAATATACTGCTACCGCTGTTACTCCTACTGAACCATCGCACTTTCAAAATTACACCTCATTCAAAGTAATAATGGAATTCTTAAACATCACTTGGAAAATGGAATTTTTAAGCAAATCAAGCCAGGACTACATTGATCTGGAGACTGATATAACAAAGGCTGTTGAAAATACCCTTGACGCCAAAAATGTCAACTCGAATGCTGAGGTTATCGAGTTGAAACCTGGGAGTGTGTTAGCCTTTTTGAACATTAGTACAAAAGAGCCTGAAACAAAAGTTAAAGAAATACTTCGAAATCAAACTTCAAGTGGGACGATAGGCAATTTTTCTGTAACGGAGACCCTATTCTCTGGAAGTTTATTCGATGTAGTGCTCATGATAAAGGCAGAATGCAATGATGCTCACGAGCTCAAAGGTTTCAAAGGAAGCAACAGCTTAATACATGCAGCACAGGATGCGCTGCCCGGTAACGAAACAGTAACACTTCAAAAAGTCAAGTGCCCGGAACCAGCAAACATTACCATAGTAACAGTTCGAGTTCAAGTGGAGAAACCATCCACAGAAAATCCAAACACGGAGCTTCAAGGTCTCGAAAAGAAAGTGAATGAGGGTCGACTAGGAAATTTGACTGTGATTCCTGAATGGCAGGCGTACATTCCGGGGGAAAAGCAGTTCTCTGTTTCTTTTAGACTAACCACACCTTCTAAAAATAGGAGCAAGACTATCGAGGAGCTGCAGATGGCCATCAAAGTGGTTTTCGACAATGACACTGACTACAGATATGTCACTGTAGAGCTGATGAAAGACAATAAAACAGCCATTGTTAAGGTAGGGATGAAGACAGGCGATCCAGATCAGCCTAATGAAGCACTGAAGCCACTGAAAGAAAATGTTAACCAAGGAAAACTCGGGAATACAGCAGTGGTGAAAACCTTTTTCAAAGCTTACATTAACCCGAACACACTTACACAGAAAGTGTTTCGAATTCGGATCCGACTCAATATGACTGATTGTGATTCTAAACCGCAAGAAGCTAAAAATATTTCCGTGGCATACATGAACCATCTGGAAAGCTACGAACATTTCATTAAAGCCGAGTTAGAAGAATGGAAATGCGTTAATGGCAGTTACTTCAAAAAGCAACGAATGATACAAACATGGTTTTTGGTGTATGTAAGACCAGCTGCTCCTGATTCTCGTGGCCAGTTCGTTAATTACTTGTACAAGTGTAAAGGAGACAGACCTGTTTACGACGGTGGAGTGAGGATCGTCACTCTCACACCGACGTCGCCCGAATACGCCGTCGGAGGTTACGACCATTATGTGTGCCCGAAGCCTAAATCACCGCAACCGACAACTAGAAACACAGACCCTACGAAAGAGCCAGGCTCCTCAGGTACCCCTCCCATAGAGCAGAAGCCTAACCTACACGTCAAGGTGAAATTAGGAATCACATGGGGGGAATTTTGCTCGAAACTGGAGCACACTCTAAAGCAAAAGATTGCGTGGAGCTTGTACGACAAAAATGGCACCAGGGTATCTCCAGACAGGATCATTTTTATCAACGTAGAGAAAAACTGCGCTGACCCAAGTAAAAAAGATGAACAGGCAGAAGTCTGGTTTTACGTTTCCAAGTATGGCTCAAAGACGTTGCATAAATGTCTTACCCTGAAGGCTTACAAACTGTTAAAAATGTTCCTTGAAAATGGAAATACGAAACTACTTGGACCAGAGTTCGAAGGAAAGGTAGACAATAATATCCATTACTTTTTGCTAATTCTCTAATTTATATCAAATGAATTGGTAAAATAAGTGAAACTGGATCTCACAAAATGTTAAGATAATTCAGACTACAAGAGATAAAACTCGGCAATTTAAGATTTCGATTCCGACAACAAAATCACGGAAGACAAAGTTAGTGGTCTGTTAAACTAAACGTCTTTGAATTTTAAAAGTCGCCGATTTATTGAACACACAAGCACGTCTTTATCAAGGATATTATGTTCTTGTTCCAATTTAATGTTTTTAGGTTATTCACGTTGATCTGGCCGGGGAGGATTCTACCAAATACAAGAGTAGATATGACAATGGTGACCTGTCAACTTGGGCCATCATTCTTATTGCAATCGCAGGCGCTGTTGGCCTTCTTCTATTGACACTGGCATGCTGTTGCGTAAGTAGGAATTACAGCTATATAAAGTTTTCTTCTCTATACCAGGGCGCGCCGTTGCCTGAAAAAAAACTTACGACTGAGGCAATGGAGATATGTCCAGGATTGAACGCTAATGCGATTCAAATTCCTTATGATAAGCATCACAAAGTGTCCTCATTGATAAAAAGTCACCAAAACACACACAATTCTGTCAGATATGAAGTGATATGAAAATGTCAAAAAACCCTGCCAAATGTGAAGTACTAATTAAACAATACCTGTGTTCAATCCTGGACATAAGTGTGTTTATGATGACTATAAACAACAAAAACGAAAGATCAAAACGACTGAGGCAAGTGCGTCGGTTGTCCTGTTACTAGCTACGGTCCTGTATAATAGTAGATGAGAGATGGACGAGGCTAGCTTACAACGGACAAGTAACCTAAACTTTTAACAGAAAAATTGTGTCTTGATGGCAGGAAGGCCTTACTAAAATTGGCGGATGTAACGAGGCCTTACTAAGAATTAGCCGATTAAATGGCAAATGCTTATTTCCTCAAGATCTATACTGACAACTGACAAAAGACAAGAATATTAGAAGAACTAACAGCTATTTCGTTATTAGACCCTCGAAAAAGCAATGATAGTTACAAAGAATTATATACATGTGCCGAGCTAGGAGAAAAAAAAAAACACACAATCAAGCCTTAGAAAGAGAGACTGAGAAACCAACCAACAAAACGACGAGTGAGCATCCGGGAAACAATGCAAACGAACAAAAGAACGAACCAACTAACCAAACAAACAAAGGAAGCACGAACTAAAGAACGAACCGACGAACGAACCGACGAAACAACCCGCAAACCAACCAACGAACCAACGATGAACTAATAAATATTTCTATTAGGGATACTTGAGTTTTTTGTTTTATGTTGAGTGGACAAATGTGGCAACTCGAAAGAAACTTTACTTTTCAAATCCCAGAGCCTGTTTCCTTTTCAATCACTTGTTTACCTTGATTATTGAAGCTATTCTGCTGCGGTGGAAAAAGACGAAGACGACAAAAATACGAAGAAACTCAAAAGCTACACGTAGTACAAGTCGAAGAGAATGGCGCTGATACAAGAAAGAAAAAACGTAACAAAGAAGACGAGGACGACAAGAATAAAGAGAAGAAGGAGAAAAAACAGAGAAAGAAAGATGAAACAGATGGCAACGACAAAGAGCAAAAAAGAAAGAAGGTGAGTCATTAATAGGTAACAAAGATGGCCTGTGAAAGAAAGGTATCTGTCAAATTTGAGACCTGCATGTGTCACGTTTCATGTTGATAAGAGCGCTCTAACCTTGATGTACTGTAGCAGAGAGGGATCTGGGTATGAGATACTGTCGCTCTGATTGTTTTTCTAGAGCAAGACGCACGCGTTTTTATCTAAACCAAATAAAGATTGCCTTCTGTTCAAGCAGGGACGATGAGAATAAGTGAAATAAGGACAAAGCTATGATAGAAGATATAGTTACTTCTGAATTGTCTGGTAGCATATTTGCACTAAAAATAAACATGTCCACAATCAATTGTGTCACATATGCTGTGTATTCTGATGTCAAATGTAGGATACAAACAATGATAAAGAAGGAAATGGCAAAGCTATGTCCTACGAGAACCAAGCGTATGGGTTAGGAAAGGACGACAAAGACCTTTACGAAACGTATGTTAGCCCAGCGCCTGTCATTGTAACAAGTCCTGCTCCTGATGCCAACAAAACTGGCGAAGTCACCAGAAAGCTCCAAGGTGGCCAAGCTCCAGATACGGCCTCGTCAGGTTCCCCAGGCTCTCGAAGGGGTTCGGCAAGTATCGGAGGCGAGGTATGTTTGCCGCGCAACTTGTAAGGGGATGAACTTGGAAGTAATCGTGAAGTGTATTTGTAGAGATAGAGATTATTTTTGTATTGATGAAACATGCTAATTCGTATTGTTTCCTGCCCCTCCTGAGTGCAATACAACCATTTTTACAACTGGGCTATATGATTATCTGCAACGGTTTGTGCGGAACGGTTGATATTTGAGCAACTAAATCAAACTTGAATCTCACGTGAGAAGTACAATTTGTAGTTGACCAGGTTCAGTAGGTGTATTTTCCGATAATTCTAGTTCAAGCTTAATTGCCAGATAGCCTTGAGACTTTCTGTTAGGTAATGTTTAGCTTAACAGAGAGTTGTCTTGATCACAGTGAAACTGAGGATTACTTCTGTTGAAGCTCAAGTTTATAAAACAAGAGCCACCTCATAAAGTATCTCAAATACAGCCCCTTTTAAACCTCTAAATATATTTAGTGTGTCAGGAACATTCATCGTCAAGGTTAACTATCATTACATCAGAGGCATTTGTTACTGCAATTTTCTTGTATCAGGGACAAGGACACGGCTCTAAGCAATCCAGCCCCGCTGCTTTGCGGCACATTGACGCTGACCTGAAAGACCGTGGGAGGAGACGCTCGTCAGCATATTCAAGCATCGATGATGAGGATATACCGCTGACTCACAAGACAGGAACTGTTGGCATTGTGGCTTTGGCGCTCAGAAACAGGAACGAAAAGAAGAAAGAGGCTGAATTCAAGGTTAGAAATTCGTTATAAATATAAACATGCTTAAATAAGTTTGCATGCACTCTATATATGTCACACTGATTTAAGGGCTGTGAGATTTTTTGTTCATAGACCGTCTTACTTCTCAAAACGAATTTGAAAATATCGGTTAAGAATACCCGAATCAACCGATGTTTTAATTCACCTAACTTAAAATAATCATCCATTAAAGACCTGGTTACTAGCTTACGTATTAACGCCTTGCGGACCTGTATCTTTTTCTAGAACCTCAGCAAAGACGTACCGGAAGAGGAAGTGAAATATCCCGCGAACACTCAGAGTAAAAACAGGTCCCCGGATGTATTACCAGGTAAACATTCCTCGGTTGGTTATCATTTTAGCACTGAATAAAGCAAGACTTTGTTTTGCGAAAAAAAAAATAACATTTGAAAGTCACTTTCATTTCAGCTCCAAAGACCAGGGTAAAGTTATCCTTAAATCCGGATTACATCAATGCTAACTGGATCAGGGTAAATACAGTTACCTAGAGTGCTGTTAAAAGGTTATTATTTGTAATAACTGGATCAGTGACGCCATGTTTTCTTGTATTAAAAGGATCACAAAGGCCAGGCACGTTACATCGCTACCCAGCATCCTTTGTACGAGACCGCGGAAGATTTCTGGCAAATGGTCTGGGAACAAAAGTCCCACTTGGTGGTCATGGTGAACGAGGAAGAGAAAGAGAAACCGGTATTCTACATTTTGATTTCAAGTTCTAATTGTTTTCATTGTCTCGGTATGAATAAAGAGGGGGGCTAATGAAGGAAATAATGTTCAAAAAAGGCAGTCTGTAGCTGTTATTTAGCATTTTATTTCATAAGTATGATAGAGAGCTTGCTGTAAACTTCCTTTATTATTTTCCACTGTTATCTGTTTAAATCTACTCCGTCCTTTTTATGCCAGAAGCATTTTTCAAGCACATTTTCTCTTATGGAGTAAAATGCTATTTTCTTAGAGTTTTCTTTTGATTTCAAAATACATTTGTAGTAAATTGCAGTCACAAATTGATTCGCGGTACGCAACTATTCAGTACAGTTGATTTAAGGACCGTGCCTAATAAATACAAAGGTTTTTGCGCCAGGTTAGGACCACTCGGAAAAAGTAGATCTTTACAAGGGCTATTGGAATCCACAAAGAAAAATAGGGGTAGCCACGCATTTTTTCGAGATAATTAGCCTTGAATCTCAACAAAAATGCTGACATCAGCATTTTTCTGAAAAAAGAGGGAAAGGATATTTCCTCACAGATTTCCTTAGAATTCGCCTTTACATACAGAAAGGCAAACAAATTTTAAAAGATCTTTAAACTACATGGCAAATGGTTATATTAAACGTTTTTACTAACAAAATCGTTGCAAAAGCGCTTTTAGCGTCTCTGACAACCTTCCTCTGGTTCAGCTAAAATACAGTCTAAATACCTTTTGCTCACAACCAGAAACTAATCACATGCTGAATAGGCTTGCCATATCCATTTCGCATCATAAAATGTAGGGGTAACCACGCGCTTTTTTAAAGTTATTGATCTCTTTTGAAAACTTGTACGGTGCCCGTTAAATTTTTTCCTGTCACCTCCCCAGTAATTTAGACATTTGCGTTTTTGTGCGCTCACTACACCATCTGCAGGTACATTTTTAAGTTGGATTTTATTGTAATTTTCGAAAGATAACATTTAGGTTTACACCTGGAAGACGTAAACAGTTCTGTTAAGTGATATGCCTCCTATTCTGGTGTTCCTGATTTAAGTACAGGTTTATTACAATTGATTTGGTCTCAGTAAGAAAAACTTGGTATGGTGACATTACAGTACAAGGAGATGTTAAAAACGTAATAAAAAGAGGGGGTCACCGTGCTTGTTTTCATGCCACGATGATGACAAATATGGTTATTTAGGTGACGTTTGGTTATCTCAGTGCGCAACAAACAAGCTCGATTATTTTTCAATACGGCCTGTTATATCACACGGAGTTCGACTTTCTAGAGCTTTGATTGCTTATTCATCTACGTCCTAGAAAAATGGCTTCAAATACCCTGCATTATTAATTAATATTTTTATCTTTTAAAGGAAACATAAATTGGACTTGCTCTATTGGGCCAGTAACGTCTCTATCTGTAGCATTTATCTTATTTGCCAAAAAAGTAGCCATAGATTTCTGCCAAATTTTTTCTCGGTTATTGCGGGTATTGTTCTCATTGAATTTATAAAATAAAAAGTGGGGGTCACCGTGCTTGTTTAAGAGAAAAAGAGCTTTTATCTCGCTATCGAGCTTAGTTTGAGGGAAATCTCTTATGTATTGTACGCGCGCGCGCTCAAGTATGCGCGCTGATGACGCAAAAAATCGTGCACAGTAGGAATGCGCAATGCAAAACTCGGGAATCATCTTAAGTAACATTGTTATATAGCTGGCGTTTTTACCGCTATAGCGCGCCCATTCATTGGCTAGTTCATGGTCACATGACATCTAACAATGAAACTGTTTCCCGCCAAATGCCGCGAGCGGGCAACATTGCGAAAACTATGACGCCAAACGGGTAACAGTTCACTGTTACCCGCGAAATGTTGACCGCTGTTGCACGTGACCAGAGGTGACCCGATGTTGTCGCTGGAATCTCAGCGCATTTTTCAAAATTTGCTTTGGTTTTGTTTTGCTATATAACAAATCACTTAATGACTGATCCCTTGAGGAACACCGAATTTTGTTTCCCTCGAATCTCAATGTTTCCCTCGACCTCGTCTCGGGAAACATTGAGATTCTCGGGAAACAAAATTCGCTGTTCCCCTCGGGACCAGTCATTAAGTATTAAATATTCTCTTCCGTGTACAGGAATTTATAGGTATCGCCTTTCCGGAAAATTTACTTTGACTTTTTAAAAAAACTGAACTATTTTTAAATACTTTACCGTTTGTTTTTTGCTCCCATATTAGACTGAATTTATGGATTATTTGCCGAGAGGAGAAGGGAACACAAAAAGCTTTGGTGGCATCGAAGTTACCGTCAAACAAATCGTGAAGAAAGCAGACTACATGCTGACCACTTTAAACATTGCAGACAGTAAGGTAATTATCGACTGGTAGTTTTCTTGTTTTGTTTTCATCCTGTTCGGTTAAATTCTTGTTACGTCATTTGACGTGTACGTGAGACGCTTGGTAATGTGTCATAGCGAGAGGTTTGGCATGTCATGAATCTGTCAGGTATATGACGTTTTGTGAAGAAGCGTTTGGCGTGTGGTGTGGAAAGTGTAATCTGCGTTGTGTAGAAAACTGAGCTAAAAGACTGAGATATATTCGTGTTAAAGAAAGAAGAATAATTTGCGCCAAAACTAACACTAGTTAAACTGTTCATTTATTCCTGTATGTCGTTTAAGTTTACCCTGAAGCATTTTCCTTTGCCGTAGGCCAAGAGAATGTCTCTCAAAATTATCGGAATAAACCAATTATCGGTCAGCAATAAAGAGTCAAGAAAAGAGATAAAAGGTAGCCTCTAAAAATTATCGTTGCACTCAATATGAGGAAAGTCAAGTCGTCATGGTACCGTAAGTGAAATAACTCGATGAAGTATATCAGTATATACCACACAATTGAATTGTACTTTTCGCGCACGCTGATTGGCTAGCTCGGAGGTGATTAGCCAAGTACTATTCACCTTCACTTCGGTGAATGATTGTTAACTATTCTTTTAAACACAGAAGCCTTCATCCTCGCGCGAGGTCTCGCACATGAGATTCACATCGTGGAAGGAGCGCGCTATGCCCAATGTGGCCCTGTTTGTTGGTTTCGTGACGGCCACGAGAGAAGCGAGGAAGAAACGTGATACCAAGGCTCCGACCATTGTACACTGCAGGTTACAAATGTTTGATATAATGTTTGATGTGTCTTATGAGCTGACTAAGTTAGTAAGTGTTCAAAGTGTGTAGTTTAGCTTGCTTGGGAGGCGCGATTGGTTTTGGACTCTGAAACATGTGGACTGGGTTCTACTAGCCCCCACCCAGTTCATCAAGTTATATTTTCATAGTACTCTCTCCGAGCAGATGATTAAAAGGGTGCAGGTAAATTTACCGGAGGGGGCCTTGGCTTCCTGCTGTAAACTTGGGATAATCTGGTCACCTGTCCGAATGCAGACGTTTTGGGCGATAACAATAGAATCGTCTAGCAATAAGCTCAGTATTATTTTTTCTCATCAATACTTAGCCGTTTAGTAATATTTAACGCAAGTGGTTCGCCCATTTCTGTTTCAGTGATGGTCTTGGTTTCAGTGGCGTGTATATCGCTGTAGATATTGGTATAAAAAGCCACGAGGAGAGTAAAACATCAGTTGTTGATGTGTTTGAGTTGTCCAAAAACCTCCGTCAGGACCGACATGGCATTGTTTGTACCTTGGAACATTATAACTTTATCTATCAGGTACGTGACAGCCACTGGTTTGTTTTTTTTTTGTTTTTGTTTTCGGTTAACTTCTCGTGTTATGCTGGCGCCATGTTTGTCTCTGCCAATTCAGTTTTAGCTTGTGCTGGGGGGGGGGGGGGG
>CM042748.1:13634450-13645805 GCA_022496165.2 Catalaphyllia jardinei
TAGAAACTCACTTATCTTGTCTCCACATCTTTCCAGTAGTTGCTGATTGATCATTACGTTTTAGAAAGAAACTAAGAAAAAATTTCTTGTCTGGCCCTATCCGTGAGGAGTAACTAGCTGCTGATCATTTCTGGGAAAGGGGGGGGGGGCACTTTGACAGATTGAACAAAGATTAACAACAGCAGATAATGTTCAATTAAGTTTCAAGAGTTTAATTTTTCAATTCCAATATTCGTACACTTTATCAAACACCAGAACACATATGACATACAGTAAATTATTTTCTTTGAGGTTTTGCATTAAACAAAATTACACTTCAAGAAAAATGTGTCTCAAATTTCAACATTTGCATATTCACATGTATGCTGAACAAAGTACATGTAGGGAAAACAAACAGGATTAGCCAAGTTAATGGCAACTGCTACATGTAAGCAACTTTTATCACTTGGACACATACTAAGGTTTCATTCTTAGCCTAACTGAAATTTTCAGAGTTACAATGTAGGAAGGCCTTTAAGCACAGTCAGCCCAGTGGAGTTTGTTTCATTTCAAGCTACATGTAAGATAAATTTCTACTGTATCAATGATTGGAAAAACTCTAGCTTATAATTTAGTAAGCAAATTCTTGAATACTCAAAGGTAAACTTGCTAAATAATTACATGTCATTTAAAGGAGCACAATTATGGTTAAACGGGTTGAAAAGTTTAGTCTAAATTTTTCAATTTCGTTGTTTGCAATTCCTGTCAGTCTTCTCCATCCTTAAGCATCCTGGTTCCTTTAAGGTTTTTTATTACATTGTATCTCTTTGTTGTTTTTCTATCTTTGTAAAGTATTATTTTCATGCTTCCTTCAATTCAATGATAATTTTGTTGATGGACAAAATACGCTGTGCGTAACTCAAAATTCTGTGACTGGGCTCCTTTAAGTGTATATGCATTTTATGAGAATCAATATTTACAATAGTCACTAATGAACATTACAAGAATCAACATCATGCTGCCATACAAACTTATTAGCTTCTGTAGCTTTCATAGATCTTAAAATAGTGTTTTAATCTGGTGTGTTATAGTTTGTATGTAGTTTCTAAGGCATTATGCTAGCACATGCGCTGATTGCCTAATTTTTTATGAAAAAGAAATGGATGGTTCATAGAGATGGTTCAGGCTGATGTCATTGCAATTTGATCAGTGCAGAAAAAGCAACTTTTCAGCGTGAAAAATGTCTTGCTATGTTATAAAAGCAATGGACAATGTCTAGTGTGCGTCCATCAAATTCAGGATGCACTGGGATAGTTGGGAGAGCACTTAGGTAGCTAGAGATCTCTTACACTTTCCCCTCGTGCTCTCCCAACTACCGCATGCATCCTGAATTGGATGGACGCACACTACACATTGCCCATTCCTTAATTGACTCATTGCTTTTGAATAGGCAGGCACTGGTGATTCAAAAATACTTTCCTTTTTGAAATGTTTTGTTTTTTAATTTATAATTAAATGCCTGGCAACTTGATGATTGCTGTTTAATTCATTAACATGGGAGGCATTAATACTATAAATATAATAATCAGAAGTTAGTGTGGAAAATATTTTTCATTTTTCAATTTACATGTACATGTATATCAGTTTGGTTAATTTCTCCAAAATTTGGCCTGGGTATACAGTTTCTATTTTGCATTCCATGTACAGTTGTTGTAATGACTGGAAGTGGGGTGTAAAATGACATCTATTTACAATATAAGGCAAAAGGCACAATTGGATGGCTTGGTGCAAGACGGTCGTAAGTGACTTTTTCGGGTAAAAATTGTTTTCCTTCAAAAGTGCCTGAATTTTTGCATGTGCTTTTCAATAAAGCAGAAAAACATTCTCCTGTATCTTTTTTTGGCTGAAATGCTCTACTTTTTCCACTTTGTTGTGTTCATTGTGCACACTTCGATATTTTGACTTTGTTTTTCTCAGAAGCAAAGTGCAAACCACCCAAAAAAATTACATGGGAATCTTTTACTACTTAATTGAAAAGCACATGCAAAAATTCTGGCACTTTTGAAGGAAAAAAATTTTACCCGAAAAAGTCACTTACGACCGTCTTGCACAAAGCCATTCAATTAAGCTATACAAGACTACAGCTATACAAGTATTTATTAATGCTTCCTTTGTTTATAACAGTTTAATTTACTCAGTATACATATTAAGTAGATCTGCAAGCTCAGTAGCCCAAACTGAAATTATACAAGAAAATAATTAGTACCTAGTATTTTCAAGTGCAACGAAACAGCGAGCTAGGTGCGATGATAGTCTTGTGTCCAGTCCACTATATTTACCTTCTCAACTGAACTTATTACTTGCCAAAATGTTCATTAATTCACTTATGTTCAGGATTGAACACAAGTATTGTTTAATTACTACTTCATATTTTGCAGGGTTATTTGACATTTTCATATCACTTCATATTTGACAGAATTGTGAGTGTTTTGTTGACTTTTCACTAATGAGGACACTTTGTGATGCTTGTCATAAGGATTTTGAATCTCATTAGTGTTCAATCCTGGACATATCTGGCAATCCCACTGAAGAATGAACCATTTTTGACACTTAGGATATTTTTGAATTGGGCTTTTTTTAATTTGTTATTCCAAAGTCTCATTAAGTTTTCATTCCATTTCAATTTCGTAATTTTTGATTCATTTACATTGTATTCCTCATGGCTAATGGTAATATTTAATATTTAAATTAGACAATGTACATGTAAGATCAACAGTCTGCATTTTAACTTAAGTTATATTGCATTTTCTTTTGTGTTCCTGTTATTTTAATCTATAAACAGCATCTTGATGCTTTCATGTACGTACACAGTACAAACCTTTTTGCCGAGCCTCATAAAAAATGTCTGCAACATTAACCATAACAATAATTATTACAATTTCCTCATATGTGATTGGTGTATAAACTACTGTATTTTGCTCTTATTAATCTGCAAAGTTGTAATCAGACAGTTAGCTGTAATCGGACGGTTACATGAGCCAATCATTTTAAGTCCTCTCCACTAAATCCACCAATCACAACATTGATTGCAATTTCTATAGTAACCAATTCAAGAGACTGACTTCGTAAAATTGTGGAGGCTTAGTATCCAGTGACTGTTTTTAAAAGAACTTAACAGCCATTTTGGAAGCTATTCTCCATATTTTTAATTATGATATTTAAAAATGACTTTTAAAAGTTCTTCAATGAAAGTCTTGCGTTTATGGGAAATTGTAATTTGTTGTTATGATTAATAATATTGGTAAAAGGACATTGTGTTGTCCAATTCAGCCTTAATCGTACTCATGATTAACATATCGGACTCCCGCTTCGTGGTTGTCCGATTTTGTTGATCTCGTGTGATTACAGACCGAATTGGACTCCACTCAGTCCTTTTACCATTAATTAATAATATTACTTTCATAATGCAGACTGTTGATGAATTTTATTTTATTTGATTTCCACAGATTGCTTGGTTCTTTTTTGGTGTTGCAAGTCATATTTTGAAGGCTCCTTTAGACCTTCTAAGTTTTTCTTTGCTTATTGCACTACAAATTATAGGGATTTTAAACTTAACGGCATGTTTGCTTGGCACCCTAAACACACGCACTCGTAAATCTTTTTGTCTTTTTTTTTCCCTGGACGTGTATCACCAAGAAACAGCCATTTCTTCTTTATTAGTTTAGTTATAATGTGCTTGCATGTATCTACTAATTAAGTTTTTACAGTAGGTTCTTATTTAATTCCAGGACAAAAGGTGGCACACACATCAAGACCAAAGATTGGTCATATTTAAATCTAGCCAATGACGTCCCTGCTGGGTTGTGGAAGCTCTGCCTGTGAGAAGGTGTGTGTTTCTGATGTCCTCTGAAATATTCCAACTGAGAAATCCTGGGAAACTTTATCTGATCCTGTAATTCAAGCCGGGGACAGTTGGGCATTTGGAAGAGTTGGCCGTTTGCTCTCAAGTGGGGTGGACTGTGTGAAGGAAGGTGAGAGTTTGCTTTTCATGTCTTTAGGGTTTCACATACTTTGTCACAATACCACACCATCAATTTCGGCCCAGCAAGATGCTTTTTTGCAGTCAATGTATCAGGAAATGTTCCACAACCAAGGACGTAAAACAGGAGTGCTAAATTGTGGGGCTCAAGGAAGGTGCATCTCTAGAGAAAGCTTAGACAGAGGAGATCACTGAATTTCATTGGTCTGACCTGATTGGATTTTTACTAATGACGTCAAATTGAGCTAATGGTCACTGGGGGTCTCTCTGATTGAGTTGCTACTGGGCCAGGTTTTCTTTTTTCTAGGTTTAGTAAATAAACGTAAACTAAAAATACTAAAATAAAATCTAATAGGCCTGATTATAAACAAAATACATCTTTTTTAAAAACAATTTTTTAAGCATTTTTTTAAGCATTTTCCTAAATTTTAAAATTCTTCATTCTAGGGAATTTCAAACAACTAAATTATTTTCATTTCCCGTTTTCATTTTCATTTAACTTAAAATATAATTCTCTAATTTTTTCAAATGTTACTATCATTAGGTTGACACTCAGTCCACAAATTTTAGGGAGTCTATAAGCAGCAGCTTTTGGTACCCGAGTCTCTGGGATTGCCTTAGTAACCAACATGAACTGTGATTTGGTCAATGGTTGCCTTGGTAACTAAAGCATTCTGGGAAATCCTTGTGCTGACAGCTTGTACCTAGTCTTCCTCAAGTATCTGTAGTGTTTAATAGTACCGAAGTGGAGGTGGCGAAGTAAATATCCACCGCTAGCCACCGACACTGAGGTGAATAGTTGTTTTAGTATATACTAAAACAGTGAGATAATATACACCGCAAAAAATTAATTTGGATGATTTCTTCACTTGTCATGGATGGAAACCGGGCCGCCATTTTTTCCTGAGTTGCACGGAGGTAAATGATAGCAAGTTTGACAAGCCAATCAGAGCCTGCCTTCAACGCTATCCACTGTTTTAATATATGCTAATCATTCTTATTTGTTATTTCATAAAGCTAAATATGTAAATGCTGTTTGAGGAATAATTCTTTGTCGGTAGGCTGTTTGACTGTTAAATAAATCGGCGACATTCCATTTAACCATTACTTCATCTGTTGAATTTCTAACCAACCTAACTAATCAAACAGGAATTCAAAACAGTTCATCTAGATATAAATTAAATCAATATATATTTCTTTATTCAAACAGAAGTTATTTTTTTGTAACGACACTAAAAGTTAAACTTTATAATAATTTATTATAATGAACATTTTGTGGGGCGATACTTCTCTAGGTAGGCTCAATTGCTTCATGGGTTTTCTCTTTTTCCACTGAAACCCACTAAAATTGAGAGTTCCTCGGTTTGTCCTCCACAAAGTGAGGAGACTTTGCGTGAGCAGAGAAGTCATCAGAGATGCGAAGGACGCTACCATCTCTCGTAATGGCAATTTTTGATTAAAAAACAAAAATATTTTAAACAATGGAAATTAACGAATACAAGTTGGATTTTAAAACCATTTAAAAAAAACGTAGCTAAATTAAAAAGAAAAAAAAGAATAGCAACAAATTTATTAGTAATCATTTTCTAGTTTTAAATCTGTGCGCGAATAAATATTTAATTTCATTAAACGACACTGTTAGCAGTGATTCGGCCTAAACCTCAAGCTTGTTTTAGTTTTCAAATAGCAATACCCAGTGGCCGCTCAGTTTCATTTGTTCATTGCTCGTTTCATATCACGGATGTTCTCTGGAGAATATTCTTTCTTATATTTTGTCATCCATTCGTAATTTGATTTGCTATGAATAAACAACTCTCCAGAGTTACGTCACGTGATATGATATACGACAACAAACAAACAAGCTGAGTAAGCCCTCATAATTAGTAAAAACCATTTGCAATAAGTTTATTTTTTTAAAATAAATCTTAATTTTTTGTTAAATAAACCAGCCAATTTTTCATCCAAATTAAAGAGGGATACCTGACATGGGTAGCTTCACAGATGAGAGACTTTCAGTGACTTATGCTCTTTGGTGAAGTTTGTGGAATGACGATCGGTCGGAGGTTTGGTTGGGAGGTCAGACTGGCGGATTCTGTATTCAAATCTTTCTTTGATTTCAACGGTGATGCACTGAAATTGAGCAACATACTTTAGCGCTTCGGTTTTTCTTGTCCAGGTTGAGGGCATTTCTAACTTAAATGGGTTTCCATCCAAGAATATTCGGGAGGGCGAGCTTATCGGAAAATTATTTTTCGATACATTGACTCGCGAATTAGCATCTTGAATCAATTTTTGAGTTTGGCATATTACTTTATTTTAACTTATTAATTCCAAAATTACTCGAGTGTGGCATTGTGACAAATTAAGACTGAGGCCCTGGAGACATGGGAAGCAAACTCTCACTTTTTCCTTTACGCTGTCCATCCCACTTGGGAGCGAAACGGTTGACTCTTCCAAGTGTTCAACTGTCCCCGGCTCGGATGAAGGAACCAGATAAAGCATACCAGGATTTGAAAGTTGGAATATTCAATGAGGACAAAAGAAACAACACTGCTCACTAGAGGTGGAGTGGAGGCAACTCATAAAGCAGGGACAAGATTGGCTAGGTTTTTTATTTCCAATTTTTTTTTAAATTAGAAGTAAAACACTGTTAGAAGTAAAACACCAATAAAACACTGTTAAATATATATACTGTGTTGCTTAATTCAGTTTGCAATCTAACCATTTGAGAGAACCAGATTAACTCTCTAAAACAAGCCAAGTTCTTGAAACTTCGCAGTACGATTTAGGTGGCTCGATAAGATTTTTGAGTAACGATACCATTCAACTTTGAGCGACTAGAACACCACCACTGTCAATCCAACAATATCAAATGTTAAAGGTGTGCTAGAGAAGGATCAAAGTTTCAAATGGGGTACATTTCAACTGGCTCTAAATTACCACAGCAACAAAATGAGCAGCCATTACCCATTCTGCATAACACCGAATAACTCCCCAGTGACAATTTTGGAAAAACGGCGTCGGGATCTCGGACTTGACATAGTTGTCTTAACGATGGCAAAATTAAAAAAACAAAAATCTATCAGAGTGTTCTCAATAAAAATTGCGAGTGAAGTTTCAAGGTGTCAAAAAGCAAAACAGAAGCTATTTTAAACGTTAATTTGATTTTATCGACGGGTCGATAACGTGAATTGGCCACCGTAGAGATTCGAAAGCTGAAGTTTCGAGCGTTTGCCCAAGTTCTTCGGATTCGTTCCGACGAAGGGCTAATGCTCGAAACATCAGCTTTCTAATCTCTTCACGGGTGGCCAATCCACATTATCAACCCAGCTGATAAAATCAAATTATCTTTTAATAGTCCTCACCGACGCAGCAGTCTTGTGGACAAAGTTTGTAATGAAGTTCAAAGTGCTACTATGATAAAAAAATTCACGTCTTTTTTTCCCTTCAGATTTTAAAAGCGTGTTTGTTTGACACCAATGTTTTCTTTCAGTGCAAGTTTAGGATTTCATGGTCCGCCATTGCTCACGTTCAAAACTGACTGACTGGACTTCAGAGGGTTGGATCGAGGAGAAGATGACGTCAAAGACTCACTAGCTTAAAAATGGAGTGTGTAAACGCAGCTTATTGTCCATGCAAAAAACAAGTTGAAAAGTATGAAGATTCCAAACTCCATCCCATGCTGCATATCAATTCAGGCGCGTGCATACGCATTGCATTTTGAAATTTGTGAGTCTTTGACGTCATCTTATCCTTGATCCAGCTCTCTTAAGAATGGCAGTCCATCATAAGGAAAATTTCAGTCAAAATAAACAGGTGTCTTTTTGAAATGAAGGCTTAACACTTCGGACACTTAGTGGTTCAGTTACATAGTTTATGAAATACAAAGAAAAAGTAGAATTGATTTTTGGTCGCAGTAGCACTTAAAAATAGCTTTGTCTTTGTTGTATTTTGACACCTTGAAACATCACTCGCAATTTTCTCGAAAACGGTCTTATAGATTTTTTTAAAATTTTGCCATCGTTAAGACACCTACGTCAAGTCTGAGATCCCGACATCGTATTTCCAAAATTGTCCCCGATGGCAGGTTATTCGGTGTTATGTAAAATGGAGTATGGCGCCATTTCATTGCTATGGTAACTCCGATCCTGGTGAAATGTACCCCATTTAAAACTTTCATCTTTCTTTATCACACCTGTAACATTTGATATTCCGCTGGATTGACAGTGGTGGTACTCAAGTCGCTCAAAGTTGAACGGTATCGTTACTCAAAAATCCGGTTGAGCCACCTAAACAGCTTTAGTAAACAGCTCTTTTCTCGTGTCAATGTGTATCCCACAGCTGCGTATTTTCAGATTTTCAGATTTTCAGAATTTCAAACGCTCAAAAATATACTTTTTGTTATCAAGAATGCAACTCTTTAACTAAGAGTCGTCACGCAAAGGGACAAGCGTGACAAGATGTCGCGTCCAGTTGCATGACGATTCCAAGTGCCTGGTTGTTTCCCTGTCAATCTTGAACGTATCTGTGGCACACATTGAAACAGAAACAAACCGTTAACTAAAATCAGTCTGGAATCATACTGCTTAGTTTAATAAGATACCAGTTCCTTTAATCATAACTGTATTAGTCCTGAGCTGGACATATCAATTCTCCTTCAAGTGTTTCGATCCCAGTTGAGAGAAATTGGTGGTAAATAAAAAAAATATTCCAAGCTGATAGTTTTTACCTGTCTAATTGGAAATCTATTGACGTTGTAAGGAGAAATAATATGTCCATCACTCTTGAGACTGGCTTGGAGTACGTTTTTCAAAACCCTTCACTAAATTTCCAATGTGGGGCTCATTCCCAAATAAATCGCCAGTAAACCCGAGGAAAATCAAAAACCGGATACGATTCTTATATTTGCTGTCAAGAAAAAGCGACAATGGTCCAAAAGCACACCAAATGAACACCTGAAATAAATCAACTCTAGCAACACCGCACAATTTAACGCCCAAATTTCTGGGCGTAATTTTAATTCTATAATTTCCAAACTAGGAAACACCAAGAAATTCATTCGTGATCGCAGCAAAATCGTTGTGAAAGCTACAATTTTAATTTGTGAAAACACTTGGGCTTAAAAATCCTAAAAAGAAACACAAAATGCAAATTTCTACACACTGTTTTCACGCATCATATCAAAAATTAAACTAATATTTTTTGGAAGATCAAAACAATATCAATTTTGAACTTTAGTTCTGCAATCAGTTGCTATTTAAATAATATTTTTTGTTGTCTTTCATACGGTTTCAAAACAATCTGCCGAAAAAAATTGAAAGTATTGTTCTTCTCCTCATTGCAGTTGCTTGGAAAAAATTGTTAGTGAATGAAATCTGTTTTAGCCGAAGTTTTGAACTCCAAGACTAATAGTTGGATACGTATGTGATTCTTGTCTTGCACGACATAACGCTTTTTTAGTAACAGAAGCTAAATCAGTCACGTCTTTAGGAAATGATAATTATTTAATGACTTGGTTCTTTTTGACTGAAAGAGCATCTGTTGCGGAACTTAACAAAAGTGGTGAAGAAACAAGGAAAATGTTTTGAAAAACGTACCATCAAGGTTTACAGTTAAATGAAATACAGACGTACCACCCACAGGCGACCTCTTATGAGTTTTGCAAAACCAATGGACTGCTTTTGAAAGTTGAGTAATTTGGATGCACTAAACAATTCTGAGACTTGTATATCAGACTCCAGATGGTCACTTTTCACAAAGCAGTCCCTTAGAGAGGTTCGACTGTGTTTGATATGTTACCCATGCAATGTACTGTACCAAGATCACACGAATAAACAGGGCTCTCTATAAAACTGAAGTTAAAATCAAATATGTAACTTAGTTTGCCAATCAGGTTGTTTGACTAAATTGTTCTGTCTGTCTGTCTGTCTGTCTGTCAGTAACATGGTTGTCTATAAGTCCGTTTGTTCAATTGTCCATCTGTAAGTCAATAAGTATTTGTATGTCTTCAGCACTTGATCAGTGACTCAGTCAACCTGTTCATCCATCGGCCAGTCGGTATCTTAGTCAATCAATCAATCAATCAATCAGAAACTCAATCAGCCATAGATTTTTACCAGTCAGTCAGTCAGTCAGTCTGGACGTCAGGCAGTCAGTCAATAATCAATCACCAGTTCCAGGTGACAGTCAGTCAGTCAGTCAGTCAGTCAGTCAGTCAGTCAGTTAGTCAGTCAGATGGCCAGTCAGTTAATTAATCAGACAATAATATTGATTAACAGTCCCAGGCATGCAGGCAGTCAATTGGTCAGTGAGAAAGTCAGTCAGTCAGATCAGTCTTTCTGTTTGTCAGTCAGGTGGCCAGTCAGTGTCAATCACAGTCAGTCAATCATTTAGTCAGTTCATCTGGCCATCAGTCATTCACGCAGTCAGTTAAACAGTCCATCAGTCAGCCAGTCAGTCTGTTTGTCAGTCCATCAGTAACCCAGTCAGTCAGCCTGTCTGATTGTCAGTTAGCCAATCAGCCAGTCAGTATATTAGACAATCCACCAGTGAGTCAATCAGTCAGTCAGTCAGTCTCTTGGTTAGTCAGTCCCTCCTTCTGTTCTTCCATCCATCTGTCAGTCTGTCAGTCAGTTTCAATCACCCGTCAATCAGTCAGACCCTTCAGGCAAATAGTCAGTCAGTTAACTAAACTGTATGAATTTTGAATATGGCTACAGAATATTTTAACAATAATTTGACTTAAAATTAATTCAACACAGTGTTGTTAAAAAAGGTGTTACTTGAGAGCTCTTCAGTCCATTCATTGCACAAATCAACCATGGCAGAATAGATTGCATGACTGAATTCAATTGATCAATGTTGAACTTGGCTTATTCAAGAGCTTTGTTTACCTGGTTCATCCAAAGGCTAGATTGCAAAACAAATCATGCAGCACTTCTAAAGACTGCTTCATGCTTTGGTCCACTTTGTCACTGAAGGCATCTGATCTGGAAAAGAAAGATTAATTTTAATACTGTCCTTCAGAGCCAAGTTAAAATATTACAACACAACAAATTATTATCAACCACTAAACAATTAATAGAATTTAAAGCTATTTTAACCCTGCTTTTGTCATAGTTTTCATGATCTTTCTAGACAGGGGTCAAATATATGTAGGTTTATGGGCACCTACTATCAAACCTGTATTAGGTGGACACGCTTATAATTGGTGCTAGTGTCTGCTTAATACAGTGTCTGTTGCCAAACCTAAAATTGGAGCTCCTGGGTCAGGTTGTTCAAAGCCCCATTAAGCTAATCCATGATAAGGGGCTGGTAAAAAGTATTGGGGGGGGGGG
>CM042748.1:13652406-13677084 GCA_022496165.2 Catalaphyllia jardinei
ATAATAATAATAATAACTTTATTTAAGTGTCAAGTGTATTTAGCACTGCTGTGCTAATTGAGGACACTGTAAATTATTAACTTAATTTATGGCAAACAGAACATAAACTATAAAGAATCCCAACTGGTGGGAGGCTAACCAGTTGGCTATTAACACACCACGATCAAGGAGTTGAACTCAGACTACCGAGAACAAATCCAGATAGCAGTAGGGTGGAGGATTTGGACCTGGGACCTCTAGATTTCAAATCCAGCACCCCAAACCACTCGGCCACGCTGCCAATCAAGTTGTTAGATTCTTTTCATCATTTACCGTTAAGAATTCACATAAAATCCCTTCTGCCAACTCTGTTCTAATAAAATTTTGTACATGTTCTGTATTATTAAAAATTCCCACTGTCAAAATTCAGATTTTTTGTGATAAAGCAATTTCAAAAAAGGTTGCTCCTGTGATGTGTGATGCGTGATGCATGATCCATGTTTCATAACCCGTGGAGCGCTATGGTAGATTTTTATTATGAGCGGGAATTTTAAGTAGGGAATAAATAATAGACCTGAATAATGGCAAAAAATAAATTTCTGCTTGGAAGTCTTATCACACAAAAAGAAATTTGTAAAAAAGAGCTTTCAGCTCAGACAAGTGCCAAAGTTTTCAAGTGTGAGAGAGCTAAAGAATTTCATAATCTCATCTCACAGTGAGAAATTTTATGCGCCCACTTGCACGTTTGATAATCTTGCAATCAGGTTTTATGGCCCTGCGAGAGGGACGCACCATCTTGACTGAGGCGTATTCGACAGAAAAAAATAAATGGATGGTGCTATGCGCATGGAGCCCACCTGGTAATGTGGCCAGCCGTAAACGCAGTTGTACCGTTCCAAGGGACAAGCGCGACTGCTAGCAACCCAGCCAAAAGATTTTGCCTTTCAAGTACATGTTGCAGTTAATTTTTGGTTTCAGTTAATCTTATAATTTAACCAGTTAGTTTTTTTGTGTGGCTTACACGAAGTGTAAAGCTACGCTATGCCATCACCTGATTTATTTATTTATTTGTCTACGAGAGTTGAGTGCCTCTCACATGGTTTAGTGTCTACAGCGAACTAGTAGTCTTGGTTGGAAGCTCGAGTTCGAGTAATTTTTTCAGGTGACCGTAACACGAGTTAGTGCATAAATTTGCACTAACGACTCAAGAAAACTCATGATGGTTTGTACATACAAGTTTAGGTCGACAAGCATGTCCCACACGCGATAGGTCCAGAGTTTGGTATCGGATAAACTTGTGCAGACAGGCAATTCAAAGGAACTGCTCCAAAAACATTGATAACAGCTAATTAATTTCCGGTGAAGTTGTTAGCGTTGCGAAATGCCCTTAAAGATAACCAGGTGTTTATTTCATAGAGAAACAATGACAATACTGTTTGTTGTTTCTCCTGTTTTGAAGTTTGTGTACGTTGTTGATGTACTTTAGTCATCATGTTTCACTTTATCTGCACTGATGCAAGTTTCCTGAAAGAGTTTACAATTCTGAAATCGTATTATTTCACGCTGAAGAGGGAAGAAAGGCTTATTTAAAATATTGAAGGCAAAATATTAATCTGCCGTAATGTAATCCCTTTTAAACGCTGACGTATAGCATTCTTTTGGATAAGTGATATGTCAATTATTTCATGCCGCGATATGTCGCGCACGATTTATCCCTCCTCGGGACACGTAAATGAATGTTTTTTCACCGTGTTCTATTTCATAAAAATAAGTCTCATTTTTAACCTTTATCAGCTGCAAGTCATCTTTACAGCGTTTAAATAAAGCTGGTAAGGGGTAGGGCTATTTGTGGGAACACATACAAGTGTAGTACATAGCAAAACTTGCCCGGGGGGTACTCCCTATAATGGCCTATACGGGGAGGCTTTGCCCGAAAGGGGTACCTTTTTCATGCTTCAGGTATATTAAAGGGTAGGGATTTCACAAGATGAAGTATATAAAAGGGTAGGGAAATCGGTCATTTAGGTATTTACAAGGGCCTTTAATTATAATATTTCGAATAGACGCCCCTTATGGCTTTGTCAGTATATTTATTAAGCACTACATGAAAATGAGAACAAGACCTTTTCTGCCAAAATGGTATATAAAAGGGTAAGGGGTTGGACCTTGGGGCGGAGCGTCCTCGTATTAAACTTTGTTAAGTACCCCCCCCCCAGGGGAAAACTTGAAGTGAAACGAAAATCTTCATATGACACAGATCACGTTTCCACTCGTGACTTGCATAAATGACTTGCTGTTATTAAGAAACAGGTTATAAATTTTGTTACTGGGAGAAACAAAAGGTTCATTGATAACAACAACAAATTAATTTCCGGTGAGGTAAACCTTTGCTAAATGTCTGTTATTTAAATGTCTTTTATTTACTCTTTGGTCTAAAACGAAGACCCACTGCCCGAAAGCCTTTTTAAGACTTTACACTAAGCTAACGCATAACATACAATGTCATCAGAGCGCACGACAAACTTCATAGTCGACACAACGCGTGACAAACTGCGTAACGCAAAGTATGGAAATATATGAATAAGTGAAGATTTTCGTAAATGCTGTCGTCGCTAATATATTTTGTTTTTCATATGAGAACATTACGATGAGGTGACTTCATTCCTTTGCTATAATGGCCTTATCATATAAAGGCGCAAATGTCAACTGTGCATGACTCGCAAATTTTATTCATCGCGTGCAACAAGAATTTCTGTAGCGCAAAAATTAAATTATCATCTGTGCGTGCGGCAAACTTGACAATTTATACCTTATCTCAGTCGGGGCAACCATAGTTAATGAAGGGGACATCTTGTGCCAAATTAACTATAGAATAACGCTTGTCAAATTTCGTAACGCAATTAAATTCCAATAGTACAGAAATATACGAGTTAGTGACGATTTTAGTATATTTTGTCATCACCAAAACTATTTTTCCAGTGCATATGAGAAAATTAAGATGAGGTGACTTCAATACTTAACCTTACTGTTCAATACCGTCCTTATCATATAAAGGCGCAAAGGTCTAAAATTTTATTCATCACGTGCAAAGGATAAAGCCAAATTGCTTTCATTTCCGTAGCGTATAAATTTAAATGTCATGTGAGCGCACAACAAACTTGACAGGTACTTTTATATCTCAGTCGGTATAACACGCGACAAATTGCGTAATGCAATTAAATTCCAACATTATAGAAAAATACGTTTTAGTGACGATTTTTTTTGTGCCATTATAGCTCTTCAAGAAAGCTGTCCCGTGGGTCAAAAGACGACTTCTCTTTGACCTTTCACAAAAACAACAACAATAAGGAGCCTGTGGGCCCCTGAAAACAATTTATTGTTAGTTCAATATTTTGACAGCAAAAGCAACGTAACAATAAAACTATAAACAATTACGTATAAACTATTGTAGTAAGCCATTTGAATCAAGTTATGAAAAAAATTACTAATCAATCAGAAAACAGAATCGCTCATTAAGACATGGCCCTGTCTAAATATATCTGTTGAAACTGCAGCCTCTCTTTTAATGCTCGAAATTTGTGTCCATTTATCATGTTTATATATTTTTTAATACTTATGCAAGCATGATTCCTATATGGGGCGATTCGCACCCGGCCAAAGATTTCAATTTCTTTACGTTTTAGTGACGATTTTAGCAAAAAAACATCAATGTAATGGCGATCAATTAAAGGAGCGCATTAACGAATCAAAAATGATTACAAAAACCGCGAAAGCCAAGGGAGGCCAAAGATCCATATGAACCACTTAATTTCGGCCTGCAGCTGGCGACCGCCTTATTTGTGAAATCCACTAATCGGCTTCCCTTTTTTTTTGGAAATCTTTCGCAATTTGTTCTGGCCAAATCCGTCCATGCTCGAACCTATTCAGCCCCTCCTCTCTTATACAGTAGTTTCAAGCAGCCTAGCTTTTAAGAAGTAAATGTTGTTATTTAGGGCTTCAGAACTGAAGAAGCAATCATTTTCCTGGCCTTGGAGAGTTTCACGTTTTCTTATGATTATAGTTATTTGTTACAGTTTCAGTTTTGATCTTGCGATTTTACGACGATTAACCAGCATTGTTACGTTTCCGCTGCTGCTTTAGTGCCTTCAAGAAATTCGTCATTTAGCTTCATTTACTAGGGAATTTAGCTTCATTTACTAGGGAACTCTTGAGTGGTAATAAGAGTCCTTTAGAGCTTCTTTTGGGCAGTTGAAAGTAACTTAATTAGGGCTTCAAAGAGAGACAATTTTTTTCGTTGTCTCAGAGCCTCATGTTCTCCGTTTATCGGATTATTATCACTGTAACTGTTTCGACTGTTTGTTTCAGTCGTGAACTTTAATTTCGATTTTGTAATGTCTGGTGAGTATGCACTGTTAGTGTGCCAAGTTGTATAAATATAACCAATTCTATACTACTGGAATTTAATTGCGTTGCGGGATTTGACACGCGTTGTCCCAACTGAGATAAGGTAACAGTCACGTTTGTCGTGCGCTCAGATAATATAGTTAATTTATGTGCTATGCACGCGATGAATAAAATTTGCGAGTCACGCACAGTTGACATTTGAGCCTTTATATGATAAGGTCAATGTATTTAGCCTGAAGACACTAATTGGGGACACTATAATAAAAAATTAATACACTTATAAAAAAAATTAAATATTTACACGAAAATGATTAAAAACATACATATATATAAAAAAAGACAGAGCTTATGTACAAGATAAAGTTTAAAATCTAAAAACTAAAATATTTCTATTGGCTACAAAGATTACAGCAATTGCTGTTATTTATTACAATCTCGTCAAGGTTTAGTTTTCTTATTAAGAAGACACGTAAACTTGGAGAGTCCCTTTGATTTTCAGTAAGTTTTGGCCATAAAAACGGCCCAAGATATCTAACAGAGTGCTTCCCATAACGTATAGTTTTAAAACGTGGTAATACAAAGTCACTATTCCGTAGCGAGTGTGTAGAGCCTTTGCGGACAAATAGTTCAGAAACACAGTCTGGTACAAGATCATGTTTGACTTTGTACATAAGTACTGTGATATCCTGAAGCCGTCTATTATATAAAGAAGGTATGTCAGCCCGCCTTAGGAGTTCTTCATATGAAGCAAAGTGGGACTGATATATTACCCTTAGAGCTCGTTCTTGAATTCGTTCTAACTTTCTTTTGTCAGACGGCAAAAATGCCAGGTTAGATGGCAGTAAGTTAAATATGGCAGTATAAAAGATTTATACAGTAGTAGCTTGGCCTTGCAGGGTATTACGTTCCGAAGATGTGAGAGTACTCCGACTTTCTGGCTTGCCTTAATACATAGTTTGCTAATATGCTCAGTGAAATTTAGATTTTCATCTATATATGGTATGCTTCACAATTTGGCTAAGTCTTTCCCTGAAGAAAGAATACTTTAGGCCGGTGGGTCGTCGTTTTAGACTAGTTGGTCTTCGTTTTAGACCAGTGGGTCTTCGCTTTAGACCAGTGGGTCTTCGCTTTAGACACATCCCTCCTGTCACGTGGTATAGTGTCTACAGCTCACTAGCAGTCTGAGTCAGCCATTAAGGTTGCAAGCTTGGGTTGGAGTAATTTTCTTCAGGTCATCGCATCACGAGCTCTAAACTGCGAGAATGGGTCGGGTTCGCGTAAAATAGTGGAGTGTGAAAATGACCGCCTAAACAAATGTTTGGGCCTTAATTTTTCAGTTTTCGCTTTAGTCTCTAAATAGGGTTAGGGTTCAAGAACCTTCGCCACACACTCCTATCTAAAATTTACGAGCACCTCCCCAGGGGGGAAAAAAATGCCTGATACTCAGGCTACATAGCATCAATAAGATGTCCACAATTCAAGTTCTTTTCCTTTGTTCTGTCTGGCTGAGAACCTGTTTATTCTCTATGAACACATACATACAATTGTCAGAGGACAAGAATACATGTTTGAAATAGAAATTGCAAAAGAACAGTGCTTTCAAATCAACAGGTTCGAAATAAAGTGAATCAAGCAAAATTTATCATGTTTTGAACATTTTTTAATTTAAGTTAATTATTTCGAATGACAGAGAACTATTATCATAAGCTACAACAGCATATAACAGAAAAAAAGAATAACAGCCACATCGAAACAATTACAAACACTATACTGGTTTTACTTTACCACACATATAACAATAAATATTTTACCTTCCTTATTTCAAAAAAAAATTTCTTCTTTCTTCAGCCGTGTGCAATAGTATACGTAATTCAGAACTGTAAACCCTTTCAACAAACTTAATTACTAGAGAATCAACTTGCATCTCTGTGGATAAACTGAAACTTCTTGTTTAAAGTTCATCAACAAAGTACTCAAACCTATGAACAAATTTAACAGCAAACAGTATTCTCATTGTTTCGCTGTGAAATTAACACCCTCTTACCTGTATCTTCAAGTAACAGAAAATGGGCAACGCTAATTACATCACCGGAAATTAACTTGTTGCGGTTTTAACCGTATACATGCTATCAATGAACTTTTCTAATTCGATATTCCACTGATAAAACCATTATCTGTTGTTTTATCACAACCATTGTTTCTTTGATACCAAATTTTGAAATAGCACATTGTAGCAACTGAAAACTGCAGACTGTGTCCTGATTATATTTACTACTATCTCTTCCATTTCAAAGAACGCCTGTTTATATTCTCTATGTTTTTTCTTCACTTGTAAATCTTCTGGTTAAATAATGTCTTCAAGTTGTTTGTAATTATCCAAACCTAATGTACCTGTTAATTCCAAAACCGCCCATCACCCCCCTCCCCCGTGAATTTAACTAGCTCGTACAATGGGGAATTTGACTCTCCCGTCAAAAAGTCTTGCAACGGTCGGAAACAAAAGGATTTCACAATTCTTTGATTCACGGATCATTGCTCTTGTCGATTCCACGTGGGTTTTTCTGTTGTTGTCGTTTTATATAGTTATATCGTGGAATACATGCTTTTGTTTAAAGCGTGGAGCAAAGACAACCTGAACAAGAAATTCGTAGTCGCTGAAAATTTTGCAGAACTTGTTTCCAAAGGTAAGCAATTCTGTTATTTCCAAAGGTAAGCGATTCTGTTTATTTCCAAAGGTAAGCGATTCTGTTTTTCCTGGAGGGTGGCGGATTTGACCCTCTTTGAAACTCTAACGGGTGGGCCATACGCCTAAACTGGCAACATAGCGGGGAAATTGACCAAAATTTTTCAAAAAAGTGAAATGCCCTGGGGTTTGCCTGGGGGGGGGGGGGGCAACCTGAGTACTTGGATGGCAAGCTATACTTATTGGGAGGGAGGGACGGGTAGGTTTCTAAAAAATATTGTGCTGCATTGGCTGCGTCGGTGGGAAGTATAACAGGATAGTTTGGTTTTATCAACTGGATTGATAATGTGAATTGGCCACCAAAAAGAGATTCATAAACAAATTTTTTGAGTGCTAGCCGTTCGTCGAAGCGAATTAGCAGTTATTAGCACCACGCCACTGTAAAAAAATCACAGCTTTCTGAACTATAAACAGGCTACGCGAAAAACCTTTTCGCTGTTGGAGCGAATTAGTACTTAATATTATGATTTTAAAGCAGTGGATACAAAGAAATGATTCAAGGCTGCATACCATTATTTTAAAACAAGAAACAAAAAAACAAACGCTAACCTTAACTTACTGATTTCTAACAAAAAAGAAAAGGAGAAACCAATACTGTTCCATTTAAAATGGCTTCTTGCTAATAAAAGACTATACTACAAAGTACCACTTAAAACTGTTGGTGTACAGAGAAGTAAAATTTTGTTGACAACTTATCAATGATAATAAATGGCTGGAAAGGAGAGTATAATTATGTGCTAAGTTAATTTTCAATTTTAGAAGGGGAAAGTTCTGATAAAAATAATGAGTCAGGAAGAAAGAAGTTTGGTTATGTGAAAGTGCTAAATAGCTGGTTTAATTTAGACTATTTGCTTTGAAGGCACAGAGAACAAATGGCAAAATTTAATTCTACAAAATATTGCGCTAAATGTATACCAACCCACTATGAATTTCTTTTATTGACAAAGTATATTTTTGGTCAATAAATCTTTTGTATGAGCTGAAAAATAGGAGCATTTAGATCAGCCCTGAGCCAGGGATGAATGTCTCACAAGGACCACAGAGCAAGGTGAAAAGTGGGAGGGCTGACAATTGAAAACTTGTTACAAGTCTTTTTTTATTTTAATTATTTTTCTTTTTAGTGCAAAAAATGGGGGCGGGGGCGCAAAAAAGTGGTGGGGCCACGGCTCTACCAGCCCCTTCCCCTCCACGGTCCCTGTCTAATTTGATTTGAGATACACTGGAAGAAGACGTTAATCAGCCCTACCAATATCTCAACAGTTACTGATAACAAAGTCTGTTATTAAACATACAGTTGTGTAATCGAATGTAATTGAGTCATTCCAAATAGAGAAATCGCCGATATCCACATGTAAATAATAATTTGTCTGAAATGTGTTGATAGTAAAGGACAACTTACAAGTATGTACAATACACTTGCATATTCAATGGCAGGGCTAAAAGTTAATGACCATCTGGTTGCATATGCAACTAGATTTTTGGCTGTGTGCCTAAAAAAAATCACGTGTGGTCGCACCACTGTGTCTTAAAAGCCAAAGTAGAGTGCGACTTCTCTATTGCTTACTCATCTGACCATACTAATGTCTCCAACTGATAAAGATAAATTTAAACATAGATATAACACAACCAGGCACCAAATAATAAAGTTGCACCATTTTCCTTTCATCGTTGTGTGTTTTATTCATTATCTCTAAGCCTAATTTCCCAGTGGATTCTCCAAGCCTGAACTTTCATTTCTTCCCATGTTCTGTGTTGTAAACAACTCCGCTGACAAATACAAATGAAGGAATGAAGCAAGTGTTTCATAGTGTGGTCATAGTGCTAGGCGCTTCTGGCAGAAAGTGTGGAGACTGGGGATGAGTCATGTTCATGTTCCCATTCATTCGCGAACAACAGTTACAGAATGCTGCGTTTAGTAAAGAAAGCTTTGTTTTCACCTGTCTGGGATACAAAAATTTCCAGCATTTTCTGAACGGGCCGGCCCACGAATTCTATGGCTTGAAAGCTAGCCAAATGAGCAAAGTTTGTGCTACTTCACAAGAATACCCACATGCTGAAAAAACTAAGAATCTTCCTTAACAGGATTTCAAAGGTGAGACAAACAACAAGCAACTGGATAGTGAGGATACACAACAAGGCGACTTCAGTAGTTAATATCTACCATCCTGATATTTCTTTTATTTGTTTTCGCTGTGTTCAGTACTGCTAGAATAGGCCCATATTGCAACACGGGGCCTCAGTCGCTTATTTTGGAGAGTTAAGTATAATTTCTTTTGGAGTGGGTGCTTAAACTATTTGAAGCAGTGCGCCTAAAATTTTTAACTCTGTACCTAAAATTTTGGCAGTGCACCTAAAAATTTGCACCTGGTCGCACAAGTGCTCCCAAAGCCAAAAATAAACTCTGAGCCCCGCGTAGACGAATTTCGATATATTAAAATTAAACCTAAAACAACAGAATTCAGTGCAAGGCTGTGGGGGAATAAACCCCACAAACTCTGTAGTTGTTCTCTAGAGCCTCATACTGAGGTCTATTGTTTTAGACTGAATTTTAATATATCGAAATTGGTCTATTTTTCTTAATATGTAAAAGTTGTATTGAAACGCTTTTTTCTCTTCTTAAAAATCTACTGCACATGCGTAGATATCAATGGAAGTATTATGTTTTCTTAACTCCTTTGATTCATCTACAGCTCTCTTTCATTATAAAAGCGAAAACAATCTTGTGCCGGATCGGAATTGCAGGAAAATGCATTTTGGGCAGTCGAAACTAAGGGTTTTTTTCTAAAACTGAATTTAAGGAAAATGTTTTCATTAGTTATTAGGGTGTAAACAGTAAGCCATTGCTTTTGTTACATGCACCAGACATGGACAGAATAATCAGATGCTAAAACTTTGAAAGCAACTCATTTTACAAAGTTTTTCAGCAACCCTCACAAGTCAATAAGTGTACAGTGGCCTTCAATAACATCAGTTGCATGTATGGGTGCAAAAAATGCACAGGTATAAACTTCTATGTATCCTGAATTTCAAAAATTTTCTTGAGGGAGTACCCATTGCCATTATCCTGACGGAATAGTACTACAGCTACATGTACTTGACAATTATTCCTTACTGCTACTTTTTTTTTTCAATTCGAAAACCCTGCAAGAACTGAAATTATCTTTTAAAGATCTCTACATATCTTAACAATTAAAAACTTCAAAGATCCTAAAAGATCCTTCAGGATCTTGGCAAAATCTTTGAAGTTTTTGCAAAGATCTTTGAAGATCATGGCAAGAATTTTGAAGATCCTTGAGGATCCTTAAAGATCTTAACCAAACCAAGATCTTGATGAAGATCTTCACAAAGACCCTCATGAAGATCATAAAGGATCCTTAAAGATCTTCACCAAGGTAGGGTCTTGTCAAATGTGTTTGCAGATCAAATGTGGCTGATTAGTTTTTCAACATAATTGAAGAAGCTAGTGATAAAAGGGGATAAGTCACTGTGACATTTTTGGTTGTTTCTGTTACTCTCGCTCCAACTCTCGCTCCAAATTAGCTGAATTTTTGCATGTGGCCTTCATTTCAGTTGAAAAACATTGCCCCGTAATTTCTTTCCCTGGCTTGCTCTTCGTTTTTGAGACACAACGTATGCCAAAAAACCTTCAGTTTTCCAAGCGGCATCTTTTGTAGATGTATTGTTGAATAAACAACAAAAGAAACCTTAAGCGCAATTAATTTGTTGAGCAGCAAACAGGCAGACTTTTTTATATTGTATGAAGTCAAAATCAAATCCCACAAAATCTTGACTGTCTTTTAAGTCAAAGGAAAATAGCATAGAAAAGATCTATCTTCATGTCTTTGTAATTGAATTGCCGTTTTTACTCGCTAGGCTATCAGTGAGTTTAAGCATGGCGTTTACGGCAGACGGCAAATGGCAAAGATGACCTCTGAATTAGTGTTCTTTTCTTCTACGCCTTAATTAAATCACATAAAAATAGAAAAATATCTCCTACTATTCACCACAAATACACAAATATTTTCACTCTACTGTTCAAAGAGCTAAAAACAAACAGCAAAAGTTTCATTTTTGCCGTTAGCCGTTTGACGTAACTTCAAGCTTAATCTCTCTATTGTGACGTCGGCTTTTGGCGCGCAAAGCATTGATTATTCAGAGCTTACCTGTTAATCAAGCAGAGTTTGCTCGTTATTTCCACCGATATTCGAAGCTTATTCGAGGAATATTTGCGCCCGCCTGGTAGGAGATTTGCCATCATTAAGCCTTTGACCCTCTATAAGTCACCAGCATGCCTCAAAGAATCTAGGTGTGTTTTTGTTCCGAGATTATGGCTTAACTTAGCCATTGATCGAGGAGCAAATGAGCCAGGCGGTAGAGTCTAGAAACGCTTCTTCTTCCAAAGCAAAGCATTTGTCGTGGACTTAGGGGGTCATTTGCTAAAATTCGGCGTGTGTCAGTTTTGGAAATTGGAAAGTTGCTTTCTAGACTCTTATTATTTTCTTGAAATTCAGCCATCTAGCATGGTTTGCTGCCAAAATTTCTGGGATATCCCATAATAATCTTTTATACGTAAAGCCAGTGCCGTGACTATTGTGTGTGTGTGTGACTTACAACGTGACTCAAACACGGCCGGGAACTGGCGAGAAAGGCGGCCAGGCAGCAAAGTCCTTGAATTTCACCTGTGTTAGGTGAAGAGTTAATTTAAACAGATTCAAAGCCTTTTCTACGGGCCAAAAAAGAACGCAGGTCGGTTAAATTGGCAAGCAAGCGTTCCGTGAGTGTGTATGGTGAATTTCCAAGCAGATGATTGCTTTGAATTGTGATAGGATCGAGCCCGCCGCGAAGAAAAAAGACAAGGAACGCCTGATCGCAGGTTAGGAAGAAAACTGAAATGTAAGATTTGCTTTGTATTTCAGGGTTCCTTTGCTGGTAAATTTTCTGTTTCATGCGCTTTTTTTCGGCATGAGCAGTGTGCTAGCTTAAGGCTTCCTCTTTCTGTGTTGTCAGAATTAATCATTTCATGGAACAAGCAGTTTTGTACCGGCCAAAAAAATAGTTTCACCTAGAAACATTTTATAAATCACTGACGTAGCCGATTTGCAAAACGTTTAACGTCTTTCTCTAGGCACTAATCATTGACTTGATTTAGGTATCGATTCGTGCAATAGATTCTAACGTATCCTGACCTTAACTCTAACCTAATCCGAAGCGCTAACCTCGACCCGTGACCCTGAGCCCAAACGCTAAGCCTAACCTTGTTCTGTAAGCCTAACCTTCAATGCTAAACCTAGTTTCGAGCGGCAACGCTAAACCTAACTCTAATAAGACTGGGAACTCTTAAACCTAAGGGTTAAAGTTGGCTGCCAATGTAAGTTTTGCTTCGTATTTCAGCATTCCTTTGCTGATAAATTTTCCATTTCATGCGCTTTTTTTTTGGCAAACGCTAAGCCTAACCTTGTTCTGTAAGCCTAACCTTCAATGCTAACCCTAAACCTAACTCTAACAAGACTGGGAACTCTTAACCCTACAGGTTAAAGTCAGCTGCCAATGTAAGTTTTGCTTTGTATTTCAGCATTCCTTTCCTGATAAATTTTCCGTTTCATGCGCCTTTTTTTCGGCAAGCGCTAAGCCTAACTTTGTTCTGTAAGCCTAACCTTCAATGCTAACCCTAGTTTCGAGCGGTAACCCTAAACCTAACTCTAATAAGACTGGGAACTCTTAACCCTAAGGATTAAAGTCAGCTGCGAAGTTTGGACCTGTTTTGGCCTTGTTCGATTTTAGCAAAACATCTGGGGGATGTTCTTGCACGCAGCCTTTCAATTGAGCTTACATGTTGTGAAATGAACTTCTCGCTGTTCTCTAAGTGAAATCAAAGTCCTTGCGGTGGCGTGATAATGTGAAATCAAAATTCTAACTGTCAGTAAATGACCCGATATCAAGAGTGTCTTGCTTGCACACTGCGTGAAGTAAACCATTGGCTGTAATTTGAGTGAAATTAACATTTTTGTGGTCGCATGTTAACCTGAAATCAAAGTTTTAATGGTTTTTACCAGTAATCGACATTTTCGAAGGTTACACGTTGTAAAAGATCAATATTTTGCTGGATAGCAATTGAATGTTTTAAAGCGTGAAACAACGCAGAGAAAAGTTGGCCGTTAACGGCAGCTTGAAACTGGTAGTAAGCAATGTCCTGTAGTTTTTCCGCTAAAGTTTTGCTTCATTTTCGAGACATCGCGTAATTTTAGTTTATGCACAAATCCACCCATTTTTTCCTAGTGGCATGCCTTTTTTGCATACGTTATTTCTCGAAAACGAAGAGCAAGCCAGCGAAAAAAATTACGGGGCAATGTTTTTCAACTGAAATGAAGGCTGCAAACAAAAATTCAGCTAATTTGGAGCGAGAGTAACAGAAACAACGAAAAACGTCACTTATCCCCTTTTATCACTAGCTTCTTCAATTGTATGAACATGGAATCTAATACAGGTAGCTTTGGCTCTTTGACAATGTGCAATAGTATAATTCAATACTGAAATACGCTCCTAACTAAAAGGCAATGCTTCTAATTAATATGGACAGAAGCAAACTGTTTACTACTGGTATATGGAATACATGTATTTTCAGGAGCTGGATACCACTAGCTAAGAACAATGTTTGCAGCATTTTCTGCTGGACTTATCATGAAAAAAAAAGAACAGCAAAAGACACAACAATTAAAACATGCAAAATATTTCATGCCACAATTGCTAGTTGGTGAATATTTGATTAAAAAAATCAAGAATCGTTAATCAGTATGCTTACCTGCAGATACATGTACCTGCTACATGCTGACAGCAGAAGCCACGAACCACTTGGTTTTCTGTTAAAATCATTCTTCTGGAAAACAAGATTAATACCAGTGTTTAGTCGAAACCAATATAACATCTCTTCAATGTTTTCCGACTGCATACAAACACTGCCTATCAAGCAGTTTACACATACAGTACTGATGTAAGAAAATTTAAAGGAGGCAAGCTTCCAACACACAGGCATATAAATTATACCTATGTCACTGCCATCGTCCAATATAAGTAAAAGTTGGAAAGGTTTTTTTTTTGCTGGGGTTTGCTACAGCTGTAGCTCCACAAACCATTGACAAAGATAGACATGGCAATGGTGGTAAGGTTAATCATTAATATGTGACCTCTCACAAAAAACATACACTACAGCTGTGTGTTTGTACAGCTACAAACCATTTGCTTGCCATTTGCTGTCCATTTGTGATTGATCAGATGTCGTTTGAACTGATGGGTCATCCGTGCAGAAAAATTTCCAGCCGTTGAACGGCTGTTGCTATCTGTTCAAAAAAAAATCTTCATCCGTTTGAACAGCGGAGGTTATCTGTTCTGAAAAAAACTCCATCCTTTTGAACAGCTAAGGCTATCTCTTCGGAAAAAATGGTCATCCATTCACACGGCTAAAAAAATTAGTGATACGTTGAAACGGCTGAGGTTATCCATTCAAGCTGTTCGAACAGCTGATGCTATCCATTTGAAAGAAACTGCAGTGTGTTGAGCAGCTAATGTTAGCCGTTTGGGAAAATGGCATTCAGCTGTTCAAACGGCTACTGCTATCTGTTCACACAAAACTAATCAGCCATTCAATCGGCCAAGTGAAAACTGCTAAAAATTTTGCACTTAAATTATTCGGCGCTGCTCTTTGAAAATAATATGAGGCAAGTTCTCCTTTGGTTCTCAGCAAATGTGTGCATGCAGTCTATTTCCTATGAATCCTGGAAGAGGCTATTTTGCTCTGTACTAAAAATGTGAACACACGGTTGTACACCTAGTATAGTAAAATAAACTTGGTGCTCTACTCTGAGGAGGGATGTTGAAACAAGACAATATTATTATTTTTATTGAGTTCTGTCAAAGTGCCTGATCTCTATAACAAAAGATGTAAAGATGTGACAAACGCATCAAAGTCTTCAAGCTAAACGCAACGGCAACACTGCATGACAAATGCAGTACCGCTCAAATGTAAGTTACCACCTCTTGTCTCGTTTCTCGTGAGACGGGTCTTGTTTCTCTCGAGACATTTCTTGTTTCTCTCGAGAATCACTAAAGCATTTAGTATGGCATAATATATCACGCGTAAGAAACTGGTTACAGTATGTGTAACGATTGTTGCTCTGCAGTTCACTGGCAAATCGATGGAACCGTCTAACAGAAGATACATGTATGCATTGATGCATTGATCATTCGCTTGATTCATATCGAACAAAAAAACATCGAACGTGCGTAGTGATAATTATTAGGCACTGAATGTGCGTTGTCTGAAATCAATTGTTTTTAACAACAATTTGCGAAGAAAAGAAAGTTCATAGAAATAGCCAAGTAAGGTTTAAAATCTCCATAAACTACAAGAAGAGTTACATGCGTTTTAATTCATGCGATCATGCATGGGTTCAAAGAGTTGATTTTGCGAATCTTGCTCAGTGCAAATGAACTGCACCCTCCATAATTTTTCAATCCTGATACATAGCTATTTTCATTACACACTTGGAATGCAGTTGTCTACATTTTTTCGCTCTGCAATAACCACTAACACAAACATTTAATTTCGTGCAGAAGGAAAGTTTTCAGGCTCTCGGCCGTCTATTGTAGAAAACCGTCACAGAAATTGATCGAAAAACGAAATCTCCTATTCTATAAGGCAAAAATCATTTATTCAAACGTCAAAATACTATATCTTTGAAGACAGGAGCTTTTATCAAAGCTTCAGACTGTTTCAGAGATGCCCTGTTTGCATCAGTTTTAATTTTTTCTGCCAGGGAAAGTTTTGTCTGGCGGCACGCGTCGACGAGTTGCTAACCTTAATGAACTTTATTCTTATCTGAAGCGTCAACGCAAACAATAAATATTTCCCTGGTTCTATTCAACATGAATCGTTCATCCTAATGCCAAAATGCTATATCTTTGAAGACAGGAATTTCTAATAAGGTTTATGCGATGGGACAAAGGTTTTGCAAGGGAAAGTTCTGTCTAGCGGCATGTGTTGACGAGTTGATTACGCAATTCGCAGCAAAAGAACTTTTCTTTTGCAAAGCGTCGCGGCAAAAACATCGCTGGTTCTATTTGGCATAAAGCTTATGCAAGTATATGTTACTAAAACTGATGAAAATAATTATAACCCAACAAAAAGCCAACGGCCTTATCTCTAAAATCTATCATTCGTGAACGAAAATTTTCACCAACAATTTAGACTTTTTATAGCTTACGCTTAGAACTTAATGTTAATCACATCACTAAGAAACTACCTAAGACCTCTGTGTAATAGTGGCCGTATACGTTGGGAGGTCAACAATTTGTCTGTGAGTCGGTATGGGTGAGAATCAATGTCTCCGGCAGTATTTGTTTATATTTTGACGGATATAAATACTTGGGGGAGCATATAAACAGCAGCTCATGCCGAGCAAAGCATTCGAAGAAAAGTTTCATCGCATCTATTCAACACTTTTGGCCGTTCGAGCGGCTGCCATCATTCGTTCGAAACATAACTAAGGTCGTTTGCCATTCTGATTTACAGATTATGTTTGACAATTTGGATTGGTCCAACTTCGAATTAAGTTTGGCTCATGAAAAGTTCGATGCCTGAATTGAGCTTTGAGTTTAAACTGTCAAGAGTTAAGAATTTATCGCTTTAATCATAGTTACTATGTCTTTTTAGAATACTTCTTACGGTAAGTACCAGCGCTGGAGAGATGTGACCGTTTCTGGTACCTTTGCGTTTCGTCTTGATACAATTCTTCACATGCCAAGATGTCAGTGCAAAGAAGTTCTTTCGGTTTTAACTTCTAACTGCAAAGAAGTTTTATCGTTTTTAACAAAGAAGTTCTTGTGCCTTGTAGGATCCAAGAGCAAGCGACCACAAGAAGTTGCCAGCTCGCAGAAGCAAAAAGAAATTCTTGCAATACATGCTTGGTACACACGCATCGCTGATGAGAATGAAAATCATGCCTACCGGGCAAATCAGTACGACGATGCACAAAATAGGCTTGAATATCAACGAAAGCGAAGTATTGGTACTTCCAGTGCACTCAGGAGAAACGAGACACGTCTCATTTCAAACGAGACTTGGTTCGTTTCTCTTGAGACGAGTCTCGAGAGAAACAAGACTCATCTCGCAAGACGGTGGTAACTTACTTTTGAGTGGTACTGTAAAACAAGTATTGAGCTCTGTTTCATGTTATGTTTCCTGGCGTACACTGTACGATGATAAGTTGAGTACAAGATTAAAAGACCTCCTGCACAGAACTTTTTAGAGGTTAAAGCTCCTGGTGTTTTGTCGTGTTTGCCCTTTCCCCAAAGAACATGGCATAGGAAAGGTTTATTGCTCTTGGTATGGCTTCAATAACTGACTTGTTTTAACATGAAAAGCTTCGTTCCATAATTGTTTTTGTTGATGTGCACTTTGTTTCTGAGAAATAAAGTATGCATAAACTCAGTTTTCCAAGCAGCATCTTTAGGAGCAAGTCCTTTGAAGGCGGATTTGATGCAATGCGAACAGAAACGGTTACCAATAGCAGCTTCAACAGCACAGCTGAAAAAAATCAACTGACCTGGTATTGAACCAGTGTTACAACAAAACAAACTTGAATCTGACCTTTTCAGCACCTTATTCACTTGCACTAACAAAGTAACAGTAATCATATGAATGATAAAACGTGTGTTGGTTCGAACAATTTTTTTCTCCAGAGTATTTTTGCATATGCTATAGACCCTATGCAAAAATAGCTGCCTTTAAATTACCGGTAATCTTTTGTTTGTATTCAAAATAGCCTCACTAACCTCGTTCGGGATAACAAATTCTTTGCAATTTTTGTCTCAAAACCAGGTTAGTGAGGCTATTATAATATAAAGGCAGCTATTTTTGCATTCTATTTCTTGAAAACAAAGCGCAAATCAACAAAAACAAATTATGGAACAACACTTTTCATGTCAAAAAAAGTCCATCTGCCAAAAATTAGTTTTTTTTAGCTTGATCCTCCAAAAAATGAAAATTGGCCCAAAAACCAATATATGCCCCTTTTGCATAAAAGCCTTTAATTTAAAAACTTCTGTCAAAAAGAAAGTGCCTTCTTTTTTCTATTGTCCTTTGCTAATTTATCTGAAAACTAAGCATCCATCTTGAATAAGGATCCATAGGGCCATTACATTTTTATCTCAGCACCCCCACCCCCACTGCAACTGATGCACTAGGAAATCTGAGAGGGAGGGAGAAGACTTTCAAGGACAACTGTGTCAGGGGAAAGTACAAAACATGGACCCCCTCCGTGGACCGGGTCCATGGACCCCCTATTTTTACCAACCCTAAAATTATTAAAGTAAACAATAATAATATGAAATAAGTAAATTGAAAGAATGAATTCACAGTAATATTTCAAATTAATATTAAAACATTCAAACTATTTCTGGATTAAATTAGTCAAAAGCGAAGAGATCTGTAATATAAACACATGGAATGGATTTGTGGAGACATTCACAGGCTTTTAGGTATTTGTTTTCTTGTGAGCAGTATTGAAATAACAAAATTTGCAATGTTAAAAATAATTTAAAGCCGACAGTGTCAGGTGTAACAGTTGCAGTTCATAACTAAATTGTTACACAACAGTATTTTTGATTCTGGCGGGACTATGCGTGGCCTGCTTGGTCAGGATGCAAGATGACATGCTTTTGTTGCATAATTGGGACAACAATTATTTATTCGATTCACGAACACGGCTTGGAATTGTCTTGGCTTTGCAATGTTAACCGTGGGAACAGCTATCGCTCATTGGCTATATTTAATTTTGATGCCATTTGTTCACTTTAATTAATAGTTCCACTGTGGCCACAAATAGTTCAGTGTCCAGTGAAGCCAAAATTGAATTGATGGAAGAGTACTCTGAAGCCAAGACCTAAAAGAGCAAGCCAGAACTAAGAAACAGCAATGGAAATGCTGACTATTTTTACTCATCAGCGGAAATATTTGGATCAGTTGTCAGTCGCGCTGTGTTTGTTTGGGATGAACCACGGGATAAATCGGCACACGATCAAGTGCTGATATTTGTGCTGCCAGCTTGGAATACTATATGCAACAATTACACTTGTGAAAATCAGCCTGTACGCTTGAAAATTACCAGTAAAAGTGAAACTGAGCTGTTTACCATGAATTTTGAAGGCAAATGTGCTATTAAACTTGTGTATGGTTTACTGAAACTGGAGCCGTCACACAACATGTCATCAAAGGTCAGCAAATCGTAGTTTATGGATGCAACATCAACTTGCTAACAATATAGCAAGGATATGAAATAATCCACAGAACAATAGTGGCCTTTTTCATTATGTTACAGTATATTTGTCTAACAACAACACAACAACAACATCATTCTTTCATTTTAACACGGTGGGTTTAAAAGCTAATGATAATGATTTCAGCAACAGATAGCTACTTAAGTTATATCCAAGGGGTAGAATGCAATCATAATCTTTCATTACCACTAGTTTTAGGGGTGGTGAAAATAGGGGGTCCATGGACCCGGTCCACAGAGGGGGTCCATGGACCAGAGATCCATGTTTTGTACTTTCCCCTGTGTCAGCACACCTTTGTTCCTCTGGTAAATTCTGAAGGGGGAAGCATGTTGGTATGTTGATCTCCCTTTCTTGGGAGGGGGGTAATAAGTTAACTTTTCTAAGGGAACAAAATTTCAACGTTCCTTAATGGGGGCAGGGTGGGTGCGGATATAAATTGAATGGCTCCAAGAAATATTGCGCTATGTACACGTTTCTCAGTTTATGTGCCTCTTAAAAGCAAAATAAACTCTGATGGATACACATGCAACGTTATGTCCTATCGTACTACCTAGTCTAGTATTATCTAATCAAACTGTAAGGTAATCACAACGAAAAACAATTTACTACAAGCGAGCTTACCTAAGGGACGGTCCTCAGACGTTGTCATCAACAGCAACAAATGCGTCTCAACATTCCACCTCCTGGTTCCGACAAGCTAAAGAAAGTTAGCTTATGGCCCAGATCAAGTTATATCACTGGTTCAAGCTGTTTAAAAACAAAGACAAATCCTTTGAAATTACGATAAACTCAATTTTCCATGACTTTTTTCTTGTACACGCGCCAAAATGGTGGGATGAAGTACACTCGCAAAGATCACTGGGAGATAGCTACAAACTGAGGGGAGTGGGGAGGGGAGGGAAGAGTCTTTTGGGAGGAATTAATACATGTACTATTTTGGCTTAGCGTCAAAATCGCCCCGGCCACACGGTACTTTGACGATGAAACACCAGAAAACATTTCTATTTGCTTACTCCGTGAAACAGGACGAAACTCAACAAAAGACCTTAAAAGATCATCTTTATCTCTGTTATTTATGTTGGTCATTATCAAATGAATTCAAAGTTTTTTTGTAATGAATTACTTGCCTTTGCATCACGTCACGCCTCACGATGTCAGATTGAAAGGCTCCATGTCCACGTACGTCTCCATAGCAAAAACCAAAATTCTACGACAAAAAAGGGAAAAACACGGATATAATAATTGGATAGGACGCCTCTAAGGCCACCAATGTGGCTCGGGCTTGATTCCTTAGCTGGTGTCATACACTGTATGAGGGTTGCGTTTGTTGTTTGTCCAGGTTTGGCTCCCTTCACAAAAACCAACACACCCCATATTCCAATTTGACCAAGATAGAGGACCGACATGAAAGCCAGCTAAGCTGATGTGGCTTCCCCTTTAAACAGTGCAATTTATTTTGTAATTTATAATCCACAAACAATTCCACTCCGATCTCCTCAGAGAACACTTCGCGACTAACTAGAAATAATTCTGAAAATATCTAAGCAGTAAATATCACGCTCTCTGGTAAAAAATACAAACAAGTATCAGAACATTAGATTCAGTTAAAACTGTCATGTTTATACAAACAGTGCTTAACGTGGTGCTATGATGAAAATCGCATCTTTCCTATCGAAGCCATTTTAACACATGATGTATGAGAAGAAAATGCTGTTGACTATTTACAAATATCTCTTTTCGTTCCAGAGATATTCAAGTTTATAAAATATGCAATTAGCCAAGTGATGATGTCATCCACGCAACTGGTGGTAAGATGAGAGACCCTGGGAACGAGGTTTTCAGCCACGCAACCAAATTCTGATCAAATATGATGAAAAAAGATATCTCAGCCAATTTGAATCAGAAATGTTTGATTCTTTGCAGCATGATTCTTCTGAATACGAGCTTAACAGTTTGAAAATCACTAACATATTGAAATCAAGTGGGTGGGGACTGGAAAAGAGTGAGTTGCCGTGGGGAAATAACTTTTTATGGCGTTATATCCCCGCCAAAATTGGACTTTCACTTTCGATGTTCCGTTTTCATGTTTGCTGTCCGCGATTTGACATTAGAGTTTGGCATTGTGACATCGAACTTGCAACATTAGAGTTTCACAATACGACATTGAAGTTTGACAATACCACGTTGGCCTTTCTATGCGACATTCCAATTACGCAATTTTTAATTTCACGCCTACTCTCCAACATGCTCAGATGTCATTTTATGCTAGGTTCAACATGCTTGGTTGTCATTTTGTGCTTGTTTCACTTTTTAACTCCCGACACGCTTGAATGATTAATCGTTGTAACACGCTATACTTTTTGGCGGGGATATATAACAATTATTCCATGAGCCCGCGTTGGATATGAAGTGATAAAATAACTAACGAGCGCGTAGCGCGAGTTGGTTATAATCACTTCATATCCAACAAGGGCGAATGGAATAATTGTTTTAATAAATTCTCAAACCGGGTTTTGCCGCCGATTTTTATTTCACAATTTTACAAAGCGAAAAATTTTAAACTTGGCGAACTATTTTCCATATGACGTAAAACTCCGACTATTGGCTCATGGTCGGAGTTTTTTAGCCAATCAAAAAGCTAGAAATGCAATAGTCGGAGCTGAGAATTTACTAAAATGCCATATCCTATAGAACTATTAGCTTGCCAAGTTTCAAATCGATCAAGAAAGCCCTATTAATATACACACTGTACTCGATTGAGTGTATAAAGTGGTCAGTCATCTCATTTGCATATTTTACACATTTTTCAAACTTAAATATCTCCGGAACTAATGCAGATGTTTGCAAACGGTAAACGGCGTTTTTATTCTTTCATGGAATCCTGTGTGATACACTCCAAAAAAACTTTGCCATCCATAGCGTGAGAAGAACCACAGGAACGAAGCCAACACAATTGTGCAGCAGGTCGAATTTCAACCAAAAAAATAATTGTTCTTAAACTCAAAGCCATTGAACTAACACTCATCTCAGACAAAAATAATGCCCGACCCATCTTTAAATAAATAAGCTTAAATACAATTCTCCATGTGCACTCTCAGCTCATCGATATTAAAATAACTCGAGTGTTTACCCCAAGATCTACATAAACTGAGATGCCAGTTCGCAAAGCTTATATTGAGGACAGAAGTCCACCTTTTCTCACCTGTATCACTATCGTAACCGTTACTAAATTGCCTTTAAAGTAGTGAAGTATTTCTCCACGTGAATTGTTGTTTTCATGAAATTTCTGGGCAGTGCGTTTTCAATGAAAGAATCGTTTATTACGATACACCCATAAGAGAAGTCATAGGATAAGAGTCATAAAAGATGAAACTACATGCGTCATGAGACATAATCCTAAGCAAGAAGACGTAATTTCACTGATTTCTACTCGATCTAAAATTTCATCATAGTTTTGTTTCTTTCGATACATTCGAGGTACAAGTCTTCGTTAATAAACGATACTGATGTAAACAGAATTGATTAAAATTCATTTCGGAGGCCAAACAAGGGACAAAGCTCGCCCAGCTAAGATTAGGGACACACACAAAAAGTGTCAGTAAACGAAATTAAATTAAATCAAATTAGTGAGAACAAAAAAACACAACAATGGCAAACTTGCAAATCAGACCTTGCGCTGTCCATTCCGAAAAATACACCTTTGTAAGAACAAAAAACAATCAATATCACTGTTTACTTTTCTGACATTCCTGTCATTTTATTTCATTCCGTACAAGTTTTGCGTTGCGCGTCAGGTCGAGAGTTCAACTTATTTTTTCAGTTGTTTACTCTTCTGCGTTTTCCAGCGAAGTACTCAACTTATATCCACACACCAGGTTAGTGAAATGGAATTTCTAACGCTAGAGTCATGTAAAAATGTGTCTTTTTTCCGTAGATGTTTCGGTCATACGCAGTCAATACCAACACCAAAAGAAAAACAGGCGATCGTCGCGAGCGAGTGCGCGCGTTGTAGGGGTAAAGTTTATCTGAGTTGTGGTATCTCTTGATGAGCCAAGTTTCTTGAACTGGCTGAAACAACACGCGCGCGCGGCGTCTGATCTATTAGCTCGATATCTCAGTGTGAGAATGAACTCTAAATCTCTCACATTTTCCTTAAATCCTGAAGATGTGGCAGTTAACATTTCATTTTCATTTCATTTTCAAAGTTGCAAATCAGTTGAACCATCGCCAAGCTCATTATGAGAAACAACACTTATAGCATGCACGCTGGCGTCGAGATTAGCGGTCAATTCTATACAGGGTAATTCTTGACAGATGCGTGTATACCGAGGACTCTTCAAATTGATATTGTAGCTGCGTTGGGATAGTTTAGAAATAAAGGGCAACTAATAGCTGAACGAACTACGTACAGGATAGACGTCAGTGAGACGTTATATTATAGAGGAGACCTTATAGATGGCTGGCAAGCATCAAGGCTGGGTGGCTGGGGGGAGGGACTAGTGTGACCTACTCCCAGTCAGGGCGGGGGAATAGTGAGAAAACACTTTATTAATTAAAAAGATATCAAACACCTTTCAGATGAAGTAATTTCCTTTTCAGCTGTTCCCAATGCACCGATAGAATGTCGCTCTTCTCTAATCTCTTCTCTCTCGCCCTCAGCCTGAGGCTAAACAGATTTCCAATTGCGCCTCACTCTTGATAGTATCTTGTACTGCACCGTACAAAAACGTCTCTATTACATCACACTCCGTCTGTGTTGATGCACTTTTCTTCACCTCATAACCTTGCAGAAAGTCGTCGAAAAGTTTCTGTATTTGAGCGCGCGTGATTTCAGCCTGCCAGTTCTGCCAGCTGGTGAGAGTATAATTGTATTGAAATCCCACTGACGTCCGGAAAACACATGTGATTACAAAATATTTCCACAGTTTCCATATTTGTTTTTCTGTTTAGCATCATGTGATGAAGCTTAACTTTTAACGCGCACGTGTTTCACCAAAGCGAAGCCATTCTCCATGCAGAGCACGTTGAATGTCGCATGATTTGAAATGGGCCCGGCGAAAAAACACATTGCTTAAGAGGTCGATACTATGTTTTGAAGGGAAAATCCTTTTTGGGCGTCTCGAGATTCGGTACACTTAATGAATAATCCAGAGGAACTGACGGACTGAACGATTTACCGACCGAGTGAGTTATTTCAGTACCGGCTGACTGACTGACAAACT
>CM042748.1:13682084-13689584 GCA_022496165.2 Catalaphyllia jardinei
AAGGTCATTTTTACAGTAGTGCTATGGCTGCATTCGCATCTTTCATTCTTTCATAAAATTTTAAATCTGACTTTGAGTGATGAGCCTATTCTTGCACTCGGTGTTTATTTCTCTTATGACGAAAAGAAGGCTGAGAAATTAAAAACTTCTTCCACAAGCTGGGCCCTTTGGAATTAATATCGTTGAGAGAAATCACACTCTATGGAAGAATCAACTTAGTTAAAACTTTCGCGCTTTCAAAACTGACCTTTGTTTGTTACGCACTTAAAACTCCAGTATCGTTTTCGGATGTAAAGTCAACAAAATAATATCTGACTACACATGGAAATTCAAATAGCCAAAGACAAGTAAAGAAGAGGGCAGACTCAAAATGACAGGTTTTTACCACTTTCGATAAGGTGTTAGAGTTATGTTGAATGAAGCGTAGTTGCTCACCTGACAAGTCTCCAAACTTTTTGCTTTCTAACGTAGGTTGTTCATTGTTCTTTCGGTGCAATTACGACATCAAGTGTGTGAAACTAAATGACGATCTTCCGAATTTCTATACGAATCTAATCTCATAATGGAAACATTTTTAAAAACGTTACCGTGCCGCAACCAAAATTGGATACTCTGAATAAAATCATCTGGAAAAACTGGTTTATAAAAGCTGGTAAGCTGTCAGTATTTTATATAAACTGGCATCGTGCGTGCTGGCATTGAAATTCTGTCCAGTATCTAAGACGAGAATTAGTGCCAATTTCTTACTTCCAATTTTTTTAACGAAAATTTCAACTAAAATGCAACTTCTTACAGTATATGGATTCCTGTCTGCAATACCCCAGTATTGGAAAGGTATGACAGAGCTTCCTAATTCAGAAGAATCCACTGCTTCTACTATTCACATCGATGGATTCAGATGCAAAACACTCTACAATTTATTGATTTCAAGCAATAACCTTCCTTCCCCAAATTCTGACAGCCGACTTACCGCTTGTGCAGGCTTCGGACAGCAACAAGAGACGTTCACTATACTCATTGCCGTTTCGATTCACGAAAGAAAATAACTAGCACATGATCAGTTTCCAGTATAAAATCATACACAGAATGTATCATGATCAAATAACTGATTACACAAAATGAAAAACATTTCCAGTCCTGACTGTCTGTTTTATCCTAACATTAAAGAAACCAGCGAACACCTTTTTGTTGATTGTCCGTTAGCAGTGTCTTTTTGGGCAGAATTTACACATTGGTATTCTTCTCTTTGTAAAAAAAAAATCCCATCCTCTCCAAATATGAAATAATGTATGGTGTCTTAAATTCATTTTGTTTAACCTCAACCACCTTCTACCAATTTGTGGATTTCACCACCGGTACCCTTGTGCAAGAACAATTAGAGCTTGAACAATACATCTCAATCTCAGCCAACAAATACAGTTCCATCCTTAAATGTTTCAAATAATTCTTATCTGATCATCAAAGACGATAAACCAACAACTTTTGGTCCAATGTTATCTTTCCTGTATTAAAAGAAAATCGAAAAAAACCTGCAGCATGCAGGGCTTTCCCCCTTTTTTCACTTTCTCTCTTGTTTGTTTGTTTATTATTATTATTATTATTATTATTATTATTATTATTATTATTAATATTATTATTATTATTATTAATATTATTATTATTATTATTATTATCATTATCATTACCATTATTATTATGTGCGTATGTTTAATCAGCAGTATTTTAAGTAATTTTTAGTATTTTTCCGTTGGTAGTAGTTTGAAAAGCAAAGTAGTCTAGCATAATACTGGAAAGGTCTGCTGCGTTTATCTCTAATAGTGGTTTAAAAAACAAAAACACGCGAAAATGATGACTCGGGCTAAGCCGTCACAAGTAAAATATTCGAAGTAGCTCCGTTCTCAAAACGGTGTTGCGTCAAATGTTTGCGTGACTATATTGGCTTTGCGTGACTTTAGTCATAATCTGATTACGTAAACTACAAGACCAGCCTCCGCCGCCACAAACAACGTCGCTTTTATATCGGGTAGCCTTCTTAGGCTTGTCACGCGTTCCTCCCCACGTGGGGTGGAACGCGCGACGAGTCCTAAGACCGTGGGAGGCTAAGCAGGTAAAATGATCATAAATGTAAAATAGATACAGTTAAACTCTTGGTCTTCGGCCATCGTAGCTTGATTAAAAATATAAAGCAAACAGCGGTGATAAACATTTAAAACTTTCATTTTATAACCTTGACGTTTCGTATGCTAGTCAACATACATTTTCAAAAGTATAACCGTAAAAATAACACAAATTGCGGTTATAAACATAACGAGACAGCGCATGTTGTAAAAACTTTCATTTATGAACTTAACGTTTCGTATGCTCCAACATACATCTTCAGAAGTAACGGCTACCAAAATTACAATTAAATTTAAACAGGAAGGCTAATACCAAATAAGGAAAGTAATGACAATGAAAAAGTAAATGAAAATAAACAGACCTAGTTAAATCTGCTGGAACAAATATGAATGGCTGCCAACATTTTCATTGAGCGCTGGTTTTAAATCGCGAATCAACAAGGTTTCCTTAATTTTACAGTGTATATCAGATTGTCCAGTGGCTAAAATGTCAAAGTGATCCCATTTAATTTTGTGGCCTGTTTGGGTCATGTGATCAGCAATGGCAGAAGAATGGCTGTTGCTTGTCAGCGCCTTAAAATGTTCCGTTTTCCTGTCATGTAAACGACGTTTTGTTTTCCCAATGTAGCAATCTTCACAATCCCAGCAGCTAGCCCTATAAACTACTTTAGACTTATATAGGTCTCCATAGCAACCTCATTACTAAGCGTCTTAAATCTTGTGTTAATCGTTTCTACTCTTTTGTTAATGTTAAAGTTATTTTTCAAAACACCCGGCGCATCGAATCTTTCTTCCCATACAAGTAGTTGCTGGGACTGCAATGATTTTTACATTGGGAAAACGAAGCGAAGACTTCACGACCGGAAAACGGAACATTTCAAGGCCCTTTCGAAACACGACCACTCTTCTGCAATTGCTGATCACATTAAAACAACTGGTCACAACATCAACTGGGACCATTTTGACATTTTGGCATCCGGCAAAACTGATTTCCATTGTAAAGTTAAGGAGACCTTGTTTATTCAAGAGTTACAGCCAGCTTTGAATGCCAATGTCAGCAGTGAAAAGCTTTTACTCTGCTAAGAACCCGGGGGGGGGGGTACTCCCTATAATGGCCTATACGGGGAGGCTACGCCCGAAAGGGGTACCATTTTCACGCTTCAGGTATATAAAAGGGTAGGGGTTTCACAAGATGAGGTATATAAAAGGGTAGGGAAATCGGTCATTTAGGTATTTACAAGGGCCTTTAATATAATATTTCGAATAGACGCCCCTTATGGCTTTGTCAGTATATTTATTAAGCACTACATGAAAATGAGAACAAGACTTCCTAAAGTAGGTATCTGAAAGGGGTACCTTTTTTCAATAAAAGGTATATAAAAGGGGTACCTTTTCTGCCAAAATGGTATATAAAAGGGTAAGGGGTTGAACTTTGTTAAGTACCCCCCCCCCCAGGGATTAAGAAAGCCTTTTCATTGTCCCTTTACAAACAGTTTCCGTTTGAAACGTCTTAAATTTCTTTTGCAGATGTTTTTCTGTCTAGGTTCCAGACCCCCATTTATACAGTATAAATAGCTTTTCAAAAAATTTGTAACGGTTATACTTTTGAAAATGTATGTTGACTAGCATACGAAACGTCTAGGCTATAAAATGAAAGTTTTAAATATGTTTATCACCGCTGTTTGTTTTATATTTTTAATCAAGATACAGTGAAGTTTTTGCAGCTGATGGGAGTCCATTATACCTGAGCTATCACTTCTGATTTAACAAATACCTGGAGCAATATCAAAATAACGTAGACATGGCTAAATTTTACAACAACAATCCGATTACTCGTACTTGAAATGAAAGTTGTAGAATCTTTATTAAGTCGCGTTGCGCGCGTTCATGGAATACTTTTCTCGTGTCGTAATCTATTTTGCTGGTAACATGATTCTTGTCTCTTCTGTACGAGGAATGTGAAGAATGCCATTTATCGTGTGCCAGAATTTGAACTTTTGTGGAAGCAAGCAGTAAGTTGGGGCAGTTGTAAATAACGGTTGGCTCGCAATAAATTTTAGTTTGATCGACTAGCACTATGCATGGAGTGACTGACTGGCAGACCTTGCTCTCGCAAATTGGACGTTTTACGAACATGTAATATTGTTTGACTAAAGTATGATCCTAGCTTTTCAGTCTGCCCTGTTACCATGATAACCCAGATAGTGGACCACTATTCAATGATTTCCGGAATTCACAACTGACTAATGAGATTAAAAATGCAGAAGTTTTCGATTTTATCGGAAGCTCGGCTGACAATCCCGCTGCCGAAGGGCAGGCCGAAGGGTATGCAATATACCTGCCTTGTCATTACGTGCGGGAACCTATACATTTTAACCCTTTTAAGCACATCTACTTCACAGGGTTACGTGACCATTCGTAGTTGTACAAAGTACAAGTACCTCTCAAAAGCTAAGTGATTCTGTTGGACCCTTAAAGTAAAACCGCCTATGGACGTTTCCAGGGAGGAGACTGTAAAGACTGAGAGCTGGATAAAAAGGGGTCATGAGGGGTAGGACACTGCCAAATGCCTCATCTTGTAAAAAGTCCTCAGCTAAATCAAACCGGGTAGATTTCAGTGAAGCGGTGCAAGCACAATGTTAGACCACACGTTGAGATCCTTTATAAACGGCTGAAAGTTTGCATGCGCAATGAAAATCAGTCAACCCTCCCTTCCCCTATACACTTCTCCACTCCTCCCAGATGGAGACATGATTACGTTACCAAAGTAATCATTCCAACCTGTCAAAAAGATTAAACCAGGCTATACATGACAAAAGCATGAATTATCTTCTCTAATAGAAAAGATACATAAATTTTCATCGTTCTTCCTGAAGGAAGTTTTTCCATCACATTTTCATTATAACAAGATTGTGTCTTTTTATTAACGGTAACGCTGACCTTCGAATTCTGTGGGTTCTGCTGGCTGCCTTAGTTTTAGTGTCAAGTTTCTGTATCGACACTGAGGTCTGGAACCGAAGAATTTGTTCGCGTGATAAACATCGATTTTTCACGGTGGGTTGCTGTGATTGCATGAGGTGAAAGCTCCACACAAATTTATAGAAGGTAAGGGCAAAACAGTTCATGCTGGCATTAACTTGATATTGTTTCTTGCTAAGGTTTTTCTATGGACAAACGCCCCAACTAAATACTCAAATACTCGCACTTAACGTTTCAACATCCATAACAACCAACAACGCGTTTTGTCGGAAATAACAGCGTTTCTTTGTTGAAAGATGGAACTCCATCTTGCAACTTGGACCGCATTTACTGTACTAGGAGCCTAGTACATTTACTGTACTAGGCTTAGAATTTTAATTTCCCATGTGTTGTGATTTGCTACTATCCGCCGTTTACTTTGATTTATGCTAGATAAAGGCAGAATACATATAAGCAGCGACGAGCTCGACTGCACGCAAACTTGTGTGCGCTCCTATTTACTGAGCCGGTTCAACTCTTTAATGTTTGCGTAACTTAATTTCCGTCATGAGGATTACAATTTCACTGTTGATAACTTAGCACAAGAAAAGCGAAAGTAAGGCAGGCGCAAGCTTTGATTTAGTTTTGTTGCCTTCCCATCTTCGGTATGAAATGGCATGACCTTTGACTGGGACAAATATTTCATCGGCGATGAGATAATATCTTCGTACCGTACTCTCTTCATGCCGCCTAAGATCAGTAAAATAAGTTGCAAACAAATCAGCGATGAGGAAATCGATGAAGAATGTTTTCAAGGTACGTATTGTGCTACAGACTTTCCAGCGAGTTTCCGGCCAGTTTTTCAATCACTGTCTCTATCAACAGCTTTTTTCAGCGGTATATATCAATCTCTGGTACCATATGTTCAGATATCAGCGACCTCCATTTTGTACCGAGCCGCGACCATCGAGCATTGAGACCCTTATAACTCTTCTACCGAGGCGCTCGCCAGTTAACCCGGAAAAGTGAATACGTTTATTCATTAACGCAGAGAAAAACCTTTCTTCGTGAAGCCAAACATGTTAGAATTTCCCAATTTCCGGTCGGATCCAGTTGCATTTTCGCAGTCGTAAATTTCCGGTTAGTTTGAAGAGAAAGGCCGTGTTTCCCAGTCCTGTCGAAGAGGTGCCCGGAAGAGGTGGATAGAGCGGTTGGTCTGTAGGCTAATGTCTGGCTCAAAACGCTTCAACAATTGTGAGGACATGAATTCGTTATTATCAGTTACAAAGAACTATAAGATTATTTTTACTAAAAGAATAACAACATTTTGACAAATTGTTAAATATGTTACAAATCGATGACAATATTTCCATGGATATCTCATTAGTGGGAACGGAAATGGAGACGTTTTTAGCAGCTAGCTTATTGAAAAGCCCAAAAATTCATTTCAACATTTATATCGGCAGTCAAGTAAGAAACCTTGTGTATAAGATCAAATATATATTTTAAAACTCAAAGCTTTCATAGTTCAGGCCAAGCAGAATATACACATAACTCACCCCTTCAATATTTTCCACAAGCTGCCATAGCTGTCACACTAAAACGGACGGACTTTCCCAAGATGGCGGATGATAAAGTGTCTAGTCCCAGTGCTCCTCGACTCTGATGAGGGAATTATGAGAAAAATATGATATTAATATAGCAAATTTAAATTTCGGGGGAAAAATTCCCCAGGCGCCACCAACCCTTCAGTTGCGTCCCTGGCATCTAGACCATTCTCCGTTGATTTGTTTTCTCCAAGTAGGCACACTGGGCAACAAACTCGTTCTTGCCGAGCTTTGCGGCGGTCGACCTGCTAACCTTACCTAGTTCCAGTACAGCCCAGTACCGGGGGGGGGGGGGGTACTCCCTTATATGGGCTCTATAGGTATGTGCGGCCCCAAAGGGTATGGATTTTTTCAGCCGTTTTGGTCATAAATAGGGTATCGATTTTAGCCAATTTTGCCCATTGTGGTCATAAATGGGGTATGGTTTTTGCGCTCTTGTCTTGCTATGTGCATGTTTCTAAGAAGAAGTCACTTTTTCATTATTATCGAAAAGAAAATCAGCAAAAACCCTTCACATTTATGTTTACGGTCTGGTCGGAACTAAGGAACGAATTATAACGCAACTCTGAAACAGGGTTTTGATTTAAGGGTCAGGTCATAAATAAGGTAGGGAATATCGCAGATTTTGGTCATAACTAGAAGCACTACGTGGAACTTACCGGGGCCCAGTGGGACACGGTATTCCATAGTTAATTTTTCGCACCTGTTCCCCCATCTTCTGTGGAGGCTAATATTAACTTATTTTACAATCTGAGACAGTTTGAACACCTGCTTAGATGTAAGTAATTTTAATAGTTATTTTGTCAATCAACTTATAA
>CM042748.1:13699584-13707084 GCA_022496165.2 Catalaphyllia jardinei
CGTAATTGGCCCGATTTATACTACAGACGGATCATCCGTTTTGGACGAGCTTGGGCAAAGAACGGTAGCTCGTCTGATAATCCGTCTGTGTATAAATACGGGCAAGCAGACGGATCATCCATCCAGACGAGCTATCGCGATAGTCCGTCTTGTCAGACGAATCATCATTGATAACTCGTCAAGACGGATGATCCGTCGCTGTGCATAAATGCGGGAAGACGACGAACTATCCACGAAATCTCCACCTTGTTACAAGAAGCCAGCGGCTGTTTTCAATAAACCATAAACTCGGTATAAACACGGGCCGAGTCACACAACACACCGAAAGTTCGTCTCGTAGTCTTTTCCGTATTTATACTTCACGGATGATCCTTCTCGACGGATGATCCGTCTCCAGTATAAATCGGGCCAATAATTCGAAAACCATTCAGTGAATAAACTTAAGAAATCATAAGGTTATAGAAGATAAATAATAAAGACACTTCTCCAACTTTTAGGTCTGTACGTTTTACAGATCCTGAAATACTTGTCGAAATATTTTGAACAAATTTACAGAGCCCAGTATGGAGCCGCCATGTTGGTGTACCTCAACTGAAAGGAAAACCAACATGGCGGCCGGAAAATAGTGTAAACATCTGGAACTTACTTTGGCTATTTAGACCGCTGATTATCTGATCCGATCAAGCAAACCTTTAAATAAGCACTTTTCTTAATACTTTAACTTCTAAAAAGGCTAAAAATCCCGAGATAAGTACATATTTTTCGATAAGCACATTCATAGCTTTATATCACGCACCGCCATAACTCTGAAGTTTAAAATGTGCCTGTGTTTAGACGAAGCATGTTCTTGAGCTGAAAAGTTGTTCACAGATATAAATTTACCCCCTCTCATGACTAATGAAGATAACTTTGGTGGCTCTTTAATGTTGGATATTAGAAAATAATGACGTCACGTGCAACCCAATAATAAACAATCGTTGGAAGAAATTTAGCTTAGTAGAGAACAACACGAAGGGATTGCAACATCGCGAACAATTTCGATTAAATTAATCCGATATTTGCAGCCTTATTGATTGTCAAATTTACCTACTACTCCCACTTCCCGGGTCCCAGAAGCCCCCAATTCCCTCAGAAGTCTCAGAAGGTCTCAGAAGCCCCAAAAAAGTTTGATCATGACTAGGGTTGGTACGAAATAACTATATAGCTTAAGCTTTATGTAGGGGCTCAGTTTGGAAAGCAATTTTAAACATACTATAGCATTCACTTCAGCAGGTTCGATTATAAACCGCTGTTCAGGAAAGGAGCCCACGCTCCTTACCAGACTCTTCGAGCCTTTTCATCAGGTGTTATTTAAAGACCCCTACAATAAAGCCGGTCTCGTTATGTAGCTTGATCCGTTTTTTGCAACATGGGTAGCCTTTTAGTAAGCTTAGAAGACGTTTTTTAACCTTTAATGGTCCGTTTCGAATTTTAGTTGGGGCACAGAACTCAACAGTAGTGGTCAGCCCGTCTCCATCAAGCAAGTTAGCTGGATCAGTGCAGACCTCTATGCCTGAATATTCTTCTATAAAAAGCCTACCTACCTCTCCACTAGCCCAAACTTCAGCAGTAACTCAAACTCAGAGTTCAACAGATGCAAATACACCTGCAATTAAAACTTCTTCTGTTACAATGCCAGTCAAGGCTTCGTCTCCTCAAATGTCCAACACAACTTCGTTCACCTCCTCCGTCTCAGTAACAGTCTCAACTTCGGTTCAAGACTATACAACAACCGAAGGCGTTTTTTTTCCGCCTTCTCGAACTTCAATGACAACTTCGTTCACCTCCTCCGTCTCAGTAACAGTCTCAACTCCGGTTCAAGACTATACAACCGTGGTTATTTCGCCTTCGGTTCAAGACTATACAACCGTGGTTATTTCGCCTTCTCAAACGTCAATGACAACTTTGTTCACCTCCTCTGTCTCAATAAATGGCACATCAGCACCTCCGCGAGCGTTCTACATCAAGATGACCTTCAAGATGCTATGGGGAAGATTGTGTTTCTTTCTTACTCTGTTTCAAGAGGCTCTGTCAGATGACTTGATTGAAATGAAAGACTTGGAGTATGAACGTGTCAACCCGGCAAGAATTAAGCTTATAAGCAAAACTGAAAAGTGCGAGATCAAGACGTATTATAACGACAAAGCCGTCTTAAAATTCTATATTTCCAACAGCACGGAGAATCTCGACACAGTGGATAAGGAGATGACTATCAAGGCTTTCGAAATCCTATACTATTATTGGGTGAACAAAAGAATGATACTCCTTGATAAAGTGTTTGAGGGAAAAGCAAGTACTCCCCCCCCAACGCGGGGGGGGGGGTGAACTTTTTTTAATTAATGAGTAGAATTTAACTTATGGACTTTTAATGAGAGCCAATTCCTGTTTAAAAATATCACTCGTTGGCAATTTTAAATTCAATTAACACCACAAAATTCGAAATTTAGTTTTATCTGCAGACCTCTAACAACACACGGAGGCAAAGGATTTTCTTTTCGACGTCATCAGGTTTGTGAATGCATTTAAATAGTCACCCTATAGCAACATGCAGTTGCAAGCCCAGCAGCACGGTTTGACACAGCGGATATGTAACAAATGTTTTGATGAGTTACGCGAAAACCGAACATATTGGATATGATGTAATTATAATAACTGATTGGGAAGGGCCGGACAGGAAAACATTTGGGTCGAAGTCAGGACGTACGGACCTCGAGCGAAATAGTTTCCCTTCCGGCCTTCTCACTTAGTCAATTAGTACATATTACCATAGACACACGGGCGTTTTACTGAAAAATCCACTACTTGTAAAATTCATATGAAGCACCATCCGGGACCCGAGTACTACGATTATCAGTTGAGCAAGGCGCGAACGAGCTTTGGAAATGAAGTTTTAGAGTTAAATTACGGTGTTGCTACGGGCGACATTCCTCGTTTCCAATGGTAACAATATCGTCGCCTACAATTTCGCGTGCTTTGCGGCCAATAACGTCAATGCCGATAAGTTCCCACTGGAATCGGACAAGGTTGCCTTCAGTGACAACAACACAAGTTGAACGTCAAAACCTGGTCACCAAACTTTCGTCACGCCATACTCAACTGACAATCGTGGCAAATTATTCAGTTTTCATCTTCACTAGAAGCGAGCTTTGCTCGTGTAGTTCTTAAATCCACTTGTTCACCCGCAGTAAATTCCGATGGCAGTTTACGGTGTCGGGTAACTTATTTTCCTTGTCAAAAAATAGTTTTTTTAGCTTTTGTACTTTATCTCTAGGTTGAAAAAGTAGAGCTAATAGGAACTGATGAATACACTGAAGAATACACAGAAGCTCAGCGTATTGGTATTGGTATCGGTGTTGGACTGGCTGTGGTAGCTCTCATTTTACTTATATACTACTGCGTGGTAAGTTACCTGCTCTTCAGAAACATTAAATGCAAATTATTTAGACAATATAGAAAACTAAGGGTCTAAGGTATGTTGTGCTGTGCTCTGCTGTGTTACTACTCTAAGGATGTTTTAATTCGTGGGTGAAGGGTGAGGGTACGTAGGGGATATGCGATGCGTAGATGTGCGGGGATATTTTCGACGACATTTAACTGATGCTCTGAGCTTCGCCGGAAAGTGACTGCTTTGCGTACACGACGTTTAAAGTTGTCCTCTAAATAAAAGGGTTGTATCGCAGATTTATCACGTCAGACACTTTCCTGGATGATTGAGCTTGGAGTGGGTTTTATCGCAAAGACTGACTGACTGACTGACTGACTGATAGCTTGGAGTGGGTTTTATCGCAACGACTGACTGACTGATTGACTGACTGACTGATTGACTGACTGACTTGTACTATTGTTTGACAGAGATGTTGCAGAAACGTTAAGAGTGTCGGCCATTCTACAGAGGAAAGCCGGATGGTTTTTACCAATACAGTCGCAATAAACGAAGAAGCCACAACAGACGCAGAATACTCCTGTGGGATTACTTGGAGCGCAGATACTCCTCAGTCGGACCTTAACAAGACAGACGAACCAGAGGAAGTGGTCATTCATACACAACCTGTAACCAAAACTCAGGATGAAATGCCGCTTCTTCCTGCAATCAAGGATTTTGAAGACGGTCAAAAAGTCGAGCAAAGTGAGTGAATCTGATCTTACAGATCAAGAAACTGGACATGATACAAGTCTCTTGTTGACACGTTTTGTTGTAATCGCTTGGAGTATCCGGTTTAATGAACTAGGATACAGGGAACTAATCTAAGCTTTTGATACTAATCAGTTCTAAAGAACTGAACATGACCAGATGTTTTTACGAGTGAAATGAACTCGTTTGTAACGGCGCGTTTTCTAGTCCTAACATCAACTAAAGTTCAAACTCACTCCAGACACGTATACTCTCGTTCTCTGGCTGCAGGTATGAGATTATGAATTACTGGGGAAAATAATTAAGGCTGTAGACACTCATAAAGTAGCTTAACGCATTGCTTTGTAGCCGAATCTGATGAAAAGCCCAATACTGATAAAGCACCGCTGGCCAAACCTGAGCCCGATAACGTATCCGAGGGTGAGCCAATCAAATCAATAGATGAACCGGAACCAGAGCCAATCATATCACCGGATGAACCTAAAGGAAAGCCAGTAAATGAATACGAGACTGTTGTAAGTAATTTTCTTTTTCAAACTGAATAGCGTTTACTCTAGCTTGGGCCGAGGAAACGTTTTGGTTTTACGCGGAAGGCTAGCAAAATTTCGGCCCAAAACAATTACGGACAGAAAATTTGACTGAAGTATTAATTTGAAGTGAATTGCCGATCAATCGACAGATATTTCGATCGATTGGTTAATAAGTAAACTTTGAAAACTTTCTTCCTGAAATTGATATATTCTGGTGCTGCCAATTGATGTATAGTAGTGACAGAAAGTGTTTTTTTATTGATAAGGCTGGCTCAGAATATGCTCCGCCAATCAATGCACCGCCAGTTACAGAGAAGCCTCCCGAGACAGGAAAAGATACCGTGACTTCGTCTGTGACGATAGTTGTAAGTTGTGTACTTTTTTTTCGGTTTAAATTTTTCCTTCCTTTTCGTGGTACATGCATCCCTGGCAATTTCCTCACTCCGATTGTTGCAAATCACGGATTGTTTAACAGCTAACTGGAGCGCGAGAAACTGAATGGTCCATTGACAGTTGCCGCGAAGATACTGACACCACTAATCGGGACAAGGATCAATATTCTTCTCATATGGTCGGGCCAGTAATTCCAAGAGAACAAGAGTTAGGGTTTACTTTTCCAACTGCAATGTTACGTTTGCTTAATTATGTCTCAAATTACTGGCACATACACAGTGAATTCAGGAACGTGTGTGACCGTTTTGTGTCTTCTGTATTCACGCATTGAATGCCGGCGAGTTTTCAAAAATTCAAAGGGAACTCCGAGGGGGACTCCTAGGGGAACTCCCATGGGGGCTCCCATAAAAAACCGACCAGGGTGCTCGTCGGAAAGTTTGAAACTAACCCGGCATTAACGGAGGCTCAAAGATCCTGTTTTGTGGGCGTCGCTTGATATTTTAACAGCCCTAAGAGGTTCTAATCTAAACTGACAGTCTGCTTATACCAATGCGCTAGTTTTTAAGCGAAGATTGCCTCCCCCAAAGAAAATGAATATTTTTTAGACAGAAAGAAGCTGCATTCAAGTGTCACGCCTTTGCAACTCCTTTACGTTTTCAATTGATTATTAGATTACCCCGGATTCGAGTCCAGCGACAATTGAATTTCCTGTGCCAGAACCTGCACACGAGCCAGCAAAAGAAGATGATGACGTCAGGCCTGACTTCGGCCAATCAGACAACATTGACGTAGATCCTAACCAGGGGGCCATTAACATGGCTTTTGATGACAACGATGAAGCAACAGGTGAAGGAGACGAAGAAGAAGAGGACGAGGTTAGTTAAAATTTATATTTATAATGCTAGTATGGAGACTTATTTGTATAACTTTGTTTTTCTGGCGTGACGAGAATTATTTTCGACTGTCGATGCGGCGAGAACCGGCGCTCAGCCCTGGGTTGTGCAAAAACTGTTAACCCGCACATTACCGATCAGCCCATCCAACGTCCGGAAGGTTCAGTCGCTTTGACAGCAGATGAAAGTAGCAGATGTGATATGGGAGCTACGTTCTTTGTAATAATGATGAATATTTCTTAGGCGCAAATTAACATGTGAATATTATCCAATGCGCCTTACTGAAAGGATTAAAAAACTGGTTAAAAATAATTATTTACAATTCTGGACGTAATAAAAATACTAAAAAATATCACGAGCGATTCATAGGGTAAGCTTCACTCAGCAGTTTGTTCAAGCAGTGAAAGTCCTGTAACCGAGTGGTTTTTTTTCGTTTTCGAGGACGGCGGTGCTAACAAAAGCTCAGAATTAGACCGAAGACTATAATAAGATTACATATGTACTCAAGTGCTTGACCATGTATGGCCTTGAAAGTTATTATTGAATCTTAATATATAGATTTAGGTCACTCTAAAAGCGGGGCACCTGTAGCCCGATTAGGCTAACCCAGGATAAGGTTGAATTTTGATTTGAGTTTTGTAACTTTGCGGTGAGGTTTTCTGTATACTGTTTCGCCTTCTATTTTGAGTTTAATAATCACAAAACCGATACACAAAACAAAGCTGTAAACAAAAAAAATTTCTATAGAAGAAACAGTTATAATTTGGTTTACTTTTAAACCTGGGTTAGAGTTAACAGGCTTCAAAAACACCCGGCTCTGTGTTCAACAAGTTAACCAGACATAAGCCCGCGATCCAATCGAAAACCAGCACTTGGTCAGCGGTCGACTTTAATAAAATAAGCGACCTCGATGAACCCCTAAGATGGTCACGTGATGCCGGTCAGCGGATACTTATAACATGATATCATATATCCAAAAAGTACATAGTAAACCAAGGGTTATGTCTGTTAACCTATTATTTTGAGTATGGCTGCCATCTTGCGCGACTCCACCGTCGCCTTCGTGCGTACGCGCCCACGAGCAATACTGCTGGCCATGATAACCATGAGAAAATCACTCATGGGTTTTCTTTTCTTTCTTTATGCCGAAGCTCCGCTAAAATCAATTCTGAATTGAACTGGTAACCAATGTAAAGAGTATAAAGGCCCGTTTACACAGGCGATTTTTGTCCCGGCAACTCGATGCAATTTTTGTCGCGCTTAAGTTGCAACAAGTTTCAAACATGTTCGAAACCCCTGCGATATTGCGCGACAAATCGCTCTGAAAATCGCACCTGGTTTACACGTGCGATTTTGGAGTTGCAACTTAAGCGCGGCAAAAATTGCATCGAGTTGCCGCGACAAAAATCGCCTGTGTAAACAACACAGGAGTTACGTGGCTAAAGCGCAGAGTTGAACAAATCAGCCAAGTCACTGCATTTTGCATTCGCTGCAGCTTATTAGTCTGAGTGGC
>CM042748.1:13712084-13713288 GCA_022496165.2 Catalaphyllia jardinei
TAATGTTTTTTATCACGCAGATGAATTATATATGGTAATTTTCAGATCCAGAGCATATCTTCCAACGGATATTTGAAGCATGCCCGTTTTCGTGGCATAGTCATAGTACGGTCGACTTGTAACGAGTCGACATTTGAAATGTGGTTGAAAAACAAAGCTTTGTTAGGTAGTAACTAAAAACGCGCTTCGTTTTGCTAAAGAAAAAGTAAGTGAGAAACAGCTCTTATTGTCAATGACATTTTGGATAGAATATGTATAGTTCTTGCCGGGTGATTAAAAAATGTTTTTCGTGATCCAAGTTAGATGTACTTGTGCAAGTAAGATGTGGAGAGACTTCCTTGGATCATCATTTGAAGAATGAATTGTCTTGGCAATGCACAATCAGTATCTTACGTACTAGCTAGAACTATACGGAATTAAAAAAAACTACCCGCGACCTCGCTACGTGAAGCAAAACTGATAACATTGAGTAAATTTAGTTCGGTCAAGTTTTCGGCATAGAAGCCTATTTTGCAAATGGACCTTTCACGACCAATAGCCAGTACTCCGAACAAAGATAATTAAGATTTTGTAAACGCTGATGCGGGAGTTTTGATCCAGAATGACCCATTCCGGGGGATGTTGCTTATAGGTTGCAAGCATGCAAATTTGTTTCCTCAAAACTCGACACTGATACACGATACTGATAGCAATGGGCGCTGGAAGGAGGCCTGGTAGTGAGTTACAGATTGGCCCGCTGAAGAAAAGCACGACTCTGTTTATTTGCAATCATCCGGGCCTTTTCACAAAAGATTCTTAAATTTTGGCTTCCCTTTAATTCATAATAAAATAGAACAGAATTAAATTTATTATTAAATTTATCCTTTGTAGCCGTCCGGTCAGCCTTTCAATTGGTTTTATAGAATAGAATAGAATAGAATAGAATAAAATAGAATAAAATAGAATAGAATAGAATCGAATAAAATAGAATAGAATAGAAACTACTTATAAGAAACAAACAGCAGTGAAAAACATATTGAACTTGCACATTTTTTGATTAAGACTTGACATCTCGTTTGTACTTTGTAATTTAAAACAGCTATTTATATATAACAAAGGTGAGGAGACTAGAACCTAGATTAAGCAAATACTGAACTTTAAAAACTGAAGTATATATCACTGCTTGTTTTTTAGAATAGAATAGAATAGAATAGAATAGAACAGA
>CM042748.1:13719972-13770292 GCA_022496165.2 Catalaphyllia jardinei
GTAAAACATGGATTTGTAAAACATGGATTTGTAAAACATGGATTTGTCAGTAAAACATGGATTTTCATTCCATGTGATTTTTGAACTGGCGCGCAGAAAAACTTGAAATTTAGTGGTGAACTTTAAAGACAATAGAATGCCTCGGAACTCTCGGTGTGATAATTGCCCCTTGGAAATTTGATGTTCTTAAAACTAGCATATTTGTTTTGGAACATCAAATTTCCGCGGGGCAACTGTCAGCCGATAGTTCCTCAACAGAAACACTATTGTTTAAATAGCGTTGCAAAATCAAGTAAATCGTTGTCTTTAGTATAGGACTTAGATCTACGTATACAGAGTAAACCCCAAGAGTTTCGATACACATTTCAGTTATAAAGGAAGTTACTGCACATCCTATAGATAATATTCTTTATTGTTTTAGTGTCTGTCATTGAGTGCGATTCATCACGTAATTATTTATAGATCGAAAAGGTTTCGGCCAAAGGGGAGGACGCTCCAGCTGAGCCTACCGGCTTCACAGAAATGGAAAGAACCTACATCGCTATAGGAATAGCAGTCGGCATCTTGATCATCATTGTCAGCATTTTGGTTGTGGTGGTGAGTGCAATTGTGTGCGATTAGCGCCTTCTTCTCCTCCTCCTCCTCCCGCTACAGGTACTTTTACTTCTTCTACTCCTTTCCCCTTCCTCCTCTAGCTCTCTCCCATTCTCTTAATCCTCCAGCAATGCCACCAATTATCCTGACTGGACGACAATAAACTTGATCTTTTTTACTTATTGTTTTTTACTACCTGTGTTACGTTTTCTTGGTGTAATATGAATGATGAATTCTTTTCCTCTGAAAAACAGAAGTCACTTTCTCCCCTCTTCTCTCCCCTTCTTTCTGTTTTTCTTTGCTAATTCATTTATGTGTTTAATTATTCATCCAATAGCACTTGATCAAGAATCGAATGAGACCAAAACGTAACGGGGAAGCTAACCAAAGACCGGAGTACATTGGAGAAGAGAACAAACTACAAACAATCACTGAATTAGAGCCTTCAAACGCCAACGTATCTCCTTATGTTCACGTCGAGGAGGTAAGCTGATTTTCTGCATTAATGTACAGCTGCGCTTTATAGCCGACTACAAGTGCGGCTTCATTGGGCAGTTGAAATAAAAGACTACTTGTGAAAGTTTGAAAAAACTTTCAGTATTAGAGCAGCTCAGTCGCGGCATTTTGAGATATTTTGGCCACGTACAAAATTACTATTAAATTGAAAGAAAACTGAAAATAGTAGTTTATTAAGATAAAAAAAACACCAGAAATAATTATAAATAATAACAGCACAACGAAGGACATATGAAAAATTCAGGCTAAACTCTTCAAGAGGCATAAATTGTGACGTAGCTCCTTTAATTAAACTATCGTGACTGACAGTCAAATCATATACAACGCTGTTACAGGACAATAGCAGAAAATTTAATAAATCAAGATTCCAGCAAGCTTTTATCAAGAGAACTATGCAACGTACAGTACACAAGATAAGAAAAACCCAAAAAACTCTCATCTACAGTATCAATTTGAGAACAGTTTTTTCTCGTGAAATGCATTTACCGACAGCAAAGGTAATAATAATCGGACCCTTTATGTAATAGACGGATTCGGCTAACGTGGTAATACCCAATTCAGCCAAGAGGTTACAATAGGCCATTTTACAGTTGTGTGCTTAGTTACCTGGTCATGAATGGAAGCGAGGCTGGAGGTGACCTTGCTTTGATACAGACCTCTCAGCTTTTCTCATGTAAATACCAGCTAGTTAGCATAAGAACAACTTGATTCACAAAACAAAAGCAGTAAAGCCTGTATCAAAACAAGGTCACCTTCAGCCTCGTGGTCATTCAAAGGCCAGGTCACTAAGAAGACATCTGTAAAATGGTCTATTGCACAATTTGTATCTCGCAACTGATTGCTCAAGAGCATGCACAAACAGAACAATTGTAACCTCCCAAATAAATCATTGCATTTACTGAATTAACCTGTATCCTTTTATGAAAAATTACAGAAATTACTTGTTGTAAAGTTACATGACTCCACAAAAATAACCGTAATCCGTCAAATGACGTAAACTTTAACCGCCAATCGTCAAGACAAATGGCTTATTTTTAACCATCAACCGTCGAAGAGAACCCCCATTGAAATCTCTTCTGCTGTATCGATGGGTAATTCGTGTGTCGCATAACTCTAATCCAACATTTGTTTCTTCAACAGCCCAGCAGCAGCGAGACGAAGTTCTAGAATGTCAGGTTATACATCAGCAACATGTAAAGCAACTGTATTATATCGTCTCTTTGTTAGGTCTCATTTACACTCTTTCTGAATAATGTTTAACGATTGCACATAAAATTAAACAGTGCGGCATTTTCAGCCGGAATGAACACATCCATGTACATGTACAGATCGTCACCTTATAATTCGCGTATGGTTTAGTGTCATCTCCTTTGTACCCTTTAACCTTAGGGAAACAATGCAAATTATTTATTTTAAGGTTTCCTTGAATAGCGCTATCAATGTACGGATAAATTGTAACATAGTTTCTTGAGTTGTCCTAGTTAGCTTGAACAGAATATGGTCATTGCTTCTCATCACGATATCCGGAAATAAAAGTAAGAGTAAGACATGCAGGTGATGAAGAAACTTCAAGAAACTGAAGAATATTTCCTTAATCGATAATCGATTTCTACCAGCTATAGTATTAAACAAAATATAGTACTTATACCAGAATATTCTCTTGAATTTAGACAGGAGGAATTCACCCATTTGTTTTAACGCTCTGCCCTCTGACGTTAAGTTGCACGCGGTGCTGATTGCGTGCTCATGCCATGATTTAAAATACTTATGCCATTTTAAAAAAACTTTACTGCAATTAAACGTGTTTGAGTTTATGCTGATTGTATTGTTTTATAGTAAAATAGCCACATAAGCACAAAGGAGCGGTATAAAGTCACGTGTTCTCTAGCTTATTTTATTTGTTTTCTATTTGTTCATTTGTTTGCTGTTCTCGCTGTGTTAGTTTCCAATTTAAAAGGAGAGTGGCTGTCAGTGACAAGTAATAAAAGTCAGAATTAACAACGAAGCAAATAAAAGTTTATAGCTTGTATACACATACACAGTTTAACTGAAGTCGTAAATATATGGAAGTAAGAAAGAAAAAGGTCATAGGACTGAGAGGAGTCCAATTCGGTATGTTAGCATAATCGGACGACCGCGAAGCAGGAGTCCGATTTGTTTTTCACGAGTATGATTACAGACCGAACTGGACGACACGAAGTCTTGTTACCAATTAATAATAAATTTTACAATTTCATAGAAAAGAATAGCCAAGTTATGAAAGAAAGGGAAAATTTACCTTAAATACTGACAAAGGAGACGCAAACATTCTAAGGCACCGCGCCTCCTACTGGTGATTAGGCGCCAAAAACACAAAAGCGCGCGCGCTCACGTAATTACAACTTTGAATGTGATTGGTTGATTTAAACTACAGCTTTGAATGTGATTGACTTATTTAACTGTCCGATAACAACTTGGCAAGTGAATTAGCATAAAATAAGAGGTTTTTTCAAACCAATCACAATCGAGGAATTAGTAGAATATTAACATTTGTATCCCGACCCTTCACGTGCCATCCATAATCAAATCAATATTTCTCAAGTGCCCACCACTTCTCAAGTTTTGAAACATATACTAAATTGAAATCGTGTTTATGCAGATCGCTGGATTTGTTGTTTGACGTGAATTAAAAAAAAAAAAAAACAAGCACAGCTGACGGAAATACGTTTTCTTATTTCTTTTTCCTTTTTATTTCCTCAAGACATCACGGCGCGTTTCTTAACGAAAGACCTGTAAGAAGCCCACTGACACACTGACTCAAATCAATTAAGGTATTGACTTATTTTCATAAAAGACATTTTATCATATTTTTTGGATAAATTCTATCAATAATTGTAATGAAAATCACGTTATTACATTTGGTTGCTTTGAAAAGGTACCCTAAAATTGTATATATTGTCATCCACTAAAAAAGCGCTGCACTTCAATATTGTAGAAAAGATGATTAACTTGTTGGCAATGGTTGCCACTGGTGCTCAAGAGGAAAACAAACAAAACACGTCCGTGGGAAATGTAAATTCAGACGCCGCAGAATTCATATCTGATAAATTGCGATCAGAGTTATTTTCTGCATTCTAACTAATATTCTCTTAACACGAGTCGCGCCACCACGATTAAACACAGAAAGTGTAACCAGAAGCTAAAAAGAAATTTCCTTGACCGCTCTTCACTAAATTAAAACAGACGTTAGCCGTCGGGCGCTCTATCCTTCGCGATCGAGAGAGAGACATGATATCAGTGAATTCTATTCGATTCCCAATTTCCATGCAGAAGTCTACAGCGATAACGGGCTTTGATTGGTCGCTTCTCGCCTTTTATCTTCCAATCAACCAATGAGAGGCATTGCATGAATCTCTCAGTGTACACTACGTCACCGGCGCATAATTTGTCGGGCGGAATCTCCGATGAGTTATATTTTTCCTCAATTTACAAGCTACGCAATTCAATAAGGACAAAAAGGTAACCTAAATGTGTTTAAACGTTTTGTGGTCGTCTGTCTCGCCTCTCATCTCTCCTTAGCCGAAGCGGTAGACGACAAAAATAAGGTTAAGTAACAATAAGAAACGTTTACACGGTGGGAGGCCATGGCCAAGTAATGGCTTTGTTGGCACACCTTGATCTAAAACGCTGGGTAAAACCTCATAAGAGGTCTTCATGTCCCTTCGAGAGAATGCTGAGACCTGAGAAAATGTAGCCTGTTCGAAACATTATATCGAATTTCAGTTCACCATTAAAATTGTCAGTCTGGATAGAATTTTCCTTCAATTTTCAAGTCTATGCATAAATTACATGTAAGGAAGTCAGGATTCTGTTTTTTTGGAAGGCAAACATCTCAGATAATCAAACAAGTCTTTCAAAGATTCGAAGAGTTGAAAAAGAACTGAATTAGCTTACCAATTTGGACAAAGAAAAAAAACTGAAATAGCTTCCCAAATTAGGCAAAGATCAAAAGTTACAAGCAAGTGAGCCACTTATTGAGTGCTATATTTATCAGAACTCAGTTGTCCTTTTGGTAATGACCCTCCCGTCAACGTTGATATTCAGTTATCGCCTTGGATCAGATTATGTACATTTTTAAAACAGCCTTTCACTATGGTTAGCAAAAGAGATGTAAGTCTTCTCTTACGCAGAAGCAGTTACGAAATACAGTTTGAAACGATGCCGAAATACATACGTGGTCTTTTTCAAATGAGGAATACTAAACGCAACCTACGAGGATCAAGGAAACTTGTTATCCCAAACGTCAATACAACCACTTATGGTCTTCACTCCTTCAGATATACTGCTGCAAACATGTGGAACAAACTAACAGAGGACTTGAGGTCACAAACTTCCCTGAATGAGTTCAGAACTAAAGTATGCAAAATTTCGTTCGAATATTAATGTAATTGTCCCTTATGTAAATAGTAGTTTATTTTTTATATATGTGATTTTATTGGTTTAAATTTTTTTCTCGGAGAAATTAGCTATCCATAGCTACTCTTTTAAATCCGAGGTGAAATAAAGGTGATGTGATGACAATACAGCAAGACCTATGACGTCACCATTAGCTCAGTAAAGCCTGATCTGGAACGGCCAACTTTCAATCGGTCCTAACTAAAATACATATACCATAGTTTATTTCCTTCACCCTGGTACCTAAAAAATTCCTATCTTGGCTAGCACCTTAGTAACTGTATTATCTATATTGCGTTCTAAGTACAGAAAATTATTTTATATTTCTCTCATAATTCCAAAGAATGAATACAGCTGAGTGCGTACTATTTATAGTGAACCATAACTCGTCAGAGAAAATGACTATTTTTGAATGTAATTTACTCCGCAAAATGTTGTTCACTTTCAAACTAGGATTAAACCTTATGTTTGTTAACCTTTGATGCAGAACACCTCGAACAAGTTTACAAACCAGCTGTAAATGTTTTCTTTTTGTCAAATCCTAATTGCACGATAGAAAGGAAGATAAAAATTGTTATTTTATACGCGTTTAAATTAGATCCAGCAAAATACAGTTCTAATGTATCGTGATATCTCAATTCTTGGAGGGAAATCGAAATACTCTCCAAAGAACATCAAATTTTCTCCTGTATTTACGAAAACGAAAAGCACGAAAATTGGTGACCGGATATAACGTATATTTTGAAATTGTTTAATGACAAAAAATACTTTTTAGGGATCTTGTAGTGAGAACGTGACAACGCATAGCTCTTTACCTACTTTATATAGTTTCAAACGGATTTCATGTCCTGATCACGAAGAGAAAAGTATTCTGAAACGAAATCTAACATTCATATATCAAAACGACATCACAACATGTTTTTCCTTTGAGTAATTTTCTTTATATCTAGCGAAGGTGATCGCAGCTGGCTTGATGCTGATTTGCTTTTGTTCTTCTCCCAAGCAATTTCCTTTTGACGTCACTCAAACATAAGAACGAGAAGAAAAAAAAAACAGAATAAATAATAAAATAAGACATCTTCCCGTCATCAGTCGTCAGACAAGGTTGGCTGGTGAAGGACGCTGTCGAGGTAAGATGCCAAACTCCTTGATGTTTTAGTTGAATTAAAACCTGATTGACGATTCTTTGAAGAAACAAATATTAACTTGGCATTCTGGTAATTCAAATCGATCGTTTAACGTGGCGGGATGTCGAAAGATTTTGTTGCAAATTTTGTTGCTGCTACAAGCCGTACAATAAGTGTTTTAAAAAAAAATGAAATACCTGCAATATTGCCACTAGATAACAAAAAAGGTTTCTCGAGTACTAGTGTTTGTTTAGTGACAGCTTTGCCTTTAACCCTCAGGACCTGACTATTGCATAGCCTCGATATTTTCATTTGAATTCTGTTCCCTAAAAAACAAAATACCTTAAAAGAAATATTGGGGCATTTTAAATACTCCGGCCTGTAAATTACACGCACAAGATCATTAAACAATTGGACTCAAGCATACTTATATGCAAGCTATTTATAATTATTCTCTGTCGTAAACTAAGTTATATCTTTATATCATGAAGTTTTAATTTGTAAGTCGTCTGGGATAACCAAAGAATGAAACGTTCTTTCAGAAACAAACTACAGAATCAAATTTATTTTGACAATAGTCAAGGTTAAACCGACGTTGAAATTTAGTCAGATTTATGCAACTTTTTGATAGTTTTTCATAGCTCTTCAATGCTTTTAAGTAAAAAACATTACGTACAAACATTTGGTGACGTAGAAAAAGGTTCCGGTGGAAACAAGCGCTATAATGCACAAAATTTAAAATTCAATACAAGTAAATTAATTAAATAAACTAAAATGTTTATCACTGTGGATAGTCTCATCAGCGTTGGCGAGCTACACGCATGCAAGAAAGTTTTCATGTTTATCAGCGATGTTTAGGTCAAGTGCAAAACCTGGCATAATGTCAGTGAATTACAAGACTTGATGATCGCCCTGTCTGGTGAATTATGATAAAGAGGACACCTCTTCATTATAGGTTTGTTTTTAGTTTTCCATGCATTTAAGTGAAAAGCGCACTCTAGCTAGCTTACAATCCTAAATATACAAAAATAATGGACTGCTATAAGTCGATCTGCCGACCCATCACAGAGATGATAAACAGCCCTGTTTTTCTTGACACTTGTCTGGATGGGAATGGTTGATTTACGGAGGCGAAAACTTTCTCGAAAGCAGAGCTTTCAGATTCAGACAACACGTACGGCGTGTATTCACCTATTACAACCAAGTGTGTTTAAATTCTAACGAAAGCTAAAGGCCTGGCTAAACTAGGAAACACTGTTGCGGAGGAAAATGTTTCCCAGTTTAGCCGCGCGGAAAACATATGTTGCGGAAACAAATTTTGCTGCTCGGAAACAAAAAATGTTTTTGCCTGGAGTCAAAAACATTTTTACTTCCCGGAAACAAATTTTGCGTCCGAAACATGTTTCCCAGTTTAGCCACCATGAAAACAATGTTGATTAGTTTCCAGTGCTGCTCATTGAAAACGTTTCCAAGCAACGGCAAGCAAACAACAATGGCTGACGGCGAAGTTGAAATAGAAGAGAAGGGAAAGAAGGAAAGGAATTGGAAGGACGAGGAAAGAGGGTTACTCATTGCTTTGTATGGCTATTGAGGAATGTAGCACATGACTGAAGACTGCATGAACAGGGCCAAAATAAGGTATCATAAGGTCAAAATTTGTGGGGGAACAAGCCCTGTAACAAAAGAGAAGTCTCCCCAGACTTCTTCGAAAGTCAGTTTATTATAATGCGCATGAGTGACCCTTTGTTTTCCGAGACAATGTTTCCACGTTTAGCCACCGGGGCAGCAAAACATTTTGCCCCGCTAATTTATCCACCTCGGGAAACATAACAAGAAACAATGTTTCCTAGTTTAACCAGGCCTTAAGCAACCACATGAATAGAATAACAAGGGTCTGGGTTGACCGAAATAAAACAAGGATATGTACACTGAGACCATTTACTTTGAGTATCATCCTTATCATGACATACACTGTGGTAAGAAATTTATTTTAACGAACCCTCCGTGCTCAGTTGTGTAAGATTCGTGTACTCTTTGGAATTTTAATCCAAAACCCCGTATAAGTTTCAGCTTGACGATACAAAACGGAAAACAATTGCTAACTTAAATTTCATAGTTACACCATGGATCATATAAATAGCAAGTCGTTAACTTTATTGGCGACTACCTTTCAAAGAACCATTCCAGTAGTGCTTTGAGTGTGCCATATGTTTGGCATGCATTTGGGTTTTGTTTTCCAGGGTACGGTCATGGAAAACGAACACTGCTTACATTAAAACTGGCCCAGGATTAAATAGTCTATTATGTTAGAACACATAAATGGGTTGCTCGACTGGCATCCAGTCTAAAGAGATTATTAATAATTACGCATCACATTCAACCCAAATGGCAAATGCCACAACTGACTTCCATACCTTGTTTATAGTTAGACGAAAAATCGATCAAAATAAAATTTCACGTTCTGATCACACACTCAGAGCACCAGTAAACTTGTTACGAAGGGAAAAGCAATTGATTGAATGCAAATGGTAGGATTTTTTGCTGTCTGTACGTAGACAAACAAACAAACTTCTAGTTTTTAGACACACCTTTTGGGGGCAAAAGACGACAGAGAAAATTACTTTTAAAGCAAACGCAAAACTGCTCATGTTTGCGATAAAATTGTAACATCTGTAGACGATAAATAGCGGGACATTTGCTGTTAGCTAAAAATAAAACAAACAAGAAAACGTTTACAGGTCAAGGTGATAACCACGATTATTGTATTACTCGAATTACATCTTTCGAGCCACAATCTGTACGTTTTGGCCTCAGATCTGTGAGTTAAGATAACTAAAACAGGAAAAGCTCTAATTGAGTGAGATGAACTTGAAAAAATGGCCTTAGTTCTATATTGATCAGATGAGAATATCATACAGATTTGACCATGTATGGTCTCCACTTCTTCGAAATTTGGTTTGTTTCTTTAATCAAATAGATGAATTGATAAATAGTGTCGAAAGTAATCAGGAATTATTTTGGTTTTGGTTTTGGTTTTAATGCAGTTTGAGAAGTAATTGCAGTGTAATTGGTTTAGTTTTGGTTTTACGGCACCCATTTGACAATTGCTCCAAATTAATCAATTAAATAATAAATCCCTCTGACTAATCGAGGTTCAAATGACTGAAAATTTGAAACCGTTGCTAAATCGTCAACAGTTCAGAAGAACAGAAGGTTTTGAAACTCACGAACGTTAAAGAAACTCGGCACAAATCACGAGATAGCAGCTGCAAATGCAGTATAATAGGGCCTGCTAAATCAACCAGTCACAGAAAAAAGACATCCCTTATTTATGAACTATAGATTAATAACCGGTATAGCTGATGAGCTCGTCTCATCCAAAAAAAAAAAAATAAAATAAATAAGGTTTCAAATTGCTAAAATTCACAACAACAAGTTCTAATACATTTCAAAATTACCAAAATACTGGATTTAATAGTTATTTTTCAAACTACATCACTTACATTTTTCTTTGGTTTTTGTCTTTGCATGGAATTTCATTGCCATCTTAACAAAACATTACTGAAAAAAAGAAAATGGCAGATTGCGGATTTTTGTTTTAGTGGTGACAAGGAAAAGTGTCATCAGTATCATACACTTTTAATGCATTACTCATCCGAGTGAGGTAATTCTGGTGTTTTTTTCCAGTGCATCTATCTTTAAGACTGCCATTAACGTGCCTAAATCGTGTTCGGTATTTAACATCTTAAGAAATGAATTCTACCTGGTGAATAATTCCTTTCAGGCGAATATTAATTTAAGGCGGATTAGTCGCCAAAAAGAACTTTGGCTATTATTCCGGAAAGCCGCTTAAAACTAAAAATGAAATGAATGAATTTGTCTCCTTTATAGGTGGCACAGTCAAGGAACTGAACATACATTGTGAGCTTCCAAACAACCTCGAAACGCAAGTACAAAGAAGAGATTCACTTTTCTGGGACAATGACCTCTTTAAACGCCACGATAGGCAATTATTCAAATGGAGAAATGCTCTCCTTGGCGACTGATGTTGCGATGACTTCGTCCACAGCTTCCAAAGTCTTAAAAATAATTCCATTGGCCTTGGTGATGCTCGCGTCAATAGCCGGCAATTCCATTGTTATCCATGCGGTCTACGCGGACATACGCATGCAAACAGCAACGAACATTCTCATTGCGAGTCAAAGTATTGTCGATCTTGGGACGAGTGTTCTGGTGATTCCATTTGCTCTGATTTCCGTCGGTTGTGACGAGTGGATTTTTCGGGATAAATACTGCACTGCAAACGGATTCTTTAACCTGTTCTTCACGCAGATTACTGTCTTGCAACTGGTAATAATCGCATTTGATAGATATTTAGTGATCGTGAGGCCGTCAAGACGTGCTATCGATATTAAAGATGCCATCAAATTAGCTGGTATAGCTTGGTGTGTGAGTTTCGTCGGATCGTTTCCATGGCTACCGTTACTGACCAATCGAGTGGAAGTCGTGTTCTTCCAAGGCTTTTACGTGTGCGCACAAAGATATCTACAGAAACCGTTGGACGGTTTGGAGTTATTTTCTGTTACTGTAACTGTAGGTGTCTTTGCGGTTTTACCATTAGTCCTTATATTTTACAGCTACTACCAAATTAACAAGGTTATTCATCTAAATAGGCACAGAGTGTCTCCTGTGTCCTTGTCGAACGCTCAGAAGCTGGCGATCAACGTTTACTCAAAATCTGCCTCAACGTCCAAAGTCGTGATAGGTACAAGTTTATTTCAAGTGTTTCCCGCGTGTTTTATCCTACTTTTAGAAGGACTGGGCGTCGGTCCTTTTCCACACGATTTCGAAACAGCCGTCAAATGGATCATGTGGTGCCACTGTGTAGTCAAGCCAATCATATACGCAGCGAAGAGTCGAGTATGGGCGAGAGTCATTCGTAGCTACCTTGTGACGCTTCCGATTTTCTCGTCAATAATCGGAATAGACTTTAAGATAGCATCGTTCTCTACGCTTGCAAATCGCGTTAAAACTTACAGACTCTCGAAACGTAGAAGATCCGCACAGAAAATCTTGAAAGGGAGAGGGCCAAACGAAACGAAGACATCACAGCTGAATGCAGAGAGACCAGCATGGTTTACCAATATAAAGCAAGCGTGGATGGCTGATGAACAACAAGACAATTTTTGTTCGTTTTAACTTAGACATTTAGCATTTAGCAAAGAAATCCGGGAATTTCGCTTGAAATTCAAATGGAACAGTAATTTTCCGGAAAATCCGCTCGGAAATTGTAGACTACCTCCAGAGGTAGTCCTCTTTTTCAGTTCCAAACGGAAAGGCGGAAATTTCCTTACTATTTGTTAAACTTTCCAGTTTCCAGTCTCTCAGCAGCCGAAAAATCGATTGCAAATGGTAAGCGCCATTTCGTTCGGCTTATTCGGACAAATGGTAAACCCATTGATACATAACTTTCTTTGCTATACTATGGCTGTTCAGTAGCTCTGTTGGATCTGAGTATATGTTAGGGAAGCGTCGAACTCCAATTGAAGTAGGAGAATTACACCGTCCCTAACGAACAGATCTCGAGATCCCCAGGTAAAATCTATTTTTCTTATCGGCCGGGAATTGTGCGCTGTGACCCGGTGCCATGTGACTGTTTAAGCTCCTTACTGATCTAGAAATAACTGCAGCCTAAGGCACTATTTTACCCCACCGAGTACCCGTTGTTATTTAGACACAACATTTATGTTTAATTTGAAAATTGTATTTTCAGATTACGATAGTTATTGCGGCGAATCTTTTTAGTGTTTCTAGACTTCATGTTATTATTCCACCGCAGCATATATAAGTAATAACTAAAATGTTTTTTGATGGTTAATCAAGTTTATACCTTTATCCTGTTACTACAATTTTTATTTTCAAAATTACGTAGCATGATTAGTTCAATGGCAAAACATGGTGAAAATTACCATGCTTTTAACTGAGGTCTAAATAGTCTATATTTCATTAACAGCAGCCACAAATGATAAATACTCATTGGATATATAATTGCATTGGTTGATTTTTTCTGCTTTCTTTTTTAGTAGGCCAAAACGTTTTCAAAAAGCTAAATAATTAACAGCAAGAACTACAGATTAACATACTATGTTTTGGAAGTTATAAATACATGTGACATGTGACTGTGTCAATACTTTCTCCTTTTTTCTAATACAACACTCCCGGTTTAAGCCAATGTCGTCTGAAGTCGTCAACTGGAACTGATACAGAAAAGAAGAAAAACTTTACTACTACCCTGACACATTTCCTTATAGCAACGAAACTTTCACACGATGAATCTCAAAGCTGAGGGTGGAGAGACGAGAGGGTGGAGAGACGAGGGGGTGGAGGGACGAGGGGGTGGGGGCGAGCCAACGTTTTCCCACGTTCAATATGTCAATATTCTAGCAAGGATCCGAGGCTTTCGCATCAAAATTGCAAATTTCAAGTTTTAAGTTTCATTTGCCTCACAATTCCCAAAAGAGTCTTGGAAACAAAGAAAAGACCACTAAATATAGAGTTTGTCCTGAAAACCTCGTAGCCATATCACAATACTGACATATCGAACGTAGCCTATTGTTGACTCGCCTTCAAGAGCCAAATCGCGACATATGGAGCAGCGTTAAATCAGTAGAACCAATTTTTGGATGGGTTACCAGAAAAAACTTTTTTCAAAACAGTCAATATCGTCCTCAGTCGCTTTTAATAAGAAAATTTGAAGCGATCGAATTCTATTGTTATTCCAGGTTCTTAAACCCGTTCCCGTTACGGTAATTTCTGTAGCACCTATGTTAAGATTTACACTGAATTAATTTACGGTTACGTCAATGCATTTGTGCTATTTGAAGTTTTTGAAGTTCATAAGTTTAGGTCTTTAGCTTTGAACTGTATCACACTTTTATTAACGCTACGTTTAGCTTGTATATATTAAGTAGGGAACGCCCTCGATAGGGATAACCTCTTATGATTATGTTTCACAATAAAATTGGCTTGGATTGGATTGTAATCCATGGCTTTATTATTCTACATGTTATTCTGATCTTGTCATGAATTCTTTCGTTCTTTTTAGAGGTCGCCTTTCTTGGCACCCTACGTTTCCAGAGATTTCCAAATGTGAACTGTTGAACCGAGGCCATAAAATTGTCATAGTGAAACAAATGCTATCTTATACTGTAAATCGCAAATGCCCTTGATACATGAGTGAGATTAAACTACGTGGTATGTTGCCTCGCATAGGGTGGCTGCGCCCGAAGTATGGACGAACGGGTGAATGGAGGAAATAATAAGACAAAGGCAGATACAACAAGCTGTTCTTCCGAAACGACACGATAATATAGTCTTTTTCAGCCAGCTAACAAAAAGTAAAGCAATAGTAAAGTTCTGCGGACTCTTCTAATGCTTAACTCGAGAACGTTTGGTTTAATTTGACGAGGAACAGCATATTTTGTCCCAAAAAGTGAAAAACAGTCAGTCAAATAGGCAAAACAACTCAAACAGCGAATTGCCAAAAGCGGGCAACCCATTTTTGGCTCCAAATTAAAAGCTTACAGACTTCAATGCCTTTCCTGTAAGATATATTGACGTCAGGACAGCAGAATGTGTCCCACCTGCTGAATTGTACTAATTTCAGGCGCACCGAGCGTATGTAAGGTGAAGGAATGCATAAGTTGTACTCACAGGGATTCAAAAGTGTGTCGCTTCCATTGCGTCATGTTCCATGGCATCGAACATGAGGAAGAGTGACTGTATCTCTGTTTGTGTACCTCGATGACACCTTCTCTTTATGCAGGTGGCTGCCTCACAACTGTCTGCCCGTAAGTCCTTCATATTGACATCGTGTCGGTCACCTTCATCAAAACGGACATCAATAACACCTGTGTCCTTCACTGTCGCAAACAAGGTGGGTATTTCCTCGTTCCCAGTTTTTAAGGGGTTTTTAAGAACGTTGGTTTCCACTAGGCCACCAATTTCTCCCCGCAAATCGTTAAGAGGAAGAAGAAAAGCCAAGCAGCAAGAACATGACCAATGTGGATTTTTGCGCCATTCCTTGAAGTAGCCATAACGAAACAATGCGTACTGAACTAAAAGCAAACCAGAAACAAATAGTTTTAATTTAAAGCAAAGAACCACAGAATAGCTGCAGAAAACATAACCAAGATGACAAACAGCAAAAGCAGCATCACACCTTGATGACCTGATCAAGAGCGCAAGATGTCCACAGAGTAGCGTACATTAGGTTATCAGCACAGCGTGGACATTCATTTATACATGTCAGTAAATCGAGAAGACCTTCAGTGAAAGCGTCAACAATTAAATGCCAGATGGAAGCTTTGGCACTCACAAGTGCTTAATTACTATCTAATTCTACATTGCAAGAGGAGAAAGTCGAGTACATGCATGATTGCTATATGACACTACAATGAATTCGAATTGCTCATAGTATCGCGAGCTTTCTTGAGTGTTTTATAAAGCAGAATAATTGGAGAAGATAATCAACCCTAAAAGATTTTAAAGGATTAGCAATTCATGCAATTCAGGTACTCACAATTACTAATCGATCAATAAAAGTACAAAGCTTACCCACAGCAATTGCATGCATTTTGGGATTTTCTTACCAGCAAGTAGACCGACCACTAAAGTGTTTGCTCCAACCACCAATATGTCAAAGAAGACTGTGTCCATAAATGATACGGTCGAGTCTGCTATGTTTTCTGCAGGAATTTTACTCACAGCTCCAATGGCCAAGTTGACAACAGTAACGGCGAGGGATGTTGACATCAATCTGTTTTCAAACGCGTCGTGCATGGGACGAACATAGGAAAAGAGCAGTCCATACATCCCAGCAATGGTCAAAGCCAAGCCAATGTAGGACCGGCTTTCTTCTCCCACAAGGATTAGACCAGATGTGAGGATTACTTTTCGTGACATCTCAACCAGCTCCCAATACCACGATTGGGTTTTATAATTCTCAAAGAGAAAACGCAATCCTGTGATCACTTCTACACTAGATCCTGGTTCCTCATATGCGCCGGCGTCTGCTGTATCTAATGTCAATTTCTGTTTCCTCCAAAGGATGATGAATGTGGTGACGGGTAGAGCAAAAATATAGGCAATAGAAATATACGCCACGATAAGCAAATAATTGTACTTTGTTCCTTGGCACTGTATGCTGTAATCTGCGGCTAGGTACTTGTTACACAACTTTTCCTTTTCATCTCGGCAAAGTTCCCGACAGGCAAGTGGCAATACATTGGCTGTCTTTGAACACGTGTTCAGGTATGTCACGTAAAGGAAGAAAAACAAATTTCTGAACACAAGTTTTTTTGTCTCTGATAGCTTTTTCAACCTTTCCTCTTCAAGCAGGCTTGGATTTCTTAAGAGTATCACTTTGCGAACTCCGTATGCCACGCCATAAATGCCGATGACAGTCGCATTTATTGTCATCATAACAATCAAGCTTCCAAACGCATCCACGTGAAAGCCCGGAAGGAGGCAGTGAACAGGTGCTATCTGAAGAATGTTAACCTGGAGTAGTCCTGAATAGTTTCCAATCACCCGCAGGGAGTTTGGCCATTGTATGTACGAGAACGCTTCCAATAAGCCATACGCTACTTGATAAAAACCTATCATGATCTTAAGCTTAGCTAGAATTATGTCCACCAAGGAATGTTCATCGTCCAGGTTGCTCTTTCTCTTGTGTATCCAAACCAGGCTTACCATGATCATCAATAGAATTGCCGCGACGATCGACAGCTGTCCAACCATCCACTTTTTAGACGGACATGGCCTGCATATTTGTAACTGCTTATAGTATCCAGAACTGCAAACTCCACAGAGTGGACCATCGTAACCACTATAACACGGGGAATCTAAACCACCCCTGCAAGACTCTTCTACTAGGCACTTGTAAGGAGTTGGTATCGGATAAGGGTATTGCACATCACCATGGCCTAACGCTGGTGCCGATGCCAAGAGATTTGCTATAAAAAGACGGTAGCGAATTTTCTGAGACTCATTCCTCCATTTCCACCAGTAACCAGATTTTAAAGTTGCATAATCATCTTTGCATTGTAGCCCACCTTGTCCACATTTATGACATTTCTGGAACATATGCGTTCGATAAAATCCTTTCAGGCATTTGCAAGCTCGTAATCCAGCAAAGAAGTCAGATTCCGTTCCTGTTGAAAAAAGTAGGGAAAAAGAGTTTATACCCCAGTAATTGTATATAAGAGACAATTATATTTCATGATTGCATCGGTATCGCTCAGTTTGGTGGGAACAGATATTACGTGTCGCAGTCTGGCATTTTCTGGCGAGTGGCCTCGCCATTAACTATTGGTAACGAACGCCCAAATATCAATAGTCCAGTTAAAGACAAAAATGGCTACCGTACGCATTGTAAAAATGGACGGGTGTTAGTCCTGACTGTATGTTAGGACAGATTTCCTGCCCTTAAATATGATTCATAATTAATAAGAAGCATATTGCCATTTATTCATTGAAAATCCTTTTAAATAATGTTCACGTTTTTTTTATCTGAGAGTGATTGCAGACGCCCCTCCCATCTACTTCACGCCAAGTAGCATTCAGTGACATTCTGTTACATGTTACCTGTAACAATGGGAATCCCTTAATTACGCAAAGAAGGATTGAATTGAGTGAGTTTTAAATAATAAAATGTGCATGCTCATTGTTTACCTAGGGGACAAGTCTTGCAATCCTGAGCTTGGGTACCTGGCGCTTTATTAAATGGAACATAGGAACCATTGGGACACTTCTTACAGCTGCTAGCCACGTAACCGACGTCGTCTGAGTAAAAACCTCCTGAAACATACAGAAAAATGGGTCTGTGTTGTATTACAAAGAGGAAAGTTATCGATGGCAATGACAGCAGGGACTTTTACTGTAATTTTTAGGATGAAATAAGATCATTTCAAGTGAAAACTTATATCTTGGGTTGCGCTTCAATTCCTCTCATTTCGAGGCAAGCTCAGTTAGAAACCGTATAAACTACGTCACGTGCCATACCTGGGGGACATTTTCTACATCCCCATTCTCCTCGAGAAGTAGAGTTTGAAAATGTGCCCAGCGGACATGGGAGAAACACGTAATCAGCTGTGCTTTTGTCAGGTATCCGTGTGAATCCGGTCACCCAGAGAGCGGATATAAGGTATGGACTGTAGTGTGGGTTTCGGACTCTGATAGTGTCACTAATGGAAATGTCAGGATTCCTGAAAAAGAGCACATACATCCGTTATTATAATATAGCTACATGCTCGCGCACGCTCTGATTGGCTAATACTTTATGAAGAAATGGATGATTTATAGAGATGGTTCAGGCTGAGGTCATAGGCCGAAGTCTTTTCAGCGTGAAACGTGTTTCGCTATGTCATAAAAGCAATGTCTAGCGTGCGTCCATCCAATTCGGGATACACTTGGATAGCTAAGAGAGCACTTAGGTAGCTAGAGATGTTCTCGGCTGCGCCTCGAGCATCTCTTACGCTACCTTGAAGTTCGCTACCCTCTCCCAACTATCCACCTGCATCCCGAACTGGATGGACGCATGCTAGACACTGCCCATTCCTTAAAGGTTAGATACCAAATAAATGGAGTGAACTGATTCTTATGACAGCTATTGTTGAGTGTTCAGTTCATTACATCGCAAAAGTTAACTTTGCAATACATGCACAGACAGATGATCTCAAGAGAGAAAATGCGAGTGTCAAGGAAAACAAATTCAGGATTTGAACAGGTAGTTTCCGGAACGTTTACACAATTAAAAATACCCGAAAATACTTGAAAGAGTTGGAGAAATCTTCAAAACGTGTCCTCAGGAATTCTTACAAATCTTCTGCTTGACCATTCGATTAGCAATGAAAATGTTCTTAACACAAGTTAAAATAATAGAATAAGTACAAAGAAATACTGAAATTGTTTGAGTCATACACACACACATAAACCGGCCACACCGAAATCTTTAATGACTTTTGAACAAAAATAAAATACTCTTTTGGTCAGCGCATTTAGTGCCTTGTTTTTTTTTTTGTTAAATAAATGTCCTCATCATCATCATCATCCTCATCATCTACATCAGTCCTCATCGCATAAGGCCTTGACAGTCCCTCCCCCAGCGCGAACGATTCTGTTCCACCTTCCGGATTTCACCTCAGGTCAAGTTAGTGGTCTTGAGTTCTTTTTCGGTTGACCTCCTCCAGGTTGTTGTAGGCCTTCCCCGTTGTCCTTTTCTCTTCTGTTGTCCAGAATAGACCTTCTTTAGCAATGTTGCTGGAGTCTCTCCTTAATACGCGCCCAATCCAAGTCCATTCCTCCGGGCTAATCTCATCATGATGTCTTCTTGGTTACAAATCTTGCGCACTTCCAGGTTCGTCAATTTCTGTGGCCATCTTATGCCCAATATGATGCGAAGGCATTTAATCACAATTTATTGAACTTAATTTATGAACACCTCTTGTCCTATTATGACCTTGAAGCTTTGTTGAAACCATCATCCAATCAGAAGGAGCCTTGCCATCTAAACACACGCTTGCGAATTTCATCGCTGTCTTCTTTCGTTCTTACACGAGATAACCAAATTGTCTGGGCAGCATTTTTTTCGAACTATTCTCTGCTCTTCCTCATTACTGCAGCTGGAAATCGGTCAAATCGATGAGCACTTGAATTGGTGCAAGCGTAATTGCCAATTCAAATTAGATGGACAGGAGATAGAGAAAATAGCTGGGTTCTCTTATCTTGATAGTATGACTGATGTACAGGGAGGTACAGACGCAGATGTGAACGCACATATTGGCAAACCGGGACAAGCATTTGCTTCACTGAAGCCTACATGGAGTTCTAAAAAGATCTCTCTCAAAACCAAATTTAAAACGCTTTACAACTTAAATGTTAAAAATAAATGTACTGACAGATATATTGAACAGCGTGTCTTGTCCTCAGATGAATATTTCAGTGTTTTAATCGTTCTGTTCCTTATCATTCTGAAACGAAAGAAGACTGATTTCAACAGAATTGATTGCATTAGTTTATGTGACCAAAAGCGACCGCCAATAATTTCGTTATAAAACCATGTTAGGACGACTGGCGACTCACTGATCGTGAAATTCATGACGTCCTTACGACGTCACACGAAATCCTCAAGACCCAATGAAAACCTTGCTGGAGATTAAAAAAATTAAAAATCGGCTAAGGTAAAACAAAAGTAACCAAGTGCCGAGTTGGGAATGCGCGGACAAGATTTTCATGCAGGAATGACGCAGTTGAGAAAAGTGGTATTTAAATAAAACACGAAGGTACGCTATGTAAGGAAGTCTTCCATGGGAAGACCAAGGCGCATTTGTCAGTCACCGTTGACGCGCGCCGGTCAAATTCAAATTGGCCGGCGATTTGAACACGTGAAGAAAAGCTGTAAGTGAATTTAAGTGCGTTTGCTGTATTTACTTGCCATAAAATTAAAATAACTTCCTCGTACAAAAAGGAGTCCTTCACAGATTACTTTTTTATTCAATGGATCTTTAATCACAGAGCTTACCGGTTAGCTTGGTTCAATCGCAAGAACGAACGTTTTGCATACGAAGCGAGAAGATGTTTTAATCCAGACAAAATGATATTTCTGGTTGAGTTTTATTGCTTTTGATTATAACAAATGCTAAGCGTTTGCTGTTGTTCTCTCCACCGTCCGCCATCGTGATATCTTGGGTGAATTCAAAGTTAGGGGAAGTAGGTTAAAACCTTTTGTAGCGCACCTTCGTGTTTAAGAAGGCCTTTTTCTAAAGCACTGACAGTGGTTTCTTGTTTGTTTTGTTTCTTTTTTCAATATATTTTCTGTCCCTATTAGTGGTGTGAATCCCTATTAACTTGAAACGATACTTCACAGTTTGGACTCCAAACCATGGACACCAATGAAGAAATCAATACTAAAGATCTTCAACCTCGTCCGTAGCAAATATCTGACAAATAAACAGAAAATGACTTCCTAAGAAAAATTACAAGAAAAACAAGTTACTAAAGAAAACAAGTGCAATCCACGCTAAATTAACACTCGTGAAACTGTTTGATTAGAATAGTTCGAATGTGCTGTACTGACGCCATTTTTGTTGCAAAATTACTTCGAATTGAGTAAGAGGAGATTGCCTTTGTTGCCTTGTTTGTACTGCCTCTCTCCGCGTTTGATTGATTGTTTAACTCCAGTAAAAGAAACAATACCGTCATCTTTATCACTCTACTAAATCACATTTTAATTGTCTTTCACATAAACAATAGCCTCCATTTGGCCCGAAAATACACTCGGTTATTATCTGTTCCGAGAAGCTAACAGTTTTCTGAGGAAAACTATGATCTTTGAGGAATAGATGACGTCCAAGGCAAATTTCCGAGCATATGAAGGGTATTGTGTGTATTTTTTCAAACATTTTTCACAAAAAATGCAGTTTTAGAAATACGGGAATATCACCCGTGTTTAGCTGGGGCATATTCAGCCACGTAGCACGTTTAGATGTATTACATTCATTAACTTTTACAAGGGTAAATAAATGTTTACTTAAAATAATCGAAGCATGTGTGTGCGCGACCGCAGATTTGTATGCTTATAATTGATGTTAGAGTACTCAAGAACTGGTAACTTACATTTTTAAACTCAGTGTGCCGAGTCGAAATGCTTCTGGTCCGATGGTCTGTATAGGATTATCCGATAAAATTCTTTAAAAAAAGCAAAAACTAAAAGATTTTACTTTGTCGAAAATGCGCGTACGCGTTTTACATTTATTCACGAGTTAAATTAACTTCAGAAAACAAACATGTGAGCGCAGCGAACAAGTGGGTTTTCTGAAATACTTGAATGACAAAAGATTACTCTGGAAACTCACATAATCTCTTCATCTTCAAAAATGGTACTCTGCCGCGGATACAGATTAAAGAAAGCTCGATATGGAATATTCTTCAATCGATTGCTGCTTGCAAATCTGAAAGATAATGAAAGATTTGCAGCACGGAAAACCATTTCACTGTTAGAAATGCTTAAGTCTTTTGACGTTAGGTAGATCCAGTGACTTATTCAGGGTGTGGATTACGCGTTGGAACTTTTATTACTCACAAGACGTCTTAAAAACCACGGTATTTCTGTTATCTAGTGGTAAAATATTGTAAACATCCATGCCTTATACGACTTTTTACAACACTCCTTTCTGTATAGCCACTGAAAAAGGGTAAGTTTATATACAAAAATTATCGGCCAGTTACGGTTCGGGTGTATTGGACAACCCTTCGTGTGTGAAAACAGTCTCAAGACATTACAGCAGGGAACCTTGCCCGGCCTGGAAGGGGGGGGGGGAGGAGGGGGGTACTCCCAGAAACATTTGATGGGGGTGCGCAGCCCACTCGACCACAACCCTTACCACTGTATTTATGATCTGACCAAAAAATTCGATATCCTATTGGACAATACCGTGTTTCATCTCTGCCTTATAATTAGGTTCTGTTTTTGACCAAAGTTAAAGGCGATGTTTATATGCTTTTATTAGATAGCATTGCTCCTTCTAAAAAAAATTCGCGAGCAGAATGCAAACACTATATCCAGTTTGAGACCAAAATGGCCAAGATCGATACCCTATTGATGACCAAAACGGCTAAAAAAAATATACCCTTTGGGGCCACACATATCTATATGGCCTATGTAAGGGAATACATCCCCTCCTGGACGTACACACTAAGCAGAGGGACCTTCATTACACTAGAACAAACGGTTCTGTGTCTGGAGAGAAACTAAGGAGATCATGAAAACCAAGGAAGAACAATCGTTTGACACTAATCAAAATAAACTCTACAATTCATCGAAGGATCACAATTTGGCTTCTTGCTGAATGCCAGAAAATAAAAGCAAAACATTATATAAACGTTATATCTACCCCTTATAGCGCTTGGTCGTTTCATCGGCTGTAATTATTTTGTTTCCAAATGCACTTATGTTTTATTTAACAAATAAAGAAATCTAACCCATACATAGCACTGCGAAAAAATCGTCACGGCGGGCATTTGAGAACACATAATATAATAATAAAAAAACAGGTTATTTTTGTCAGATAGTCTGGTGTAATTGATACATAAAGCGTTTTGTCAGCTTCCAAGAACCGTAACCGTACCATAACTACTGGATCTTTTTTAAAATCACTTACAGATGCAATAACTCTCTTGTGCAACAGAAAACATCTTTCGGTAAATATTGAATTTCGTTGTTAGAAATAAAGCTGCAAAGCAGAAATTTCGAATTAATGTGTTATCTAATTAATTCACAGGCGGCGGCGTAAGCTCGTGATTTGAGGAGTGTCTTTTATAATTTTTTTAAGCAAGGCGAGAGTCATTGTTTCCCGTACTCCCGGCAAATTCAGTTGTTGGGTAATAGAATATGTCACGTTTCACTGAAGCGTAAAAAGAAAGAAAGAAAGAAAGAAAAACTCCTTGGATCATGAGCTTGGGCCGCCTGTGATTAATCTTAGATACAAGAATTTACATGCGCAAGATAGCTTGGAACTTTCTCAAATGATATTTTAAGAGGAACAATACCCTTAAATGCAATTCGTAGACAAAGAAATCCATCGACAGAAAGTCCATAAAAAAACGTCTGAATACTCATCACTGGACCCGCACAACTGTGGTATAAAGCGAGTGAAGGTCAACATATTAAATAAACCAGAAGTTAGAATTTCCATGCAAACAATATATCAAAGACAAGAATCCCAGGGGAAACCTTCTACTTACGGGTAGGTACTTGGTGTATTTTTTGGTATTGTTTATTTTTTTTAAAAAAAAAACAATAGAAAACCACTATATGACAAAGACAAACAATAGATAACCACTATATGACAAAGACAAACAATAGATAACCACTATATGACAAAGACATCACGTATCTTCCAACTTTACGCCCATACAAAACGAGGGTGATGTGATATTAGACTATGATCAGCTGAATTATTATGTTATCTCCATAACTTCAAAAGAAATATTTTTGGTAACAGGTTTCAGGCAACAATAAGCCTACACTTTTAGCTTCAATAAGCATCAAACTTTAAGAACGCATTGGTCGAGTTTCTTGTTTCATTAGTTCTTTGATAATTGGTGCCATACTCAATTATGGAAAACCCGAATAGCGAATAGCGAAGAGCGAACAACGAATAACGAATAACGAATAGTACGAATAGAGCGAACAGTCGCCAATAGTGACGAAAAGCCGTCCATGGTCATCGCTTTAGTTCAGCACTGATATGGATTTGTGGGCGCTGATAATTATATTCGACCAAGCACGTTCTGTCAAAAAACGATAAAATACAAATGTGACACAAACGAGCTACTCTGATAACATATAAGCTATACCTTGCGTTAATTTATCATCCAAATAATCAACAGAATTTTAGTGAATTATTACCTTTTCTTCTCAGGACTCAGGCAATGACTGTCCATCACCGACAGAAAACACAAGAATATTATAATAAAGACATTTGCAGCGGTGAAAACAAAAAACCTGGGAACGAGGTTGTGCTCTTTAGTGGGAAAATTCCATCCCACATTGCTCCGCAGTTGGCTGCGAGGTACTGGGTACAACATTTCTGTCATTCGTCACTATTCCCCCCCATCTGCAACTGTTTGTCAATAATTCGTCGCTATTCGCGACTGTTCGCGGCTCTTCGCCTCCATTCACACATTTCGAGGTTTTTCCCACTATTCGTTATTCGTTATTCGGGTTTCCTAACATCCCATTTTATGGGCATTACATTCCACTACATCTCACTTACAGTTTCCACAATGCTTGTAGATTTGCAAACGTTCTATCAGGTAGAAATGTAATAGCATTGAAAGACAAATCCCTGCAAGGATGTTTCACCAATAACAAAATTAACAAGATAAAAACATGCTTTATTTCAAATTCGTACACTATATATACGTTTTCAGTGACATACTCTTTTCAAAAAACATTGCTAATGAATTCAGAATTCCCTTACAATAACTGAAGATTTGCCAGACTGTCAAACACTCCTTCAGGTAACGACGTAAGTACATTTGAAGACAAATTCCTGTTGAGTACAACATTGATATTGGAATTAGCACTTTCCTAAGAAGCACCTTTGGCGTGGTTTTCCTATTTTTGCATTAGAAACGTTCCTCTCATCTCTAATCCATTGCTTACGATATGATGCGGTAGCTGCATGTTCAGCTAACTACAATATTTTACTTCATGGTGGGTGCAACGCATTTCACTGTACTCACAGTTTATCTAAGTCCTTAAGCGTAGAAAACACATCCGCAGTAAGAAATGTAATAGCATTTGACGCCAAATCCCTGTAAATGATATCAAAAGGTATATACAACAATAAAAAATATCACTCCAGTAAAAAAAAGCACCTCTGCATGGTTAGTAGCACTTTAAGTGGAACTGGTATAGACAATATCTTCCTTTTTGTCCTCAAGAAAGTGATAATGGCTTATCATAATAATACGTAATCTTATATATAGAAGACTAAGAAAATTACTATCTATGATACTAAAATCACTTCTTCACAAACTGTCCTTTTTAAAATCGTTCTTCCAATAATGAGATTGCTAAATTCAGTTTTAATGATGTAAGGTAAAGTCTGCTTACGAGCCAAGTGGCTCATTAGGCCGGAGCTTATCCCGGTTTCCTTAGCATGAAGCGACTGAGAGTATTTCTACTCCCCCCTGGATGGGATGCTAGTCCATCGCAGGGTTACCCCCCAGCATTAATTTCGCCGGTACCCATTTATACACCTGGGTGGAGAGAGGCACTGTGAGAGTTAAAGTGTCTTGCCCAAGAACACAACACAATGTCCCCGGCCAGGGCTCGAACCCGGACCGCTCGATCCGGAGACGAGCGCACTAACCATGAGGCCACCGCGCCTCTCACAGTGTCTCTCACAGTGTCTCTTTTCCTTCTTTTTTTGTTTCTTTTACACTTTGTTGTTTCTGTATTTAGACATTAACAACGAACTGGTCATTTCTTGGCAATCTTGCCTCCTCGGTCGAATTCTTAAATAATGAGAAATCGTCGTTACTAAGAACTCGTAGAACAATTAAAACAAACGAAAATGATAGAACATGCTAATTTCATATAAGCAGTGATCAATTCCTTTTCATCTGTTGTCGTCAATCGGCCGGAAAACACACCACAAACGTTCGAAGCGACAGATTATTTAATCATTGATTTGTGCACATAAGCTTGGTTACTTGGTTACAGAATCACGCTGAAGAATAATCAGAAACACATCGTAATCAGTTCAACAATTACGGGATACATGTAAGTCTGTTTAAGTTACAAAAGCAGAAAATCTCAACAATGACAGAATCAAAGCTCACCAAGCTGCTCCACTCCACGAAACGCACATGGTCTGAGCGGAGGCCTGGCGCGCAATATCATGATCACGTAACGGACAAAATGTTCAGTTTGTCGGCAACATCATCCAAACATGAATTTAAGCTAAAGCCTTAGCATTTTTGGACATTGCGATTGACGCGTCCTCGACACAGTCTGTCAACATCCTAGCGACATTTAATGTGTACCAGTACAGACTTTATACGTTAAATTTCCGCTGTCACAATTTCTACATCTTTCGTTTTTCGCAATCTGGTAAAAGCGAGGTTCAGTAGGGTGCATCATTTTATTCCCAACCGGCATGCTTCAGATCAATATGTGCTTTTTTGTCACGATCCCTTGTCACACCTCGCCATCGATGTGTCATCATGCATGAAGTTGATGCATACAAGGACAGATTCCTCACGATATGCCACTACTTTAAATTCACTTCAAACAGAATGCACCGCAGCATTACTATCTTTTAGATACCCTAGTTTAGAATATCACTGGCAAAGGATAGAGGTTTAATTTGTTCCAGAAGTTTATGAAAGTATAACTCATGTTTACACCGAGACACATACTGGCTATATCTCTAATTACGCATTAGTGTTAGGTTTTTGCATTGATACATTTCTCCCTGAATACGTTGTTACAATTTTCGTTAAAAGATATTAAATTTCTGGCTAATTTTGCATCTTGCAAGTGTCAAAGAAGGATTGCATTCGACTTTTAGATTACAAAGAAAAGAATCCATTTATCTATTGCCTTTTGGTGCGTGCAATGCGTTTAACTTACAGTTCATTTAGATTTTCCAGGTTGTGAAACACTCTGTTGGGTAGATATTTGATAGAGTTTGAAGAAAAATACCTGTGGGAAGGTATAATAGGTAAGACAAGGTTTTGGGATAATTATATTCCGAAAGTTCGTTTCCAGTATAATATGTTCTCTGTTTGGACCTTTTTAAGAGAGTGCGTCCATCTATTTACTTCGGTCTAGTAACTGAGACCATAGTTAGTAGCTCTACTAACTATGCTGAGATAGAAGACAAAATATCTCAGTATTTTCAACTTCATTAACTATAACGCCCAGCCGAGGTTTATGAACAGTTTGCCCTAACTAATAGATGTTTAAAGCTCTAAACGATAAGCTGCTAGGGCCCTTCATGTTTGAGTCACAACCACATTTGTAAACCTTAATACTATAGCTTTCAACAGTTTACATGTTTTGACATGACAAGGTCAATAAGTAAAGAACGTTTCAATGCATAAGGCGTCGCTTGACAATGCTTAAACTCGCATTACTTTTAAAGTTTATTACATTAACGTCATGACGTCAGAAACATATAAAAAGTAAACATTTCTTCAGTATTGCTGCTAGTGGTGAAAACGGAAAAGGACTTTATGCTTGATAAAGGAGGATAGGCTTCACCAGGTATCAAATATAAAATACTTAAGAAGCCGCTAACATATATCACTAGAAATAATGTTCACTAGCCCCCGCTTTTGATAATTTGTTTATGGATGTGTACTGGACATAAATACTGCGCATACCACTGTTGAAAAATTAACGTTTCAAGCATTTTATTGCAGTTCACATTCATGTAAGTGCTCTGTTAACAAATTTATCTGTAAATTTCATAATGTACAATCTTACAGTATTGTATTAATATTTTGTGTAAGCTCGAAGGTGACGAAACTCGACCTCGTGGTTGCAAGACCTTCAAATGCTGCTAGATGCTGCTAGAAGATGGCGAAGCTCGACGGGGACGAAAAGCGACCTCGTGGTTGCAAGACCTTCAAATGCTGCCAGAAGATGGCGAAGCTCGACGGAGACGAAACGCGACCTCGCAGATACAAGACCTTCAAATGGTGCCAGAGGCTGCTATAATATGGCGAAGCTGGAAGGCGACGAAAGGCGACGAAACGCGACCTTGTGGCTGCAAGAACCCATGACCACCGTGCGCGCTTGCTAAAATGTTACCCGAGACCACCGTGCGCGTCTAGTTTTGTCACATCTAGAATGCTTTGCCCACTACAAACACATTTCTTACTTATGTATGTATACACCCGGGGAATACTAGTGTGCCTCCTTGGGCCAAAACCCTGCTGGGGCAGTAAATCGCTGAATCAATCGACAGGCTAACTACACCAACTTATTTATTAGTTTTAAAGTTATCTTTCCCTTGTATAATCTGAATTTAACACGAAACCCAAAGAAAAATTCGTCAATTTCGTCATTTTAACCTCAGAGTAATAATAGATTAAAACCGCAATTCAGTCTTTTTAGAAGTCTATCAACACTCTGCAACTTTTTCAGCCTAGTTTCCGTACTGACTTGATGTTTAAGGACACGCTATAGCACATGCCATGCACAAATGATTGACGTGATGTTTTAAGACATGCTGTAGCACATGCCATGCACAAATGATTGACGTGATGTTTTAAGACATGCTGTAGCACATGCTATACACAAATGATTGACGTGATGTTTTAAGACATGCTATAGTACATGCCATGCACAGATGATTGACGTGATGTTTTAAGACATGCTATAATACATGCTATGGACAAGTAATTAACGTGCTGTTTTAGTACATACCATAGCACATGCTCATTACGGACAAATGATTGACGTGATGTTTTGACATTCTATAGCACATACTCATTATGGACAAATGTTTGACGTGATGTTTTAAGACATGCTATGTACATGCTCATTTTGGACAAATCATTGGCGTGATGTTTTAAGACATTCTATAGCAAATGCTCATTATGGACAAATCATTGACGTGATGTTTTAAGACATTCTATAGCACATGCTCATTATGGACAAATCATTGACGTGATGTTTTAAGACATTCTATAGCATATGCTCATTATGGACAAATCATTGACGTGCTTTAAGACATTCTATAGCACATGCTCATTATGGACAAATCATTGACGTGATGTTTTAGGACATTCTATAGCACATGCTCATTATGGACAAATGATTGACCGCGGAACGAACCAATATAAACGTTTTGGTTACGTAACTCATGCATAGTGTATGAGCGCAAAACAAAGATTGTGCATGGTCGTGGAACTTCTAACATAAATCTTGTTACCCTTGTTTGCTCTTTTAATGTTTGCCGAGCTCCATTACCATGCATTTCCCTCCATTACCTATATTCTAAGGCACAGGTTTAAGTGGTAACTGAACGCATGTCTGAGATTTTCGCCAGAGGCCGCGAATCAGCTGCAGGTATGTAAAACCAGGTACTCGGATGAGAAGCCTACACGTGCCCCGCAGACAAAGCAGGGCAAACAAGGTCTAGCCAAACTAAATTAGGTAAAACTAATTTAAAGGAGTTAACCTTCAATAAGAGTAATTGAGCAAAGGCCGCAAGGAAAGCATAAACAAGTTCTCTGGAACAAACAAAAGTGGCGTTAAAGAATGGAGTATGCCTCAGCTCTTCAGCAAATTTTTAACAACATTCAACGGTTTTTCGCTTTACAACTGAATAACAGTTAACCGTCGCGTTTCACTTACAGGGTTCGAAGATTCTTCAGGTTGGCAAATACTCCGTCAGGTAGAGATGTGATTGCGTTGGAGGACAGATACCTATGAAATTCATTGAGTCCAAAATGTAGTTGATTTGCTTTTACTTTTGATGACTAAATGCCACTTACTGTCGTCTTTTGTTGAAATAACATGGTATAAAAAAACTGCCGTCATTAATGTTTCAATTAGCTTTGTTATCTTGCGCACTGTAGTACTAAGCTTCGCTACTTACAGGAAGTCCAGATTTTTTAAGCTGGCAAATATTCCTTCAGGTAGAAATGTAATTGGGTTTGAAGGCAAAGCCCTGCGAAAAGATACCGCTCATTGAGTAAAATGATGAATTTAGTAGAAATATCTTTTAATTTTCGCCAGTAACTGAGTACTAATAATAAGCTTCACTTACAGGGAGTCCAGATTTTGCAAGTTGGCGAATATTCCTTCAGGTAGAAATGCAATTGCATTTGAAGACAACCTCCTGTAAAAGGGAACATTCACTGAGCAAAATGGCGACTTCACTGTATATTTTTTTTACTTCTCACGGATAAATGGTTGACTTACCATATTAGAAAGAAAGTATCACTATAATGTTTTTTCTCCTGAGCAATAATGCACAATGTTTTACTCACAAGTTCTGTAAATTTGTCAGATTGTCGAATATTCCATGAGGTAAAAGTGCAATAGCGTTTGAAGACAAATCCCTGTGAAAAAAATACCATACATTTAACAAAACCAGAAAAAATGTACGGTAAGTAGTGATAAAATTACATTCAACTCTAGAGGCGTTTCATATATTTTCAAGTTTTAATTCCTTCTTTCTTATCAGATATAGATACAGTAGAAAATACTACTCTGATCCCTTCAGCTTAGAGTGTAAAGGTGAGCTACCTTTTTCACTTACAGGGTAGCAAGACTTTTCAGATTGGCAAACATTCCATCAGGTAGAAATTCAATAGCGTTGGAAGACAAATCTCTGTGAAAAGACACCATACATTGAGTGACTGAGAAACCTTAGCACTTAAGCTAATTAAAAATAATCCAGAACGCAAAGGGCCACCGCTAGAACGCATTTGTCAAAAACGAGTTTTTTAACCAATCAAAAAGCTAGAAATGCAATAGTCGGAGCTCGGGCTGCGCTCTCGTCAACTAATTAAACAATAGAGTGTTCCTGTCGAGGAACTATCGGCTGATAGTTGCCCCGCGGAAATTTGATGTTCTTAAAACAAATATTTGCCCGAGAAGCGAAGCTTCGAGAGCAAATATGCTAGTTTAAGGAACATCAAATTTCCAAGGGGCAACTATCAGACCGATAGTTCCGAGACATAAACACGCTGTGATATATGTATGAAATAATTCATATTTGAACTGCGGTTATAGATGCAAGTGAAGTATGATCCTCGCAGTAAATTTTCAATTTAAGCAATTGGAAAGAAGCCTGAAAAAAAAATCAGGGCTTCAACGGGATTCGAACCCATGACCTCCGCGATACCGGTGCGATGCTCTACCAACTGAGCTATGAAGCCACACATTGGGAGCAAGGTCAAATTATTGAGTTCATATTTTCCATATTTTATGTGATATACATATATCACATAACTTCACTGCACGGGAAAATATGAATTCGATAATTTGTGCTCCTATAGAAGCAGTACAAACAGAACCTACACTGAACGTTCAGTCTAACTATTTGCGCTACACTTCACTTACAGGGTATGAAGATTTGTCAGATTAGTTCCGAATCCAACAGGTAGAGATGCAATGGCGTTTGAATACAGATACCTGTGCCGTGACAGAGACAATAAGAAATCAAATATATCAACCAAGTGAACCATACTCTCTTTGCAGGCTCCTTTCTATAAGCTTTTCCCTCCTTCTCTCTAGAGGACTTAGATGAAGCACAAACTATGAAATGACTGCATTATATTAATGATAGACAACGACATCTTTATTTTTCACATTATAAATAAGGATATATATTACTACATTTTATTTGATGTAGGTTGTATGTTTCACATGAGGTATCTGTCACAGTTAATTTTTTTTTAAATGAGACCGAAAGTTAAGTAAAACGTTAGGTTTTCGAGGTAGCCTCCAGTCTAGTTATGTCTGATTGCGGAGATGAAAGAAGAATTTGCAGTTTAAAACTTGGCTTAAGGGAGAACAAAAGAAAAACATAAATCAACAAAATTAGTCAAGTATTGGTCTTACAGTAAATAATATTTTACGTTTTTTGAAAAAGCAAATACATTTAAGTTCTTTCCAAAGATCTATCGCCTGAAAATAAATCGTCTTTTTCCTATATTTGTCTTTATGCGTGGATAAGCGTGAAATTTGGTAGGAATATTCTTTTTCGCTTACAGCATATGCAGTCCTGTACCAAACACTCCATCTGGTAGGAATGTGATGTTATTGTAGGGAAGAAACCTGAGCACAAGATCATTCAATAAAAGAAACGACAACAATAAGCGTAAAGAAAATCAGTAGATTTGGCTCTTTTTCTTTCACAACATTAATGTAACAGGGTTCGCACATATTGACTCAGATTGATTTTCTAGGAGTCTAAAATTCACATTAACCCTTTCACTCCCAAGATCTCAATGTTAATTCTCCTTACTGTCACCTTATTTCTATTAAGTCTAACAGATTTCCAGAACTTTCCAGGACCAGGAAAAATTCGTCCAGAAAATTCCAGGACTTTCCAGGTTTTCCGAAACGTTCTCGTTTCTGGACGAGTATTAATTAAGGACAGTGAGCTGAACATTGAACTGCTGTTTCACTTACAAGGTTTTCAAATTTGTAAGTTTGGCAAAATATCGTTCAGGTAGAACAGAGATACCGTTTGAAGACAAATATCTGTCAAAAAATCAAGCAATTAAGCAATTAAAAATTCCTCTTTTTTAAAGTAAAGTAGTGGAGTTAAATCAATATACAAATGTTTTTCACTTCACAAGTTTTGAAACAAATTTTTGGCGATTCATGTATCCTGTCTCGTTCAGTTCCAAGTCGTGTGTGTTACACTCCATATTCTACCGCGGATATTTTTGTACTTAGTTTTCATTAATCGAGCAGGAGGTCTGTATGGGACACTCTTGACTGAGGTTCTAAGTACAGACCGAACGCAGTGAGATCTGTACGCACAACCGAGGTCAAGATTCTCCCATGCAGACCGGCTAAGCACAGTTAATACGGTTATTATCTCTACAACATACGTAGGATCAGAATGTATTTGTCTCATCAATCTGCCATATCCCTTATCCTCGCGTTTATTACCAGTAAATTGGACTACTGCAACAGTCTATTATATGGCCTTCCTACTATTCACATTAATAAACTTAAAAGGGTTCAAAATGCTGCTGCGAGACTTGTAACTAACACTCCTCGTATCTGTCACATCACTCCCATTTTAGAAGATCATCACTGATTGACTATCAAATACAGAATTGAATTCAAAATTGTGCTGTTAACATTCAAGTGCCTCTATGGACTTGCACCACAATACCTGGTTGATCTTATTAGTGTCGCTGCCCAGTCAAGATATAATCTTAGGCCCAGGAATGTAATTCTGTTGGTGCCAGCCAACGCACGGTACCTACCTACATTGATGACCGAGCCTTTCACTCGGCTGCTCCGAAACTGTGGAACAGTCGTCCGGCGGAGATCAGAAACATTCAGAACCTCACATCTTTTAAACGAGCTCTCAAAACATACTTTTTAAAGATAGATTTTAATTGCCTTATCATTTTTTTTTTGAAAGCTTTTAATTCGATCTATTGTGATCTGATCGTCTGTTATGCTCATATGAAAATATTTGTAATTTATTATACATCAGACTCACTATGAAAAACCTGATTGGTCGAGAGCATTCAATCAATTCACAATAGCTTGTGGACTTGACATGATAAAGTTGGTTATAAAGACACGAAATTATAACCATAAAGTTCAACGTCTGCCTGGTTACCAAGTCCCTTGGAGTGTTCTCCCCAGAAACAAAATGGCTGTACACCTAATGAACGCCTAATGAATGCCTATTGTTTATAAAATGTATAACAAAACAATTATTAAATTCGGTTTTCGCATGATATCATAAATTATCAAAACCTCGTGACTGTCTCGGTTTTGATAATTCATGATATCATGCTCAACCTCATCCAACAATTGTTTAGTATATGCCAAAGTTTGCTCGCACTCTTTACATTTTTTGTCATCAGGCTTTTTGGCACTTCAGTAAATAAATATTGAAAATAGCCAAAAGTTTTGCATTTTATTTTGCAACTTATTTTCACCGCAAAACATTACCGGTCTATAGATTCAGGTCTGGATAAGAAAATCTAGACCGCTTCCAATACTGATTTCAGCCAATCAATTTCGTGAATTCGGTAATTCCCAGTCCCTGTGAGACACAGCCATATAATAAATGCATTTAAAATTAGGCACGCAGTTGCAGAAAACCACAATAAATGAAACAAATGATTGTAATGATATCTCAAAGTGTGGCGGATACGTTACAATAAACTTACAGGTGCTGTAGACTTGTGAGACTATTCAAAACTCCGTCAGGCAGAGATGATATAGCATTATTTGATAAATCCCTGTTAGCAACGTCCAAATAAGCAATAATCAGCAATAAAAATTTATGTTGATGGGATCTGCTTTTTCATGAATTAATGCTATACACGTACAAACATTTTTTCTCCTGATCAAGCGCGGTACGAATAACTGAGTGCATTTTACTTACAGGTGCTGTAGATTTTTCAGGTTGGCAAATACTCCGTCAGACAGAAATGTAATTGCGTTTGACTTCAGATACCTACGAAAAGGAATCATCCAATTGCAACTTAAGGAAACGGGGAGAATTCTGTATCGAGCCCATTCTTGTTATCCCTTTGGGATCGTTATTGGGGACAAAATAAAGCATGAGAAGCTATATAATCCCTAGCTAGAAAGGGTCCCACAGTCATGTCATAGTAGTAGTAGTAGTAGTAGTAGTAGTATCGTATTGTAAAGTAGTGCAAGTATATGTTATGCTTGGGTATTCGACAAACACATTCAAGATGGCTGTACAACTACAACTCTATGTTATTACTGAAAACGAGGCCATATATATGACCGTGCGAACATGTGCTCTTTTTTTTTAAACAAGCATGCAAGAAATAGAACTAGACAAAATGAGCCTCACAATCTATCTCAATCCTAATGTTCATGACTTGCATCAGGAAAATCCAATAACAACTAAATGTTCTCACTAATTGGTCACATAGTCTTTAAACCAAACAGGTGGTTGGATGACTCGACCCTTGGAACTGACTTTCTCAGGGCTCACTGAATCATGGACTGGATTTGTGGTGTTGGTTTTGGAATCTTCTAGATCCAGCTGCTGGTTTGTTGCTTCAGTTGTCTTAATCAGATCACGCCTGTTTCTTCTGTAGCTTGTTCCTTCTGCACCAACAACATATGACCTTGGTCCCTCGGTTACCCTGGTAAGTACTGCAGGTGTCCATGTTTTCTGCCCTGGCTTTCTGACTCGCACAGTGTCTCCTGTGTTCAGAGGTTTCATAACTTTCGCATTTCGGTTATAGTACTGCTGCTGTATTTCTGAACGACGACTGAGATCTTCCTTGATGTTTTCGGTTGGATACTGTGGCTCTAACAATGTAGGTGTAGTAGGTAGTTTGGTTCTAGTTCGACGCCCCATAAGCATTTGTGCTGGTGATAGGCCAATCGGTGTTTCGGTAGTCAAGCAAACCAAACTGAAAATCCTTTGTTTCAACTTTTGCTTTCTTCATAAGGTTCTTAGCTGTTTGCACAGCTCGTTCTGCAAGGCAATTACTCTGAGGGTACCTGGGTGATGAAGTAATATGCTTGAACCCATATTCTCTTGCAAATTCTACAAACTCGTGGCTACTGAACTCAGTTCGACTCAGAGCCATTTTCACTGACTATTACCTCAGGTATTCCGTATCTTGCTAACTGAGGTCTGATGTGTTTAATCACTGTCTTGCTTTTACTGTTAGGCAAATGTGGTACCTCAAAGACCTTTGAGTAGTAATCAACCATAACCACATATTCTTGTTTGTCAAGTTCAAACAAATTAACTGCGATCTTTTGCCATGGCCTTTCAGGTATTTCATGGCACTTGAGTGGTTCCTTTGCTTGAGAACTTCTGTACATGTTACAGGTATTACACTTGGATACCATGTCTGCTATCAATTGGTTCATTCTTGGCCAAAACAAAACATCTCTGGCCCTACGTTTACACTTCTCGATGCCTAAATGGCTGCTGTGAATTTGACTTGGCATCTCTTCTCTGAGTGAACTAGGTAAAATCAATTTGTCATTCCTCAGTAGCAAATCATCAACACAGAAATTTCTTCCTTAATGTTCCAATACTCATGAAGCTCGGGGTCTACTTGACACTTTCTGGCCATCAACCTATCACTGTGGTCTTGAGCTTCTGCAATGTTAGGTCTTTTCTTGTTGCATCTTTAAACTGTTCCAATTACACTTCACTGACTGGTAGGTTTTCAAGAGTGAGTACCTCAAATTCATCCTTTCTACTGGCTGTAGTTTCATTGCTTACTTCTGGAACACGACTTAGAGTATCTGCAATAAACAAGTTTTTGCCTGGTTCATACTCCACTTGCAAGTCATAACGCTGTAACCTTAGCATCATTCGCTGCAATCTCTGTGGTGCTTGGAATAATGGTTTTCTGAACAAGGCTTCCAAAGGCTTGTGGTCGGTCTGAACGTTTACGTTCTTGCAATAAACATACTGGTTAAATTTGGTACATCCATACACAATTGCCAACAGTTCTTTCTCTATCTGCGCATAATTTTTCTCAGCAGAGGTAAGTGATCTAGCTGCGTAGCACACTGGTCTACCCTCTTGCAATAGACATGCCCCAAGTCCATAGGATGATGCATCTACTGATACTGTGAGAGGCTTTTCAACATCATAATACTGGAGTGTCGCATCACTTGTCAGCGTTTCTTTAATGGCTTGGAAAGCTTTCTCTTGTCTTTCAGACCAATGCCATTCCACCTCTTTGTGCAGGAGCTCTCTCAGTGGCTGAGTTAGGTTTGCTAGGGTGGGGATGAATTTACTCATGTAATTCACCATTCCAAGGAATCTTAAGAGTGCTGGCTTGTCTGCTGGAGATGGCATTTCCTCCACTGCTCGCACCTTGCTAGGATCTGGTTTCAATCCATATGATGTCAACACATGGCCAATCTTTGGAACTTCGGGAGTCATAATCTTCATTTTACTTCGGTTGAGCTTCAGTCCAACTTTCCTTGAACGTTCCAACACTTGCTCTAAGCGATGGTTGTGCTCAGCTTTATTTCTGCCCCAGATAAGAATATCATCAGCTATTGTCTTCATTCCACTTAAGCCATCAAAGGCTTGGGTCATTCTCTTTTGAAAGATCTCAGGGGCTGAGTTGATACCAAATGGCATCCTGAGGTACTGATATCGGCCAAATAGAGTGTTGAATGTTAACAATTCTGAACTTTTCTCGTCCAGCTTAATGTGCCAAAAACCAGATGTAGCGTATACTTTGGCATCACTCAATTCGGCTGCAACTTCTTCCACAGACTGCATAGGATAATGCTCTCTCTGGATTGCTTTATTTAGATCTCGAGGATCTAAACACAGTCCCACCTTACCATATGGTTTCTCCACGACTACTAAAGAACTCACCCATGCAGTTGGTTCCTCGGCTTTACGAATAACACCAAGTTTTTCCATGCGGTCAAGTTCTTCCTTGACTCTCTCTCTCATCAAACACATCTTCATACTTCTGGAGGATTTCATTGACATCTTGATTAATGTCATTGGACAGGTTTTCCTCCCCTTTTGTATAAACTGAACTGACTCTTTTGACCAAATTTAATTCATGACAGGTTTGAAGACCAATTACTGGAGTTGCTGGATGCTCAATTACTTGAAATTCAACAGGGTGGGTCTCTCCTCTAAGTTTCACATTGAGTGTAGCTTTACCCATCACTGGTATCTTGTGGCCAGTATAAGACACAAGTCGGCTTTTCGACTTCTTCGTTTTCTCACGTGTCAGTTTACAGTACAAAGCATACGGCAAAACATTACATTGAGCACCAGTGTCTAACTTCATATTGACCTAGAGTTTATTGATTACTACACTTTGCATCCAATATTTCAAAGACAGTGGTTTGGTTCCCAAGAGCCCAGTAAACAATTCTTCTGTATCTGAATCATCACATCTGAACTCACTTACTTGTTTAGAGCTGTCCCTAGGCTTGGACTGGCACATTTTCGAGTAATGATTCCTTTGTGTGCATTTGTGGCAAACCTGACCATAGGCTGGGCATTTTTGAGGTTGGTGCACTTGTCCACATCTTTTACAGTTGAACGGTTTCTTTGTTTGTTTGTGCTTTCCTCTTGCTCCTCTCGATTTACCGGGTGATTTTTTGAGTCGTCTTTAACATCGTGCACTTCTCGGTCATCCTGATTCACAACAATATTTTTCGCCTGATTCTCAGTAATCTCAGAAGACTTGCATATTTCAACTGCTCGCTCCAAATTTAAATCTTTTTCACGCACAAGACGTTTCCTGACTTCGTTACTTCTAATACCACACACAATACGATCGCGGATTCTAGAATCGTGCAATTCTCCAGACTCACAGTTTCTTGCACGCTTGCGCAGTTCCGTGACGTAAGCATCGATTCCTTCGGTCGCTCCCTGTGCCCTCGTGTTAAACACATGCCGCTCGTACGTTACGTTTTTCTTGGGCGTGCAATATTCTTCGAATTTCCTGATCACGACATTTATTTTGACTTTGTCTTCGTCGGTGAGACCGAATGTGTTAAAAATTTCCAACGCCTCTTCTCCGGCAACTGTTAACAAAGTCGAACACTGTACTTGCGCTGGTTTCTTGTCAAAGCCCGTCGCGTTGAGATAAAGTCTGAACTGCTGAATCCAACGTCTCCAATTCTCTGCAACATTTCCCTCGAATGATAGCGGCTTCGGTGGTGGCAGCTGATTCATTATTATCCCGTTTCTGACACCATGTTTATAGTAACATAAAGCAATAAGCCAAAGCATAAGGAAGGACACAACTTTGTATTTCAACTATCCTCCATGACTGGCGAGCACATGCTCTTTAGTCATGCGCACAACACTCTAGGCACGCAATGCGTATGCAATAATGTTATGCTTGGGTATTTGACAATCACATTCAAGATGGCTGTACAACTACAACTCTAATGCATTATTTGACAATCACATTCAAGATGGCTGTACAACTACAACTCTATTTCATTACTGAAAACGAGACCATATATATGACCGTGCGAACATGTGCTCTTAATAGAGCCTGGGACTAACTTATTTCACAACAGTATAAGTAGTGTAAGTATAAGTAGTGTAATTAGTAAGTACACAATAAGTGTAAATGTGAGTGTAATATTAGTACTGTAAGCAGTGTAAGTGTTGGAGTTGTAAATAAAATTGCACTGAGAAAAAAAATGGTCCCACAAAGGACTGCCAAATAATGCTCGCTCCAAATCAGCTAGATTTTCTCTCGTTTCTGAACGGGCGAGCTGAGTCAGACGAAAGATTGTCATGTATTGACACACTGAAACTTATGGCCAAAACCATACCTACACTAACGTTTCAATATGTACGACGTTGCATGTACTTACAGGTAGTGTAAATTTATTAGCTTGGCAAATACTCCATCGAGTAAATGTAAAATCCCGTTTGAAGACAAGTCCCTGTGAAATGTTATCATCCAGTGAGTAAAAAGAGGAAAATGAGGCAAACGTTCCTCGGTTTTACCTGTTTCTTCTAAGCTAACTTAATCATTCAAGCTTCGCAAATTTAGCCGAAACACTTGCGACCTAAGGTTACCAAAAAGCGACAATGTATGCAGCCAGGAGCCCATTACACCTCCTGATTTAGCGTTAGTATGTTAATGGCGCACACTGTAAATAGATCGAGAGACACTGCAAATAGAACTAATTATGTTACCAGAAATTAAATTAATTAAATTATGTTAAAAATGTCGCCTAGTAGAGGCTCACTTCTTCGTTTGCACGTAACGTCATCATTTTCTAAAACTAAAACTAAAACTAAAACTAAAACGCCAATTTTTATCCTCGTTAGGCATAAGAGGGAGTAAATTTATTTCCGAAAGTGAAGAATAATCATTGTAGTGAATTATCCAATTTAAACAGTTGGAAAGAAGAACCCTGAAAAAATCAGGGCTTCAACGGGATTCGAACCCGTGACCTCCGCGATACCGGTGCGATGCTCGACTAACTAAGCTATGAAGCCACACATTGGGAGCGAGGTCAATTTATTGCGTTCATATCTCCCGTGAGGAGTGAAGTACCCTCTTAAATAAAGTGTGTTTGGCTAGCACACCTTGTGAGTTTCCTAACACATCAAGGTGTGTAGTGGCGACACACCTTTTCACTGTTCTATTTTACGGTTTAAGAAAACACGCCAACGCGTGTAAGGGAACACAAAGGTGTGTAATGATTACACACCTTTCTGTTTACTGATAACACACCTTAAGATCGGTTTGAACACACCATAAATCAATTACACATCAAGGTGTGTAGTTGTGACACACCTTTTCACTGTTCTATTTCACGGTTTAAGAAAACACACCAACGCGTGCAAGGAAACACAAAAGGTGTGTAATGATTGTACACCTTTGTGTTTACTGATCTGACTGATAACACACCTTAAGATCGGTTTGAACACACCATAAATTAATGAGATATAAATGTTCTTCAACTAGAGAAATCTTCCAGAGCTATCATAACACACCGTTAATGGCAACACACCTTGGCTACTTTAGTGCATAATCAATTCAATATTTCCAATATTTTCACAGGGGTGAGCCCCCAAACATTTTCAGGTGCGTTTTAACAACTCATCCTAAATCACCTAAATTATGTTAACACAATTTTCCTTCTCAGGCTCACTTAATATTGTTGTTATTAAATTTCCATCCTCGGATATCGCATTTCTAGAGTTCTGATTGGCTCACTAATTCTCAGTTATCAATATACCGTGGTTTCGCCTTATATGGAAAATGTCACACTAAGTCACTGCGTGAAAGCCAAAATATTCTAGGGTATTGTTGACTCGAATATGTGATTGTGACGCAGTAGAACCCTAGAGTATTCAAGGCGCAGACAATACGTGACGCACACCTGGAATATTCGTATCGAATATACAGGAATACGCTCCGTTCATAACCGTTCATGGATTTTTGTTAAGTATACCACCCATCTGTCGGATCCTAGAGTAAGATGGCGAACTCTTTGTTACAAGAATTTCAAATTTTACGCCAAGGGATGTAAATTGCTGTAAAGGAACCTGAAAGGCAAAACAGGAATCTTACATGCATGTAGCTCTTTCAGCTATTTCTTTTTAATATGCAATTTTCGGCAGTTTTGTATGTTAGCATGCATGATATTCCATTTTGAGGGAACTGATTTTAAAGACTCATGTGCACCCTGAATGCATGTGTCGAATGTTGATTTAGCACATAGGGAAAATCTACGAAGTGCTTCCTACACCGTAGTATGAGAGTGGCGTAAACTATTGTAGTATTTTGTCTTCCAGTTTAACTGAAAAACAGTTGAAATGTTTTGAAGGAAAAGAGTGTGCAAAGCATGCAGTTGGGTGAACATGCATGGTTGCAAGGCAAGCTGTAAAAATTTTTTTTAAATATGATGTGAGAATGGTTGAAAAAATTTTCTTTGATTTCCCAAAGACGTTAACTTAGGTGCAAGTCAAAACTTTGTGAAGTTATGCAGGATGGGTATTTGAAAATTGTTGCATATAAATTGTTTTTAAAAGGGAAATAAAGCATTTGTGGACAACTGCTGATGTTTTGTGCAAATAGTTATAATAATATAATAATAATAATAATAAACGTAATTGGCCACTCCCCGTCGAGGCTTTTCAGGACTAATGCAAACAAACAATGACAAATTAATATTCAAATAAACATAACCAGGTTAAGAATCCCAACTGGCGGGAGGCAGACCAGTTGGCTATTTACAAGCGTAACCGAGAAGTTGAACTCGGGGCTTCCGAGAACAACATCAGCAAGAGGTCAGAACGGGATTTGAACCCGCGACCTACGGATTTCAAATCCACCGCTCTAACCACTCGGCCACGCTGCCTCCCTATAAATTATGTAAATGTTATAGTTTGGGGTGAATTGTAAGGTGTGTTCTGAGAACACAACTAAAGGTGTGCTTTGCTACACATCAAGAAGTGTAACAAAACACATCTTTTTGCAGAACGCAATTTAGGACAAGCACGAAACACAACTTAAGGTGTGACTTGAGAACGCACCAAGGTGTGTTTAGATAGCTTACCAAGGTGTGTTCGGGTAACAAATAAAAAGGTATGTATAAATAAACAACTCTAAGTGTGTTGTTTTGAGGACAAAAAAGGGGTGTTGCAGTAACTGCAACACACCTTATTTAAGAGTGTATATATACATGAATTAATTCATATTTGAACTCCTCACTCAACACTAATGTCTGACGTTTCGAAGAACGCACAGTCCTAAAACTTGAAGAGATTTATTTTTTATTTATCAGCTATAACATCATAATTTCTCTTCTTAACTCACTGAGTGGTTTTCGAATTATTCTTTTTTACTGCGTGACAGTGCCAACGAAGAATTCAATTATTTAAACAAAGCGTGGTTGGAAGAGTTGAACTTAGGACTCTCGCGAACTTGTCTATGTTGTGATCATGCTTATACATGGTGCACGTATTTTTGCAAGCTATAAATTGGAGTCAAAACTGGGTCCCAACCTCAGTCTCATTTTTTGTTGAAAGACTCTGCTGTTGACCACTCGACAAGTTGCTACTCCGGCCATGAGAAACCAACTTAGATTAGAGTTAAGAGTATCGACAAAAACGTCCCTTGTCATCATCCTTTTTATATCATTCTGAATTATCCATGCGGCAATTGTTTAGCAATATTAATTGGGATACAATACATGCAAATGCGTCAAAGAACTGTTTCGGATCCTTAACTTACAGTGTCCTCACATGAGGCAGTGCAGGAAAGACTTCGTCAGAAAGAGCTTGAATATTGTTTGAAGACAAATCCCTAAAGAAGAAAAGGGCTGTCCAGTGAAAGGAACGTCAAACAAACACTTTCTTACATGATACTTTTCTGTGAGGAATGTTTGTAGGAAGCATAATAGCAGAAGTGAATATCAAAGAGGTGCAAGTTTAGTTATAACAAGCTAAATTATGACCAACCTACGAAATTTCTTGTCTGTGTATACAAATTGATTTAGAAAAAATGGGAACAAAATGAAATACTGGTAGTTATCGTTTAAAAATAAGAAGCAGACGTAAAAAAAACTTTTGGCCGCTCACAACACCATTTCAGTCTTGAACGCAGTTTTCGATGAAAGGTTTTGCTTCGTATGTTCCTTAATTCTTTGTGGCTGGAATATTCTGGACTGATTTTCAATAACCAGACATAGTGTTTACTTACTGGAATACAACAAATGGAGTTTAGTTTTGCAACGGCGTATTTAACTGTATCTAGAGGTGTTTCTGCTTTTCTATGAACATTTGCTCATTTACAAACAAAGCCTCCAATATTCAAGCCTTCTTAATCTCCTCGAACTTCCCGCCGGTATCGCTTCCCTTGAAGGCTCGAGAAATGCGGATTCTACTGTAGAAATACAAGAATCGCTTGCTTAAATGATGCTTGTCCACACTCGATTATAAAAAAAAACAGATAAACAGAAGACACGCTTGAATAATTAGGGACTTACAACCAATTTAAAGTTGTGAGGTTAGAAAACAATCCTAGTGAAGATACTGAAAAGTTGCTTGACGACAGTATTCTATACAAGAGACAAAAGTAGTATTGTCAATAATATATCAGACACAAAAGACTGTGTTTAACAACATTTACAAACACCGAGATAAGAGTTCAAAATACGACGCGTACTTTTGACGAACTTTGACGTGTTTGGAAATGTGATCAAACACTTTTTTAAAATAACTGTCTAATTTTTCGTGCGCGGATTTGCTCATTTTTATCATCAATAAGAGTACAGACAGATAAAATTTCAAATTATGCAAGCTCTCAAGTTCAACTGTCAAACTGTCAACTTTTCAACCAATGGGGTTTTATTGACTTTTTTAAGGAGCCAATCAAAAAGTGAGAAAAGCTATTGGTAATGTTCGCGGCATTTGAATGAAATTCACTTATCTTTGTTTGCGGCAAGTCTACAGCGTCTTTTACCCTTACCCTATTTATTTCCGGCATTTGACTATTTTGGAATCTTGTTATTGTAAAAACCAAATTGACGTCAGTTTTTTTATGCGTCTGTCCTCTTATCGATGATAAATTGCATCATGACATTGTTAAAGTTTACTGCGGAATCACTCGCCTGCGACTCGTGGTTCCACAGCCACTTTTGACAATGTTATGACGCAATTTATCATCAATAAGAGGACAGACGCATAAAAAACGGACAACAATTTGTTAACTTGAGTGTTTGATATATCTTTTCAATAGAAACTAAAACTAAGCAGAAACTGGAGAAATAAAATCGTAAAAATGTATGCCAGGTAAGATGAGATATACAATCACCGTAACGACCACTTGATTTCCTTCAAACTTGATGCATTAACTATATAACAGTGCAGGTTCGCACTGTTATGTTATGTTTGTTTTCCACTCTCAAATTGATTTGAAGAGCTCTTTTTATCCAGTCTGTATTGTTATCTTTTATATATTTTGTCACAATGTCAAGGAAATAAGTTTGGATATATTGAAACGAGCGATGGAAGGTGCCGTTGCTGTCATAAAACTGTTATCAGTTTTCATTTCACAAATGCACATTGAAAGTTATTTTTAATTGAAACAATGACTTGTCAAAAACCTTACATCACTTCAGTAATTGTTGGAACACATTCCCTTATGACCATCAGTGATTTTAGGTTCTTGCATGAATAAGTATTTTCATAAGAAATATCAACTGCACACTTCGGTTCACAGCCTAAGAAGTAAACGCAGATCGTAAGTTTTTATTTTTTATATTTTTTTTGAATAACATAACAATATACGGCATTTATATAGCGCTTTATCCTAACGCTCAAAGCGCTTTACAACACTTTGTGGGGGACTTTCTCAGACAGCTTATTTAGGCGCAAATTGCAGCCGCACAGTTCACAATCTTTTTAGAGAGAATAGTAGGATGCACAGGTGCCCCCAGAACAGAATAAGTGAAAAACCATCACAACGGGGACAACGCCCCCTACTCTTTTCGAACAGTGTGTGGGTTCTTTAACGTATACTACGTCAGTACTGTGAGAGGGAGCCTATGGTTTATCGTCCTTATACGAGAAGACAAGAACGTCTAACCATTTACAGATGTCACTACTAAGGCAGCAATTTCTTCTCAGTTATTTAAAGACCCTGAGTGCTGGTCCGGTTTGTGGTTTTAGCCTGCGACCTCCCGCACAGCAGTCCAGTGCTCTACCAACTGAGCTAACCGGTCGGCGGTTTACATACGTAAACGCAGCAAGGTCTTGTTAAGTAATACTTTTTGTTACAGATTATAACGCACTTATTATCAACACCTCACTGCATCTGCGCACAATGTATGATCCTTACGCTCTAAGTCCTAGTAAAAAATCGGTCTTAATAGGTTAAAATGATTAGGTATAAATAAGAGGAAAAAGGAGCTTAAAGGTAACTAAAGAACTTAAACACTGATTACAAAGGGAATCCAAGTTGAGTGTACTGGGAAACAAATAAAAGCTATCTACAACATTATACATCAAGGTTTCCAAACTACGGAACACCTTAACAATAAAAACAAGTTTTGGAGTTTTTATAATAAAAAGTCCTACCGGTGAAAATGACGGAGAAATGTCTCACGTCAATTCCATACTTGCTGCTGGCCACACAAGTGTAGTTTCCTTCCTTCTCTAAGTAGATACTCGCAGTGTTTGTTACATTGAAGAGCACTGTAGAGTTCCTGATGAGTGCTGTGTATATGGGAGGAGTTCCAGTGACAGGAATTGTCAGTCTGAAAGTCGGTGCAGCTTGTATAACAGAAGTTGATAACAAGACCTTGGGAGGAACTGACAAATAAAAACAACTTATTTAGTTTAAGGACTTTCGCGCCCATTGCTACTGTGCATCTCTAGTGCGCACGATATTCATTGGTCACGGGCGTGCCACGTCATTTTCAAGCGCGCGCACCGGGTCGAAAACTCAACAAAATATAGAGCTGATGACCTTTGCGTTAACTTTGTGGGCGAATATATTTGTTGGATACTCCGTGACCCCCACTTTTTTTGGGCAGATCACTTCCTTTTCCAATTCTTTCCATTATACTAAAAAACAAAAAAAGTCTGTACGTGGGAAGTTTTTGTTATTTCTCATATACTATTCAAACAGGGTCGAATTGATACATGAATACAGGTGTGCGTAACTTAGAAGTTGTAGTTTTTAAGGCTAATTCTAGCTGATTTAATGACATATATAGCAAAGACCTATCAAATTGGCCTATATATACTGTGCTAAACACACATAACTTAGATATGATTCTTCAACTTAAATATCTGTCGACAGTAATGAATTCGGCCAGAATCGCCCCGAGTGACTGGAAATCCTAGAAATGCTATGGTCTGTGCTACGCCTTATCTTCAAAACAAGTTCGGTGACCCCCGATTTTTTTACGTTTTTAATCTAATTTTATCATTTTCTACCTGCAGTCAAAGTTTTAAAAAATTTGTACTTGGGAAGTTTTTGGGGGCGAACGTCCTTAAAGACGTTCACGCTAATTGTTTCTGCGCATCCTTACTGCGCACGCAAATTCACATGCCACGTCATGCATGAGCGCGCGCGCTAAGTCATAAAATAAACAAATAATAGGGCAGATGGCCATTGCTAGAGCTTTGCCTGGATTTAACGATCTTGGACGTTCGGCGACCCCAATGTTTCTTTCTCTAATGATTTTCTACGTTTAGGGAAAAAATGAAGAAAATCTATTGACTACAAGTTTAAATTTTTGGTAAAATGCACCATCGAATTCTGTTCTTATTAGCTCTTCGTGCATCTGTACGGCGGTTTCAAATGCCTCTTAAACGGTTAAATTATGTGAAAACATTAGTAACATTTGGAATTATTTACGCAACAGACCCACTTCTACAAAATACGACTAAGATCGTTTGCCTCCGTTGACTCACCCTCGATATTTTAACTATAAACCCCTGTAGACCGTGCTCAATTATATGGGGCAATTTTTCGAAATCAGTATAGTTTACCACACGCTTTTTCTCTCAAACGAAGATGGTAACCTCCAATTTTTTTGGCATTTCTGGCACAAGTAACTCATTATCCGCCAGCAGTAAAAATGAAAAAAAAATTAAAAAATTCTATCGACGGGTTAAATTTTCGCACGAAAGTCCTTAACTCATATTTCCTTCATGATTTGCACACATGAAGGGTACCGTAAGTGGACAAGGTTTCTTTTAGCGTAATAATTATGTACAGGAATGACATAAATCAATAAATTTTGAACACCTCGGCTACTCTGCCCTTGTTCTCTTTCAGAGTTCATCTTACTGCTAATTTTGTCCATAGTTTAACACCAAGTCCGTATTTTACTACAAAACACAAAAAGCTGCACTGGTTATTTCGACTCGTACAACTTCATTAACATTTCTCTGAAGCAATCTTTGAAGAAGAAAACATAGTTAACTGTGGAAAATGGTTAAGGAGTCCGGTAATCTTCAAAGAAGCAAATTTTAGCAAATATAAATAAACTGGCTACGATTTATGTAAGAAGGTCCTCGACCCTGAAAATTTTATGCATGAATTACATAATCGCAATGTTTCTATTCATTGGTTAATTGTATAAGCACACATAACCACCCTTTTGCGTTTTGCAAGCTTTCATGCAGGGTAATACCCCAAAATAGCCAACAAAAGCGTACAACAAAACACTTTGCCAGGTTTCATAACCATATCCCTCTATATAAAGCGAAGAAAACAACTGATCCTTGTCGTTACTGCACCACCATTAGGGATCGCCGGAAATAAATTTCACTGAGTTAATCAGCAACTCTTATTTGAGCTTTACACTTTGTCCAGTAATCTACCTCACACAACTGCAATCTATCTCATGTGAAAACCCCAGGAATTGTCCAATCAAGTGCCGTCTGGCCTTTAGTCAAGCATGTGTTCAGCGTTTTTGTTCTCTTTCGTCAGCAGAACTGTTTTGATGGATTTTGTTTTTTTTTGTTGTTGGAGGGGGCAGGGGGGTGCTTTGCATTTTGTGAGATGAAGTGCTCCTGTTGTCACACTTTTGCCCCCATAGACTCGACATTTTGGAGGCTCATCTGTCTCCATTCTGTGCTCCTTGAATTGGATCATGGTTATTACGTTAATGAAGGCCCAACTCCCTCAATCCAATCAGAGGGAGGTCCACTTCCCTCCTCTCTACCCACCGTCGGCTCTCAGAGGAGGCCCAACTCCCTCCATTCTATCCGCCGTGTACCTCTCCCTGGGCCGTGTTTTTTTGCTAGCTTGGCATTCCAGGAGAACTTAGTGCTGTCATTTTGTGGAGCACTTTGTTAACCACTTCCCCATTTGCAGCCACCCTTAGTTGTTATTGTTTTATTTATCTACTAATCAGCCCCTTGCGCCCTGATACTGACTAGCATCTTATTTCTCCTAACCCTGGGAAACTGTTAACTGCCAATGATCAAATCAAAAAAAGCATCAAAATTATAACTACTCCAAACCTTTTCAGAAGTCATATGAAGTCGAGTAAATCAAAATTTATTTTAGGAGATTTTTCTGTTTGATGTTTCAGCTTAACGTGGTTTAATGTCTTATTGACTCCAATCATGAGGAAGTTGATTAACTATCAAACAAAATTCTTCTGTACATACCAACGGGAAAAAAAGCCAAAGATATGTGAAATCCTCTCTTTTGAAGACTGTAGTCTGAATGGAATATTATTATTGCATATTCTCCTGTTACAAGAACCTCGTCTCCGGGCCAAGGTATCAGACCACAGAATACGCCAAACATCTTGCTCTCCTCATTTGTAATCCTTACAAAGTCTCGCCTACAACAAACCAGGTTTAACTGAGAAAAAGCATCCATTTACTTCTGCCCCACTCAAGTAAAGTGTCTCCGAACACATTCATTGATGTCACTTTGACAAAGAAATCGCTAATTTACCCGGGATCCTGGAACACGAACGTTAATGAAAAGCAACAGTAAAACAACCCGCCACTACATTTGTCAACGCCAATTATGGATGCCCAACTGAACTACATGCACGTCGTTAATCTCACGAAAACAACGCACCTTCCTAACTGAAAAGATTAACTTAACGTAATTGGAGCTAGGCAAATCTTGTAATTACTTATCCTCGTTTATAAATGCTTTCGGAAATAAGCATTCGAGATTATATCGCGCAACCAAACAGCTTGAAGTCTTAAACCAGCTCCAGATGACTTGTTTTTTTAGATTTGCGGGTTTTTTTTTACGGTGGACTTAACTACCGAGTAGTATAAAAAGCACGATTTTTCTTAAAATAATGTAACATTGATTTACTTACAGCTCGCACACACGAAATTTATGCTCAATCTCCAAGTCAAAATCATGGAATTGAACGTTCATCGCCATACCGCGTGGAATAGGAACTGAGTATTTACAATCCATATTTGGTGGGTAACTGTTTGGATATCCAGGATTGTCAGCGAATTGTTTACCACTGACCCACATTCCGAAATACTGACATTTTCTATTCCAGAGAAAAAACGTGGTTCGGGTAAGATAAATATAGTAACAGCTGCGTGTGATTAATCAGGTCTTTTCAGTTAGTCTTTATTTGAGCGATGTATGTATTGTTGCTTTCTTGTTGCGCTTTTGCTAAGTATCTTTCTGGTATTACACGGCCACCTCGTTGAGGAAGGGAAATTTCGAGTTGAAACTGTACCGGCTGGCCAGGAATGCGCCCACGGGAAAACGAAGAATTTACATATCCTTACGCAACATCAATGGGAAATGGAAGTTCCACTCCTTGTTTCTGACGAAACCCAGAGTGAACTCAATGGTGAGTAGACAGCTGATCTCTCAAATTCATAAAGTGCAGAAAAAAACAGGTTGCAAATAGTAATATTCGCCGGAAAACCTAAGGTTTTGCTATTCAAACCTAGGTTGTTCTTAATAAAAATAACTGTTATATTTGGTGACTTATACTTATGTTAACAGTCCTTAAGGAAGCAAAGGAAAATCAAGATTGTGAAGAGTATAATTTCATCTTTGGAATATTTGTTGTGGTTTAAATATTTTTAAAACCAGTTTGATTTTTATTACCCCTTGTTTCTAGTGGGGACAAAATATGACAAAACATGACCTGGGCTATTGTGTAGGCCATGGCTTACCAGTGATTTTGTACGCAAACTGAGAAGAAAAATTAAAATAAAAATGATAAATACATTCAATCAGAATGGTCTTACAAGAAAAGGATCAGGAATCCTTCCCTTTGAGTCAGGAATTTAAGTTGGATCAATTACAAGTTAGAAATCAAGCCAATACCGCAAGTTAGTATCCAGCAGTTAAATTAGTTATATTACATCCTCAGGGAGCCTAAAAGACTTTTGACTTCTCAAGGGGGG
>CM042748.1:13770392-13796487 GCA_022496165.2 Catalaphyllia jardinei
GGGTACAGTAAAACACATCAATGAAGTATTAGTCCCCTCAATCAGTAGATTGAACATTCCAACATTTTTTCCCTGCAAGACCAGGCTGTAGCCCAGATTCCTAACTCAAAGAATAGGTTCCCTCATCCATTTTTTTGGGTTGTACGCCTGTGACCTCGCAAATTCAAAGGTGAAACAGCTCCTGCGGAATTCGTCTGATTCATGCAGTGAAATCAAGAGGCTGTGTCATTACGGCGACGTCACGTCAAAGGTTAAGACCTTTGATCCCAGAACCACAACTGTTAAAACATTGATGGGCACTGGAAAAGAAGGAACTAATGATGGAACTGGTGAAACCTGCCCCTTTGTGCAAGTCCACGGAACATGCTGTTTGCAGAATAGTATCTTTGTGTCGGACGTAGCTGCTGGAATGGTTTAAATAGTTTCACCTCTTACTGGCACAGTGTCCTTCCTTCAAACCCTTGGAAACTGTACGACAGTTTTGGAATTGGTGCTCAAACCGTAGATGCGGTATCACTATTCCTTCAAGATGCTGTGAACAATGTTTCATCAGTGAATGAATTTATTAAAAGCACAGTTGCTATGGTTAAACGGCACTACAACATGAAAGAAGCAGCAGCAACAAATGGTCCCGAAGGAACTGTATCAAAGATAACACAGGTCTCGTTGGAATTCATCAAAAAGGATGGCACGACTGCAAAATAACTTGAAGAGCACAAATGAGGATTATCTTGGTGACGGTGACGGTGACGGCGACGGTTACGTTGACATTGACCTCCGTACATTACGGACCACAATAGTTGAAAACCTCCATGCAGTCTCCTACTTCAAAAACGAGACTTTCACAGCTTTACAGTATGCTCGAGACTTTAGCAAAATTGCAAAAGAATGATTAAAAAGAACAACAAAGTGGAGCGCCAAATACTTTACACATGACAAATCGTCGTTTTATCCAGTTCCAACATCTCGTATGGAGTTGGCAGATGTTGAAGTGATGAAGCCTCCAACAGCTGCAAGGATAGATCCTCCAATTGAAGTACAGATGAAGGAGTTGGTGGACAAATATCGTCCTGTGAAGCAGAGAACAATGCAGAGTGAAACCACTAAAGACAAAGCCGGAGCTCTCCCACCAGCAGTGTATTACACTCAACCTCCTCATTCCAAAGTAATGTTCCACGACGACTCAGCTGTTGAAGGTCGAGATGGAATGGAACAAATTATGCCACAAGTCACAGATGACGATGGGGACTCGCATGTACCCAGCATGACGTTTGTGGACGGCAGCGCGGCTGAAAGAGCTGCTATTGGTTGAGTGCCAGATCACGAGGATGAATACGACACCGACTCAGGCAGCGATATGGATGATGACGATTACGACTCCTACCCCCACACGACAGCACTCACTAGGTCTGGTCGTGCCATTGGCGCTCATTTTCGCTTTGACTTGTAGAGTTCGCACGATCGGGCATGCCATACACATTACCTTGTGAATGACTCTGTGATCCGGAATTAATTAAATGAAAACTCGAAAATAGCGCTACCTTGGACCCGGGAAGGTAAGGGGAGTTCAGATTCAAAGGCTGGCTTGCTGCTGATACTTGTGCCAAGAAACGAGAGGAATGGCTATTTCCCGGTAGGTAAAAGGAGCATGTTGATGATTAATTAAACAAAGTTTTGAAATGAAAGATTGCAAATGTGTAATAACGACAGAGGAAAATTTTCATTGTTGAGCATAATGTACCCTTCTGCTGAGAAATAGTCTCCCATGATTTTCCATGATAGAAATATAAACAATGAGCAAACACAAAATTGTAATCAAAATGACACAGTCTGTAAATTCATTGTAGATATTATTCCATATCAAATGTCCACGTTTGTCTTGATCAGTATCTTTCGCTTTTTTAAGCCATTTCCGCTTACATTTGTATCAAATTTAGTGTTACAGTGAATTTTTTAGTGTTAAATGTTACGCAGCCTAAAATTTAACTGTTTCATGGAAGAAAATATTTTAGTGTTTAGTGTTTTCGAGGCACCCCATCCAGACCCTCTTAACTGGCTTTTCTTTAAAAGCCAATTTAATTTAAACTTCTTTAGGTTTTTATTATTAGTATTATTTATTAAATTATTTAATATCGAAGACGTGTGAAGTGTTTGCACGATCTTCCCAGCCAGAGGCTCATGTTAAAAACGCTCGACAAACTAAAAATCCTAAGTACATGCATTAAAAATAATTTAAAAACGGACTAATCGACATAAACTATAATGAAATACTTTGCCATAACTCGTTTACGGGGCAAAATTACTGAATGCTGATTGGCTGACACAGAGCGCATTTTTTTCTTAATCACGAGTGAACTTTTGGTAATCAAGAGGGTATGATTACTTGGTGCTGATTGGCTGAGAACGCCTGCATTAAGTTGCTTTCCAGCTTTAAACGGATTTTGAAAAGGAATCTCCGAAACGCATCGCTTCTGAGTTTGATCTACACATGGTTATTTCATCTTAACGTGAAAGAAACTCGACATGCAACAAAGCGCAGTCTTTTGGTGGAAAGGCACCAAGGATTTTTCCGTCCAAAAATGTAGTGATTTGCAGCCTGGAAAAGGTCTGACTTGGGACGGCTGGTGTCCCAGAAAGAGTTGCAGAAAACTTCATGGCTGCCAAACTGAAAGTTAATTTCCTCGTTTTGCTTCGGGTCACCTTATTAATATTACAGGTCACGTTATCGGCGTAAAACCAGCGTAAATTGTGTTGGTACGTTAAGTTTTCGCGGTGGAAGGAACGTTTTGGATTCAAGAAGTTATTAGAGCTCGCTTGGACACTCGTTTACATCTTTTATCAATCCATGAAGTAGTTTCACGCCGTTGCACGCTTCGCAAAACAGCTGAATAAAATTACTTAAAGTTTTGTTTGTAAAGAAATTGTTTTGAGTGAATTGAACTTACCATGCTTTGCTTAGTTTTATAGTAGGCTTTCCCTGTGCCACTAGTTTGTTCTTTAAAGTGCCCCTGTGACAAAAAATAAATTATTTTTTTCCTTTGGATTTCAAAACTATGTTAACTAAACACTAAGTGACCCGAGTTTTAATCCCTGATTTAAAAAAGGCACCTGTTTATTTTAACTGTAATTTTCCTATTTAATGATCCGCCATTACTAAATTAAAGTTCTTGAGAGAGCTGGATCGAGGAGAAAATGACGTCAAAGGCTCACTAGTTTAAGAATGCGATGCGTGTGTACGCTGCGGAATTAATATGCAGCACGGGAGTTTTGGGCTTTCACACTTTTAAACTCGCACTTTGCATATATAATAAGCTGCGTTCACACGCTGAAATTTTAAGCTGGTGAGCCTTTGAAGTCACTTTTCCCGGATCCAACCCTCTGAGGTCAAATCGGTCAGGTTTGAACGTGAGTGATGGCGGATCGTGAAATCTAAAACTTACACTCAAAGTAAACGGCCTTTGGATAAAAATGAAAGGTCAGAATTTTGCCAGTGAAGTGTTAAGTAGACACACTTTCAGAATCTAAAGAAAAAAAGAAGTGATTTTTTATCACAGGGGCACTTTAATGGCAACCGGCAAACCTGTTTATGTGACGGCAAGACCTTGAATGTTGTCCTTTGAATAGAATTTTGCCCTTTATGTGATAAACAAGTAATTGGAAGAGTTATCTAAATTGCCCTCGTCGCTTTGAAACTTGGGCAATTTTGTGAAAACTTTGAAAATACATGTACTCAGTAATTACTCCTCGTTCGAGTCCATCAACGAGCAGTATTCATTGAATCGAAATATCTTTTCTGGTTACACCAAAAGCGCACGACATTAACTGATATTCAGCTGTATTCTCTCAACACTCACCAGGTGGAATGGCAGTAAAAGAAAGCAGGAATCCCTTTTCATCATATTGATCATAAAAGACGTTTGAGTGAAATGTCAACACTACTAGGTCTCCAGTTACAAGAATTACTTTCTCGGTCCATTGGCCACAATACACACCGAAGTTCTGGTTGTTCTCATTGGTAACCTTTAAATAATCCGCCCAGCTGTAAAAAGAAAAGCACACCTTCCATATTTCTAAGTCCTTGGTTTTTTGGGGGGATTTAAACGGTGAACATTTCACATTTGTTGCATGATATCTCAAAACCGTATATACGCGCAGTTGCCAAGTGGGTAAGCAAGTAAGAGAGTTTTAGTGTGTCCCCATAGATTCTTTAGGTAGAAAACATCTCGTGGGGCTAGCTGCGCGCAATACTCCGTTTAAAAAAAATCAGAATACATGTAGACGGGTCTTTAAGGGACAGTGTCACCAGGATTTTGCAGTTTTAGGTCAATTCTGTGCTAAAATCATTACTTTGAGGCTTTTCTCATAAACAAAATGCTTCTGTAAAGCTACGACGAAGAAAACAAATGAATTTTATCAGAGAGGGATAACCATAACAAATTTCTTGAGGATTTTGACGTAGCATCAAATCTTGAAAAAAATTGGCGAATTTTTTCAAGTTTCAATCCATTTCCATCCTTGCCATCCGTAGTGACAGGCGACAGGAAACAGTTTCAGCACCTTCAAATAGTCTTTAATAACAAAACTAGACCATTATTTTTGGAATTCAATTGATGCAAAGGCACCTTCCAGCTTTTTTATAAAGTTACCAAATAGGGTGACACGGCCCTTTAAGTTATGTTACTTACAAACATTCCGGGAAACTGAACTCCAAGTTAAACTCATGGAAGTTAATTTCCATCATCATACCAGGAGGAATAGGGATCGAGTAATTACAGTCCATATTGGGTGGGTAACTGTTTGGATATCCGGGACTTGTCAGTGTATTGTTTACTACTGAACCACATTCTGTTAAACAAAAGCGTATAAAGCTAAGCTTACCTTCTACTTGATTTACATCGACAAATGCATATAGACACAACATGAAGCAAAACTTGAAAGAACAGGTAGCTACCATTCAGTACTATAGGTACTCTAGAATAGCTTATTTTCTATAAATATATATCTGATTTGATTGAAGAAGTAGATGCACATTCAACGGCTTTCTTACATCTCGTGACGTTTAAGGTTTTTACGACTCGCAAGTCTTCCTTGGTGTGAACGTGTATAGCAGAAAAGAAACGTTTTGCATACGTGCTACTAATTTGCGGGATTTACACTTGAGTGAAAACAATTCGCATTTACTACCACGTCTAGAGATAAGTTAAAAATCCCGCGCCACTTTGTCCATAAATCAGTCGTAATTCGGTCCCAAATGTTCCCCTGTACTTGGTGCCAGCTACATGTACTTTCTTCGAATTTTGATTGGTACTATGTACTGTCTACATCTTGCAAATGGCAACAGCAATTCCTTTGGTTTCGGTTTACAACAATCAGGCGAAAACTGATTCTCGTCAACCCTGCTATGAAACAGGAACCATGCGTTGCTTAATCCATCGTGTTTTGTGCAAATGACTTTTTGCATTAGCACTTCTGGGTAACTTCTACACGATTTCTACCTTCATGGAAAATCCGCAGGTGACCTGCAGCTAGTTAGGAGTTGTGGGCGAAAGGAATCGTCGTGATTGGTGATTTTGACAGATATACTGGATGCCTGTTTCACTGGAATTGTAGATGAGACTTCAAGTTATAATGCAAGAACGTACTAATTCTACAAGACGACTTAGGCGTCAATTTAGTGTTATCCCAGTTTTAACAAATCATTCGTAGTACGTAAAAATGCATGCCCTGTGGAAAATCATTCAGGAAATCTTAAATCTTAGGGGTTTACTACGCGGAGATCACTTGTAGGGTCAAGATTACGGCTTTCTGATAGTCCAAGTGACACAGTTCAATGAGTCAGTTACTCGAGAATTGATAACGAATAATGAACATCCCTTGTTTAACACTATTGTGAGTACGCACAGGTTTGCATTTTATCTTTCCATGGGCATTCTATATGTCCAGTTCACCACTGTATGAGAACAAACGATGTAAGGCCATATCATAGATTTACCAAGTCACAGTTTCCTTTGGAAGCTGATTCATGTTTTAGATAGATGCTTTTGTCACACCATGCAGTCTTATCGTGTAGTACTCGCTCTCTACCGTACACATTCCTTTCTGACAATACCCCAAAACAAAACTACCTACTTGTAATCTCACAGTATAAACCGATTGAAAAGGCCCATTTGGTTGCTCAATCGTGCCGGACTTACCTTGTATGGCGAAAGCCTTATCCTTGCCATAAGACAGTACCAATAGAAGAAGGAAACACTTGTTCATGGCGTACAAGTAATGTTCTTCCATGACCGGGATATTGACCTTTCCTGACAAAGAGAATTATCAAAACACACCTTGAGTTAATTTGTGTGACACCAGAGTAAAATGGGAAAACTGGTATTTAAAAACTTGATATTTCTTGGCTAGTTTTAGAATGACTTCGTGTTTTAGAATGACTTTACCTTGAAAATATGCTTTCCTTAGGGTCGTCTTTTGGCAAAAGTTTTAAATTATACGTTCATTAACTAATTCAAACTCTTACTGCGTTTTTTCTTCATTATTCCATTTCTTCCCAAGTTTCTTATTCCCTGAGATCGTGGTCGCTTAACCAACCAAAACCCCAGCACATTTGATTAAGTCGAATATCTTCAAACAGTTTCCTTTTTTTCTCGCTTTCTTTCTGATTTTTGGAAGAATTCCTGCATGCCCAACGTGAGTGCAAGAACGCAATAGATGCGTAAGAGCTGTTCGACACCAGCTACGGGCAAACATTTGTAGTTCGTCTGCTTATGCGTGTCTAGTACAAAGACGGGCACAAGAAGTATTATGCTTCTAGACGAACTATCTCTGGTAATGCGTCGTTGAAAACGAATTTCATAGGATGGTTCGTCTAGACGTGTAATGACTCTAGTGTACGTCTTTGTACTAGAGACGCATAAGCAGACGAACTACAAATGCTTGCCCAAGTTCATCCCGACGGATGTGTCCTTAGTATAAAAACAGTGAGGGCGAATTATCCTTCTGGACGGATAATACGTCCTCTAGTATAAGAATGGCCATTACTTACATATTGTTCATGATTTACTCGCTTTGTTTTAATCATACCTTATCATACGTAAACGTACCTTTCGGCTACGTTCATAAAAGGAAAAAGAAATTCCAACAGAATATTCTCCGGAGGATAAAAAAAAAGTTTCATGGGAATTTTTTTTCATTTTGGGTAATAATACCTTCGTTATAACCTCGAGTATTATTTTTTCCTCCCTTTTGATTCAGTTGACTGTATCACCTGTAATTGTTGTTAATAAGCTAGCGCCAGAAGTTTGCGCTATTGTTTTGGTTATACAAGTCTAAACAGCTTGTTGCAAAAACTTGAAATATAAGGCTCTTCACTCTGCAAGTAAAATTTTCAAACCACAGACAAAAATTTAAGGTGGGAAATCACCACAAATTTTGATGTATGCAAATAGACCAAATAAGCATATCTGGGCAATTAACTTTCGTGTTGCAAAACACAGCACGAGAAGTAGCAGGTATTCCCCAAAGAAATTAGAAATTTCCAGCTGTAAATGAGTGAAAATGAAGAAAATCACAATAACCAGTTCTTGGATAAACACGGACTCTTAGAGCAATTCTGCTCTACTATAAAAAAGGATTATTAAAGATTCAAATCACTTGCACATGTCACAAATTGAAGGATTTCAATTTAGTATGTATAACTAGGGCAAAACTAAAAACACTCTTAGCTTCATAACTGACATAAAGTTTTGTTTGCTCCACTAATCTGCAATCCAGTAAGGAAAAGGGGGTCATCTGTGTAGTCATTCATGGTGATTAATCCCTACTGGGCCAAACCCACCAGAAGACACCAGTGACCTTTCAATAGCCACATTTACTTTCAAACCATTATAACTGCTAAAAACATTGACGCAGTTGAGGCCAATTATCGGTTCAACCGTGAGAGATAAAAGACAACAACTGATTTGGGAAAAACGAAAACAAATAGGTTTGATAAACTGGGCGTTAATGCTGTCAACAGTTAGTCACGTTTTAATAGCCTTTTGTGCATGGAAGCCGCATATCGCCTCGTAATTACTCACCATTCAAACTTGAAAATAGTGTGGCAATAGGGAGCTTAAGCAACGACGTCGACGACGCCGGGGACGACGCCTACTGAAAAATAAGTCTATATTTCACCTACGAAATTCGCGATTGTTCAGATCTGTTCGGTACGCCAATGGCACTAACATCGGGCTTAAGCTAAATATGCAACGACGGCGTTTAATTCCAAATGGAAATACGAAAAATTAGTCATCGTCCTCCACGTTCCATAGATTACGCAGAACTTGGTCATTTCACGTTGTTGTTTTGCAGAGGACAGCAAAGAAATGTAAAAAGATTCAAAACGCACGTGCATAGCTATTGTTTTGCTCATTAAACCTTTTGTTTAGTGACGTTCTCGTTGCCGTCGTCGTCGTGGTTTGCTTAAGCTCCCTAATAATATCAATTTTCAGCCTCAGTCAAAAGTTTCAGTTTGAACTACGGCTTCCAAGGGTTTTTAACTTTAAAAAAATTATTGAGTACTTATCCTGGATTATGGGTGTGTTTTTATATATGATCCGAATCAAGAATTATGACCTAAGATCACTCCCATGATGATTCATCAAAGGGGCGCGTGTTTTAAACACGACTGCATCAAAGGATCTAAGAGCCGATGTATCCACTCTGAACAAGGATTTATCGCTTCCTTCGATGCACCACGATCCTGGTGATCTTGGGTCATTGATCACACAAGGCACAAACAGCACCTGTTTTGAACTACTACTGATTTGGATGGGAATTAATATCATTTGCCTGCTGCGCTTTATCTCGAAAAGGGAAATATCAACGAAGTCTCCTGTTTAAACTGTCCACAGAAAACCTGATGTTAAAAGGGATAATTAGAAACATTAACTTGGCAATAAAGTTAAAATAATTCCAAATAAAAAAAGCTGAAATTGAGGAGTTTTCCACAGGGTCGGGCTACTATGATAACATGTGCCGCTTGGAGAATCGAGTTCTCTATTCTGAGATTTATAGATAAACAGTTCGAATACATAGTCATCATCTTTTGGACTCGTCTTAATAAACTGGTAACCTAGGATAGATTCCGAGATTTTATGTTTAATGGAAAGGTTCCGGCCTCAAAAGTCTCACCTCAAACTCGAGGCAATCGAACATCCAATGGTCCCAATACCAGTTTTAAGAAAATTTCTTATGAATTTGGGAATGCATAGTTGTCACCTCTTGGACTTGCCCTTACGAACTGATGAACTGGGAGAGGTTCTGTGATTTTATGCTTAATGAAAAGGTTACACCTATTCTATGACAATCAACTATTGATGTCAATCAAAATCAGTTTCAAGGTGATTAGCAGTAGGCAGCGCACTCCCTCCATGCACGTTTCTCAAGCGATAAATAAGTCAATATTTCCTATGTCTGAGGATCAAAGCAGACACTTTTAACCAGAAATGGTAGAAAATTTCTAACAACCATGACCCCATGAGCGATGAACAGAAAGGAACGTCAGTTGACAAAAATAAGCTAAAGCGGTCGCTGTAAAATTGATTAAAGCCCAGGGAAAAACTTAGACAAAACAGACGTTCTCCATTTGACAACTTTCCTGCATTTTACTGCGCGTATTAGTTTCTCTATTAGTTACTGTCATTTCCCTAAGCTTCAAGGATTTTTCTCCGGGTTTTGCAGTTTTCCTTCCTCTGCAAAAACTAACATCTCCAAATTCCAATTGGGCAAGGGTAGAGGACTGGCATGAAAAGCAGCTAAGGATGACGTGACTTCTTCTCTAAATATAAAAAATAAAAAATAGTGTAATTTATTCCTAATTGCTGCAGTTTCGCTTATTGAAAATATTGCAAACACAAGGTGCCACCTAAAAGACTGGAATGGTAATCATTGAGCACTGTCCGTTGAGTTTACCAATTCAGCTACGCGTCTAAAAGTAAACGTGCTGGGCGTGAAAATTCGGAGAAAAAGTAAAAAGAATAATGTGATCGCTGCCTTCTCCAAACAGACGACAGATGTCAGAGTTATAGGAAGACATAACAAAGACATTAATTTTGAGCCGCATTGCCACGGAACTACGTAGCCAAACCCACCAAGCTGCTTAGATTTTCTTACACTGCTATGACCTCTCGATTTCCTGTTCGTAAGCAAAGTTAGACTAAGTGTTCCTTTCGAACCATTTTAAAAGGGCATATGATGTGACAGAGGGTTGCTGACGCAAGTAAGTTTGAGCTTCGATTGACAGTTTTCGAGACTTTCGAACAGGTTGTTTTAAAGTGCCTATGAAGTGAAAAATAATTGCTACTTATTTGAAAGGCCTTTCAAAGTATAGAAGAATGGCGTTTTTCGTTTTAGAAAACCTTTTTTCGTTTTAGAGATAATTACGTTTTTGTGAGTTAAGTGATGACGTCATAGGTGGTTTCACTAAAACAGTACAACACTCAATCAAGAATATCTAGAGAAATTCAAACTTGGCATCAGGACTGTACATCACAAAAGAAGCAAAATGACACCTGTTGTGTCATTGCCATGACAACAGGTATACCGCTGGTCCTGTTTTAATTAAGACTAAAATTCCCAGATTTTATCCTGAACAAGGATCATCAATAACGAGACAACGCATGTTGTAAAATTCTTCATTTATGGACTTGACGTTTCGTATGCTCCAACATACATCTTCGAGGTAACGGTTACCTAAACTACAGTTAAATTTAAACAAGAAGACTAATACCAAATAAGGAAAGTAATGACAATGAGAAAGTAAATGAAAATAAACAGACCTAGTTAAGTCTGTTATGTCATCACTTTCTTCATTTGCATAATACAAAAACGTAAATATCTCTAAAAAGAAAAAAGATACTACCAAAAAGAAAACGCCATTCTTCTTTACTTTGAAAAGCCTTTCAAATAAGCAGCAATTATTTTTTACTTCATAGGCACTTGCGAAGACAGTAGAGAAATACTTAAGTAATTTTCGCTTATAACGGCCGTGTTCCTGCTCTTTTTTAAGTCACTTTCAGAGTAAACAACAATTCCACAGAACATAAAATTACCGCTACGAAAAGAATGATAACGGACAGCAATTTCGGTTTGATGATAACACTTTGCTGGTCAGTGGAGAAAGAACCAATTGATAGAGTAGAATTTCATAATTTGTAGCAAAAATATAACAAATCAGCTAGATTACCTTAAAAACCCAAGGTTACGTTGGGTAGAAGATATCAGCACGTCAGCTATTGTTATTTTAAAATGTACCCGCCAAAGAACTTTTAGTTCATTCAGTTCAATTCAATTCTTAATCTACACCGTAAAGGGAATTTACATAATTTTTGTATGGTAAAGTAGTAAAAATAGTAAAAATTAAAAAATATTAAGCCTGAAACGAAGATTATTCCTGGCTGTTACTTTTCTCCAGCGGAAACAGGCGAAAGCAGGAAATACATCTGCGTTCGCAGGCTAGATAACTATTGGTCGTGATGAAATAAAGGGCTCCTTTTCAAACGTTTTTAAACATTTAAATAACAAAAACGATGTATGTTAATTTATGTTTTCAGTATTATAATTTCCACTCTCGAACTACGCTACGAACGATGCCAATACGGCATCCGAATTAAACCAACAGGGTCGAATGTGTTCTTCCACTTTCGTAAGGTTGTTTAAAGCTCCAATCCAGTGTGTTATCTAGTATTCAAAGCTGGTCGAACTAAGGAAGACTATTCCGAAAAAAAAAAAAAACATTTCACACCAAGCAATGACTTCAGAATTAGAACACAGAAACCTTGCTCTGAATGTTGTGGAACCCGTAATCCTTATTTCAATGGCATCAACGTGTTTGGTTGGAAATAGCTTGACTTGCATCGCCGTTTACACAAACTCAAGACTTCGCACTTCAACAAACCTCTATTTGATTGCCTTGGCTGCCAGTGATATACTCAACGCATCTATAGTGATGTCGTTAGCGGTAGGCGTTCTGATCACTGGACGATGGCCATACGGGGAGGCGCTATGCAATTTCCATGCGTTTTTCACCCTGTTTTCCGTGTACGTTTCTCCAACCACAATGGGACTGACCGCCTATAACAGATACGTTCGCATTGTCAAGTCGGCACAAGACTACTCGCGCATCTTTACACCAACTCGGTCAAAAATGTACGTTGCAGCTATATGGTTAACCGTCGCGGGATACGTTTCCATTCCTAAGTTGGCTGGTTGGACTGAATACGGCTTCATCCCTGGATATGCTGTCTGCACCATTGTGCACCCCACAGAAACCATGAAGATAACTCATTATGTCATCGTCGTATCTTTCTTCTTTCTCCTTCCCTTGGGGGTTGCAACAGTTTCCTACTACAAGGTGTTCACGACGATAAAACAGCACAACCAAAACATGGCTTCAGCAAGTCAAACAGAGGACCAGAACAGCCGAATGACAGCAAAGGAGATCAACATTACCAAATCGCTCGCAATTGTCGTTTTGGCGTTTGGACTGTGTTGGATTCCATTTTGGATTATTGCCGTCATGCAGCGTTTCACTTCTGATGCTGTTGTACCGCGCAATGTCCAACTGCTTTGCACATTTTTGTTGTTCTTTTCAAGCACTATCAATCCGTTCATATATGCTGGCATGAATCCGTCTTTCAGGGCTGAATTTCGAAGAACTTTGTGTTGCAAGACTAGATCAGATGATCTCGAGTTACAGCAAGTACCAGCAAGAAATGAAATGAAAAGTCCAGGACGAGAAAGTTCTTAGAACGCGGAAACCATTAGCAACAAGCACGAAACGCCTGGAAAGATTAATTTAATAGTCGAGAATGATTAAAAAATAACTTTAAGGAACGCTGCGCTCTTTAGTTGTTTCAACAAAAGTATATTAAGAATATAAATCCGAGAAATGGGTCAAAGTTTCGTTTAAACCCACGAAACTAATTTTCGATATAGAGTTTTGAATTCCTGTGAATGACAGCGGTCCTAACAAGAAGAGGAATTTTATTACGAACAAAATTGATGCCGTCAGGCAATCATACTTTGACGTTATATGTAGGAACGTGGTCTGTTTAACCAATTTACGAGACCTGTTTAGTTGTAGAACACTATATTGTCAAAAGTGAAGTTGGGAATGGAGCACTCAGAAAATTATCTTGATGTTTTTCAATGTAGCGGGATTTTAGTTAATTTGTTTTGGACTTGACATAGTTTATCGGTAATATAAATAGGCTGATGTCTAATCTTTTGTTCATGATGGAATACTTGTAATGACAGAGATAAAACAGGATAATTATTAAACATAAGGACATTTTACGACATAGAGAGGTGCATCAAGCCTTTTGAAGGCTTCTAGTTTCCTGAGTAGTATTAGTGGCTCATTGGGTGAGTAGACAATCAGTGAGTAGCATACAGGCCACATGACCTGTGTGCTGCTTTCTGTTTGGGTACTCACCCAATGCGCCACCAACACTACTTGCCTGTTTCTTATATATACAAAAAATGAAATGAAATTTGAAATAAGTAGGAATTTTAACGAATATCTTAGTCAAAACATTAAAACCTGGAATTAGAAACGTAAGGGCTTGTTACATAAATGACATTCACCTCACTTCCGATAAACTTAAATTTTATCTATTCGACTTTATACTGATAAGAATCTCAAGGCGGTCGAACAAACGGTTAATGCAGAGTTAAATAACGTACATGATTGGCTAATTACAAATAGGATGACGTTTAATATGAAAAAATCAATTCTCTTTCGATATGCTCTACATTATGGGATAATTATGCGTACTTCCTTGGTAACTTAAAGGTCAGCGGTGACACTTCAAAGCCATTCAAATGCTAATCAACGGACACGTATACAACCCCAGGAGAGTATCGGAAAATCAGTTCTTTCATTTCGTGTTACAACAGGTCGGTGAGTCGGTGTAATTTTTAGTTCGACTATCTTACACGTGTTCTTGCTTGTTTACTCGTTCTTTTTTCTGTTCTTCAGGGCCGTACTGAGTATTTGGAAACAGAAACAAACGGCACAATAGAAGAACACGCCGCTTTAATCGACGGCGACGATGAGTAAAAACGTGGAGTTGACTTCAATACCGCTCGAACCGAGCGTTCATGTTATCAACCAGGGGTCGCTTAACCCGACAAGCAACGCTGAAGAAACTGTTCAAGCGGGTGATTTTCAGTATGAAGATGTAGAATTTGTCACTGATAGTCTCAAAGACCAGCTGGGTATTCGTGAAATCTTGGAATCTTTGTCGACGTTATCTCGAAAGGTTTCGGGTCAGCAAGAAACCCGTCTGTCGGTTCCAGAATCTGGAACTTCGACTTGCTTGCCCGACTCAGCTTTTGATCCTGCCCCTCAGAGCAACGGTTCTCAAACGCTGGAATCCAACGAGACGCTTTTACACTCGATATTCGAGGAGACCGAAAGTTTTGGTCTGAAGGTTGTTGACATTATAGGATTTTATAGCTAAACACATAAATGATTCGTGTTCGAAAAAGCCTTTGGATACTAAATTGAAGGAATTGCAAGATAAATATAAAACGCCAGAGAACTGCAAAGTTTTGTGCGTTTCTAAGGTAAATTTAGAGCTCTGACATGACTTAGACTAGAGATCTTGGTTTGCAAGAGGTTCAGAAAAATATAATTAAGTCCGCGCAGCCAATGTTGCTGTTGTTCGACACGGTTGCTAAAGCAAAGGCGGAGAAGAAAGCAATTCAGCCCATGGAAATTTTACCGATGTTAGCTGATGCTTTCACCCTGATAGGCCATGCATCTTTTTTGGATTCTCTGAAGAGAAGAAAGTTTCTTAAACCTGATATGTCTTCTGCATATCAGTCTGTTTGTAGCAAATCTAATCCAGTCACTACATCTCTGTTCGGTAATGAATTACCTAAACATATCAAGGACATTGACGAAGTGAAAAAGATTTCAAGCAAGACCCTAGCTAGGGTTAATACAACTAAGCGTTATATACCTGAATATAAGAGCATAAGAGCAATTACAACCAGCAGTTTGGACGACGTGGAAGGAGAGGTCCTTTTTTAGGATCAAGAGGCTACAGCAGACAGCAGTGCCAGGATGGGAAGGGGAACGGCAATGCAGCAACTTCAGTCAAGACTTTCAAGGTTCAAACAGACAAGGCACCTAAAGCTTATGCAGGCAACCTGCAATATCACATTGAAAACTGGCGTAAACTCACCAGCGATCCTTGAGTACTGGAAACCGTAACAGGCTATCATTTCGAATTTGATAGTATTCCTGAGCAAACAAGGGTTCCAAAACCCCCTCCTCTCGGTGGTTTTGAGAAACAATTAATTGATGATGAAATTATTACCCTGAAAAGCAAGGATGCTATCAAGGAGGTTTCCAGGGCTGGTGATATGCGTCCAGTTATCAACTTGAAACCTTTGATTGTTTTTGTTCAGAAAAATCATTTCAAAATGAAAAACATCAACATGGCTTTGCATACCATTGCCCCTGGGGACTATTTGGTTTCAATTGACCTTCAGGATGCTTATTTTACCATTCTTTATACCTCATCGCAAATTTTTGCGATTCAAATGGTCAGGCCAGACACATGAATTTACTTGTTTGCCTTTTGGCTATAGCTTTGCTCCTAGAGTTTTCACCAAGGTCTTGAAACCCATTATTTCGTATTTACGGGCAAATGGATATAGGGTTGTCATATTTCTAGATGATATCCTTTTGATTGGTAGTTCAGTGGAAGAGTGTTGTCTCAACTCTCCTCCCTTACAGATTTATTGCAAAGCTTGGTATTTGTCATAAATGTCAATAAATCCCAGCTTATTCCAGTCACGCGAATTCAATATCTGGGATTCATTATTGATACGATTTCGATGACACTTTTATTGCCTGATGAGAAAGTTGACAAGATTTTATGTGCTTGCCAGAATCTCTTAACCAGCGTTAATCCCTCTGACATGGACGTTGCACATGTGATTGGTTTATTAGTGTCAGCCTTCCCAGCTTTGAATTTTTTGAAACTTCATTACAGGCCCATTGAGCTTTGTAAGTCCCAAGCTTTGTCTGTGAATCCTGATGTCGATCAAAAGATTCAACTTGATCCTTCTGCAATGTCAGATTTACGACGGGTAATCGAGAATATTTCTCAGCTGAATGGCTTCATGTTTGGAAACCGCCCAACTGATGGTTATATTGAATGTGACGCCAAGACTTGAAGGTTGGGGTGTAGTCTGCAATGGACAGACGGCAAATGGTAGATGGTCATTATTAGAATCTGAGCATCGTATTAATTACCTTGAATTACTTGCTGCTTTTCTTGCACTACAGGTTTTTGTGGCAGATAAATTTAATATTCATGTTAGACTTAGGATGGATAATTCGGCGGCAGTTTCTTATATTAATAACATGGGAGGAATAAGATCTTCCTCCCTTGATGAGCTTGCAGTTTCCACATGGGGATGGTGCATTTCCAGGAATATTCTTCTTTCCGCTCAGCACATTACTGGCAAATTAAATTGTGAGGCAGACTCTTTGTCCAGGCAATTTGTTACAAACTTAGAGTGGTCTCTTGACCAAAACGTTTTTAGCCGTCTTGTTGCCATCACTTTTTTGCCAGATATTCATTTATTTGCTTCTAGGTTGAATGCTAAATTAGATCAGTTTGTTTTATGGCATCTAAAGCCAGGAGCATTAGCTGTTGATGCTTTTAGTATCAGCATGCATTTCCTCCTTTTAGCCTGCTAACTAGGGTGATAGCAAAGACTCGAAATGATGTTGCACTGGGGCTTCTTATAGCCCAGACATGGTCAACACAAGCATGGTATCCCATGCTTTTACAATTTGTAATAGCTCGTCCAGTTCTGCTTCCCCGCGTTGACCATCTCTTAACTCTTCTTCATAGCAACCAAGTTCATCCAATGTTGGACAGTCTTCACCTGGCAGGATGGACGTTACCCGGCAATCCCCCTCTGCAGAGAGATTTTCTGATGAAGCAATCAGAATGATCACTGCATCTTGGTCTTTAGAGACGGACAAGCAATACAATACAGTTGAGAAGAGATGGTGTGGCTGGTGGAAGGAAAGGCAAATTCATACTATTCAAGCATCTATAAATGATGTTGTCAGTTTTCTTGCTGATGGCTTTGCTGATGGAAGAAGTTATAGTACCATTAATACTTATCGATCAGCTTTGTCTTCTACCTTGTGTAATGTAAATAATGTTGGCACGCATCCTCTGATTACCAGACTTCTAAAGGGAGTGTATAATCTTCGTACGCCGAGTCCACGTTATTCATCTACTTGGGATGTTACTATGGTAACCGGTTACCTAAAGACTCTGTTCCCTCTGGATCAGCTAAGTCTTAAGTTATTGACTCTCAAAACTGTAATGCTTGGTACATTATCATCAGCTCTAAGAGAACAGACTTTGTGTGCGTTAGATATCACGTTTTTGAACAAGTCAGGTAACTTCTTGAGTTTTACTGTATCTGAGCGTTTAAAAACGTCTAGACCTGGGAAATCCACTCGGAAAGTGGAGTTTGGAGTTTGTCTCTTTACCGGAAGATAATTCTATATGCCCCGTGGCTAACAGAGTACCTGTCACGTACAGAGGGTCTTAGGGAGTCTGCGAGTTTTGAGGAAAGTCGACTATTTATTTCATTCATTAAGCCGCATAAAGCTGTGTCCACTGCAACAGTGGCAAGGTGGATTAAGTCCGTTTTATCCACTGCGGGTATTGATACATCCGTATTCAAAAATTCTGCCTGTCACGTCGATTATCTAAGTCGCACCTCTTTCGTACAAAGTACTCTAGACTTACAAAAAAGGCTTTCTCACGTGTTGGTGTCAAAGACCCAAAAACTCCTCTAAAAAACAAAGGAAAGCGTCTTTATTTCAGATCCTATAATAAAGATTCTTATCTTGATGTCGAAAATATTTCGTCCAAACTCAAAGACTGCACAATTAAAACAAAATGATCCAATTACTTTAGTATCTAATTGGTACAATATTGATATATTTTCCAGTTATGCTTCTCTTTACAACTTAACAATGTCTAACTATTCAGTTTTTATTTCTTTACTTGATATTGTAACTAAAGTTTGTTGATTATTGAGCCGCCTCAAATAGCAAAATTTCTATCTTCGGGTCAACATAAACTTAATTTTTTTTGTCATGAGAAATAAAATAAAACTGTGTAAGAGTGTATATAATAAAGTTTAATGTCATTTTAAAGTCAAAGTAATGAAATATAAAATTCTTCCATTTAGAATTTCAGTCACTTAGAGAATTTTTGAGTTAAGGCTGGTAAATGGTGCTAAAGTAGCTCGTTCCAAAAATTAGACTGATCGTGGTATACCACTGACTAGGTTAGTTGACAACGTATCATAAAACTGGCAGGTGTTTCGCTCATCTATCTTCGGGGACATTGTTTGAAATTAAATTAAACTAGAGCTTGAAGATTTTCCTCTAATTGTAGGTTCCAGTCATTAAAATAAAAATATGTTAATATTAACCATCAACTACGATGTTCGAGCAAATGTTTAACTCGTTTACACGAAAGATTTGAAGCACGTAATTCTGATGACAAATGAGAGATTGCTATTGTTTAAGGTAGCTGGTGTTTTATTGAGCGCTTGCAGTTACTGAATAATTAATGCAATGGAGATACCAATGAACTGGAGTCTAATTAATGACTTCGTCATTTCAGCAAGGATTTTAACTTGCTAAAGAAAGTTACAAAATGAATTTTGGTAATAACGCTAAGCTCGTGCTGGAAAGCTTACTTTTAGTCTGTTACTTATTGATTGGAGCATTTATTTTCCAAGCTCTTGAGAAAAAAAACGAACAAAGAGAAAAAAACCGTCTTAATGAAGAGATCGCCTCACTGCAAAGAAAATACAATATATCAAATGAGGGTGTAATATCCTTAAAGGAAATACTCGAACGTCCTTATGCTACGAAGGAAATTGAAACATGGAGCTTTGGAAATGCGTTTGTTTTTGCTGGGACAGTCGTAACTACTGTTGGTAAGTATAACAGAAAATGAATAAATACATTCTACTATTATGCTACTCGTGATCAAGTTAATGCTTAGTTCAGTATAATTCAGAAGTTTCAGGGTTGCATTATGTTTCCGAATCCAGGAGATAAGTTATTTGTCTTTAGGGCATTTCATTCAAATCATTACAGGAATACATTGCAGATTCTATTTTGTACATACTGAGACAAATTAAGGGCAATTGTGAGTAGATCTCTTGAACTAAATAATTCACTTTTAAAAGCACCTTGCTGAGCATTTCATTAGTGCAGGATTAAACTGAAGGAAAACAGCACATTTAATTCGAGAAACTTCTCCCGCTGTATATCCGCTCTACAAATTCTGGAAATTTTGGAAAGGGAAAATGCTCTCCATTAGTTATGGAGAACTTCCGCAAATTCAAAACGGAATTCTTTGTTGAATGGGAAGCATTTTCGTTGAGTACAAGCATTTAAAACACTCCAATCATTTGAAAGCCTGCGCTTTAGCAAGTGTTATAAAATGTCTTTCGGATTATATTTACATCAGCCTGGTCACTGCGTGTGTGTTCACTGTAAATGGTTCCTTTACCGAGATCTGAGGTTTCCAGTCCAAGTTACGCAATTTTCTCCGCTACCGCGCGCCTTGGAGAATAATTGATATTTTATCAATGTATCCATTTATTCAACTATTTTGTGCTTGTTTGATAGGTTCCATGGTACACAGATGACTCTTAAGTAAACCTGTCCGTTCTATTGATTAATCTTCTCTCCCTCTCTGCAATATCAATTATATTGGATGATACAGTTGATAGCTCCAAAAATGGATACTGTCAGCTTTATTTGGCATGATTGTAAGAAGTGTATACCTATAACAGAGACAAGAATGCAAAGATCTGCTTTCTTAGGTATATTACATAGAGATTGTATATTAACACTATATAAATATGAGTGAATATAAAAAAGTAGGTTTAAACTGTGTCTTGCTTTCTACAGGCTACGGACACATAGTTCCCATGACAGCGTGGGGAAGGATTTTCTGCATTGTGTATGCATTATTTGGGATACCGCTGACCTGTGTGGTTTTGAAATTAGTGGGCACGAACATCAACAACATCATCACAAAGTTTATCGGCGCAGTGAAAAACAAATTCCTGAGAAGTAAATCGCAACATCTGAAAGCTGCTGAGAGTGCATTAGTTGCCATATTTCTTGATATCTTTGCTCTTCTACTTATTTCTTTGGTGGCCTTCTTTAGGCGAAAAGATTGGACATACTTGGAGAGCTTTTACTTCTGCTTTATAACGTTTAGCACCATAGGATTGGGTGATTTTTTGCCATTTGAGGACACAAACGTTGGAGTCACTGAATACCTACTCATGGCAGTAGCAATAATTCTGGGATTTTCAATGATGTCCACAATGCTTTGCGCTCTTAGTCAAGCGCTTGAGGAGGCCACCCCACTACCAAAAGTTAGACCCTTAGCGACTACAACTGATATACAAGGTGAAACAGACTTGCAAATCAACAATAACACAGAACTAATCGATATTGAGAATGAAAACGGCAAACAAACTTATCATTCAAGAGCAAGGAAAGTATCAGTAGGTTTGGTTTCAATTTAGTGTGAGTAATGTACCAATGAACCAGTACTCGATTTTTAATGATTAAAATGCATGATAAATGCACGATTATAGTGTAATGTATTCACTCATGGCAGTACTCTATTTTTATTGAATAATATTGTAAAATCATTCTAACTGTACATAATATTCTGTGCAAGTTAAATGAAAACTGGATCAAATTGAAACTCAAACTAACGAAAAAATATGTATATATTGAAAAATGATTAAATATCTCAACTAGCGGGAGGAAGACCAATAGGTTATTTACAAGCGTGATCAAAGAGTTGACCTATTAAACTTATATTTCTTAATCAGCTTTGCTGCACAGACAAAAACTCAATTGATACAGTGACCCGAGGGTTTCTTTCAATAGATTAAAAATGAAAAAAATGTGTCGCAAAAAGTAGGTCGCAAAATTGGCACTTAGGGCAGTCTTACGGCGTCCGTTTTTTCGGTTTAATTCCTTCCAGTAGTAAATTCGTAGTGTGCGTACTAATCTGAGCAAAGAAAAACGTGACGAAAAACGCGACGAATCGGATATAGTAACTTAGTAGTGTTTCAGTTTGATGTTTCTTCCTTCAGTAACTTACAATTAAGCGAGCGGTTCAGTTTGGCCATTACGAAATATTGGCGAAGATCTCTGAAAGAAATTTAAGTTGTTTAAGTCTGGAACATCGAAACTAGCTTACGGAAAACTAATGCAAGAGGCGTTTGGCAGCCGATGGTTTCTTGGTATTCTAATTCACAATGGAACGAAAATTCACTAGAATTTCAATGACATGGTCACATAACTTGAAATAAAAAAGTAGAAAATCACATTTAAATCTACGACTTTGTCCAACCGAAGTCTTTATGGACGACTCTATCGTTCATCTTAATTACAGTTAAAATTGATAATACAGTTAAATGATACAGTTAAAACAATTAAAATTGTTTTCGGCTATCTACGTTATCAAATTTTATCGTATAATTTTAAATGATCTTTGGTCTGTGACATTTTCATTTCGTACTGTAAAAAGCAATTTCAATCTATTTTTGGCCGAAAGTTGAACATCGATCTTTATTAAAAAAGTTCAATGTCAACTGCGTAAATAAATAATATGCTTCCTTCCTCGCCATAATATACTAACAATAAACTAGTTACCATCCATGAAACGAGAAATCTTACAAAAATAGCCTGAAGAGCTGAATTCATTTTACTTTGGCTATGATGCGCGTTTGCAGTTGCTGCAATCATGAACAAACCCAAGGAAACATACATTCATTGCAATCACCAGAACGTTTAGTGGAGAATATTATTTTCGTTTCTTACAAGAGATCTATCTACACTCGCTGGGTGACCACACTCAACAGTGGAAAATTCAGAACTAAACAGAACCACATTGTGTCAAAATAACTTCAGTTAATTAATTTATATAACAGCAAATAGTAAATAATTCGCCCTTTTAGGCTCATAACTTTGACTCTAGTGTCAGGAAGCTGTCATCACGTGCTTCAGTTATATTAAAGATTTGGCTCCGTGCAAGCTCAGTGTACGTAGGAGGAAGGGAAACTCTAAATTCACTAGCTCATTTGCATTTCTCTTTTTATTTGAAAACATCAATCTAGGTAGTGTTTACTTTTTTAAGACGTTTTACAAAAGCGTACCGAGAAGACAACCAAAGCACAACAACAATTAACAACCAATAGCACTAGTATACTATGCTCGATATACCTTATCAGAATAAGGTTTAGCTACACGATTAACTTTTCCCCATTCTTTCTGATATTCCACAGTAAAATTAATTGAACTCCAATATCTGCATGTTATCAACACCTCAATGACCACCTGATCAAAGACAATGTCCTTATTGTTAGTGACAGCTTTTAGCTCTATTTGTCCACCAATAACTGTGGACTGAAAATCGAAAGTGTTGGTTCGCTTTTTGGTAGACAAGTTTCGAGTGAATTTCCGTTTTATCGACTGCTGGCGAAAATGTTATCGTCTGCATAAAAGACATTGAGATGATCTGGGATAAGGACATGAGGAAATTACTTATCTTTTCTTGCTTTTTTACAACATACATTATAATCGGGGCGCTCGTCTTCCAAGCACTTGAAATAGGCAACGAGATCAAGGAGATATCTTTATTAAGCGCATCGCGAGAAATGCTTAACGAGAAGTACAACATCACCGACGAAGATTGGTACAAGCTTGAAAGCATTCTGAAGCATAGGCACAGTTTGGATTCAAACACCATGTGGAGTTTTGGTAACGCGTTCATTTTTGCGGGAAGTGTCGTCACAACAGTGGGTAAGCGATTCCACCGACTTTTCTACACACGCTTGTTACCATTGTTTGTCCTTGATGCTAGCCTTCAAATTATGTTCTTTTGAAACTGTGGCTGCTGTTCAACTTTTGCTTACGAGGAAATTCAACCGAAATCTTAGATATATGAAAAACAAAATATTTTTTGGCTATTAGGGTTAGGGTTCGGTTTATTCGTATTACTTTTATCATAGATGTCTCAGTCGCCCATTCAGTTACCTTTCTAACATTAACCATCATCATTTATTGAAATGCCTTTCAGTTAAAGCCTCATTTCAAAAAATCTCTTTAATTATTTTTTTTATATTTTCATTTACTGTTTGGAAACTCAGATGCAATCAAACATACTAAATCATAATATGGAGGATAAAATAACTTTTTGTACCATCCATCATATTCTTACATTTTCACTGCAGTCGAACTTTCAGTAAGCCACCACCCCAAAATGTCGAGCCTAAGTGGTCGCTCATGGGAGGAGGTCGCTTAAAAGAGCTTAGACCATACTGGGTTAAAATTTCGCCTCATTAGCATATGCAGAGACCTACCCCATGTTTTAAAACGTTTTAATCATGCAAAAAGTCAACTTCGAGAAAAAAACCCTGTACTTTTCATTGAGAAATCTCCTTCTCTTGTACTACCGAGGAATGCGATATGGTTACAACACCTTTAATATTATTCGATTTACGCGCTATGTCAAGTGGTTGCTTACGGGAGGTTAAAAACAAGGGAAAATTTCAAACTTTAAGCTCTAAAAGTGCTCGCGGTTGTTTACGAGAGGCGGTCGTTTTCAAGAGGTTCCAAATGCAGTGGTTTGACTTGGAAATGTTCGGTAGTTTGGAAAACTGGTCGCTGATCGAGGAGAGGTGGTCGCAACCAAAGTCGCAACCAAAGGTTCGACTGTTGATGAAAAAAATAAGTTGCTCATTGTTTGCCTGCCTGTCAATTTTGATATTTCAGTTGCCATTGAGAAATAATTATTCACAAGTTGTAATGAGAAAATTCAACAAGTTTTGAAAGTTTTATCACTGTTTTTACAGGTTACGGCAACATTGTCCCTCGGACGGCAAACGGCCGACTCTTCTGCATTTTCTACGCATTGGTTGGTATACCGCTGACTTGTCTGACTTTGAAAACTATCGGAGAAAAGCTTCTTGACGTCATCACTTCTTTAATTCAAACTATTAAGAAACAAATTGGCAGATCAAACGAGGAGAGCGTGCGAAAAGGAATCGTTCTTGGTGTCAACGTTTTCCTCTGGTTCACTACACTTCTGTTGCTTTCTGTCTTAGCACGTTGGAGACGTGGTTGGACAATGCTTGAGAGCTTTTACTTTTGCTTCATAACTTTCAGTACTATTGGTTTTGGAGACTATGTGGCATTCGATGAAAACGAGGTAAACACGTTCACAGATTACTTTATTGTTTTTCTTGGCGTTGTTCTGGGGTTTGCCGCGACATCAACTGTATTGTTTTCGTTCAGTTCTCTGATGGAGGATAGATCTCACCAAACTAGACTCTTGGAGTCCTTTCGCGAGTTCAAAAAGCGACTGACTGCCAGTAAAAGAATTACCGTGGCTAAAACTTTGAATCCAAGAGAGAAAACAGAAGGGGAGGAACTGACTAAAAATGAAGCTACAGTTATAAAGAAAACAAGTGAAGAGAAATCGATGATACAGCAAAAGTAGGTACTGACTGGGCTCGGCAACAGCGCTGGACACCTTTAGCGCATGTGACAGAGTAGTTAAAGACGAAAAGCTGAACCAAGTGTGTAAAGACAGACAAATTATTCATGAGCTTGAACTTTTGGACAGGTTTGAATGATCGCCCTTAAATTATGGGAAGGATAGTTTTCAGTAATATTTCTGACTAATTGCCTTGGTGTCTAAGACGATCTGCGCTGTACACTCTACTTACTCTGCGTTATCCTTTGGAACTGTAATCACATTTCAAGAACTGCAAGGGCCCTAGCCAGCCACACCTTTGTTTTGTTTAAAAGTGAGAGTTTGGATATTATATTTTATTTCGAGAATTTGGAACTACTTAAAGTAATTAAACATGTTACACTCAGTAACACAACTTAGAGCAAAGCAAGATAATTCTTTTTTCTTGGACCAGAAACTCAAAAACTGATCAATTGTGAGCATGTAAATGTTCACGGTGTGGTTTTGCTATTTACTCCAGTTTAACAAACTATACCCAATCAGCGTAACAAAGATTGCATAAATTACGTACGCAATATATTAGGAACTTTCCAGGAGACGATTGTGCAAGGAATATGTCACAAGAAAAGTAAACAACGCGCCAGGGGTTACTCTGCACCAAAATCTTGCATTTGCGCGTACTCCCTTCTTCTCCCCCAGGGAAATAACCTTACTTGAGCCCGCGATGCAATCGGAAAACCAGTAATTGGTCAAAGGTTAACTTCAAAAAACACGCAACCTCGATAAAATCTAAGCTCGAGCCCGTGATATGATTACGTGAAACTGGTAAGCGGATAGCTTGTTGTGACAGCTGTCAATTAATCATAACGAAGATGCCTAAAATGAAATATGTAGCTATGGTAATGGTACTACTCTCTTCGTTTTCAACGTACAGGCGTACGGAAGTACGGACGGACGGAGGTACGTACGGAAAGTCACATGACAACCAAAATTTTTCAGATTGATGGGTTACCAAATTTTCTAAGGTATGGGGCTCCGCTTGCAGAGCTCCACTATAAAATGGCGGAGGCTGACTATGAACCTTTAAGTAACCTATTATTTGAGTGAGCCATATTTTGGCTGTAAACCTTTTCCTCCGCGGACAAATGGCATCCGTTATGACTTTACACGTTTACTTTGGCTTGTACGGCATTTGAAATTTTGTTTTAGTTCTATATTTACCGCTTGCTTCGCGTTATTCACCCTATTTATTTCACCGTGATAATTTGGCGATACACCTTATTTGGTGGAATCAGTTAATGTCTTTCGCCTAACGTTTCCCTTCAACGGCCTTAGGTATAGACTATGTTACCGAAACAAAAACTTGCCGTGCATTTTTACCTTTCAACACACCCATCTGAAAAATTGGTTTTTGCCCTGAGCGGAACTCGAAGAAGAAGCAGCAGAAGCAGCAGAAGAAGCAGAAG
>CM042748.1:13797066-13809648 GCA_022496165.2 Catalaphyllia jardinei
CGACGGCGACGGCGACGAGAGCGTCACCAAACAAAAGGTTTAATGAGCAGAACAATAGCTGTGCACGTGCGTTTTGAATCTTGATACATTTCTTTGCCGTCCTCTACAAATTAACAACGTGAAATGATTAAGTTCTACGTATTTTGGAGAACGCGAACCGCATTGGCTAATTTTTCGTATCTTCTTTTTGAGTTAAACGTTCCCGGTGCAGGTTTAGCCTCAGCATGTATTTAGACCGATAGGTGTACTGAACAGATTTACACAGCTGCGAAATTCAAAGGTGAAATATAAATAAATTTTTTTAAAAGCCTTCGTCCCCGCCGTCGCCGTCTTCATTGCTAAAACTCCCTACTGAGTATTTGCTACGGTATGAGTGGGTATTTGCTACGATCAGTGGATATTTGCTACGGTAGCAAATACCCAGTGGGTTATTGCTGCAGGACAGGACTGAGATATCCTCTCCCGACATCCAATAAACCAAACGGCTCTCTTAGGGCTGGTTCACACTTTGACATAAGCATAAGCATAAGCCGACATACGCAGAAGCAGTAAGATGCTGATAATTAGCACCTTTTATTAGGGAAATTTCCAACAAAAGGCGCTAATTATCAACATCGTACTGCGTCTGCGTATGTCGGAAAGAAGCAAAGCAAAATGGATCTTGAGTGTTGATATATAAGTTTCTCTGATGCTCGTCCCTAGGATATAGTCAAATGCAAGAGCGCGCGCGGAGAATATGACTAAAACAAAGTTCGGTCTGAAAAAACAAAAGGCGCCAAAAAATGAAAACTGATAAGGTATGTCAAAGGTTCATCATGTTGTGTGAAATCACAAACGTTGCGGGCACAGGCCTTCTTCAATGTGAAAACGATTAAGTGATAATTCGTGCGAGTGAGTGAGTGTTCATAGCAACGTAACAAACGAAAGTAAGCGCGCGCACGGAAAGTGCCTGTGCCATTACCCGCATGCCAAAAACATCACATAAAGTGCCACTGGCTTGTTTATTAAACGGCAAATTTGCGTTAAAAACTGTCAGGTATCGTTTGGAGTTATCTTGTGAAAAGAAAAAAAAAAGGAGCTTAAAGGACTGGAACAATAACAACAATATGACGCTTATTTCGAGCTCCTTTCGAAACGATGTATGTCTTTACGTGATGAGTGTCGAATCCTGTTAGAGTACTGCTTATTAATATTTCGGCCCAAAGAAAACGCGTAATGAATAATTTTTGATCTTCTAGAATCAGATCTATAACTAGCAGAATACATTTCCACTCTTTGACTAAGCGAAACCGTAAATTAGCATGTCACTCACTACGTGTTCTACACATATTATTTTTTTTGGCCTCCTAACAACCCAAGGGATTTCTAAGTGCTCCGCTGGGATGAACTGCTCTTTGTCTCTGGATAAGCGGAACCGAAAATAAGAAGTGGTTTGGAAGAGAGTAGCAAACGATCCTAGAGCAGTGGAATTAGACCTGATCACCGGGCAAGAAGGTGAGGAGGAACTTTTTAAGACGAGGCAACGCCTCACTGACAAAGTTCGCCAGGAGGCCAGGAAGGTAAGAATGAGTAAGAAAGGACATTAACGTTGCTAGATCACAGTATTGTAGAAAATTGTTTATTCTTTTATTGGCAAAAGCTCAGGCAGGTATCAAAGAAGGATGATTTCCGAGTTTTTCTTTTAAGTTCTTCAGGCTACAGTTTTAAGTAGATCTTGTGATATTTCAGTTAATTCTATGACCCGTAAGCTGAAGTTGCCTAAATTTGGGTGGCCTAGCCCCTTTAATAAATCAGTATCGATCAAATGTGTCAATTGTGCATGAATCGAGCGCTAGGCATATATTCAGCAAGGGCATATCTACTTTACACAGAAGTGTTAAATTGAGCGAACTAGAAACTACCCTTAGCATAAATCAAATCAGTCCCACATTAAAAACTGGACTATAGGCGTGTTAAAAAAGTTAACTAAGCATGCATTAGAAATCAAACTTGGCGTGCAATGCAAATATATATGCATTGGAAACTAAATTAGGAACCGACTGGAAATCAAAGTAGACGCGCATTTGGAAATCAAACTAGGCGGGGGTTGGGCGGCAATGAAAAACTGAATTAGGCGCGCACTGCAAACTGAATTAGGATCCGATTCAGTGGAAAGTGAACTAAGCGCACATTGGGAAATTGAACTAGACGCGCATTGAAACACTGAAATAAGTCCGCATTGGAAGCTGAATAACGAACCGACTGGAAACTGAACGAAGCACACATTTGGAAATTGAACTAGGTGCGCAGCGGAAATCAGAATTAGTCACACTTTGGAAACCGAATTAGATGTGAAGTATTACTTTTCTCAAACTGCTCAAACGTGTAACCAGTCATCTATAATCAGAAACATACACAATGTCATGTTTCAGTATGAAAGGAAAATCAAAATTTGGGCTAAATAATTTTCTTAAGTGGATTTGTGACTCAGGACTTTATGCTCGATCCGTTGAAGGGCGAGAAAAAGCGAATTTTTATATGATTATTTTTGCTTGAGAATATAGCATTGGGTACAACTTTCACCTGCCTGTATATACAGAACGAACTTGATTTCCTTGATACTATAAATGTTAGCCGTTACTTATGGCTCCAAGTATCTTCAACTTGAACTTCCATGTCTTAAGCATAACAGTTAGTTTTGCTAGGAGAAATTAGTGTACATTCTGTAGTTTAGTGGTAATAGCATTAAGATATTTCGTCAGTTGCGTTTTTTCTAGGCTTTAGCAAGTCCTCAGTTCGATATTGATTATGTTAAGGATCACCTTGTATCAATGGCATTAAGAATGAACAATCCCGAATACAACAGGAATCATGAACTCTGTAGCCCCTACGCACAGAAGTTAAGTATGCATCAATAACATTATCTGACTGTTGACTGAAAGTGAAGGGGCAACGATTTTCTTTAACCATGTCAATCTCGATTGCTATTTCGACTACATTTTTTCGCAAGTCTGTTAGTTGTGTTCAGAGAAAGAGCTTACGATAAAGATGTATGATTTCAGATACTTAATAAATTGATTGTTCTTCTTGTTTATTAATTGCTGCTATGTGAGACTAATTTTGGGGGAGACCAGGGCCAGATTGTTCAAAGTCCGATTGAGCTATCCAAGAATTCACGAGAATTTTGATTTCAGTTTAGTAACTTTTCGGTGAGGTTTTCTGTTTATATTGTCTGTCTTTGAAATTTGAGTTTGAATAATCTCAAACTAAACAAAACATAAGCGGTGAAAACAATTTTTATACAAGAATACTTCGCATAACTTTTAATCCTGGGTTAGCGTTAACCGGCTTTCGAACAAACCGGCCCAGGCTACATGTAAGATAACGTAGCAAGCATCATGCAGAGGCTAAATGTCTAGCAAGTGTGCAGTGCCCTCTAAAATAATGCCCAGCAACTTGAAGGTTACGAAAAATGCAAAGAATACCGTCCTAATAACCTATATATGGTGCAAAAGGCCCCTCTTACCAGTCTGGGAACGTAGACTGTAATAATTACATCAGTTTATTCGAGATGCAAAGTCCTGAAGGCCTGTGTCCACCCCACCTCATAAAACTCCCCTGATTATGGGATTGAATTATCCTTCACTGGCTGCTGGAAGATAGTCTTTTATCGAAAGGTAGTCCAGTGCCTGAACTCACCCTTCCCCACCCTATGTAGGGGTTGAACCCAGGCAGGAGAAGAGAGAGTCCAGTATAGCTTACATGCGCATTTTCACAACATGTCACTCTTACCCCCAAAACGGGCGAATAACCATAAAAAACGTTTGGAAGCGCGCGCGCCTATTCAAGGCCATCTGTTAATTACAAGCTGGAACATCGAGCAACCATCAAAAGGCTTAGCCAAGCCTTTACCTGCGAAACACAAGTGCCTAAAACAGTAATCATTAGTCACCAAAAGTAACATCATAAAGATTCTTGTTTTTCGGCCATTTCAATTTCAATAGAAAGAGAAAACAAAGAGCGGTTACAAACATAGTAAAGTTTCGCATGGTATATTATACTTGACGTTTCGTATAACTTGTTATATTACGTGCACCTATTTACTTGCTAGAGTTCTAATGAATCGCTCAAATTGTGTGAATTACGCCATCTATAGTAAACAGTTGAAACTAAATTTATTCCTTATAAGTTAAATTTATCCGTTATCGCGCATGTGTGGATAGGTTAAATGTTTAAGAGTGTTTCGGACTTTTCCGGCATTTTTGGTTTTAATGCATGTTCATTATTAATTGCATTTCGACGCAATTTGCGAGTGTTTCTTTCATTTGCTTGATCGCGTAATGGAACATGTTGAATTCGTCATTTGAACGAGCTATTTAAATCCTAGTTCGCGCATCAACACCACATCAACTCACCACAACTGGGTTGAGTAGGTGAGTTCAGTGGAGACAAACTAGAACTTTCCAGCCCCTCCTTTCAATCACATCTCTGGAATCTGCTGAAATCTAGCAGACACGTGACCAGCCGTAACCAGGGTACTTTCTCGAGGTAGAGAGAGGACCCTGGGAACGAGGTTGTAACAAACTCAACTCATATGTGACGTCGGGTCCCGGAATCGAACTCGAGACACAGCTGTGAGAGGCGAGTGCTCTCACCACTGCGCCATCCCTGCATCCCCCTAAATATAACGGCAACAAATGAACGATGATGCCAATGATAGCAACATGAACAACAGCATTCTTAAATAAAGTACAAAATTATTATCTTGACAGGGATTTGGGGAGGGGGGGGGGGGGTTAAAAATTCAAAATTTGCATGCACAAAGCGAATGCACCGACGACAAAAAACACTGATAAACTGCATATTGCTAAGATAACGGCAATGCTTGACATTTACTCGAACAAATCGAGGCTTTTCACGTAAATAGATCAACTAGATCAACTCGAAGAAATAACTACACTTGAATGTTGTAGTGTTTTCTTTCTTCTCCAGTAATGGCACAATAGCAATTATCATAAGTGACATTTAAGGAATCGTTTGTGTTTCGACATGATTGACAGCTAGATATAATTAAACAATCAATACAAACATTGCCAGCAGGCATGCCAAACCAGGCATTCGAATTCAACCCTTAAATTTAACGGATGCAAATACGTTGCTCTACTCCTTGGTGGAGGTGAACAATGTTGTTTGAAAGTTGATTCTCTTTTAATCAGATCCCACAACTTAGCTCATGAATGACAGATGAAGGGGAGATGCTTCCAAAGAAAATTTCTTCATGGGCAGTAGTAGCAGGTAAGACTGTATAACCGGTGGCTAAGACTTGGAGGTAATACATTTTAAATTATTAAACATTCATAGCTAAATTAAGTTTTTCTAGCCGAGAATGGGCGATTGCTCAGTGCTGGTCGAAAAAAGTCGACCGCCACTTTGTTACGATTGACGCAAACCAAATTTAAATCTTCGGAGAGCACGATGAGATGAAGCAAAACAGATTTATTAATAACATTCAAGGAAAACCATATGTAAGACGGTGAAAAAATGGAGCAACCAAATTAACGTCTTGAAAGCGTACAAGAAGTCACCTGTGTCGCCTTTATACAATTGTTCTTACATAATTGAGGCAACAAAAAGCCTGGATTCGTCACGCTTAAAAATTCCACTTACTTGGTGGGCGCCGCAAGGTTGTTTTTAACTGAAAGAGAAACGATTCAAGTTGGCGCATCACAAAAGTAAAAAACGAACACTAATTGCCATCTTGTAACAAGTATTTTAAAAGAGAAAATATTAAACGTACTGCTAAGCGAAGAAAAAAGTTAAGATTACAGAATTCCAAAACCTTTCTACCAGATGTTCTCCCCAAAATCGATTTTAAACATTTGAGGTTGTATTCTTATCGTTCACTGTTTTAATACTTAACTGAGCAAAGGAATAAACTCGTCGGCACTACCTTGAAGGAACACTAGTATAACGGAACTAAATATTTCCAAGGAACGAGTAACTTGCAACAACTGATTCGCGAAGTCGAAAACAAATCAACGATTACTCTTAACAGGCTATCTGATAGTAGCGCAGTGGAAGTTAAGCCTTGAAATAAGAAAAAAATAAAATATATTACCGTAGTCAGTTTGATGCACAGTCATGCACCAGCTGTCGAAGAAGTTTAAACACGAAAATCGCCAAAACATACTTCTCGAGTTGAAGATTTGCCGCCCAAATGTAAATTGCAACTGCCCATGTAGTAAGTACTATTTTGAAAAAAACCGACTCTGTTTTGAGCAATATTTGCATCCAAGCTACCGAATTGCCAAAGTTATTTCCGGATTCTGTTTTTTAATACACCCAGACAACAAATTGCTGTCATTTGAAGCTTTACACGAGCTTTTTGTGGGTAACATTGTTTTGCCTTCAGGGTGAAAAACCATATGAGCCATTCAGAATTTGAACGCCAAACACAATTTAATTTTAAGCTAGTCGTCTCGCTGTGTTTGTGAACTTTATTGTGTTTGTGCTCCAGTGGGAATATTATGTTCTTTCTAATAAGTTTCGAATGTTTCCTATTCGTCTTTCTAGTAAAATAACTTGATAACAAATGTCTCATAAATGTCGCCTTTGAAGAAAAACTAATAGATCAGATTGTCAAACTGTGACAGCAAATGAAAAAAAAATGGTAACCGATTGTCAAAACATGTGACTATGTTTGACGCAGTCAGCTATAATTAACACTGAAAACTGGCAATCTATTTTCCTGTGAAGTATATTGGTCTTTATCAATTCTTGAAAATGACACTGATGTTATCTCTGATAAAAACGATCGTCGACACAAGTTTGAAAAACGAGCACGGCATTTTGTGCTTTCGAAATTGGATAGCAGCCTCGGCGCGTTTGACCATTCGACAACACGCATGAAAGATCTCAGACGGATCACACGGATGTAGCAGGGAATAATCAGAATAATTTGAGCTTTGACTCCCAAAGAAAAATATTAGTACTTCACTGTTACTTTCCGGTGCATATAGTGGAAACCACAACATAAGGATTTCATCTTAAAAATTTGGCCTTACCAAACGAAAGGTTTGTACATATTTATTCCTCCGTCGTGGTTTCGCACGCATATTTAGTAATTTTTCGAAATTTTTACTCCAGCTATAAGGTGAGTGAAATCATACAATTCATGTCACATGGCGGGCAAGCCTGTAGATGATACAACAGAAACAATGCCCCTAGCCCTGATAACAAAGAATGCTACAGGTCATACGGACGAATGAAAATAGAGGTCTGGAAGAGCTACAGGATTACTGCACATGGCGATGTGACCTGACGAAAAGAAAGGACGAACACCCTACCATTTTCCCCTTCTTGTCCTTTCGCGTTCACAAATTTTCCAATTTTGCCAAATGGAACGGTTTCGCCAGGTGGAATATGGAATCCAGTTCCTCTCCGTTGTGTGTATAACATAGTATTTTAAAGGTTTTTGAAATCCAAAAATAGAGTACTTAGTTTTTCTTTATCAAGGCTGCCGAGATTACTTATCCATCTGTCCGAGTGTAACAAGACCGACATCAATATTAACTCCAATTCGCTGCAACTTTTTTTTTAACTTTTCATGACTTCCTCGCGCCCCGAAGAGAGAGCCATAAACGGGCGACACCATGCAATACCATTCGGTAGAGCGTCTTGACGGCGGCCATTAATAATGGTGTATTAAAAGAGCTAAACCACCGTTTGTACATCTTGAAAAGTTTAGCCTAAATTTTTCAAATTGGTCGTTTGTAATTCGTGGAAATCTTCTCCATCTTTAACCATTCTTATATCTTTCAAAGATAAAAAGATCGTTAAAGGATGGAGAAGATGGTCAAGTATCAGAGTTAATTATTACCTCGTTGATGTTTTTTATCTTGCCGATGGTAAAAAAAAGTTTTTTATTATTATTCTACTTTAGTAAACTATCGTTTTCAGGTTTTCTTAAACTTAAGAGTAATTTCGTACGTGGCCAAAATAACTGAAACTACCATGACTGACCTTATTTAGAGCAGCAGCCATGATGGCTTTCATGTTATAATGCAAATTTGTCATGTGGTCTACCAGTGCACAAACAGTGCAAAGAAGACGGTACTTAAAAACACGGCTCGTCGCAGTAGTAATGCAGTTGTGCAAGAATCATTTTTAAGAGCCAAATTATGGAATCTTGATTTCTTTATCATGGTTAGTTTGGAAGTAGTATTCGATATCTTATCTGGAACTACACAAGGCATTTAGCTTTTAGAACTGTACCGCGATGTTATTTTAAACGGCAAAACGTAAAGCATGGCATGGCTAGCTTACGTTTGCCATACGTAATAAGAAACCAGATGAGAAATGAAGCTCCCCTTAAAAATCAAGTGCCAGGTTTACATGGTAATGAAAGCAAATAATGAGTAGAATCTATTAAACCGCAGGAAACTTTGGCATAGCAAAATAGTCAATGAAAGAAGCAAATTTCCTTGTTGGCCGTCGTGAATCTATACATGAACGCTACAATCTAAATTCTATAAAAGAGGAAAAAGAAAATCTGGACTTAAACCGGCCATAGGTGAGATTTCCGAATAGCCTTTACTTAATTATCCATACGACTTCTTTCATACCATCCCATTCGCACGAACGACACTCTCAAATTCATAATTAAATAAGAGAAAATGCTGAAATGTCTCCTTCTCGGCGGACAACACGGGGAGAGTCTATCAGCATTGAATTTAATAAGTTAATCTTATGGCCAGGGTTAAACAGAAATATAAACTTCAACGTGTGTCGTCGATTGTTCGATTTTTACTACAGATCACACGGAACTTTATCGCTGTTTTCCCATCTTGAAAAGTTCAGCCCAAATTTTGCAAGTTCATCGTTTGTATTTCATGTTAATCTTCTCCATTCTTAATCATTCTTGTTCGTTTATGGTTTATTTTTATCTCTTTGGTATTTTTCTTTATTTTCAGGTTCTCTCCTACTTAAGGGTAATTTTTGAACGCGGCGGAAATAACGCAAAATACGGCGGCTGAGTGCCATTAAAATACTTTGTTGGTTCCTTGCCTCAGGAAAACTCTGCGTATTCATGATATTCAGCCTCAAGGGGTCAACTAGTTGTTTCCCTTGTTAATTCTAGGCGGCTTCGGTACAAATTATGAAATATATTCTAATACTTCGGAAGCGGAGTGTTTTTCCTTCAGCTATAGCACAAACAAATCACTGATACAAAAACAGTGTAAGTAGAAGTCTTCAAGACAACCTAGCTGCAGAAGATAACCTCAGCCAGGAGCATCTAACTACTATGACATCTATCGCATATATAGCAGCTAAAAATGATAAATTTGTCGATATTTGTCCCAAAAAATAAACGGTCAAACATTATAGTTTAACCGCGTGAGCCATTGTGGAGTTCACAACGAGAACCTACGGGCAGGCAAGCATTAAAGGGCTCATTGTTCCAATAAACTATTGTTAGTTCTTATGGCGTGATAATTTCATGTTCGCTTTTGTGGCTTTTTACCCCGTGAAAGAATTCCCCGTTGAAATTGGCTTTTTGAAGGCAGGTTCGGGTTTTTAGGTATGTCACGTTTTGCTAGCTTTAATAAAAACACGAAAAGTAAAATAGAGTAGGAAAGAATACAATAGAATATTAAAAGGGAAAGAAACATCTGCAGTACTAACTGCTATACCTCACACGTTCTTTGACTTCTTTATTCATTTTCTGACAAAACTACTCTATGTCTTTTTGTCCATCGGTACATGTTTATGATACCTAATCTGTTATGTTCAAACAACCAGTTCATTTCTGATAGGGATGACATTTCTTAATTACTGCACGACGCAGACATATAGAAAGCAGCTTGAAGGATAATTGATTTTTGTATTTACAGGTGATGCACTAGTATTATTTCTACACCGGAACCTGTCATGCAGTTATCACTCTGTCTTTTTTATGGAAACCTTCCACATAAACAAGCTTTTTCGTGAATATTTGCAGAACCCTTTGCTTTTTCAGTGCTTAGTGATTCCTCAGGGCTATGCAGGGTTTGCCTTACTATTGTTTGACACACTGATATCTCGTTACTCATCCAGAATTATAGCACTAGTTTTAAGACTTAGTGAGTAAGTAGAAGTCGACTTATTCAGTTAGATAGGCTTTAACTCCAGTTAGCACACTCTAGTCTGTGGTAATGAAGATTTTTGCAAGAATATAATTCCCAGAGAGTATTGTTTCAATTTACGTTTCCTTTTTTATTTTAGAAACAATTAGTTCCTATTCATATGCGAGACAGTCCTGTTTTCAACATGCGACGCGGTGTCCCTTTAATTAGATTATCCCGGGTTTTAAAAGGCTCTGAGCTAAAATACCTTTTACGTTCAGTTTACTACCACGCATGGGATTAAAAGGTGTGCTTTTGATGCAATTACTCAAGCCAAACTCAACTTAAAGCGTACAGCGAAATTCTTAGAAAAACATGTCTTCGTCGAGTCGTCTTTGCTAAGGAAAATGACATCGTATGGAATATTCTAAAAGTAATTTAAGTTGACGGTATGTAAATTTTACATAACATTTTGCATCGTTGACACAACATGTCACTCATCTTTAAAAATATATCAACTGAATCAATTGACGTGCTTCTGAGCAAGGACTTATGCCACAAATGTACAGATTTGCAATAAGCTTTACGATGCACCACTGAACATTTTCAGTTTCAATAATTTGTTTTTGCACTGTTTTTGACATGAGCTTATACTCTTGACAGGTGGTACCCACAAGAAAACAATCACCATGCTGGTTTTGCCAAAGGACTTGAAACTGAGGGAGACTAACACTGAACGTGAGTTTCACTTTTCCATTGATATTTAATCCTATGGACATCTTACGATAGACTACTGTTCTCTCTTACTTGGCCACTATAAAGTAATAACTTCTTTGAGATGCGAAACCGTTAGGATGCCTACTTACCTTTCAGCTTCTTTATTTACCTTCGTCCAGGCTTTTCATATCATCAGAATTAAATGACCTTTAATTCAGTTACTACATGTAGCGTGAAAACTGGAAATGGTGTCAACCCTTTTGCTAGTGATGCGTGCAAATCTTTAGGCGTAAGTTACAAGACAGCTTTGTTCAATTTATTGCTCGTTTGCTTCAGCAGTTTGATTTTGATTTTCTTCGTAATGAATTAGGTAGAATTTGACCAGCTCTGAGAAAATACACACTGGGGAAACCCGATTCATGTAAGTGTTTCAGGGTATTTTCATTTGAACCTGCTAACCAGTCTGGCTTAGTTAATGGGGCAAATTTTGTCTTTTATTCATATTAGAAAAAACGAAAGATGAAAAACGGTTGCGCTGTTGGGGTTTTGTACGTGAAATTCAAGGAATAAAAAACGCATCACTACGTTTCTCCTTCGCGTCAGTATAGCAGTAGTATAGTAGTTTAACAGCTGCAATTAAGTAGCAGACTTCTGCTGTGGAAAATACAACAGACAAGGGCTGCCTTCTTTCGGAAGCCTGTAACTAGGCTGGTGGTAACACTTCAAGCTCTGTTATCACAAACTCGGTCGCAGGAAACCGGAGATCTGAGTAACCAGGCTAACCCTCTTTCTCATTCTGAAAATCATTGACATTTTTAATAAGAAATAAAAGCCAGTCGAATTTCTCCAAAACCCTAACCAGCCAGAAGGTCATCGAGTAGAGTCAACATGGACAAATTTGCCTGATTGTATTTTTTTTAATGACAATTTACTGCTGCAAGTCATGTGTTCATCCGGAGATCAGCCAATTGGACAGATATCCTTTATTATTGTTCAACAAATTGTAACACTATCCAAATATGGTCATGATGCTCGCGATATCTGTCATCCCTAGGTAACAGATATCCGGCGATATACGTAGCTTCGTACGTGGGAAGAAAAAGTGAAGTGAGAAAATGTCGACAGAGACATTTAAAAATGTTTCGCTGTTTTGTTATCAATTTGTTGAATAATAAAACAATTATCCTGCTCAATCTCGCGGAATATCGTCTGACTTTAGCCTACGGCCTCGTCGGCTAAAATCAGACGATATTCCGCGCGATTTCGCAGGATAATTGTTAAATACCTCCGGCTGTTACCACACCTTAGAACTTTGTGACATCTGTCCAGCTGGGTGGTCTCCGGATGAACACATGAAGGCTTTTTTAATTTTTTTTTAATTAACTTTTGCAATAGTCCGACTGAATGAGCGTAAAATGTTACTCCGTTTTTTCTTTCCAAATCGCTCGTGTAATATTGATACATTCATAATTTCTGTTGTTTCCAGACCATTGTTAAATATCAAAATAAACTAGGGTATCTAAAAGATAACAATGCTGCGGCAAATTCTGTTGATAATGACATATTTTACGTAGTCATTGATCCATCTGCGCGTTCCAAGTCTTACATTATAACCTTTATTTCTTTAAGTCGTGTCAAGTCGTGGTGTGTAACTTAAAATCTGTCCTTGTATGTATCAACTTCATGCATCATGACGATGGCGAGGCGTGACAAGGGATCGACACAATAAAGCACATATACACACACACACACACACACACACACAGAATACACATCTGGGGGG
>CM042748.1:13809748-13847248 GCA_022496165.2 Catalaphyllia jardinei
ACTTTACCAGAAAATCCAGAAGATGAAATTTGAAAGATGTGGAAATTGTAGGAGCAGAAATTTCAGTTATAAATTCTGTACAAGTACGCATTAAGTCTAGAGTGTTGACAGTATTGAAAATGCGTCGATCGCTAGCCTGCGAACTATTTCCGGCTATCGCTTGTCTCTGCTGGCGGCACCAGTGACAGCCGGAAATACGTCTGCGTTCGCAGGCTAGTCGATCGCCGGATATGTGAAACTGCTAAAGCTTAAGTTTAAATTCATGTTTGGATGAAAAGGAGTTGATCGTAGCATATATGAAATAAGCGTGTTCCACAGTTTCCGTTTGTTTTAATTATTCTTAACGTTTTTGTAACGTCGATTTCTCTTCATCTTATTTAAGAATTCGACCACGGAACGAGACTGCTAAGAAATGACATACTAAGTTTAAAATAAGATGCGACAATTAATCGTCCAGACCCAGGCGATTAGATTTTGCAAACTTTCACGTACTGCACTAAAAACAAAAGCAAGAGTTGTGAAAGTCAATCACGCTCTCCTGCACGTCGTTTTACAGGTAAATCAAAACAAAATTTCAGTGGAATCCACGCGAAAAGACTGTATGACATCCTCGTGTTGTTGGTGACGCAGATTTCCAAATTGTCTGCAAGAAAACAACGACACATTAATACATATGACGCATCGCTGGTGATCGTGACTAAAGCACATGGTGATCTTAACTGTTTGGACATGAATTGATACACATCAACCTCCTCTTTACCAAATCCAAATAAATGAAAGATGTGGAAATTGTAAGCGTAGAAAGCTGACTTATAAATTCTGAACTGATACGCACATGTCTCTAGAATCGAATGTGACAGACTCTGATAAGGACCAGCGGTGAGGACGCGTCCGTGGCGATATGTGAAAATGCTGAAGTTTTAGCTTAAATTCATGTTTAGATGGAAACAAATCGATCGCAGCAGATATAAATTAGCGTGTTCTACGATTCTCGTTTGTTTTAATTATGCTACAAGCTCAAGTACCGGCGATTTCTCTTCATTAAGAATTTGACGAAGGATGCGAGACTGCTAGGAAATTGACGCACTAAGTTTTAAATTTTGTGCGACAATTAATCGAATCGTCTTGATAATTCTGCATTAACGACAACAGCAAGGGTTGTGAAAGCCAAGCACGATATCGCTCACATCGCTTTACAGTCTTTACAGGTAAATTAAAGCAAACCATAACCACTAACCTTTCTCAACTGCAATCCACGCGAAAAAGGACGCCAGCACAACGGTGTCACAACCTCGTGTTGTTCGTGGTCAGGAGCAGTCGTGGCGCAAAGCATTCTGGTAGAAGGCACAATGCATTCTGGTAAAAAGCCGCAATGCATTCTGGTAAAAAAGCCGCAATGCATTCCGGTAGAAAGCCGCAATGCATTCTGGTAAAAAGTTATGAATTCGAGAATTCGTACTCCCTTTTATATTTCTTGTTAAATCCTGTTTATGTTGTTGCTCGCTCGCTTCGAGTTAAGAAGTTACTTCAACATTTTGTCATTTTTCCGTGCACTGTATATACTAGACTTGCCACAAGTCGACCTCATGAGTTTTAGGGTATAACAGTTAAGCGAGCGAAACGAGATGCAAGGTTGAAAAAAGACGAACGACTTTTCTGAAAGTCTATTTAGACGTGTTTTGTGTCCATATCATATGGCAGGTGGCAACGATTGAATTTCGGCTGTCGTGGAACTTTAGCCTTCGTGATCTGAAGCAAATCCTTAATTTCCACATATGCACAATCCTTACAAAGGAACCGCAGAATGCAAAATTTAACTTAAAACGACAAGCGTCATTTTCAGCTATAGAAAGCACAGATAATTTTTGGTAAATTAAAGGATTTGATAGCTTTACCAGCTGAATTCGATTTGTAAATCAAGAAGTCACTCCAACATTTTGTCATTTTCCGTCTACTGTATACACATTTTGTGCCCATATCATATGGCAAAAAAACACCGATTGAATTTCGACTGTCGTCGAACACTAGCCCTTGTGATCTGAAGCAGAAATTTACTTTTCAAAATAAAATTTCGTTTTCGTGATTTTTATATTTGTAGTTATCAGCTTGTTAATTACCTAAGGACAAAACCTGTTTTGATCATCACATATAACAATTCAACCGGTCCACAACAGTTCCTCTTATAATCATCAACCCTGTTTCCTGGCTATACTATACAATACCACCTCCAAGACACCTCCGATCCTTCAATTGGTCTTAATTGACAATTCCCTTTTTTCTGTTTACGCCATTTGCTAGTGGCCTAACTTAATTTCAAAATGAATGTCTCTCAACCTATTTATTGAGAAAACAGGCGAAAAAGTCACAGGCAAGCGATCTAGTTATTTTCACGGTCGGCGATAACTGATACATAAGGCGAGACTCATGATTTTCATAACTGGAATACAAATTATTTTCCAATTCTGAAGCGAATCCCAACTCACATAAAATAAGATTTAGTTTTTCTTTTTAATCCATTCATAGTCGAATGCACAACTTTTGTTTAAAGTCTACAATCAAACAGAAGCAAAATTATCCTACTCTAAGCTCCGTTAATTTTTAATCACAGAGAAAGTTTCTTTAGAAAAAATTCAAAGGAAGTGTGTTAGGAAAAGATGTCCTTGGAACTACCCAAATTTACACTCTCGTTGACGAAATAAATTAAATCCAAAAATTAATGATTAGAATTCTCAGGAAGAAAAATTATTCGCATGGCGAGACTTAATAAGCTTATTGTGCACCATCGCATGCCTGTCAATTGAGGTCGACAACTCAATTAAGCCACTTGCAAAAATACATTAGTGAAAGTTACCTATTTAAAAACGTGTATAAGCCCCCAGCACTTATAGCTGAAAGCTCACAAGCCAAACACAAAATCGTACAGGAAGCTTCCTCTGCGATAAGTATTACGTCACGATACAAATCTATTTATTTGATAAAGCCAATATTGAAACACAGTAAAACGTTTTAGCTTTTCCAAACAGTTACAGGCTCCGCCTACCAAAAAATTCATTTCTTTTGCACCCAACTGTTTACTTGCAAAATCGTTCAATATTTTACGAAAAGTTGTGTTTCATGTTTCTCCTGTGTAAATCAGGCTATCAGGATTTCAACTGATCTAAGTGTTGGACACCAAAAAGCTATCACCATCCGTTAAGGTAAGTTACCACTTTCAAGCCATAAGATTGTTATTCATAAAAAAAAAAACAGCGGAGATGAATAAAAAAGCGTCTATTCTCACTGCACGTTCATATCCGTTTATCGACCATGCCAACGCGCCGAATTGTTGTTCCAGATGGGTTTCCGTGTATTTAAAACGAAATAAAACACATAAATAGTGTGAATAATATCTTACAGCAATAAACGAAAGACAACCCTGCAAATGTTTTTTGTGTGTGGCTCAGGACAAGCTGATATGAAAAAATGACAATGAGATAAACACCACTCGAGTATAGTTTGACATTTTCAGCTTATAAATTTTGAAGCGTGCAACTGGTCTGACCAACTAGAGAATAATTCTCCGCAAAAGTCCTGAAATTGAAAGTTAGGCTGCAATAACAATACAAAGAGGAACTCAGTGTAATGCTTGAAGGCTTATTTAAACTCATCAATAATGGATATGCAGATCGATGTACTGAAACGTGTTGCTTCCCTGGTGTGATGATTTAATCACAATCTGAGCTAAATACAGCAGTAGGTAGTAATTGAAAAGGAAAATACAAGAAAAGTGTCTTTCAATGGTTCCTCCACACATGACTTGGCACAACCTTCACAACCAGAACATTTGGCTGCTATAACACTCTTCAGGTTGGACGTGTCGACAACATATGGTTTCTCATCACGACATTGGAGGTTTGATGAGCTGGTGGTGAATCATTATTGTTAGGGTGATGTGGGTTTGCATGATTTTAGATTGTAGCTGCTTTGTTTGTCCTTCTTCCAGCCCTACAGAATTTCCATCACCTTCCCCATCAATGATCAAATGGCCCTGGGTAAAACTACAGTATATGATTGTCGCTCACTTGTCAATACCATACTACTACAAGGTCTGATAAACCTTATCACGGATGCTAAATCTATGTACCTATTTGAAAACCTAGAACCGGATACTACTATATTATTTAGCGCACTTTTGACACCACAAAACTCAACCTATTCAAATGATTTATAAAATAATTTACGCTAATAAAAATCTCGTAAGACAGCAATCTCCGAGTTAAATAAATATATTTCCTCTGCTACAACAACTTAAAATTGATCCCAGAGTTTTCAGTGTTTGATGATGCCGCCGAAATACAGGTAATGCAAAAGAACCGTCGAAAGAGGCGCCATTAGCTATTAGCTAGTTTACACAAGATGTTAACTATGCGGGCACTCATCTGATGAGTTGGTTCTGTTTTCAACAGCACATTGCTCCGTACCATGATCAGGACGCTCGTGACTTGTCTAGTGTTTTGGTTATCTAATGCCATGCGCAGAGAAGTTCGAGTAGGTGTGTTAGTGCCAATCACAGGAGGATTTCAAGTGGGAAATGGCATCAGACCAGCTATAAAAGCCGCCTTTGATGACATTAACAAAGATGAAAACTTACTTCCTGCTTTAAATTTGACTTACACGATCCACAACAGCGCATGTGACTCGGTAAGCGCGGTAGGGATAGCCGCTGACCTTAAACAATCGTCAGCATCAGTAGATGCGTATATAGGTCCTGGCTGCTCAATAGCGTGCCTTTCTGCCGCGCTTCTCGCACAATATTGGAATAAGCCCATTATATCATACTCTTGTTCCTCGTCGGATCTTCAAGACAAGACCAAGTACTCAACGTTTGCAAGGACGCAACCGTTTAGCCGCACATATTCACAAAGCACACCGTCAATCCTAATGCAAATCATGCGAAGATACAAATGGAAAAGGGCGGCCATTCTTGCAACAGACGACGGTTCTACTAGTATCTGGGGACCAATTGCAGAAGATGTAATTGGATATTTCAAACAGAACAACTTGACCGTCTCCTACCATAATGTCTATAAGGTAGCCGCCGATCCAGAAACGAAACAGAACGACGCCGAGAGGCTCCTCGGAGAAACAAAGAAAAGGGCTCGTGGTAAGCTTATCCACCAATACTGACGCTAGTTAATCTTAAAATATTGAGTAGTCAAAAGGTTAAAAAAACAAGTCTAAATCTGAACCTTCAATATTTTGTCTGAAATTTTCATGAGCACACATTTGCTATGCAAGATTTATCTCAGTTTTAATAACGCCACCTTATCGGGTCTATATTGCATCTACTGCAAGAAACATACAGAGCTATGAAAACTGAACCATCTCGTATCCAACGCGGGCTCACGGAATCATTGTTAAATATATGCTATTAAACTAGCATGAGTTCAGTATTGGAGAAAAATCGGTCGAGTTCTTTCATCGCTGACCAGCCACGTACTAAGGTAGTATACTTATTAATTCTTATATTGGTTTCTTTTTTTTTCTCATTACTTCAGTTGTATTCATTTTAGCCGTAAGGACTGAAGTTGCGCGCCTTCTGCTGGTTGCTAAGAAGCTAGGGATGCTTGAAGGCGAATTCGCGTTCGTCACTTTGGATTTCTATATCTCGGAATCTCTAAGAACATCGTTGGAAAGGTTCACGTGGCATCAGAGTTGGGACGAGATGCTAGAAGTATTTGAAGGTCTGATAACATTGTCCGTGAAAAAACCTGGAGATGAAGAACTAAAGAATATTACAAAAATGTTAAATGATGGACTTCGAAACATGCCACAGTTTCAAAACGACTCTGCCAAACCTTTGGTAAGTATTATATTAATAATGGTAATAGGACTGAGTGGAGTCCAATTAAGTCTGTAACCATACGAGTGATTAACAAAATCGGACGACCGCGAAGGGTTAGTCATCACCAGTGTTTGTCATCACCAATAAAAAGTTTTTATAACGATACATTGTACGGAATTGAACTCGGGAGCTCTCTGCGGGGTCGCACTAGTTTGCTGAAGATGATATGATGTACAACAAATGATCAACCCGTGAATTGGCATTTCTTGGTCACTTATACTGTGGCAGTTTTAATAGAAACTCAAATAACAGTTAATTGTTAACAATGTCCATGGTAATTAAATTATCATTTTCAGCAAAGGTGGGGCGAAAAAGGCGCCCCACAGCTGGTAAACGAAAACACACAGCATAAATGTTGATCCGCAAGGTAAGGGAGGGGAGGGAGGGAAAATGTTTTCGCCAAGAGATATACTCACCGTGATGGTGAAAGCAAGAGGGAATATTTGAGAATGTGACCAATCTTTTAAACTGACGGACACATGACACTCTTTAACGTGATTGGCTGTTATGTCAACATGACAGACCACCATCGGATCAACAAATATATGTGCCATGAATAACTAATACAATAGTTCAATTTATCGACATAAATAACATCATGCCTTGGCTTGATTTTTGTTTATATTGAGTTAAGTTACTCACCGAAGTTTCAGCTTCTAAAGTACACTCTATCCCGAGAAATTTGTCTTCAAAGAAGCCTAAAATTTGGCATCGACAGCCATCATTTTGAAGCAAATGCTCAGCGGCCAGGTCGGGCTAGGCTGCTAAGCGTGACGTCATCGTGGATGAACATTTTTAGATAATGGTAATGGATAAATGTCTTAGATAACGCCATATTGTTGATAGATAATTCTCTGTAAATAGTTTTTAGGACAGCACGTAGTTTTAGTAGTTTTAGATTTGTGACATCTGTGTTTCTTATTTTAGAATTTAATAATTTTATTATTTTTTATTTTTTATTTTATTTTTTATGGAGGACCTCCCTGAAAACCACGCATTTACGTGACGGGTGCTTCCTCCTTAAAGATCGTTTTATTATTTATTATTATTATTTGTCTTGGCAAGCCTATTTGTTTACTCGAGGCATGGCTGATCTTCAACTTTACCGTTTTGAGCCAGAACCAGAACGTGTTCCTAATCCTGAGGATAGCTAAAGCGAAAACGAAGAAGTAAACGATCGGTTAAAAGTCACATATTGGTGTTCTTGTGAGCGATGTCAAATCATGCCAACGCAAAGAGAATGTGTTTGTCGCCGAGAACAGCCAGAGGAAGAAAACAAAATTCAAGGTAGAATTTTAAGCTTATACTGCATCGTTTTCAGTAAATGACACGCAATTTTCTTTGTAAATTGCTTTAGACATTGAAAGGCGGTTTAATAACTAAATAAATAATAACTTTTTATTGGTGATGACAAATAAAGTACGCTTTTTGGAGTGACCTCCTTTAGACACTGCCTTGAGTAGTTGATATACCCTCTCTCAAACGAATCTAACGGAACGATAAAATCGCAAAAAAGCTTCCTTAGTTAGAACTTGATGAATTATTAATGAGAGAAACAACTATCAAGTAGTATTTATACCGCAATTGCTACTAATCTCGCAATCTGATTTGCTAATTTGCCGTTGTCGATAAGAGTCCAGACAAGGCTGCTTCGGTCAATGCGTCGCGCAACGCAATTTTCAGCTCGCGCTCTAAAAAGAACATTTTCTTATTCGTTGTTATTGCTGTACTCTTATCGACAACGATACGCGTCATCGCAGAGGTCAAACGTTGTTGTGGACTTACTCGGCTGTGTCTCGTAAGTCCACAACATTTTAACCTCTGCGATGACGTGTATCGTTGTCGGTGAGAGTACAGACCACGCTAAACCACATTCGATTTGTTAAATCTAAATGGTTGTCTCCTATTATAAAGCCCCTTCTCCAAAATGGCGGCCGAAAATTCAAATAAGTTAAAATTAGCCCAAGTTAAAAACGCACACCAGCACTAGAAAGAACACGTTTACTTTAATAACCCTGCAAAGTTTAAGCATTTCAGGTTTAATATCAGCTAACAAAATGTATGTTGAAAATTGAAAAGTTTACAGACGTTTGTATGACTGAGGGTATGCACAACCCCAGTCACACAAACGTTTGCAACTTCTCAATCAAGGGTCTATTGAAGAGATTAAATGAATTTCTGTCAGCCAGCAGTTACTTTAAAAAAGAATTTCAAGTTTCTTGTTCCTTATATCGAGACATCATGAACTGAACCAAATATTCTAGCCAAGAAACATCAACACAACTGTTACGGAGGCTAACCCAAAACGAGGGGACCCTCTAAGACTCGGGGAAAAAAGTGACATTTGTAAAGCAAAACAATGTCAATTAGTGTTTGCTTTGTTAAGTCCAAGTATTACCAATTAACTCAAACAACATTTTTATGTAGACAGCCAAGACTGCACTTTATCTTTACGACGCGGTGTGGCTATATGCGCATGCTCTGAACCGCACCCTCAATGAAGGAGCGAACATCTCCAATGGAACAGCAGTGTTTAAAAACATTATTACCACAACACCGCTATTTACAGGTAAATAATTCCATTGATTTGAACATGACTTCCCAAAACGCATCATTTTCTCGTAATTTCTATAGTCCTTGTTTGTTCTAAATCCTAACAAACAATGACCAAGTCAGGTAGTAGAGTGCCTCCTAGCTATTCGATAAACTATACATCTGTCTGAATTTTTTAAGCAAAACTACTGCCACTAAAAGTTTGAAGAAACAATATTCCTGTTTCTAATTCAATCTACTGTACCTACAACCTAGGTCACAAGGGTTCGGAAAAAATATTCTATCAGCGTTTTTCTCCTCCCCACCCCTGTGCAATGTTGACAAAACACTTTCATTCAACAAAAGTTTGCATTTTACCATTTTCCAACATTGAAAGGGGGAATGGAGGTGCTCGCACTTATTCTGTAGGTGTAACAGATATAATTTTATGTTTCATATTTTTGCGCATCTTCCAGCACAATTAGTCCAAGGTTGAAGCTCCTGTTAGGTGCAGTAGAAAGAAAAACAGAAGGAAAACTGTTTCTTCAAACTCTAAATAGCGCAGTTCTCACTTAAAATCCTCCTGTAGATGTCTCTAAGCTCGAGTCGCCGGTGACGTGAGAGAAGTCTATTTTTAAGACGAATTGATTATTATTCGTGGCAGACAATTATAGCCGTGTGTTGTTTTGGAATTCACAGGGAAGTCCGGGCCAGTGATGATTGACAACAAAGGAAACCGCGTGCCGTTTTTCGTATTTGAGAATATACAAAACAGCACAGCAAAACTACTGCTGGAGTTAAATTCGAGCGGAACTGTCGTCAGGCAACCCAACGTAATGGCGGTGTGGCCAGGGGGGCTAACTAAGGTCCCTGATGATGAGCCCGAGTGTGTTTTTAATGCTGAAACTTGCAAAGGTAGGGAGAGGAAAAAGAAGTCATCTTATAAGGTTCTCAATTTTGAAGACTGAAGTGAGATTTTAACGTAAAGGCGATGCTACCTCTATAGTTAATAAACTGGCTTAGAATCGGAAATGGACACCGGTTGGTTATTTTTGGAGTCATGTTATACCACAGACCACTAACCTCTGTCCTCAGAATTGCAACAAGATCAGGCTGTCACTGGAAATATCTATTAATTTAAATCATCAAGCAGTAAATAGAACTTTCGTTTCTCTCCTTTTTCTTATTTTCCATTCCAGTTACAGTTGAAAGACATTGAAAAGATAATCTCACAGCTATTGCGGTCAAACGAGATTAAAACAGACTGATGGTTCGCGCGTGATTAAAGTACATTGGACACAATTACCACTTTCTGTAGCAGAAATTTAGTGCATCCAGGTCCATGAACAAGCACAATAAACGAACGAGGCCAGTAACCAGCCATCCGAACAAGCTAGGTCAATAACGCATTTATTATATGGCATAAAGGACGCCATTACGGGAGACCATGGATAATCTAGCAGGCACGATAGCCTAACCTCGCCCGCTCGGGTAGCCAATCACAGCGCATGGTTTGATTCATCTTGGCCACTTACCACAATAAACTAGTCTGATTATGTTTTGCAGTTACTGATGACGCGATGGAAGGTTGGCTGATTGCCGTTATCGTCCTTGCTCCTCTTACTGCCATTTTACTTTTCGCGATATTCTGTTTGTACAGGTATCTATTTTGGACATTATTTTCTTGTTCTTGCTAATGCTTTGTATTAGTCACTCATTCATCACCTCTTCATAAAATTCCGATAATTTTAGGCGTAAAATGTACGAGAAAGATCTTCTAAACGACGCGTGGATCATAGACTGCCGTCAAATCATATTAGGCTCAGTGGATAACAGGCTTGCTAGCAAGGTGAGAATGTGAGCCATTTGAAATAATGTTAAGTATACAACTAATTATCAAAGGAACTGACTTTGATGCTGTATTTATCCGTTAGTCAAGATATCTCTACTGACCATGAGTTGGGGGACGGTCGTTATTTTGAATGCCTCGAGGGAGGGGCAAACAGCTGAAGGACTCTAAGTGCAATTCAGGGTACAATTGACAAGCTAAAACCTCACTGCTCAAGTTTCGCAAACTCATTATTTCAAAAATCTCGTGACCGTTGCGGTGCTTAGATATCTGACCTTTATTATCATGGATTTTTACGCTTCTGTTTTTCAATTGTCTCGATTCTTAGTTTTAATTTCGATTGAAAACATACAATATACACGACAGACCGTGTTTGACCACACTTCCACTGAACACCTCGAAGTTCGTAAAAAAATACTCGACGCTAAGCGTCGGTTTTTTAACTCTCTTCTCGGAAATGTGACCAAACACGGCCTATCGTGTTTGATACATTAATTCGCAAGTGACCTTACTTGAGAGTTTATTGTTTACCGGCTTACTTATTGAAACTTACTTGGCTGTGGCTTACAATGAGGGATGCCAAACACTTAACTTAAATTTATAAAATCAAATGTCTTAAAAGCTGCCCTTTTCGTCAGACTAATTTTGTTACTACTGAGTTTTTCGTAGTCTAAAGTGTCAATTAAATTTGCCGTTTACGAACGCATGAGTATCCCGTTTCAACACGTTCACAGCAGAGCATCAATGACGGCTGCATGCAAGAGAAAAGTCCGAGAAAGGCGAGGACTCGAAATAGCATTGGGTCTCAGTTTACTGTGAGTAAAAACAGCAACAAGTGAAAATCATGTTTGTCTTTGAAATCGGAAAGAAAACTCCGTCACTAACTCTATCGGATGAGATGATAACCCCATAAATGGCACTTACTATAAAATACACTAATACAAGTATGCACACTGCACCATGCATAATACGCGGGTTAACCAAACATCAAATATAACTTGGGTATATAAATCGTCTTTTGTGACTTTCAATAAAGCACACTATACCCGCATTTGCTACAACTGTAGCTTTTTTATGCCGCACTCTTGTGTTAATCCTTCAAGCAGTTCAGGGTTTCACATGCTCTAGCAAAATCAATTTCTAGCTTCTTTCTGTGCTTTCTACAATTTAAAACACGCACGTGATGAGAGTAAAAGATCTAATCTTTCTAGTGCAAACCTGCTACAAACAGTTGTTAAATAAAAAATTAAGCGACTGCGTAATAGAGAATATTCAGTGAACCTGATCACGGCTGAACAGTCTAATAGCGTTGATAAAACTATCCCATTATCTAATCGTGTGGTTTGAAATACTCTTCTCACCCTTTCCAGTTCTGGATTTAAAATCTGTTTCATTAGTTACTGGTTATTTGAGACAGTTTTTTTCAGCCGTCACCACATTACTTTCAAGTTCTTGCGGTCGCTTATAAATTTGTTTCTATCAGTATTGGTATTAATTAATTAATTAATTAATTAATACAGTTATTACTTTGACCTGTCAACTGACCGTCTACAGTTTTTAAACAGTAATTTGTGACCTGACAGTGGTACCGAGATATGTGATATTTTACCACAGGTCATTAAAAGCCTTGGTCGTGTTTCGCAGCATTCCTTGCAATCCGAATGGGTAGATGCAGGAAAACCGTTATCTTCGAACGTTGGTCGATACAAGGTAAGGGTACCGATTTTAAACACAAGAATCTTTGTGTTACTGATCTCAAAAGTAATATCCTTGCTATTCTCTTCACTTCAGGGAGAACTAGTCGCCATAAAACGGTTACGAAAGGATTCCATTAACCTTACACGTGACATCTTAATAGAGATGAAACAGGTAGGCGAGCAAAAAAAAAACTTGAGAGATCAATTTAAATGCAAGTAGACTGGCGATCTCAGGAAGAGTCATTAAGTACATGTATTAACTATGACTGATAAACGACGTCTATCATTTAAAAGAAATTTTCTAAAATTCTCAAGGTTACTGTTTGCACAACTTAACTTCAATAATGATGCTTTTATAGGCTGAAAATCTGTCAGGAAATCGTAAAAACAAATGTCAGAAAATCTGTTACTATTTCAAAAGAGGGGGCGGCGGGGAAAAAAAAATTTAAATTTTGCTGAAATATTTAAAAGCTGAGCATGGATTAAAATGTCGACATTCCGTTTATTTTACGCATTCTTGCAGAAATAAGTCGGCCCCCGTCGTTTGAAGGAATACTTCCTCATTTCACTCTTCTATATTTCTTTCTCATTGCCAGGTGCGCGACATCGCTCACACCAACCTCAATCCTTACATCGGAGTATGTGTCACATCTCCAAATGTCTGCATCATTTCACACTATTGCTACCGGGGCAGCATAGAGGTGAGGCCACGGTGATGTTTTTATTAAATAGAGACCTTTAGCATCAGGCAAACTACAAACCGCAAACCCCAAACCCCAGTTAAGCGTTTGCAGTTTCGCGTTGCCAAGATTTCAAACTTTAGCAAGGCGTTCAGTTCAGTTCAGTTCAGTTCATTTTTATTTAGCCAAAATATAATACAACACAAGGATATATATGGGAATTGTAATGTTGCAAGGGAGCCCAGAAGAAACGAGAAGGCTTTATGAATCCTGGGCTCCCCAGTCTCAAAGAAATCGAAATCAGCAAAATAAAATGAAATTCGCGGAGTGATACATTAAAAATAGGAACTAAACAGAGACTGAGTTAAGTTCTGAATTCAGTAACAAGACAGAAAAAAAAATTAACTCTGGATTGGAACAGAATACTTTCCTTTGTTGAATAGGCTAGGGCAGAAAGGAATATAAAATTGATTTGAACTACGCGTTCATGATCATTTGTTTAGGGCCGCCATGTTATTTTCATCAAGTCGAAGTGCATCACTTTAATCGCCCAAAAATCAGCAATAATTCATTGATTCGAGATCAAAAATCCAACAAACACATCACAAACAGATATAAAAAGCTATTTCATACCTTTAAACGCGAGGCTGTACAATTTTTGTGGCAAAAAACCTTGCCGTAAATCACTTACCGCTGGAAGCCCTTCCCGCGGTTCAAACGTGAACTGCAAACTGCAAACGTGACCGCAAGGCCCTGGTCACGTGACATTTTGCGGTTTGCGGTTTGCAGTTTCCCATGAAAAACCCGATGCTAAAGGTCTCTAATATCTACACCATGTGAAATGTACGTGAACATCCCCATCTGCTTAATTCTGATTTCTAGTAAGGTTTGTTATCAATAGCAATAGCATGATTTCTCTTTTATTTCAGGAAATCTTAGCCAATGAGAACATAAAACTTGACTGGTTCTTCAGAGCATCGTTTTTGCAAGATATCGCCATGGTAACAGAAACACTTTATATTATGTCTGATCAGTTGAAATGTCCTTCGCATTCATAATTCAATTACTGCCTTGGTGATTAAATTTTAATTTACGCGATTAAGGCAGAAAGGTCTAAGAAAAAAACTGTTTCCTTTCTCACTTCAAGAACAGCAACGGCATTCAAGTACATATTGTCATCACTTGAGCTTGCCAACCTGTGGCAACATCTCTGGCTATCAAAAAAACTCGCTATGATTTGACCCAGATAAGATTTGTTTCTCGGTCTACATATAGTACAATCTTACACTGATATGACTTTAAAATACCTCTTCAGGGATTGGGAGTACTGCACGCTTCTCCTGTACAAGTGCACGGCCATCTTAGGTCATCCAAATGTTTGATTGACAGTCGGTGGGTGTGCAAAGTAGCTGACTATGGGCTGCATTTTTTAAAGTCCGGCCAAAGATCACAAGATGTTGGTGAACATGCTAAATACAAAAGTAAGTTTTCGTCAGTTTCTGAGTGGTTTCTTTACATGCTAGTCTAAAGATTATACCAGATGGTTAATTTTTTCCGTACTGTTTTTCCCACGCTATTTAATTTTCTATCAGAACTGTTCTGGACAGCCCCAGAATTCCTTGGGGAGGATGCTACTGTGCGTTGTTCTCAATCGGGTGACGTGTACAGCTATGGGATCATTCTTAGCGAGCTGCTCAATAGAGAGGAGCCATATTCTTCACTCTGTATGGAACCCAGAGGTGAATTTCTCTATCACTGTGAAATTTGTTGTAAATTATTAAATACCAATGCATTAATACTAGCAAACCATACTAAAATGAGATGTTATGTTATGCTGTACCATGGATTGCTATTGGTTGAGTTCACACGACGTGGGGGGTTGGTCCCTTAAGGGGGTTGGTCCCTTAAGGGAGCTGGTCCCTTAAGGGGGTTGGTCCCTTAAGGGGGTTGGTCGCTTTCGAGAACTTGGACCATGTTGGGACAAAATTTTGCCTCATTAGCATACCATGTTTTAAATGTTTTATTCGTGTTTTATCTCCCAATGAAACATTTCCGTCTCTTGTACTACCCAGTAATGTGATAATGTTACAGCACCATCCTATGCAACTTCCGCTCTATTATCTGTGGTCGCTTACGTTATTTGACTGGGAAACTTTTGTTATTTCGGAAAACTGGTCGCTGAGGAGATATGGTCGAAACTTTATATACCCTCGGAGCCAAGTTAGAATTTAGCTCTTTATTAACCGAGCAGGAGGGCTGTATGGGAGAATCTTGACCAAGGTCGTGAGTACAGATTGAACGGTTAAATAGAGGATATTACACGGTGGCGAGAAGATATGAATTTTATGTTCGAGTGACGAGAACAGTATCTCACGAGTGAGCGCAAGATATTGTTCTTGCCACGAGAACATAAAATTCATATCTTCGAGCTAACGTGTAATGTTCTTTTTATTATACAGACACACTGATGACGGTGTTTTTGATGATTTTCCGAAGATTTACGACCACCTTTCGAAGATTTCCGAAGATTTTCCAAAATCATCGATAAACTCACGAGTGAGATTATGGAAAATAAACCACTCGGGTCCCGGATGTAGTTTTTATGAATTTTACGAGTGGTATATTTTTACATTAAAATATAGATAGCGCAATGCGCGCGCTCTGATTGGTCAAAAATCTATGTTTTATCAGGGTATAAAACATAGAAAAAGCGTGTTTTATTGTTTTGCGCGCGTAAAATCTATATTTTAAAGCAAATGAAGAAGCCTAAGCCGTTTATTACACTGTGATAAAACACTCCGGTCATTTGAAAACACTCGAGAAATGTAGAAAACACTCGCCTGCGGCTCGTGTTTTCTACATTTCCCTCGTGTTCTCAATTGACCATCGTGTTTTATCACAGCGTAATACACGGCTTAGGCTTCTTTATTTGTTAAGTAAAACACTCGTGTCTATGCAATAATAAGATGTCTTTTATATGGCAAGCAAGAACAATTTAATTCCTTTATTGTAACTGGTTTGAACGTAACTGACATTTTGTTTGCGAACGGCGATGAGCTGAACCTAAAAGTTTGTAATCTCTCAAACTTAAAAGTTTGTAATCTCGACTGGTCCTTGCGACTAGTCGCAAGGACCAGTCGCATCGTGTGAACTGCTTCAAAACCTAGTCGCAGGGACCAACTTTAGTCCCTGCGACTAGTCCCACGAATTCAAACTGGACTGGTTTGAATTCGTGGGACTAGTCACAGGAGCCAAATTTTGGTCCCTGCGACTAGAGTTTGTGGCAAAAATGGCCAGTTCATAAGGTGCGACTTGTTGCAGGGACTAGTCGCAGGGACTAGTGTGTGCCGACCTTTAGACATTCGTCAAAGCGGAAAAGAAACTGTCAGTATTTTCGTCCATCCAGATATCATCGACCAAGTAAGAAAACGGCTTATTCCAGCATTCAGGCCTGACTTACCGAGTGAGATTGGTGACAACAAAGGCATTATTCACTTGATGCAAATGTGTTGGGACGACGACCCATCGACGAGACCGACATTTTCGGAAATAAAGTCAAAGTTAAAGTCTCTAAGTCGCGGAAAGTGAGTCTTTATATATGTCATGTTTATGGTAACTTTATAGACACTATCCATAAATGGTTGCCAATCAAAAATTATCTTATATGCATTTAAATTAACCTCACTAAACTCGTTTAAAAGTAAGAATCTTTTGAATTATCTACTCAAAATCCGAGGCTAGTTAGGCTATGTTTTTGATACTTACAACTGAAAGAATGCATAATTGGCAGCCAGTTATTAACAGGATCTATAGCACAGTGCATGCCTGCCGGAAAGCGAAATTAACGATTTAATATCTCAAATGGCTGTGTAGGGTATAGGATTAATAAATACATGCCTATCACTCAGTTCCCGTTTACACAGGTCCGGACTAATTTTTGCACGGACAGAAAGTTGGACTGTTCCACCTTGCGTTTACACGGCTACGTGCGCAAGTATGGGACCTGAAAAATGCAGGTCAACTTTTTGACCAGCACCGTTTCATATTTCGTACGGACTCGTGTACACACCCGAACTGTGCAACTTTTTGCTCAGATAGCGCGGTTAAGGCCTAGAATCTAGTTATGTTTTGCCTTGTTGCTCAGCAAAAAAAGAAAAAAATTGTTAAATTTAAGAGAAAAGGAAACCACCAAAAGCAGGTTAAAGATATGAGAAGCGGCAGCAGCAAGCATCGGTATTTTTGCCAGATTAGCTGGGCTTTTGCAGTACACGTTGCTGCATATGGCTATTGTTTCCGATCTTCATCCCGTGCTTTTCCTGTTTTGTAGTCTACAACTACATGTAGCAACAAATTAATTTCTTCATCAGACGACGTAAAGTTTTTGTCTGCCGCCATGTTTGATTTACCGCGTACTGCATCAGTTGCAACATGATTGGCTTAAAACATTAGCGATAACTAATCACAACAGAGACGTCAAAAAGCCATTAAAATGCCGTCTAAAATTTGCACAGATCCGTGTAAACACCACCGTAATCTGTAACAGAATTTGCATGGATCCATGTCAACAGACGGTCCAGAAACAAAATTTGCCGTGCAAAATATTTGTCCGGACCCGTGTAAACGGGGCCTAAATTTAACCTAACCAAAATGCATTGACGTAAGTAACACACAATAAAAAACCGAGGTCCAAATCTTGTTTCGGACAGCAAAATTCCAGTTTTAACTTAAAAATATACGAAACGAAACAAATTTTACGAGGATTGGCCAAGAATTGAAAATTTAGTAAAATGATGTCAAATAAAGTTGATTTCCAATAATTAAAAACGCCTTTTCACAGAAATGCCAACATTGTGGATAACATGATACGGATGATGGAGAGTTACACAGACCAGCTGGAACATCTCGTAGACGAGAGAACGATGCAACTGGCCGAGGAGAAGGCTAAAACAGACGAGCTACTTTACAAAATGCTTCCAAAGTAAGCGTCATTATGCTAAGCAATAACAACTTCAGAGGCAGTTATTCAGATACAGATGATTTCTAAAGATATAGCTGAAGGACTAACCAAGGTCTTATTATTCAGATGTTCCCTGTTTGAGGTGATTCCTCACATTTTCATCGCGCATCCTTTCTGCGCATAATTTATGGCGTCATTTAGCGCGCCCTCGTGCGCGCGCATACTGAAAACATGGCAAATTTGCCGTAATATTGAGCTCTGCCAGTTGAAAAATAGCTATAGCTCACCAACGAGCAGGTCCAGGTCCAGTGAGATTATGGTTCTGAATGGCTTCGTAAACACAATAGATTGAGACCAAAACCAATCAGATTTGTCAAACTTAAATCTAAGTACGCACAGAGTGACAGAAAGTCCGTGAATCCCAGACTTCTGGGGTTGGACCTGGCCAGATGTCGCGATTCTTGGTGTTGAACAAAAGAAGCGCAGCCTGGGGACGAGGATAGGCCGCCCACAGCACAAGCATAAGCACGTAAGCATGCGCAGAATGGAAAATTAACCTTACTTTCAGTTAACTAGTAAGGCATTAACAACATTAGCTTTCTTTGTATTCTTTGTACTCATTCATACATATATAGCACTATAATTTTATATTGTCAAACACTTTTATCATGAGCCCCTGGCTCGGGGGATTGGGAGACCACCCCCTGTGTAATCTTGACATTAAATAAATTTTCTTTTCTATTCCTCAGTTCTCTATACACTTAACAAATTGACGTCAGTTTTTCATGCGTCTGTCATGATATTGATCATGAATTTCGTCATGACATTATCAAAGTAGCTGCGGATCCATGACGCGATAGCCGAGTGGATCCGCAGACTACTTTGACACAAGCATAAGCACAACCACAAGAAGAAAAAACTCTTTTGCTGCTTGCGCTTGTGCTCATGCTGAGCGCGTCCTCACTATCATGTCCTTAAGTACCACGTGCTTCAGCTTGTGTTGTGAGCGTCCTTACTACAGTAACGCTTATGCTAGTGCTTATGGCGTAGTGAAAACCAGGCTTTGGAGTTTTTCTGAACTGAACTATGTGAACGCTAGTACTTTTCTACACAAGTTTTTCAAAAAATAAACGCAAATAGCAATTTGTTTGAAAAGTGACAATTTCAGTATCAGAATCTGCCCCTTAAATTTAACTGCCAAGTTATTTCAGTTATTTTTAAGCAAACTAAATGCAGTGCATTGTCTCCTTTTAGACCAATCGCAGAGGATCTTAAGCTGGGAAGAACTGTGACAGCTGAGAGCTTCTCTTGCGTGACAATTTACTTCAGTGATATCGTGGGCTTCACTTCCCTGGCTGCTCGGTGCACACCACTGCAGGTACTGAACATCTTTTAAACTTTCTGCCCATGTCAAAATCATTGTCGTTCGTTATGAAGTCGTTGCATCGTTTTACTTGCATAAATTCTGGATTAACGTCCTGTTGCGTAGTGCTACTGCGCATCCTTACTGCGCACGGAAATTTACATGTCACGTCATGCATCGTACTAAAATGAACAATGATAGGGCAGATGGCCATTGCTATAGCTTTGCTTGGATTTAACGATCTTGGACGTTCGGTGACCCCTACTTTTCTTTTCAGAAAAAGTTCTTATTTACAATTTATCTCCGCATTGTCCAAAAATGAACAAAAAAATCAATGTGGGATTTCTGTCCACGGACATGGTATCTTGCCATCTTGCGGGCTGCAAGGCGCGTAAAACTATGGTCGCTAAATGCGAACTCGTGCTTTAAGGAACCTTAACAGTTATTAACTAAATTCCCTTAATAGGTCCACTTAAAGTTTGGCGGAGAACAATATTTCACTTCCGCCAAAGATCTAATTGCAATATTTTGGGGTTTACAGACACTGTGGCCTTATTCGCTAAAGAAGCCTCATTTTTCAGATTTACGGTGTTCTTCCGGGCATTTTCTCTCCAAAACTAAGTCGACGACCCACCATTTTTTTTGGCCGTTTTGACGAAAGTAGATTATATACCTTTCTGCGTGGCAATAATGGTTTCCAAATATAGAAAAACACCTAGGAAATAATAACAAACCATGAAGGAACAAAGATGGTTAAGGATGGAAAAGATTAACACGGATTACAAAAGACGAACTTGAAAAATTTAGGCTAAACATTACAATATGCGGAGACAGTTAAGTAGCTTCTTTAAGACGAAAGCCGCTGCTCTTAATTCCATCCAAGTATCTGTTTGTAGTACTCCTTTGCAACGTCTGATAGAAAGGTTTGTAACCAACACTATACACAGCTCAAGTTAATTTATTTTCCGCAGGTGGTGCATTTCTTAAACGACTTGTACACTTGCTTCGATAACATTATTGACGCTCATGATGTTTATAAGGTAGGTCATTTAATTTGGCGAGCACTTAACATTGTTTGTAGAATTATGCATTCCCTTCTTCCTGTTGCTGCCCGAACGCGTGGTTCCTTCCAAAAGCCCGTTGTAATGAGAAAACTTTGAGGGTAATTTATGTGTTGCTTTATCACGCAAAAAAGCAGAAGAAACTGAGAGTAAACAGCTTGACTGAGATAAAACTTACTTGAAGTTGCTGTGTGTACCCTGCTTTGTAACAGACCACATCAAATTACATTAAGGAGCTTTAGCAAGCCATGCACGACAGCAACGGCAACAATATTAGTGCTGTCTCAAACTGTCAAGAAACTGTCAAGAGAGAAATGTAATAATAATATGTCAAGACAAAAATATTATACTTACTATACCATAATTCTATACTATACTTCGATTAACTACATTAGTTGGCATGAGCTAATAGAATAAGAAAATACTTCATCTTCCTCATCCGAAACAGGTTGAGACAATTGGTGACGCCTACATGGTAGTTTCTGGTTTGCCTGTCCGGAACGGCAATAAGCACGCTGGTGAGATAGCTACAATGGCGCTCAACTTACTCAGTTCTACAAAAGACTTCACCATCCAACACCTACCAAACAAAAGACTTCAACTACGAATAGGAATTCATACTGGTCAGTATAACTTGCCACTGGTCATGCAAACAGACGCTAGATATAGCTCACAAGCGAAAAACTTTCTTTTTCTCCAACTATTCTCAAAGTTGATTTTTAAGGAGTTGATTAAGAGTTGTTGTTTCTCATTTGTACACGCCTAGGGTCGTGCGTGGCTGGAGTTGTAGGACTTAAAATGCCCCGATATTGTTTGTTTGGAGATACTGTGAACTATGCTTCAAGAATGGAATCTAGTGGACTTGGTGAGTTTTTGTGACAGCTCCCTGTATTCTTGATGTTTGAAAAGTATTAGGCGAACTCAATCTTCTACACTTTACAAATTGAGGACTACGTCCTATGCTATGCTACGTTACATTGAAAATAACCAAAGCCTGTGAACAGAATTCGGCTGAAGAGTCTGATCGCGACTGGAAGAGTCGCCAGGAAACTCTCTCTCTCCTCCACTCCTTTGTATCCTTTTTATTTCCGCCTTCTCTTCGCCCCATCCTCGACCTGATAGCGCGTTCAGTGGCTAAAGAAAAACATGCCATATACCTGTTTACTGTTTACTCCAGACACCCCCGTCTTCTCGCCAATACATAATTTCAGCGTGCCATTCTCTTAAAAATCATTTTTGTGTTCCTATCGTTCGAACGACCCCCCAGTGATCACAGTCGAAAACGGCTTTGCAGCTTATTACATGTAAGGCTTGACCTGGCAATCTTTTTTCCGCTGTGACAATTACTCATAGCACCTGGCCTTCCGAATTACAAATATGCTCTCTATAACGTCTAACAATAGAATATTTCTGTTTTCTTTTTGATCTCGTACGTTTATTTTTTCCATTTACACATCTACAGCGTTAAGAATTCACTTAAGCCCAGAATGCAAAGCAGCCTTAGATCTTCTTGGAGGTTTTCAGATGGAGGAAAGAGGACCAGTTACAATGAAGGTAAGCTGTCAACCAAACTCAAAATGTCTTAGAAACCGGTAACATCACTTATTAGTATTTAGACCAATTAAAGCCGGTATATAGTTTTTGTGCAACATTTTTAGTGTAACTAAAAACGATTTATCTTGGATACAAACTCATAGTATGCATAAAGCCCACAGCAAGGCTACAAGGCATTGTTCTTTGGCATTCTAGCTTCTGACTGAAAAAACTCCTTGCTTCTGACTGAAAAAAAAACTTCCCTAAGTCACAGGCGCCGTAATGTTTAGTTTATACTTAACTCGAGTGTACAATCACAGATCCTTTCGTCAGCGAAAATAAAACTGATATGCATGTACATACTAGTTATGTCACGCTTTCGAGCGGTATACTGTGGTGTCACTTGTATTTTCTCAGTGTACACACGAGCGTTTATGCGAGTGTGTATACTGCGAAAATACAGTCGACGAGTGGGCCATTCTAAGAACACCGCGAAAAAGTGAAGTGTTGCATACCGTTTTTTTACGGTGTATATCATGCCATAGAAAATATATACCTCTTACTAACCGAGTTCGAGATCCGTACCGTAAATTACGGACCGTGTTTTTTCCCCTTCGATTTATGGCCCAAGCGCGAAGCGCGAGGGCCATAACTCGTAGAGGAAAAAAAACGAGTACACAATTTAGAGTAAAAGAAAGATTTAAACTTTTATTGCTATATAAGTTGAGAAAACTTGGCGATATAAATGACGAAACAGTTTAGCAAGAAAAAAACTTTAAATTTTAGCGGTCCGTGCAGGAGAGTACGGCCCGCTAAATTGACCAAAGACAGCGCGCGTACTAACTTAGAGATACAATAAAATGGCTCACACAATCAATTTGACCTACGCGCAGTGCACGATGGGAAGGTTGGGTGCAATTCTTGGGTTGCAAGTGACGTCATTATTTTCTAAAATCCAAAACTAAAGAGCCAACAAAGTTATTATCTTCATCAGGCGTGAGAGGAGGTAGATTTATATTTGTGAACACTTTTTCAGCTCAAGAACATGTTTCGTTTAAAAACAGGCGCATTTAAAATTTCAGAGCTATGGCGGTGCGTGACATAAAGCTATGAACGTATTTATCAAAACTATATACTTATCTCGCCATTTTTAGCCTTTTTAGAAGTTAAAGTATTAGGAAAAGTGTTTATTTAAATATTTGCTTGACCAGTTCTGACAATCAGTGGCCTAGATAGCCAAAGTAAGTTCCAGATGTTTACACTATTTTCCGGCCGCCATGTTGGTGTTCCTTGGAGGTACACCAACATGGCGGCTCCATACTGGGCTCTGTATATTTGCGCAAAATATTTCGAAAAATATTTGAAGATCGGGAAAACCTACAGACCTTAAACTCGGAGAAGTGTCTTATTGATTTATCTCCTATAATATCAGAATTTCTTGCGTTTATTCACTGAATGGTTTTCGAATTATTTTTTAATTGCGTGACGGTGCAACCCAAGAATACTGACGTAATAGATCATCCGAACACGAGAGACAGTATCCAAACACCAAGAAAAGAGTTGAAAATACGACGCGCAGCGGAGTATTTTTGACGAAATTGGCAGTGTCTGGGTAACTGTGTTTGATATGTCTTCTTAATCGAAACAAAAACTAAGGAGTTAACGGAGAAGTAAAATCGTCAAAATCTATGCTATTTGCGACCGGATATACTAGATAACGTCACCTTCGGCTTAAGCTTCATAATCCTTCCTTTGCAGGGAAAAGGAACTATAACCACATACTTTTTAAACGGGAAGGATGGATTCACGAAACCTCTTCCCGATTTAAAAGAAGCGGCCTCTTTATCAGAACACGAATTCAAGTAGCATCCACGACTGCACCCATACAAGATGTCCTTCTCTTTTGTTACCTGAGAGAGTTGGCAGCTCTATAAACGCACCACAAAATGATAACAATAACAAATATCTAAATAATATTTATATGCCAGTATATATTTGTAAGCTCCATGTTAATGTTTCCAATGCTCGAAAGCAACGCGATTTAACGGGTTGACAAGGTTCAGTTCCTTCGCCCGAACTTATTGCATCAGAAGTAAGTGTGCCACACTCATGTTTACTGCTTGTCTTATTTTATCACATAGGTTTGTGAACAATAACTGACAGAAATTGCATTTATCAAATGAGAGTAAACTGGAAAGCAGTTTTTTTCGAGGCCTGCATTTCGCTAGACATCTGGCCCGGGTTGTTCGAAAGGTGGATAATGCTATTCACTGAAAAAATCACTATCCAGCGGATAGCGTGGTTTGTTTTGTCAACACTCGCCCACTGCATAGAGATTTTTCCGATGGCCGGATAGCGTTAACCAGCCTTCAACTGGTGCCAGATTTGATTATACTAGTAAATATAACCGTCACTAATTGAAGGTATTGCCTATTTACTTCTCGCGATCATGAAATAATTTAGTTTAAACATTACGTGTATAACTTAGCTCCCATCACAGATACGTGTCTTTTCCTCAACAGGTCACTTTAAATATATTCAGCTTGATAATGCGGCCCAGAGGACACAAATAAAAGAAATGAATAAACATGGTCATTCAATTCCCTTTGTTTGTGTCCTCGAAGCCGGCCCCATGCCAAGCTGAATTTTAATATATCGAAAACGATCTATTTGAATCGTATGACTTCAAAATTTGCAATTTTAATGGCGACAAGATGACACCATACCTCATGTACTAACATTCATTCTTTTTTTTCTTATTAAGTGTTCTTCTATATTTTAATTTTTTAAACCGTTAATAAGTTCTTGAAATTATCAGATAAACGTAAGTAATAACTCATTTGTAAATTAAGATCTTTTTTAAAAAAAGTAAGCAGCGAAGTTCAGTTAAAATAAAGCATAAGCATGACAAAAATAGGGTGATAGTGGTTTCTGTCCGTTGCAGCCTCACGTAGATGGACTCAAAGCCATTGCCAGTATCAAAGTAGGCTCAAATACCGTCCACACTACACTGGAGGAGTACGCCGCCATTTCCGAGTCCCTTGTGCCTCTGTTTCAAAGCGAGTCTAAGTGCGAACCTTTAATATAAAAATGACTTTGATTTGCATGAAAATGAAACTGCATGTAAAAATCATTTTCATATGAAAGGTTTCGTACTTAGACTCTTTTTGAAAAAGAGGCCAAGGGAGCTCGGAAATGACCTATTTAAAAACGCAACCGGGCAATCACCGGTGATTTTGAATTTGTGTTTGACGAACACTCGATCAGGAAATTCACATGATTATCGTCACACCATAGTTTTCGTTGCGCTTTGTTTTCAATGTGTCTTCCGTCCACACGAAAAAGAAAAGCTGGTCTCCGGTTCAAAGAAGGTTTTCGAAAAACTCCGTTTTCGTGACAGATTAGTGTGGACGGTAGGCTAACGGCAGAAATAAAGCTGTGTTTTCAAACTTCTCCAGGTTAGTGTGGATGCTGACTCAAACCAGCTGCATAACAAACACATTTCTCTATGCGTGTTCAATCATACCAAATAAAACGTGATCCATGGAACAAGGTGCCATTCGTCCTTTGCCGTTTTAATATTTCATTCTACGTTGTGATAAACAAGTTAAAACAACAGGTGGAATATGGAGAAATTCGAGACGTTTGCAACCATTGACAGATATTGAAAAAGCTACGTGCCGTTTCTAGGCACAACTTTATTCTAAGAAGTAATTGTCGAATTTAATTAAAGGAACGTGATGCGGTAGCTCTCAAGCCTGTTGCAGCGATTACTGAATTTCTTTGTATATATTTAAGTGAGGTTTTGAATATTTGCTTATTATATCTACAGTTTACCTTTCGATGGCTTAGCTGAGATCGTTTTACATTACCGACATTAGGGAGCTTGCCACGAAGACGACGGCAACGAAAACGTCACCAAACAAAAGGTTTAACGAGCAGAACAGTAGCTGTACACATATGTTTTTAGTCTTTGTACATTTCTTTACATTTCTGTACATTTCGCTGTAAAATATAGATTTATTTTTTACAAGACGTCGTCCTTGCTCAAGCTCCCCATTGTTAAAAGACCGAAGCTTCACGCGTGTCAAACACATGAATATTTAAAACCGCTCGCTTTAAGGCTCACGTTTTCGTCGACTGATAAACCGGTAAAACAGCGGCGATCGAAACAAAAGACGACAAACGATCGAATCATGGATTACTGATCACAGATTATTAGAATTATAGTTAAAAGTTAACAAGCTGAGACAACATCGACCTTAACTGTTGACCTACCAAATAAGAGAGAAATTCACAACTATTTTAGAAGAGGAATGTTTCGACATATAACGTATTATTAAAATTTTTCTTCCAGAAACAGGATGTCAAAAAAAACACAACCTCTTTGTCATAAGCGCAGCAGAGTGACGACATTAATGACAGGCCCTACCATTGAAAACCATGTCGTCATCTGAATTTCAATTAACCTTGTGGTAAATACGCGCGCGGCATATTAACCCGCGATAATTCGTCACCTGCTGCAAATTGTGTCGCCCTTTCTAACCAGATAAAATTTAGCAAAGCACAGGAACCAGAAAAGATGAACAACACTTGCCAAAATGAGTTTAAAGAACTGAGCTTGACAGCAAAAGTTATCTTGTCGACGTGGTATGGTTTCGTGGGTTTGGCGGCCATAATTGGAAATGCTGTAGTTTTGTGGTTGATCGCCAAAACCAAGTCACTAAGAACAATTTCAAACTTGTTTTTAACTTCGCTGGCAGCAGCCGACTTTTTAGTTGGTTTGGTGATAGCTCCAACGTGGATATTTATCAGATGCTTGGGATATGAAGCAGATACTTATCTGCAAACTTACGGTAAAGTTAATGACTATCTCTGGATTCACACAACGGTGGCTACAACATTTAACTTATGCTGTGTTAGCTTAGACAGGTATATTGCTATCATTCATTCTCTCCGCTACCGAGAACTTCTAACTAAAAGGAGATGTTACGAGCTCATAGCCGCTGTTTGGTTGATGTCCTTTGTTCTTCCCTGTTCGAGGCTCGTGGTCACGAAAGGTTCAGTAGCGCTATGGTTGTCTTCAACAATCATCACGGTACTCATACCTATGATAGTCATCGTATCTTGTTCCATTCGGATCTTGAGAGCCGCTGCAGAGCAGTCGAGAAAAATAATAACAGACAACAGTTTACAGAATCAAGACGCGGTTAAAAGAGAAAAAAAGAATTCCAAGGCCGCCAAAACAGTAAGCATTGTGGTTGGGCTGTTCGTTGTTTGCTGGTTGCCAAGTCTAGTCACGTCTCTGGTGAATTATTTCACGAATGATCCTTGTAACTGTTGTAATATGGATAAACAATTATCTTACTACAGAGAGTGGACATCCGTCGAAGCACTTGCCTTTACTTCATCCGCAATCAACCCGTGGGTGTACTGCTTGCGAAATGACGAGTTCTACGAAGCCTTATCTCGCACTTTTCCATGTTTTCCACGACGAAATTTGGGACAAGATACTGTTTATCTACGGAGTACAGGCGGGAGTCAAGCAGAAATTTGAGTCCCAATGACCACTGAACAGGCACTGGCGAGGAGAGTAAAGCCTAAGTACACCAGAATTAATCAAACGAACGTTTGGAAAGAGCGTGAGCCTGATTTATTCGTTCAGCATCCTGTACATGAACGTTGTTTTTGAAGATTCCATTCTAAAAATGGTGATCTGATTAGAAGTACGGCGAAACTTACATGGTTACTTGCGTGTTTAGAAAACAAACAATATAACTTCAAAGACAAAGCGTGATGAAAAACTGTGTTTAGACTAAATAACACTGCAACTCCCGGTTAAACAGCTGGAGAGTCCCGATTTTTTTCTCACGTCAGCCCTAACTACGTTTAAAAAATAGGTATGATGTAGCTTCTTTAATTCCCGTGAGAAAAGTAAAAGGCAACAAGGTTTACCACAAAGGAAATTCTAAGAAATTACCATCATCACTAATGCAATAAATAAATAATAGGTTTTCTAAGGGCCCCCAGGAAGACCCTAAGCGGGAGAGAATGTTTTGTTTCTGGAAATCAACGCTAAAAACGGAAAAATAAATTACATTTAATTGCAAAGGCAGAAAAAGAACGTTTTAACTTCTTGAATCGACGCTTTGCGTTCACTCACGTCACAGGAAATTCAAAAAAGGAGGAAATTGATCATAGTCAGTAGAATAATATCGGCAGAATGAATATGGATAGATTTACCATCGACACTTTCAGATCTCACGTTTTTTAAATACTTTCTACTAGAGAACGCTAAATCCTATATTACCATCATCAATCCTGGTAACAGATATTTTCACTTTGAGTTTCGTTGGCTTCGACGACGACATTCCAACAAACATGAAAGCAGCACGACAAAGTTGATTTTGCTGACTAGTACCCAGTCTTCTAAAGACGACTGGGCTCGAACACGCTCGCACGGCTTTTCCTTGACCATAACAAAGGTCACTGAAGAGTAAATATTTAGATCACGTCTTAAAGAACTCGCTGTTTCAAATAAATTTATAAGTTAAAGATTTTAATTGAATAAAGTTAAACAAAAAAATGATTGTTTTTCATCTCAGACGTAATACTGAAAATGAACCATACATAAGCTTAAAGGTCGTTCTGGCGTATAAATGGTTCGTTGATCTTATAACAGGGCCGTCAATAGCGGGGAAGGGGGAGGGAGGCAGGGGGCACTTGCTCCCGCCAGGAAAACAAAATATTTTTTTCTAACATAATGTTTGATTTTGCTGGGCTATTTCTTGTAGCTATAGTGGTCCGAAATCTTAAGAAAACTGACTAATTCACCAAAAAATATTTCTTCAACGTAAACTCCAAATAATTATTTTGGAAAATCTTTCGAGGCAAAAGGCAGTACGAGTTTTCTCATGACAATAATGATTATGTAATTTGGGCTGCCTGTGGTTTAGAATTTGGCGGGAAACAGTTGATACGTGTTTCTTGCCAACGTTTGCAAAACGTTTCTCTCTCAATCCGCTGGGAAAATGTCGCCAAGAAAGCGCCCGGCTCCCGCTCTACGAGATATAATGGTTTTCTTTGACACCGAAAAAAGGTAGGGTATCAAACTACAACGTGTGTTATTTAAGACATCTAATAGTTGCCTTGGTTGCTGAGTTCATTCATAGCTCGTTGTAGTATGAAAATCTGTGAGCCATGCATTTCACAGCTTTATAGATTGGACAAAACAACACGGCAATTCAACCGTCCGACTCTAGTGATTGAATACTCCATGAAATTAAGCTTAACTTTTCAAAATTCGATAGCTCCAATGATGGGAACCAAACAAGTGAGGAATCGACTAGCACGGTAGGTACTTAGTACAACTGAAAGATGTTATCATTTCACTTTAGATTCGGTTTTCGCAAACCATCGGCACCGTCGTGCAAAATAGCGTCAAGGGTAATCTGATTTTGGAGCTAATTGAAGCCAGAGTCAGAACAAGAGGAAGCAATGCCTGATTGCAGTCCGCAAGAATTTCTCGCCATTTACAAGGTGCTTTCGATCTTTCTAACCACGCCTGTCGGAAGCATCAGTTGCGAACGCTTCTTCTCAAACCTACGCCGCCTGAAGCTATGGACTCGGTCATCAATGACAGAAGATCGATTAAGTGGCCTTGCTATGCAGTTAATTTATTGCGGAACGGACTTCATTCTCACTCCAAAAGAGATCTATGACATAACGTCAAATTGGGAAAGGATCCGCTAGAACAGCCTAATAGAGACTCCTTACTTGATATTCTGATCCAAAAACCTGCAATTTTAGCTCAGTTCCTTCACGCAAATCCCTGCTCAAACTAACGAAGGCTTTTAATTCAGTTTTGAAATGCTGCTCACAGTATAGCTTGTGTTAAACATGGTATATAATTGTGTGGCAGAGACCTCGATAGCAATTTCAAACTAAACAAGGTGTTTATGCCATAATAAATCATAACAATTTAAAGGTCTTAGAGGCAACCTTCTGTGTATGGGTGGAACCAAAACGTCCAACTGGAAATCCTGTCTGTATACGGGAGACCCCTGAGAAGGTAAGCGGAGTTTGCCCCCGTGCTGCGCACTCTCGAGAGTTTGTTTGCGTTTTGTTAGCATTTCACAACTACTTACATGAAGCAAATCCAAGGTTTCAAAACAACCGCTATTATGGACGCGATGCTTTTTGCTTCGCGCTTTCTCATATCGCTTGATGAAACAACTTCGCAGCTGTGCAAATCAATGAAACTGTTGGAAAAAGAATTTGAAAGGCCTCAAAGATAAGGTATGTGGTTCGTAAGAAATATTCGCATTTCATCGAGTTTACAAACATTAGAGTACTGAAACTGCGCAATACGGGCTGGATATCATCTTTAAACAAGCTTTCGTAACAATAAAAAGTCTACATTCACAACAAATACGATGGATTAATTCGATGCTTTTGAAACAATAGGAACTAGCCTGTATCTGAAGCTAGTTCGGGGAGTCTTTTCAAATGCAAATGATGTTAATATCTTTTTAATGATATTCCCCCGCATGAGCCACCACTGTAGTCTAGTTGCAGTCCCATACCCCGAAAACGAGAACGGTAAATTAACCTTCTGTATCGTGTACATTGATGTCCTTTATAACGTAAATACAAAACACTGGCTCCTGAAGGCATCATGGCCTAATGTTGAATTGAATCATCAACTTATTCAGTTTAATATCCGGCTAAAAGTATTACAAATTCACGAATTTGTCTCACAATGACACAAACTTCAGAAGGAAATTAACCGGCACCGGGGAAAGAAACGGATTAAGAATGATAAATGGCACCTTCATAACATTTTAATAAAGTGCCGGAATATTAAAAAAAGAGAGCAATTTGCTAAAGAAACAAGAACGAAAAGAAGATGAATGCTACGTCTTCGAAAAAAGTTTTAAACCTTCAAGGATATCAGAAACCGAGCCCAATCATTCACTAGAATCCATGGATGTTTACCGTTCACAAACCTGAGAAATACCGCCATTACTTAATATAATGTAAGTACCACTGCTGTTTCCCTAAATTTGCCGAAAACACACGTAAATATTACTGTGGACAGAGTCTACAAGACGCTAAAAGACCTTAAGTTCTTTTCTTTTTCTAATTCTACATTAATACGCCTTAACGCTGTGTACCGCGCGCTACAAACCAAACAACTAAAAGGAAAGGAGTCTAACATTTTATCATGCATGGTATACCGTCTTAATCAAGAGACCATGGTCTTAATGAAATGCCATATCTTCTTAAGGTCTTACATTTTCCCTCAAAGGCGTGTTTAAATTGCACTGTGCACCACAAAATGAGCTCATGTACCACAGGTCTGCTGCTAATCAAAAATGTTAATCGAAAAAAAAACACCAATGCTATACGGTAGGGCGATCAAAATGACGACACTACCCACTAAAGAGTCCTCTGCAAGACTAATGAACTAAATATAGTATTTTATCTTTGAATCTATTGTCAGTAGTCTGGTGTGGTTTGCCGTAGTAACCATAAGCAGGTTTCGGTTACGTGCGCAGTATTGTACAGTACTTGCAAATGAGCCACCTTGACCACATCTAAGTTGCTTCCTATTTTACCGCCTAGTTGAGAGCTACAAACTCCGGCTTGTACCATGGAACAAGTTAAAATTGAAAGATAAATTACTACAGTTTGTGATTACTTGAAATAATCTCTTCGCATTCTTCTCACTCCTCTAGTCATTTGTGTAGAAAACATCATTATGTACAATATGCCGCAGAAACTTGAAAACACAGATTTATTTCTTCGGTTAGACCTACCGTCCACACTCAGTAATCCGTCATGAAAACAGAGCTTTTTGAGAACGCGCTTCGAACAGGAGAAATTGGAAACGTCGGTTTTTCATTTTTGTGTAGAAGGAAAACATTTTAAAAACGGAGCTATAAAACATTGGTGTCAAGATAACGAAAAACACAAAACCTAAGCCGATCTTGACCTGTTCTCTCGAGCGATTGTTGCTAGCTGATGCCGGGGCACATTACTTTACATTGTGTTGCTTACATTTCCTGTGATTGGCCATCCTGGGTTCTTTTGCTTTGGGATTTTACAAAACCCTAAACGAGAATCGCTCTATAACTAAAGATTGTAGGATTAATAAGTGCAATAATGAAACCCACTCCGCAAGAACGGCAAGCTGCAGTTCTGATGCCAACACAGAAATCTTTCATGTTGATGTCCCAGAATTACCGCGCATTTGCTTAACGTGATCTTTTTTTATTCTCCTAACCTAATTCCCTAAATTCCTTTGCGAGAATTTAAAAACATTATCGAACGGTTGACTAATTATTGATTACCACGACAAAATTGCGGCTTCTCACAAAAGCAGGCGATTTTAATTGAACCTAAAGTTGTTGCATCTACAGGTCATATACTAATTAAGAAACAGAATTAGGTCGATAAATCATTCTTGTTTTGGCTGCAATTTGTTTTTTCCTAGTTATTTATCTAGACGACATTCGTCGAAGAACAATTACCGCCGTATTGTTAGCCACGTAACGTCTCGTGTGAATAATGAGAGAAAATTAATGAAGAGAGCATGACTCATTTATAATCCATAAATAATACCAAGTGACGAGTAATATAATCAGCCGGGTCACCCGCCTGTGAAAAATATGCAAAAAAAACATCTTTAATCACCCACCGCTTCCACCGAAGGGACCAGAACTTTGTACACAACTATTGCAATTGAAAACTGTTGTGATTCATAAAGGGCTAAATTAATTCACATGGTTATGTGCATATTGCGAAAAGCGAAAGAAAAATTCGCTAACAGGACTTAACAAGCCTGGAAGAGAAACCAACAAGTAAGCGGAGAGGAGTCAGGAGAGGCGGCTAAAAATAGCAGAGGTACGTTTACGTTCGTTGTAGCAAATAGAGTCATTTCAGGTTGACAGAGAATATCTTGATTTTACCTGTCTCTTAGTGCATAAGTTTACACATAAATTCCTGACTTTGTTGCATTGCCACGCGATGTATTTGTGTTTTCACGCGCCGTAAGAGACGTTTTACTTAAGAACACTAAGGTGACAGCTGTCGTTATCAAAATACTTTGTTTTGATTGAAGATGATAGTACCAACAGCTCCAGGCAAAATAACAAATTTAATAATGGCTGGATTAAGAAAACAAAAACAGTTTTATATCCACCTAGGCCGGCAAGAAAACTCAATGTTTAACAATAGAAATCCGGTTAGGAACTGCGCTTTTCGAGCCACATTTTAAGCCTACCTTCATATTCTCGAAGGATAAACTCCACGAATAGTCAATCACTGTTAAAGGATCATGATTGCACATTGGTTTGAGTTGTGTTCTTTGATTGCTTTACTCTTAAAGGGTTTGCTTTAATTCAAGCAAATATGTTCAATGAGTTTCGCGCTCAACTGAAAACATGAAATACAGAAAAAGTGCTATTAACAAATTACTGTGTTGCAGGTATTGTCATTAAAATGTGAAGGTGACAATAGAGAGCTTCAAACGTTTAATGTTCACCACACCGATTTCTTGAGTCTGACTAGAACCTCAACCTCTATTGCCAGTAGTAAGTCGTGACAGAAGATTTGAGAATGTTTCATTATAGATTGGTAGCATCGCTTGGACATTGAATAACAACTTCTTTAAAGTTTCAAAAGAATTACATCATATCTAAGTACACAGCATCAGATGAGAGTCCAGGTGTTTATATTATTCAATGGTATAACAATTTGTCTGTCATTGTAGTTACTGAAAGGGTCAATGGTCCTACATATGAGCTCTACAATGCGGTCGATGCCATTTTTAAACGGTCGATGCCTTCATTGGTAACCAAGCCTTTCAGAATGAAAGATGCCATATCTGCTTTAGTTTAGGCCTGAAAAAGGTAGAAACTGATATAATTTGTTGATGGAGTAAAATGCACTCACCAAATGCTTAATTGTTCATATTCACACTGGTTTGCTTGCGGTTAGCTCTCATTTGATGTTTGGGACAACTATACTATTAATGTTTAAAAATGTCACGTTTTATAATTAAATTTTGGGGAGATTTGGTGGATCAACCTGGTAGTGTAGTGGTATGAGGGGTGTCAGGAAGCAGAGGTTCTGGGTTCGATAATAGGTGGTACTTGCAAATTTTCCTTTTTCTTTAATTTAGTAGCGAAAAATTCGTTTACAGTTAGAAAAAAATTTTAAGTGTCGCGAAAATGGCATCGACCGTTTACGAAAGGGAAATATGCGCTGGTGATATCAAAGTGCCTGAACGGTCTCAGTTCCTCAGCTCCTACTACTGCAAGGATGGCTCTAGTAGTCAATTCTCCAAACTAGAACAACTCGAAAATCTGTGGCGCCTTCTTTCTATACTAAAAAAATCTCTCCACTGAACCTGACTGCTACACAAGTCGTCTCGAAAGTACACTTCGACGCTAATTGATGCTACGCAAGACTTTAATTACCTTTCAAACTGAATTTAATTCAGAGATGGTGTTAATCGAGCCTTAGACCAAAATGACTGTTTTTTATTTATATATCGACGCTCGCCGACAACCGTAATTCTCACTCTGTGAAGATAACTAATGCAACCAAGTAAAACAGGCGCGCCAACAGAATTTTACTAATTAGAACCGTATTATGACGTAAAACATTCGTTTTTTTAACGTGCCAAATCAGCGTCCCTTCCGTTGTTAATGTGGCTTCATCCACTTTTCCACGCCTGTAGAAACACTGCCATTTTGTCAAGACATTCCTCCTTTTCTCAACTTGTTTTGCAGAAGTCTCATTAATCTGAACGACTTACTTTTTGAATAAATTAAGAGACGTTGAATGGCAAAATAAACAGCTTTGACATACTTCAGTATTATATACCGTCTGGCTTTGAAAACTGATACATGCCAGCCGCAGTCAAATGACAGCCAGGTCCGCGAGAGTTATTGGATCCTTAATTGCACGATAATTCTATTTTCAGTGTTAAGAGACTGACCGTTTTCTTTAATATTAACACTTAGATGTTATTCTGGCACAAACTTCATAAAGAAAACTCTCAGGAAAACTATTATAATTATAATTGAAATAATTAAGCTTGTTAAAATTACAAGTATAGACCTAATCAAAGACCTGAGACAGGGGCCACGTACTCATACGGTCAAACCTCCCCTTACTGCCAACTCAAAAACAGTTCATCTAATCCCAGAAAAAACAGCGTTAATAGAAGTCTCTGACTCTATCATACAGACACCTGCATAATGCGGACAGTACGGTTTTATCTCTTTTGTTTTCATATTAACGAGGTTTGAATGTAATTTGATGAACCTATAAGGTGCCGATGGGTTGATATGCCAATATGGTGATCCAGCTAATAACATGCTGATCAAACGAGATAAACTGTCAATAGATCACACTGAGCAAACAGATGGAAGGCTTTCTCAGTTTGTTTAAAGTCTTACACTGATGCAAATTATGAGCACTAACGAAACTAGATGAAGAAGATTGCGGTCTGTTTTGTAAGTGGACAATTACACTCTAAACCGTGAAGGTATGATATTGGCCAGTTGTTCAAAAGGTGGAAAACGCTTTCCACCGGACAAATCACTCCCCAGTGGATAAGTGTTAACAAAACAAACCAAGCTATCCACTGGGTAGTGATTTATCCCGTGGACAGCGTTATCCACCTTTCGAATAACCCGCGCCTCCGCTAAACAGTTTCGATTCGTTAAAACTTGGCAAAACTTCAAAAAACAGTTTATTGTAATATGCGGATGTACACCACGTTAAGTATTTTTTTTTTGACTGCGTGCGTTTAATTTGACGGCAGTAAACAACATGAAAGACCTTTCTTCCCAACGAAGAGTTTGCAAACAGTCTCAGTGTTTTGTATATATTGATCGTATTGTGCATCATAACATGCCACATATAAATACAAAGAAAATTATTTCTAAATGTTTATTCCAAGATTTAACTGAGACCCACTGCCGGTGAAATTGGCTAACAAGTGTATTTTACTGTATCACGAGGGAAAATAATTCAGGAAGTGTTCTTCGTCAACATGTATCATGCATCTGTCTACCGTATACATGTATAATGAAACACAACCAGTAAATGCAGAGACTTCAAAGCAAGATGACGAGGAGCGGCGGCATTACAAGGCGACGAGTTAATCCGGATCAGCTCAGATTTCAGATCATCATTTACATTCAACTCTTATAGCAATTACACTGATCTTGCCGATTGCAAACCAAACTACACTGTGTCACGGCTGCACTTCCCAAAAGAGAAGAAATCGGATAGAAGTCTCCTGGAAGGAAAACAATACCACTTCAAAGTCGTGTACCTCTTTATTCTGGGAAGTTGTATACAAGTTTGTATCATTACGCAATGTGTGCAAATGTAAAATTATTATTCAGCCATAATAACAGTTAACTGCATGAAGGGAGGAAAAGACTGGCCAAAGTAATCTCTAGAAGAGAAAGCTTTCCAGTAATTTCTGCTGATTTTTCTGTTTTTAGTTGCCACAGATTTCAAACTGGAGGAAACCCTCATGGAAATCCGTTATATACGTCTCAGGGCATTTTACACCTTCCTGTTTATTCAACTTGCTGTGTCGGGAAACATTCATTTAGGTGTCATGCTGCCAATATCAAGGCCTGGATTTTCCGAGCTTGGAAGAGCTTTAGAACTTGCTATACCTCCCGCCATTCAACACGTTTACAATCATAGCACACTTTCGCGCCAATGGAACATAACCTACACCGTTAAAGACAGCGCATGTCACAAAACAGCTGCAGTTGGTAAAACATACGAGCTTCATACTGCGGATGCTTTCATCGGCCCAGCGTGCTCCGATTCCTGCTTGTCAGCGGGTTTATTGGCTTCGTATTGGAATAAACCAATGATATCTTACTCGTGTTCGTCGGTGGAGTTGAGTAAGCGAATCTTTTACCCTACTTTTGCAAGGACACAACCTTTCAGTAGAACATACTCGCACGAAACTCCGGATATACTTTTACAATCCATGAGGGTCTATAACTGGACACGGGCCGCTATTATTTCCACAGAGGATTTCGTGTGGACGCCAATTTCCATCTCCATGACAGAAATATTTCAAAAGAGCAACATCAGCGTACCGTTCAAGGGGTTTTATGTGCCCAGTTCTTCGTTTTCATACCATGCGTTCTTGAGTCAAGTCAAAGATAAAGCGCGAAGTAAGCAATTTTTTTCTCTTCTTTAAAGTTTTTTTTAGTGAAATACGTTTCTGAATTACTTACGCATATGTTTTATTCAAGTGTCAGGAACAAGATACATAATACATATAAAATCATTTAGCGCTCACTGTTTAAAGAACTCCGCCAGACATGAGAAGTGTATGAGTACTACTTTCGTTTTGAAGAGAGAAAAGCATAAAATTTAGCAATTACTGAATAACTATCGCAAGATGAGGCAAACAAACACCTTTTCATGAACTGTTACTGCAGAAATGTAGCTCGTAAGAGATGGTAATAAGCACATTTTTACTACAAACGGTTTTGAACTTACACAACAGCGTGGTGTCTCGTCCTATCGAATGTAGCGAGCATGCAAAAAAAACTTTTCAGATATTTTCAAATTCAAAGTGTTCTGCGTTGTTCTCCTCACATATAACGAAAACGTCATGAAACGTAGTGTTAATTGAGATTATTTCAAAACATACATGCATGACTTACACTTGTACAAACCAAGATATTCCTTCTCTCCGTTTTTCAGGTGTGAATGTAGAGCTCTATTTGGCTAAGCGTCGTTTTTACCTAATTCTTTTCAGTTATCTTTCTTCTTGCCTTTAATAACGAGGTGGCGAGGCTCCTTGTAGCAGCCAATGAACTGGAAATGATGAATGGCGAGTACGCCTTCATCACACTTGATTTCACAGTCGAGAGTTACTGGGT
>CM042748.1:13852248-13878062 GCA_022496165.2 Catalaphyllia jardinei
TCTATAAAAGCCTATAGCTCTTCATGGCCTGTATATTCTTCTCTATCTCTTGTGGAAAGCTTGACATTTTCATGGTACTGCATACGACACGAATTTCGGATAAGCTGGAAGCCATCTGACTATTCCAAGCGCAAGCGATCGATTTTCCGAGTCCATCACATGAACTCACACGGTAAACTAAACGCATTGGGGTTTTTTACTCGAAATAAACACATTTTTAAACGAATAGTAAACGAAATCTGCGTCCTACAACGAAGCAATTAAGATTGTCGAGCCTTCGAATTAACTGGTGAACTAGCTATGTATTTGTGGATTTTAATAAAGACACACGCGCACCGGAAGCCGTAATCCGATCGCCATACCGAATACAGAATTGTTTCGTTCTTTGAGCTGTCTTTGAGGAACGAAATATATCTAAATTTCAAACATAGAATAGATCAAGCATTTATAACTATGTGAGAAGTGAATCAAACGATTAAGATTCGACTCTAGAGCTACCGACGGAGTTCGTCGTGCTGAAAGAAGAATGCGATTGTCAGCCGAAACTCAAACTAAAAAGTCGAGAACTCCCAGCGTACGTAAAATGGGCATTTTATTCAAAATAACACTGAAGTGGAAATGTATTTCTTTAACTGATACTATACTGAACCTCTTTTCAATATCCTAACAAAGGATTTGCTATGATTTAGTGGTACGCAATATGCAAATGTAGATAGCTTGTCTTTATGCATAGGAAAATTACACAGTAATTACTACGGTCGGGCGACAGTAATGAAGCGAAAATTTACCTCGCCTTTGGATATTGTTTGCCGACATCCCTGCTTATCTCTCATGTTAAAACTGTTTTCAATCATTGATCTGGCGAGGTAGGCAGAAGTGGACTACGACTGCATCGCATTTTCACTTGTATTTCGGGGGAAATATTTAGTGTGTGAATCTAAAAATGTGTTGACACTCCGAAATCTGCACGTTCCTTAAGGCAACTTAGGGCTGGTTCACACTTTGACTTAAGCATAAGCATAAGCCGACATAAGCAGAAGCAGTAAGATGTTGATAATTAGCACCTTTTATTAGGGAAATTTCTAACAAAAGGTGCTAATTATCAGCATCTTACTGCGTCTGCGTATGTTGGCTTATTCTTATGCTTATGTCAAAGTGTGATCCAGCCCTTACCGACTCTTCGTGTCCATTGACATCTTTATAACTCTTTAAGAGCTGTAGGTTAACTCTAATGCCATTACTTGTACCGTTATAACCCAAATGGACCGGTAAATTGTCGATTCTGATCCTGGTAAAAATTACAACGCGGCAATCTTCGCTTGCGACCCGCACTTCGAAATGGAAAAAAGAAATATACATCGCAGTCGTCCAAATCGTAGCTAGACTCCAAATTGTCATGCTAGATGATAGAGTTCTTTCACGTAAAAATCTTGTTCGGTTCGATACAATATAAATCACAAATTACCCAAAAATGTTTTGAAAGCCCTCCAAGCTCAGTCAAAAGTCTCTTGAGTGTTTTAGCTCGGTTCTTGAAGTGACGTCACTAGTAGCCCGACCCAGCTCTCACTTTGCGCGGTCGTGAACATAGAAATTACGTGTTCAAACGCCTGTAGAAACGCAAGGATTTTATCAATCGAGATAAATTTTTTCGCTGATGAAATCTAGGAAACTAGTAGACTTTACTAAAAGAAAAAAAAATTGGGGTTAGAAGAATGACTTCCTGAATTTACTTCGGCTTCTTGTTGTTTAAACTATTTAGGTAAATAAGGAACAAATAGACTCGCTTTGTCTGAGTCTGCTTTCTTTTGCAACCTTATGTAAGTCTAGTTTTAATAATACAGTTTAGTAAATTCTCAGCTGCGACTATTGCATTTCTAGCTTTTTGATTGGCTACAAAACTCCGACTATGAGCCAATAGTCAGAGTTTTACGTCATATGGAAAATAGTGCGCCAAGTTTAAAATTTTTCGCTTTGTAAAATTGTGGAAATAAAAATCGGGGGCAAAACCCGGTTTGAGAATTTACTAAAAGAATTACTCCATTCACCCTTGTTGGATATGAAGTGATTATAACCAACTCGCGCTACGCGCTCGTTGGTTATTTTATTACTTCATATCCAACGCGGGCTCATGGAATAATTGTTATTTATTTCACTTATTATCCATTAGTAACTGGATTTAACCTTTATGTTTCCAGGAGAAAAGTTTATGAAAGCGATCTTATGAATACCTCGTGGGTGATAGATTACAAAGATATCATTTTATGCACCGGGGGCAGCCGACTTTCTAGCAAAGTAAGTTGACTTTTGAAACCTTACATAACATAACTTATTAAATATCAACAACTGTTTGTTCACAATCATTACACTGTTCTCCAATCCAAAAACATTTGGTCGACCATTTTGTTTGCGACATTCAATATTGGCCAAAATATCTAATTGCTTTATTAAACAGCAAAAAATTACAACTACCTAGAGGGAGGTATTGAGAAAGAAACGTAATAATCACAATGAGTGATATTTTGCTTCGTACTTTTATACTTCATTGAAAATGAAAAAAATTACAAGGCATGGATATTATGTGTACATATAAAACAAAAAGTCGCAAAAGACAATTTATTAGAGAAGTTTTTCTTACAGTCAAAACCACGCGTGGTGAGATGCAGGGGCCAAAGCTCTGAGAGTACGCGTTTTTTTTTTCGTCAAACGCATATGGACATGCATACCATCTTTTAGCCAGCCGCAGTGCGAAAAGAAACATACATTCACTTCACGGGACAGTTATGCATCTGTCAATGTTAAGCCCGAGGTGGAGGACCCCGGGCATATGTGGGGTATTTGACCTCTATTGCCTTTCCCACCCTTGGGAATTTGACTAAGAATCTGGGTCCCAGGGTGGGGACGTTTGCTTTTTTGCGTGGAGGAATGGGACCAAGTCACATCGTCCCAAGTGCTCGTCTGTGTGCTGGCATTAGCGCGTCTAAAGCCCTAAAAGACGGCTGTTTTTAATAGAGGTAAGCACATGTTTTTTCTTATTTATACGAAAAACTTCACTCCTCAGTACTCATTTTCAAGATGGGGGATATTTGATCTGATTTGAGCAAATTTTGGGGCCCCACGGTGGGGATTTTGACCAAAAAATCCCCTGCAAAAACAAAAACCCCCCCATATACCCCGGGGGCCCCCCCCCCCCCCCCCCCCCCCCCCCCCGGCTTAACATTGACAGATGCATTAAGTGTAAGTAACGAGTAGACGAATTACCCAAATCAAAATCAAATCGTATAAAAACACTCTACAGCACAGTTAGGGATTACAACCTGTTTCCATAAGCAGTAAGAATAGGGCCAAGCACGTTGGTCATCGACATGTTAAGAGAAACCCTGAATTACCAAGTTGAGTTATATTTATTTGATTTTGTACGTGATCCAGGTTAAAACCGGCCCCGGCTCGTTCATCAGTACTATGGGAGGTGACTTGAATATCGGTCTCACAAACGTTGGGCGATATAAGGTAAGAGGCATTTAAGTGTACGGATGGTACTTTTAGAGAAAAAAGATCACACCCTAGAAAAAAAACCTTATCGACATCAAGTGGCAGTGATACGTTATTTATTCCTGACAAAAAATAGGAGGCTAAATTCAATTAAACGATTGAATGATTTAAAAATGGCTACCCTTTTTAATCAAAACAAGTTAACAAAAGAGTATAGAAGTGGTATAAAAGCACCCTTGTACAATTCTAAACTCACTGACATTTAAGACATTCAACACTAGTTAGTACAAAAAATAGCTGCTTGTTTAGCACTTGCTTAGGATGCGTCTGCGAACTGTTGAAACTGAACATCTACTAGGATAATTACAAATAAAAAAATCTCTCATCTCTCTCACAAGAACGCTAAGTGTTCGTGATAATATATTTCAGGCTGAACTGGTGGCTCTGAAGCGACTGAGGAAACACCACATAGAGTTGAAAAGAGAAGTACTTGTCGAAATGAAACAGGTACGATACGTTTAAAATAAAAGGGCTCCATATTCAAGAACGAGGAAAATAAAGAACAACTTTCGCACTTCGCACTTGCAGCAAAGGTTTTTTCCTAATAGAACAAAGCGATGAAGAAAGCAAATAGAACTTGTAAAAGGTAAGTTAGTTTAGAATTAATTATTTCACTTTTTGGTATCCTGGTAAATCTTATCGTTTTGCTGTTTTTACAGGTGCGCGACTTAATACACGAAAATATCAATCAATACGTTGGAATGTGCATTGAGTCACCAAATCTGTGCATAGTCTCTATTTTCTGCTCCAGAGGAAGCCTCCAGGTGAATTTAATCTCACATCTTGCTGGTTGCGACTGATATACATAAATGGTTTCTGCGAGCCATTTCTTCATGGCGTCATGGTATTAGATCAAGCCTTCTGTAGACTATCAAGACATTTAGTAATAGGCGTTGCTTCGCAATCATTTGCAAAAAATCCGAATTTCGCGGAGACAGTCTTTCGCCCTGTAAATTTCACTCCTTCGATGCTATGATAATTGAGGTTACTAACAGCTCATACAGTTTAAAGGTAATTTCACATGCTGTACATTATTTTGTAATCTAATAAAACCTTAAAAGGGAAGAGAAAGAACATCGAATAAATCTCTCGAGAGTCACAGAGATTTGAGAGGGATTCCGTAGAAATTGAGTTTAAGATGAATGTTACGAAGGCCAAAATTAAAGAAATCTTTTAAACTCATTACTAATTCATCAAGTTTAAACAAAGGAAGTGATGACCGTGACAGTGTTTGGATATCTGATCTTAATTTTTACGATATTATTTCTCCGTTTCCTCCTTAGTTTTAATTTTGATTGAGAAGATATATCAAATACTCAAGACAGTGAACCATATTTCCAACACCTCTATGTTCGCCAGAATACTCCGCTGGCGGCTGCGCGTCGTAAATGTGGTCAGACGCGGTCTTTTGTGTTTGATATATTACTTCAGATTAACAAATGGACGTCAGTTTTTCATGCGTCTGTCCTGTTATTGATCATGAAAGTTTATGCATCTCGGGTTTGCAGAACTGTCTCGAATTCTCCCAACCCTCCTCGTGTTTAGATGAGGCTATGTAAACACAGAAAAAAGTGCTCGATTGCTTTAATACATAACGTTTTCTTGTCTTGGTTTCATTCTTCTATTTTCTCCTGTTTTAAGGATCTTTTAGCAAACGATAATATCAAAATTGACTGGCTCTTCAGGATGTCATTTGCAAACGATATTGCAAAGGTGAGCGATATTTACATTATAACAGATGTAATGGGTTTATCTTTTGATTTACCAGAAAGCTAAGAATGGCTAAACTTTACAACTTTCCTTTTTCCAGGGCATGATAGCATTGCATAACAGTCCCATAACAGCACATGGCAACCTGAAATCATCGAAATGCTTGATTGACGGTCGTTGGGTTTGTAAAATATCCGATCATGGCTTGGACTCGCTCAAAGCAAATCAAACAGAAGAGGATTTAGGAGAATACGCCGAAAACAGAAGTTAGTCGTTTATTGTCATATCCGATATCACAAATCGTCATTAAGGCTGTTAGTATTTAACGTTTTCATTCCCTCTTGCTCGAGGGACTATAGAAGACAACCAGGAGTACATGTGCCATATCGAAATTTTCGTTTAAAAAATAAAATAAACCAAGAGACGTTGTATTGATCTCCGACTTAAAAAGAGAATAATTGCTAAATGTTCTAGCTAAACTGAATGGTATTTGGAAAGTCGAATGTAAATAATATAAATATATCTGTGGCTTATTATCTTCAGCCAATGATGAGATTGTTGTATTCAAAACACTTAACCGCCGGATTCTCGGCCGGTACTGAGTTCGTATTAGATGCCCCAACTAATCAAAAGGAGAGTGCTACCTTCCCAGCCAATCAGATGCATGACAAAAAACAGTAAATGAAGGACAGGCGAGTCAGCGTACCTTAGGACATCATAGGTTAGATGGAACATCAGACATTATGCTGGCACAATGCATGTGCTCTTTCGTAACATAGGTGCGCTGATTTCTTATGACTTTTGACTCTGAGCAATGAATAAGTATGTATTTGTATTCCAGCGCGAACCTGTTAAAGTGGACATATTACAACTCTCTACCAAACCAGAGGAGACGATTCTTACCGTCCAATAACACTGAATAGGCTTGTCAATCTCATTGCATCCCTTTCTCAGCTCCTGCTTCATGTAACATTCCTGTTCTGTTTCAACGTCGCTGAAGTTAGGCATGCGGCACTGCAACTAAGTAAAAACACATTCCTGAGCAACAGCCGGCTTTAACTTTTAAGGAAATTGCAACAACCTGGGTAAAAGGAGGGTCGCATTCTGATACAAGTCATTCAACTTGACCCTGACACCCTTAAAGGAGCACAGTCACGTGTTTTGAGTTGTTTTAGCCACGTACAAAGTGACCTTCCAAATATATTACCTGAAAATAATACATTACTAAGATAAAAAGACACAGGAGATACTAATTAACTATAAAGGAACAGGAATAGTTAAGGATGGAGAAGATTAACACCTACTGTAAACGACGAACTTGAAAAATTTGGGCTAAACTTTTCAAGATGCGCAAACCGTGGACTAGCTCTAGGTTTTAAGCCCCTAAACCTTGCTGACTGCTACAAGACATGGCAGCCACGTGGAATTTCTGCGCTATGCCTGGCAGCCAACAACGTGTCAAATTACCAAATTCCCTGAACCCAACCCCTCCACCCCTTCCCCCTCCCCCCTCCCCCCTCCTCGAGCATCATTACTAGCCGATTTATGTCAGGCTCCTAAGCCTTTAAGTCGTGTCTCTTGGGGAAGTAGGAGAATTTAGGCTTAAAAATGCTGGTTTGATTTTGTTTTGCTTTTTTTTCTGAAGGTCTCTTTTGGACTGCCCCGGAATTGTTGGAAGTAAGGAATCGCAAAAGCGTTCAATGCACAAAAACCCAGAAAGGCGATGTATACAGCTATGGAATAATACTCCATGAAATTCTCACACGCGACGAGCCATATTACCAACTGGAACCGAAAGGTACAGTACATGTATGTTGCAAAAATTACCTTGTAATAATTAGTCACTGAAATGGGATCGAGTGGAGTTCAATTCAGTCTGTAATCACACCCGTGAAAAAAAAAGTCGGATCCCTGCGAAATATAGCACAACGAGTAAGTTGTGGCAAGTGGAAGTGGTTCTATTATTTTGATCATTGAGAGAGGGGACACATTCAAGTGTAACAGTCAAATAACAACGTGCGCAATACTCAAATAGCGTATAGGGCTTGCTGATAGCCAATCAGTTTCGAGAATTTTGTCATAGTTTTGATTAATGTTTTTAATTCTCTCTCCGAGTCACTCGACTTAACTGAGAGCGCGCCATTCTGTCCTATCTACTTTCCCCATCACCATTTATTCTAAGTGTTACATGTGTAACGCTTTCACTTAATCTTTCTCTAGATGTCTTGGTTAAGATAAGAAAGCGAAATGTGCCTCCTTTTAGACCTGACGTACCAAAAGATGTGGACGGGTGTGATAAAAGATATATCCGGCTAATGAAGCAATGCTGGGATAACGAGCCCTCTGGCAGACCAACCTTTACTGAAATAAAACTAGAGCTGAAGACGATGAACAGCACAAAGTAAGTGCATAGTGTGAACTAGATATTGAGAGGGATCTTTACGCTGAACAGTGATTTAACAATTTCGCCATTCAAAGATTTCCCCATTAGAAAGAAAGGGATAAGTAAAAAGATGTCGCGTCACACAGAAGCCTATTTTAAGCCACTTTTGAATACCGCTTTGGCGAAACAAGGCGTCAAAAGCTGAATATTTTTGGCGACAAAGTACAGCCTGGGGCCCCCTCCAAACTGTGCCCGAGAAAGTTCAATGTCGCGACACCACGCCGTAGGAATTTACGTCATGGTACTTTGAGTTATTTCTACCATGGACAAAATTACCTTCAAATTGAAGGAAACCTGAAAATAATACTTTACAAAGATAGGAAAACACTAAAGACATAATAGTTAACCATAACGGAACAAGGGTGGTTAAGGATGGAGAAGATTGACACGGATTACAAAGAACAAAACTGAAAAATTTAGGCTAAATTTTTCAGACCATTTAAAGGTGACGCAGCTCCTTTAAAAACACAACTATCTCGCGTCATTTTGGATTTGAGTTTGATGAAATCTCAGTCAGGGAAATCACGTGATTATCGTGACGTGATCGTTTTCAAAAAAACCTCGTTTTCAAAACGTTTTTCGGCCACACGAAAAAGAAAAGCTGGCATTTTCAAATTCCTCCGGTGTGAACAGCGTTTTCGAAAAGCTCCGTTTTCGTGACGGACTAGAGTGGACAGTAGGCTTAACAGTAGAAATAAAGCTGTGTTTTTAAATTTATCCAGCGTAGCGTGGATGGGGCCTAACTAATAACTCGATACTAACACTATTCTGACTTGGTTTATGGACTTGTGTCGTTGTAGAAATTTAGACATCGTAGACAACATGCTTCAGATGATGGAGAAATACACAGATCAGTTAGAGGAACTAGTTGATGAAAGAACTCGTCAGTTGGAGATTGAAAAAGCCAAAACTGAAGAGTTGCTCTATAAAATGCTACCCAAGTAAGTTGTTACATGTAAAACGTTTCTATTACAACTACCAGTTAACTGGGGAAGTATTCTGTACAGTAGATTATCTTCTAAAAGATCCAGTTTTAACCCCAACTATGTCGATAAAGCAAATTGGCTTTCAACATAAACTGCGGGAAAACGCCAATTTAGGCGTTGTGTTGGCATCCTCAGTGTTCGTTAAACCCCTTTGCCGTGCACTTCCTGGTGTGTAATATCTGATTAACTTTGTCTGAATAGGCCGATAGCTGACGAATTGAAGGTCGGAAAAGCCGTTGAGGCTGAGAGCTTTTCAAGTGTCACGATTTTCTTCAGTGATATTGTTGGCTTCACAAGGATGGCTTCACAAAGTACCCCATTTCAGGTAAAACGCATTAAATACAATGATAAATCTGTTTCGTTGTTCACTCAGTGAAGACGCTCAGATGTGGTTTGAAATACATTACAGTGGAACGTCGTTAATACGAAGCTATACGAAAACCTCGAGGCCTTATAGTTGCGGTTGCGCTAGACTCTGAGGAGTGGTGGTGTTGTAGCTGTTCCCGAGGCCTTAAGCTACTGTTATTCGTTTCATTAAGATCTAAGCAGTGTAGTTACAAAACGTTTTCTGCGGATCAAAAGACGATACGTGTGGGTGACTCACTTTTTCCGCGTTATCTTCTAGGTGGTGAATTTGCTTAACGAACTGTACACGTCATTTGACAATGTGATCGATAACTATGATGTTTACAAGGTAATTGTTATATTTTATCACCTTTTAACGTCGAAAACGTTTTCCATAGTAATTTTTGAGCACGGCGTATAATTAGTTGCCCTAATCACATTTAATATCAAAATTCTCGACGTGATTGGTTCCCCACGTTTATTTGTCACGTAATCGGCGCGCGATCACGTGGGTGTCCAATTACAGGTATCTTATTTGAACTTTTGTAATTGGATACCTCTAATTGGATACCAACGTGATTCGCACGTCAATTAGGCGCGCTTTCATGGCTTCCCTCGCGATGTTTCCTACAGTTTCCCGATCAAAGCCATATTCAAAACATATGAAAAGCGCTACATGCTACAGACGTCTCGCTCAAAAGAAGTACTCAAAACAGATTTTTAGTTCCGAAATTTGTACATAGATACGATTGATTGGTAATTGGACCTTGTGTCGTAAAGTTCCGGGAATAACCGTGCTCAAAATTCAGTACTCGTACGAAATTTAGTAGTCGTGCGGGTCACTCCCTGAATTGCACTCCACTCGGTCCAATTACTATTGCTTATGTAAACGATAAAGGGAAGGCCTACTCAAACTATGAGGTCACAACATCGAAACTAGTCTACCGCGTATGAGAAAAGTAGATATCTTAATTACAGACACAGTATCCAAGGTCTTGATCTGGAAAAATTGATACATAAAGGTGTAATCTGCTCAAAAACTCTTTATACTTATGAAAACATATAGGTAGGTGGAACAAGCTAGGACAATCAAAGAACCTGAATGTTATTCAGCGTTCATTCATTTTGGAAGACTTTTAACTGTCAAGATTTCAATTGTCAGCTTAGAAATGCGGAACTTTTCCCTCTGATAGATAAAATCTGAGATCTGAAAAGGTTTGCTGATAAAGTGGAGCTTGGAAATAAGCGAACCAAAATGTCAACGAATACATGCGTATACCCATACCCGACTTCCTATAACGGCCTATATGGGGGGACTCCGCCCCCCCCCGGGGGTACCTTTTTCACGCTTCAGCGATATGAAAGGGTAGGGATTTCACGAGTTCAAGTATTTGAAAGTGTAGGGAAATGTCACCTAGATATAACGTGAACGGAAACGGAATAAATAAAACCTGTTATTTTGGTTAACATTTCGCCTGGTAAAACTTCATGATTTTAGCCCAGAATTGACCTAAAACAGCAGAATCCTCGTGACACTGCTCCTTTAACTCCGCTTGACAAGACAAACGTCAGTGAAAGTAGCCTACAAGCCTGGCATTGACTACCTTTTAGAATGTTTTCTTCCGAGTACTTTTTCCGAAATCATAATCGTTTTTCCCGAAAAATCTCAAAGCAAAATTGCCTGCCACTTCAAGGTAAAATTTGACCGTCTAGATGACGCTTTCTCAGAGTTTTTGAACTGGAAGCAAGCCCAGTAGAATGTCAATCATTGCAGCAAAACGATAAAAAAGGAAAACAAGACGCAAAAAATAATAAGAAAACGAAAAGCCTAAAGACGTAGGTCACTTTCTCGTCCAAAAAAAATTTCAATTTCTGTGCGTGCCCGGGCGAACATGTAGTAAAACGTGGTGCTAGTGGAAAGAAATGAAACAAATGCCTTTTGGAGTTGATCGGAGCTAATTTGTCCCCATGATTTCCAGGCTGAAAATCGCCAAAATGTCCAAAAATGCGTTTCTAGCGAAAAGCTCCAGGAGTCAATGGGTTAAGTAGATACGTGGAAGGAGTACCTTTTTTCAATAGGGATACCCTCTCTTTCCAAATGGCTTCAAAAAGGATAATGCGTTGGACCTGGGGGCAGTGGCTCCCTGTACAAAACACTGCAATGTACTACCCCCGGGGGGAGGGAACTCGCGCATATGACTCATTAGTAAGTCTAGTGTATCTGAGAAATGGGCTAAAATTCTAACTTGTAGCTAAGGCATTTCCAAAAATGTAACTGATAACTGAGATCCCAACACCAGTCAGACTGTCTCATTATACTCAATCCCAGTAAATCTCCTGTGTAAGTGTTGCCCTCGTATCTTGTTGTAAGTAGTTAAAGACTAAATTATTTAAGCAATAGACCACCAGTTTCTATGGGTTATAGGCTGATAAACCACGCGGGATGTTGGTAGAACACAAGAATAATTCGTAAATCACAAGTCGCAGAAACTTGTGGTTTGTTGCTTTTAGATAATAATTCAGAAGACCCGCGATTTTTCCATGGGTTTACCGGCACAATAAAACATAGCTGATTGACCAATCAGAGCACGCACGTTGATTTGGTTATTATATAAAGAATCATAATTGGTGCCAGTGTCCAGTATTTTATTGTTAGTCATTTTTTTCTTTTGTTGCTTTAACTTTTTAAAACAAAATCTGCTAGGTTGAAACCATTGGTGATGCTTACATGGTGGTGTCAGGACTTCCAGTTCGAAATGGGAACAAGCATGCTGGTGAGATTGCTGCTATGGCACTAAATTTGCTGAGCTGCGTTAAGGACTTCACTGTTCCTCATATGAAAACTAAAAAAGTGCAACTGCGGATTGGCATTCACACAGGTAACTGAACTGGTTTGTTTTGAAGAGATGGCATGTTATTTAATGTCACATGTAGGATTCTATTTAGTCAGCAGAGCAAGTCACTGCAAGTCAACACACACACATTTTCATGTTGATCTATCCTATGATTTAAAGAAAAATAAATCAATAAAATGATAATATAGAATCAGCCAGTTTGGCCAAAAACCCACAACCTCGTGTCCCAAAAATAATGCTTATTGTTACTGACCAGGACGCTACATGTAATATTTCCCTATAAATAAATTTAGGTCCATGTGTGGCTGGAGTTGTGGGACTTAAAATGCCTCGATACTGTTTGTTTGGAGATACTGTGAACTATGCTTCAAGAATGGAATCTAGTGGACTTGGTGAGTATAAATAACGTATGGACATTCAGTATTCAGTTATTTTTGGAATACTTCAGCATTCAGGACCCATTCAGTAGACAGGACCCAGTTCCATGCAACTCCTTTATTACTTCATGTTTCCAACAATGACTGAAACCATTTCTAGCCTAATAAGTTACTGGTACCTTCCTGTCCCCATCCCCCACCACCACAACAGGGGCTGCAGAAATGGAGGGGCTGGTAGGGCTATAGCCCTGCCCTATCACTTTTGTTGCTGGGATTTACTTTCCAGGGCTTCATCTGACATGGATAAAGTATGGATTTCACTACTTGAATGTAACACAACACATCTACTCTGACCTACCACTTTAAAATGGTCTCCATGGTTGCTGCACAGTGCAATTTCTTTCTAATGAGATAAAGAAAATATAGGCTTACTTAATATTTTATTTATAACCCAACTAAGAACAGAAATGCTGTAGTCTTGGGGGTCCTGATGAGGTGGGATAGGAAGGTGGGGGGAGGGGGGCTTTTTGACAGGCCTAAAACAACTGTACCTGGCCTGTGACCACTTACTCTTGAGGTGGTACAAAAATTTATTCCAAAACATAGAAATACAGTAAAAGCCAACATGTGAAAGCCAAATAGTTTAAAAACCTGCTGGGAGAAATTTGCCATTTTTATACCTAAATATATAAGAACTTGTTTAGCCAAGCAAGATCAAGCAGGTCCTTATATCTGGTTATACAGTTATAAAGACAGGGCTACATATACATTGTGTAATCATTTGTGCAAAGCTTATCATAATACAGTTGTCAATACCAAGTTTATTTCATTTTTCTGGTAATCAACAACTGTGTCTCCTTCACAGAAATGAAAGACCTAAATTATTAAGAACCTACTCAGCCTAAATTGCCAATAACTACCACAACGTAAAAGAAAATATTTCAACAGACTTGAAAAAATGCAGGTTCTTACACACAAGTTTTACTGTATCGGACTGAACTACTATGTTAATAAAGTGCTTGGCAAAAGGTCAAGTGTACATCAAGCTACAATTCTCCATCTTTCTAAAGTTTATCTCAGTTTCCATACCATTTAGCAACTAGCAATATTTTTTCTCCCCTCTGATTGGGGGCTAGTCTATCAAAGGGTACACAATGTATATGTAAGTCCAGCAGCTTTCCAGCATCAAAATCTCCTTAATCAAGAACTTACCAAGTTAGCTGCAGTTGTTGCCAGCTTGTTTTACAAGACCTATTATCACTCCACAGCACTTCGAATCCATGTAAGTCCAGAGTGTAAAGCTGTGTTAGACACACTTGGAGGATTCTACTTAGAAGAAAGAGGACCAGTTACACTTAAGGTAGCTAATAAATATTTTTCCTTTTTATCAAGTTTTGTCAGCCAGTCAAATAAAGATCAATTTAAAAACAAATACATGCAGGAGATGACCTGGCTAAACTTCAGGGCCCGGTTGTTCAAAACCCCGATTAGCGCTAATCCCCGATTAAATATGCTAATCCACGATTAAAATTTAATCTGCGATTAAATTGCGTTGCTCGAAACCCGATTAACGCTAATCTGACTCTAATTGGTGGGTTAAATTTAATACACCTCCGAAGGAAGATTAAATCGCTAATCAGCTGATTAATATTGAAATAAAATGGCCAACTTGTTGTTTGGCCTTCCTTGTGTGAGACAAAGACGAGCATGAATTTATCGATATAACGATAGCATACTAACTTACAGCAATCAAAAGCTTCGTACTCGCTACAGATTTGGCAGAGGCTCAACTGAATACAATACAAATCTCATAGAGGTGGATTTACAGAGGAAGACGAATTGTTATTACGCTCTGAAACCAATCGACCAAGTGCTGATAGCATTACAAATTTATGCGAGTGGTGGCTTACTGCAAGTTGTCGGCGATACAACTGGAGTAGACAAGTCCTCTGTTTCACTGGCAGTACATAACGTGGATGCCATATTGGAAACAACCACAGTGCGTACTCACGGGAAATTGCATTATGGGATACTAATAGGCCATTAGCAAGACAATATAACTGGTTTTTACACCACGTACTAACCGTTAACCAGCGAGTAACTAATCTGCCCTCTAATCGGGCTTTGAACAACGTTCTCAATTCCACCGACTAGCTAACCCAGTGTTAGTGCTTTTAATCGACGATTAGGCTTAATCAGAGATTAGTTTAATCCGGGTTTTGAACAACCGGGCCCAGAATACCCCCCAACTTATTAGCATCTCATTGAATAAGAATAGCAACTATTGTTATATCCTCGTTCTTCAAAGCACACCAACACATGTAAATGGAGTTGCGGGGTATTCTGAAGTTGCTCCCATGACCTTTTCAACTTAAACAGTTTGGAAACATTAAGCTCAAGTATTCCCTCGTGCAGCTGATTTAAACGTTATTGTTCAGCCACTGAAGTCAATGTAAAAACAAGAATATATTCCCAACTGCAAGTAAGCCTTAAAAATGCATGGAATTATATACAAAAGAACACCGTTGACGAACCATATAAATGTAAAATGCGCTGGAAAACCTACGAGTATGACATTTATCATGTGCTGACCTTTTTGATTGCTGCTTGGTTGACCTCATGAATGTTCAGCAAAGGACCTCCTGCTGAACACAGTTAGATTCACATGGCTGTTGCATTGATCGACGAAACCATTCTTGGCGATTTTAAATTCCTTTAAAACCTTTCCTTTAAGACTAAATGTCCTAAATCTGTTTTGAATCTGTTTTGTTTCTGCTTTGAATCCCCGGACTTGGAGTGATTGGAGCGAAATTTTTAGCCATGTGCTCTTTTTGACTTGCCGGCGGAGCAAATATGGATTAGCTTAGCAGCCCCGCCTTGGAGTAACCTCGCCCCGAGATATATATGTGTTCGTGTAAGTACTACTGTATGTGTAAGCGTTGCTGTATTGTTCAGTTAAGGACGTTGGCGCCCAAAACCTTCCCACGCACAGATTTTTTTATAACTTTGACTGCAGGTAGAAAATGATAAAATTAGATTAAAAACGTAAAAAAATCGGGGGTCACCGCACTCGTTTTGAAGATAAGGCGTAGCACAGACCAAAGCATTTCTAGATTTCCAGTGATTCAAGGCGATTCTGGTCGGATTCATTACTATCAGCATATATTTAAGTTGAAGAATCATGTCTAAGTTATGTGTGTTCAACACAGCATATATAGGCCTATTTGATAGATCCTTGCTACATATGTCATTAAATCAGCTAGAATTAGCCTTAAAAAAATACAACTTCTAAGTTACGCACACCTGCATCCATGTACCAATTGATTCTAGTATATGCGAAATAATTAAAACTTCCCACGTACAGATTTTTTTTTTGTTTTTTAGTATAATGGAAAGAATCAGAAAAGGAAGTGATCTGCCGAAAAAAAGTGGGGGTCACCGAGCATCTAACAAAAATATTCGCACACAAAGTTAACGCAAAGGGCATCAGCTCTATATTTTGTCGACTTTTCGACGCGCGTGACCAATGAATAGCGTGCGCACTAGAGATGCGCAATGGGCGCGAACGTCCTTAAGACCCAGTTACAGTAGTTACTTTTTCAGTTACAAGTATTTATTCCTTTTAGGGAAAAGGAACGATTGTGAGCTATTTCCTGTGTGGTAAAGATGGATTTGACAAGCCTTTACCCAACCTGAAGGAGGCTGCTTCACTGGAAGAGCATGAGTTCAAATAATGCCCCAAATCTAGCCGGCAAACGACCATTACCAGAGAGGGCTGAATTACTGCACCAACTACAAACACCAAATGGTAGAAAGGGGATAATGGGAATCGTTGGGCTTGTAAAGAAGGCTTGAAAATGGAAGAAAACAAACCATTTCGAAACGAGCTATAGCTGCACTTGTTGATCGAAATAGGTTTTTAATTTACTGAATTAATATTTTAATTAAACATAATAAAATGAATTCAAAGCAAGGAAAGCATAGGACCCATAACCAGATGCATCTGTCGATCTACAGGAGGATGATCCTATAAGCTAGGGGGGAGCCAAGGCTTATAAGGGGCAGTTCAACGAAGCACGTGTTGATCGGTTTTTAATTTACTGAATTGACCTTAAAAACTAATAAAACGAATTCAAATCAAGGAAAGCTAGAAAGGGCCCCCAAATCAGACGCATTTGTCGGTCTACACTAACAGGAAGATATTCCAAAAAGCGGGGGGGGGGGGGGGAAATTTCAGAATTGTATCCATACCAGTATTCGTACCTATCGTGCAGTTTAAAAAACCAGACGCAATGCATTTCGTAGAATAGACTATTTCCGAGTTACCCAGTGCCTCTGCGTCAAAAGAACGATTCATATGGAAATGAGTTCCACCTACAGGTTCATTTTCACGCAGATCAAAATCATTTTCATATGACAGGTTTTATATAAAGACTCGTTTTGAAACTGAGGCACAAGGAAACTCGGAAATGCTTATTCCGTTCGCTGTTCGTACGATAGTTAGATATATACCTTAGCAAGGGGATGAAATACTTCTAAAATGTAAATAATGTATTTTTCTGTAGAGGATAAGATGGTGGCCCAAGAATCTTTGTATTTAAAGAGACGATCACAAGATGTTAAGAAATAATTATTGTAATTAACAATGATAGCAAAACAGTAACTAGAGATCAGATAATAAAGACTTTATTTATTACAAAATACTTTTTTATAACAACTTTTAAATTTGGTGATCACGGGAAATCTGGGTATTTTCATTTTCATATTCCTCTGTGGCTGTATCTACAATTTTATTTTGATTTCACATACACTGGAAATACCGTAGATTCATTTGACAAAGTGGCAAGGGAAATGGGTCTGAATTTAAAATATTTGTAAGTTTTGCAGTCTTCAGGAAACTTTTACAGGGTGCCTGTTCTATTAATTCAGTTTTCAAATTTGTTAATTAATACAAGTGCCTACTTTATAATTAATTTTTATTATATACAAAGATTTTCTAGTAAAATGTCTAATTTCAAGAATCTAATAAATTACTTCTATACTACGATTTACAGCGGGAAAAGTTAAAGACATGCGACCTTTTAAGGCAGCTTAAAAACTGTAACACCGAGTGATCAACGTTGCTTAAAAGCGTTTTCGAAACAAAGTGTCAACACGCCCAAATACAGTTTATATTAGCGCAGTGGCTTGGTTCAGTTACGCAAGTTTTTAAAGTGATATAATCAATACACACAGAGAAAAACCATACATTTGTATCGAACAAATGGCTAAAACAAGACTAGGGAACGCATTGAGTGTTAGGGCTACCGGAAGCGATAACAGTGACAAAACCTTTCCCTGAATCCAAACACTTTCAGAAAGCCTAAACACACCTCTTGTCAGAAAGCTGCCTCGAGATTCGCTTTGCGAATATAAGAAAACTTAAACTGTGGCTGTACTGTTGAGCGAGTCCTCAAACCTAATTAATCACAACGATAACACAGCTGGCCGTGAAGGTATCAGTAGCGAGAGATGCCTGTTAACGGAATGGCCGATAAAAGATAAAGACACATCATGCACTGGACATGAAGTCTTGCATGACATGACTTGATCAAAGCTACCTGTTTGATTTAAAGCCATTTGAGCCTTCAATTTAGATCATAAGAAATTTGTCAACGAGCAAGAAAAACTATAATCGACAAAAATTGGCGATAAAAAAAGTCATTAATAAATATAAAAATAAGCATCTTCATTCATCTGGCGTTACTCTGGCTGCATGGAAAGTGAGCTAGGAATAAAAACCGTTATACTGCAGGGGCTTTGCATCGCAATGAATCAGACTTGACATATGCAACTCCTAATCAATGATATGCAGACCTGATTCCAAACCTAAGTCACGTGACCCAATCGTGTTGGTTTTACCCGCTGATTGGCTTTGCTTTTTCCTTTTTGATCACTGATTGGTCTAGAGCTCATCAATGTTTGTCATCCACGTTGCAGTTACGCTGTGTTGTGTGAGCTGAGGTCGATTCACACCAGTTTCTCTGTTCTGTTTGTTAGGCTGCAATTGTCTTGAAGAAACTGTTGTTCCTGTTGTCGTAAGGTTTCTGTGACTGCCACGAGCTTTTTCAAACCCGGCTGAAAGAGCAAAAATTAAAACTACATTTGATCTTGTGCTTGTACATGAAGTAAGACTTGATTCCCTCTCAGTGCACGTGTTACTCCCACACAATCTGAGTTTTGATAAATCCCAAGATGAGCTAATTATTTTAAAAAAGTCAAAGAAAAATAATTTTAAACATGAATATTCCGAGATGACAACAAATTGACTTAAACAAGATCGCCGCCATTCTCATTTGTTTCAATACTACAAGCCAAATTAACCACACAGTTTGCTTGAGGAAAACGTTGTTTCTGATCAAGTTTCCGAAAATCCAGTTTTCTTAATAGACAAGAGGTATCTGTGCTTAAATCAATTGCGTGAAGAACATGATTGATTGTCATTATTATGTTAAGTTTGCAATAGTTTTAAGATATCCTATTTTGTTAGCTAACTAAACGTCAAGTAATCATCAAAATCGGTATTTAAATCTCAGAATTCTTTCTGCTAGAAACCAAGAGACTATGATCCAGAGAATATAATTTCTTCTAGAGACTAAAATCAGAGCGGCAAAGCTCTAAAGACCTATTACAAGATGGAATCACTAGCCGGGACTGACACGGTCGTGTTTATTTGATCAGAAGCTAACCTCTCGCAAAAATATTAATAAAAGGTTAAGCTTGCAGGTTGTATGAATACAGGGGTTGATCAAACATAGAGTGTAAATCCAAATTCTCCAAACTACAGATAAACATGTTATATATGAACACATCAGAAAGCAATTTATTACCTGTGTCTGGCTCAGCTGTTGGAGTTCTGACTTGTACGCCAAACAAATATCGTGAACAGCAGCAAGGTCACGTGATGGATCTGAAGATACTTGCTCGGTGCTTGGCGGGATTTGCGTCACGTCCTGAAAAATTAAACAACGATTTGAACAAGACTGTTGGAGGACGTGACATTAAGGGGAAAGTAAGATACATTGATTCCGGTTGTTACAATGTGAGAAAGGTTATTCATAGACACGCTGTTTTGTGGAAATCTCGAAGGCGCAAGTGACACATTCAGACGTGTGCAGGGCTCTGGCTGATCTTTGGCGAGCCCTCGCTATCAAGACTGTATTTGACAGGTCAGTAAACCAACCAGGGGCAGAGCCCAGTGTCTGTACAATGGAGGCGCCTGTACTATAGGGTAAAGATTGCATGAATACCGGAGTGAAGAGGTGTCCGTGAAGAGAGCTCTATTGTATATGGAATACGTCACGTGAAACCTCCAGTTATTAGACTCTACAGTGAGACTCCAGCTATTGTAAACGCCTTGAGGGATTTAGTTATCACTGACTGACCTTGAGTTTCAGACACGAACGAACAACACTTTACGGTTTATCTTACCGACAACTCATCCAAAAACGTTATCATTTTTTCCTTGTTCTTTAAAATGAATGGATTAACTGGTGTCATAAATGATTCCTGAAAAAAAAAACGACAAGAGAAAATTCTGTTATTGACTGAAGCGAAAAAAATAACACTCTAGAAACAAAATCCAGACGTCGAGTTGTAACGTACCTTGGCGCCAAATTCAACTAAGTTTGCTAAGTTTTGAAGACACTTTGCCACAAGTGTGAGAGTTCGAGCAGCACAAGATGACGGAGATTCTACAAGAGATTTCATTCATCCACAATCAGTGAACCCCTCACTACAACTCTTAACTTCCTATCGCAATTCACAAGTTAAAAATTACCATTGTAGGCCAAAAAGTCGTGTTCAAGAGAAAACGACACCATGCAATTTATCATTTGACGTAAAACTTGCACCATTAGTGGCCGATAGGTGTTATGTTCTTCCTAAAAAAGGAATCAAGCAGCGTTTCCTTGGAATACCAGTCCGAATAACTCAAGTCAAATGGTATACCCTTCAAGTAACCCTCATAGGGATCAGAAGCAGAACTTATGAGGGGCAATCAACAGTGGCAAAGAGCACAATAATATCGGGTGAGAAGCCCAGTCCCGTAAAAAAAGCAAAATAAAAGGTAAGAAACAAGTTCAAAGCACCAAGAATCAATCGCGTTTCAAGGATAATGACTTCTACCGCGTAATAAAAAACGCTAGCTCACCTGACATCATGTTGCATATTTTTGGATTCATTATGGCAGGACAAATTAGCCGCAGGAAAAGGAAACCACTGAAACATGAAAAAAGCGGCAATAAGCAGGAGTTCAATAATCAAACCACCATTCCAATAGGCTTGGCCACTTTAGAAACGAGTGAAAGACTGGGGCAAGTCTCACCTTGCAATGGCTTGTGGGAGCATTACTGAAGACAAGAAGCTATATTTAGAGCGGAAAAACGTAGTACGCATGCTCCAGGCTCCGCGCCAGGCTCCCAATTTGAAAAAAAGGCGAGAATTTCCTCGTTCAGGTAAGCAAAAAAAGTTACCAACTAAATATGCTCTCTCAATTCTCCCAGTAAGTAACAACAGTATCTCGTCACTAATGAAAAGCTAATGTTATGTTCTCGCAGAGAACAAAATTAACATCAAGGTTTCCGAATCCTTTATTTTCCCGCGGTAGACAAGAAATTTCAGTACGAAGACACAATTTTTCAACAAACCCTCTTCGCATATTACATAGTTATATGCAAACTGATGAATATATAAGCAAGAGAGCCTCTCAGCAGACAGGGGAGCCTTGTTTTCTTAACAATGAAAGACCGAAAAAATTTATGCTTGCCCAGGTATGAATAAATCAACTGAACGACGTCCATCCCGCCATTCTCTCCACCATTGCGGCCTGCATTAATACCTGAGCCAACAAGCAAGGCTAGCGATGCGCAGAAAGCTGCGCAGTACGTTTGTTCGCTCTGTAGAAGCTATATTGTCCCCAATAATGATCCCAATAGTGACTGCGGGGAGACTCGCCCGGGATTTTTCTCCTTTTTAAAGCGGCGAATCAGCAGTCACTCTTTTCCATGCTTAGTCGATCAAAAAGGAGAAATAAGCGAAAGGCGAGCACGCGAAAACTAAAGATTGTACCTTTTCACCTTTTCTCATTTTTTCCCCAGTTTTGTGACGAACTAAAGAAAAGAGCCAATGCTCAGGGTCCGATGGGTAGCTCCAGGCCATTTCCGAGTTGTCTTCTGCCTTGTGCCTCTGTTTCAAAACGAGTCTTGGTGCGAAACCATTCAAATGAAAATGAGTTCCGCGTTCAGGTTTATTTTCATGCAAATTAAACTCAGTTTCTGTTTTGCAGGGAGACTCGTTTTCAAACAGAGCTACAAGGTAACTCACAAATGGCCTGATATGGGAAGGTGTTCTTTTTCTGAGCTTCTCTTACTATAATTATTTTAATTAACAATCAGATTATGAGCTCGAGATTTCTTTCGTGGTCAACTACCGCGCATAGAAGTCGAGAGCGAATAATCTAATTGTATAAATCTACTAGTCGTTCAAAACGTTACCTAAAATTATCTTCACAGACACTTCGAAAACGCAAAGAAGCGGTCGTCATTTTGTCGAGAAGCGCACGCTGCTACGCTACTCACTATCTAGCACAGAATAGATAGTGAGTAGAGAAACCAATCAGAGAACGGCATTCGTGACAGAACGCTAGAAGATTTATATTAAAACTCCATAGCAACACAGAACTAGCAAAAGCTTTTGTTGATTATTTTCCGGCTCGCTCGGCTCCTAAAAGAAATAGACAACATGTTCTCCGTGTTTCCATCGAGTTACAGAAGCACAAGTGGAAGTTTGAAAGAACGTCAAAAAAGCTGTGAAAACGCTCGCCTATCTGCTCGTGTTCCCAAAGCAATTCTCTTTCTCCCAAACTGCCACTCGTGTTTCTTATAACATGTTTTCCATTTATTAAATACAATACGGCTTTCTATGTAAAAAAAAAACGTTAGGGAGGTATTAAACAATTATTGGATGAGGTTTTTGTAATATTCAGAATAATCAAGGTCGAGTTAGGGGTTATATAACCTTACCGAGACCTTGATTATTCTGGATATCACAAAAGCCGAATCTAATAATAGTTTTATTATACATTGAACGAAAAAAAATGGAAGTCGTGTTTTTGCTTCTTCACTGACGGCAAGCAACAGAAAGCGCGCGAACTTGACATGAGTACCCTTAGAAATCATGCACTGCGGTCCTTGACATGATTATTGTATAATCTGTAGTTATGACGTCACGGGCGATGATTTCGAAAATTCACTGTACGCTTTCGGCCAATCAGAAAAGAGTTAGAGAGTTCAATGTATAATAAAAATGAGTATTGGCACGAATGTTATGATAACATCTGGCAAACAAAGAAGCACGTCATGATCCGTTTCAGCCACCTGTCAATCTAAACACTCTGGAATAGATTCAATAGCCACGTGGTTGTGGCATGAATACTCAATCAGTCGACTAACGACGCATCGAATCCTGTTCTCACGATCACAGACGCTTGCGACTAGATTTTTGGAGCTCCTCTCTCCACGTTTCGAATTTCCAGTCCGTTCAACTGTGTAGAAAATAGTCTTCGGGCAATAGAAATTTGGGCATCAAAAAGGGAATCGTTTATCACAGAGCAGACATGGCGGGAAAACAACAACAATGGGCAACCCTTTAAGAACCAGTTGATTATGACGATTATCAACAGCAACGAGATCACTTTCCACTTCTACCAAGAGGAAACCGACATGAACAAGCAGGTGATCAGCCTCCATAACCAAGTTATTCACCACAAGATGGTTATCAACCTCCACAAGCAAGTTATCCACCACAGCAAGGAAGTGGCGCACCTCAACAAGCAACGTATTTACCTCAACACGCATGCTATCCGCTTCAGCAAGGCTACTCACCACTTCAAGCTGGTTACCCACCTTTGCACGCAAGCTACCAACCTCAGGAAGCAGGTTACACACCACAACAATCAGAGCAACAAGCGTCTACAATAGAAGTAATACACCAGCAGCCGAGCGTTATGGAAAACACTGATGGTGAGATCGGTTAGTCGTCCGTCAGAACAGTTTGTCGGATTACGGTTGTCACCAGCACACTTAATTTACAGTACACTTAATTGAATTTCGTGTCACGGAAACAAAAGGAACTTAAAATGTCATAAGGGAAGAAATAACTGGAGACTTTATAGTTCAAGTCAGACTAAAATGACATGATTCTGGAGAAACGAAGATATCTGTTTCTTGCTTGATATTAAATGTGATTAAGATCACAACTACGGCGATATAATTTTGGTCAAATCAGACTTGTCAGGAATAACAATCCCGCCGATTTTCTCTGGCTGCTTACGGGAAAAGAACACGCAATTGGAACACTTGGACGATACTACAGACAGATTCGATAAACTGTGGAAGGTAACTAATTCATCAAATTGTATTTTAATTGACCTTGCTATATTGCAAAATAGAGACTATGGCTTTTTCAATTATAAGGTGCCGACATTTTCTAGATTTAATTGAATCAGTTGTCAAATATTCCGCCACAATTTGAGAAGCTTTACTTCTGGTAGAGCGCGTCCTATTGTAAGCTTTAAGAAATAACACACTTTTTATTTCGACGTACCGCGGCTGAGCTGGTTTCCATGAAAACACCGATAACACTTGTATTTTGGCTTCATAAATAAGCCGAAGGTGGACTCTGTGAATAATTGCACAACTCTCGCCACACGTAACACGTCTTTTTGAAAAAAAAATATATTGCATCAAAACAAAGAGTATCGCAGCCGGCATTCGAATTGCGAAAAAAGCGCAGCCTGGCATGGAAGTGGAAAAATTATGCGTCAAATGCTTTTACCTCTTAGCATTATTTAGCCTCACCGCACACAATACTTTGAATTTATGAAAAATTGACGGGGCCGTGCGGCACGCTTCCTGAAGCATTCACCCTGCTTATAAGACCAAAATCTGCGATTTTTTCTACCCTATTTATGACCTGACCCTTAAATTTATGCCCCACAACAAACCTGCCTTAGTTCCCTATATCATAATGTTTGTGCTTCCTGGATCTCCTGCCTTATCAACTAGTGTCTGATTGCTGGTCTTGTCAAATAATGATGAAAAACTACCTATATAGCCCATATAAGGGAGTGCCTCTCTTTCCTTGAGCAGAGTCACAGGGAAGTATCACAAATAAAAACATTTCGAAGTGTTTTAACGTGTAGAAAACGATAATTAACCCGTTAATTTATAGCTCTTCCTTTTCTACAATAGGTTCAGTACTATATCTCGCCTCGACGAAAAACCCCAGGATTCTGGCAACTAAGCGAATCAGTACCGGGCACAAAGCAGCGCATTAGCACAATTCCTCTTCATCCCGGGACTTTTCATGCACAAGATGTCAAAACCCCAGCCTTTCTCAGCCTGAATATCTTTCCGGAAACGAAACACTATTTCCTTCTGAGAAATAGCTTCTTGTTGTAAATCAATTCAGTTTAGACCTGTTTGTAAAGAGTATTCCTATTTTAATTTGTGCTATTTTTGCTTCGCCTACATTCAATTTGGACGCACAGCTTCACTGTAAGCAAGTGTAAGGAGTAAATTCTGATCCTTATAAAGTTCTTTATTTGATTTGAATTGATTTCATTTGATTTGATTTGATTTGAATTAATTGATTTGATTTAATTTGATCTGAATTCAATTGATTTGATTTGATTTCAAATAGTAATGTTGACATTCCTTATTCGGATTAACAAAATATCAATTTAAGATAGCCAGCAAATAAAGATTCAAAGCAAGAAACGTTATGAAACCACGGACGTCAACCGGAAGTGTATGTTTTTCGCGCGTTTTCACGCATCACCGAGAAACTGAAGTGATCCCATTTTGGTATTTATAACATGAGGTTTGCACCGAAAACTCGATAACATTCGCCAAAAAGAAAAGGAAATTCGGACTTGCGAATCAGGTCCCACTCTAAAAAGACTGAACGTCTGCATTTAAGCTCTCTACTGAGTTTTTCCGGTTTCTGGTGCTGTAAACAACATCCACCACGTTTTCCTTAGGATCGCATCGAATCCACTGATAAAATCTGGGCAAACAAAGAAACTGTCATGATCCGGTTCAGTAACTTGTCAATCTACACTACCTCCCGCCTCGAAATTTAGCAACACTCCAGCAGATATTTAAGTCGGTAGCCTCTCTGGCGCATGTGGCATAAATTCTCGATCGGTTTGCTACCAAAATATTGAAACCCGTTCTCAAGACAACAAGTTTTAAACTTACGTTATTTTCTAGTGTGTTTATCTGCCTGGAAAGTACTCTTCGATCAACCGGGAATTTGCACAGCAAAAAGGTGTTGTTCATCAGAGAGCCAACATGGCCGCCAAACAACAACCATACACAACCATCCAAGAGCAAGGTGATGATCAACAGTACCTAGACAACTTCCCTCTTCAACCAGGTGTGAACCAAGGTGAACAAGCAGGTTATCAACCTCCACAAGCAAGTTATCCACCGCAACAAGGTGGTTA
>CM042748.1:13887817-13920395 GCA_022496165.2 Catalaphyllia jardinei
TTATTTGTTCTGTGTTAACGTGTTTGTTGAGGTCTATAACTTGTTTGGTACAGTTTCCCATCTTGAAAAACTTAGCCAAATTTTTTCAAATTCATTGATTGAGTTTGGGTTAGACGTAGTATGTGAAACTTTTGTCTTAATGATAAGCGTCATACATCAGATGCCACAAGAGGAATGAGCAAGACAGTGTAAGAGGAAAACTTACATGCCATCTGACAGGGTGCGGAAAAAAAAGTATGCGGAATTTTTTGAGCAAAAATACGTCAATAATGCGGAAAACACACTGGATTATGTGGAAATTTTAACAGTGAACAAAAGTGATAATAAAGTTTTTCCAATATATATCGAACCGTAGCGGGAGGTTACGCACCCACATTGACTCAACTAGCGATAGGTCTGGCATAGCATTTATCTCTTTCTTACCGAGCAAACAAGTCCACATTGTGGGCACAATGAAGCAAAATCACACAAAACATGTTTATTTCTGGTTTTTTGATCCTTTGAAGGTGAAGGAGAAGTCAAAATAGAAAGTTTATACTGAGTTCAGTGGTGCGAACTCGATGGGTACGAACTCAATTGGGTGCGAAACAGGTAGCATTTGGATCGAACAACAGTGAAACCAAAAGTACTTCAAAGTCTTCCCACAGACCACAGTTTAAGCTCTTAATAGAATAAACTTACTAGATGTAGCTCTCGCTCAGTGCCAAGGAGCAACCATTCAAAACAAATACTAATTGGGAACTTAAAAACACAGAGTCATGTTTTGTGTACGTCACTTTTTTGTAGTGAAGTATTTAAAACGTCAAATGTCTTAAATTCTGATGTAAATATTGCTTTGATTGCTTTTTGCTCGCTGGCGGTGACAAAGTTGACTCACTGGCCGATGTCGAGTTTACTCTCGTGTGATGTGGGTCTCTGGTCGATAGTTTGCTACAGTTGTCGTTTGTTTTAGCTTCGCTTTGATTGAATTCAGTTTAAAAAGGTTTCTCAGTTTCTTTGATTGCTTTATGCCCGCTGCGTTGTCGAGATTTGGCACACTGGCCGAATTTAGCACACTGGCCGAGTTTGGCACACTGGCCGAGTACTCTTGTGGCTCGCTAGCCGATTGTTGAGCTTGCTAGCTCGATAAATACTTAACTAAAGTACACAGATGAAAACAAATAAAACTTACAAAAGCAGGTAACTTGAATTAGGCTGTCACGAAAACCTCAGGCCCCTCAAATCTTGTTTTTAAATTTTGAAAAAGATTTACATTGTAAACTCGTTTCCCTGCTCGAATCACGTTTTATTATATCTCTACGTTAGTACGCACGCTGTGATTGGACAATTTAGTGGGCCGTACTTTCCCGCACGGGAGGGGAAAAAACTCGGTCCGTAACTTACGGTACGGACCTCGAACCCGGTTAGTAAGAGGTATTTGTTTTATGGTCACACAAAGTTCACAGGCAACAGCCAGAAAGAAGCTAGGTATTTATCTTCTCCGTTTTATCGCTGTCCGATTTATCGCTAGGAAGGTTTAAAATAACAGACGATTTTTTGATGGCATTTGCTGGCGAAGTTTTTACCGAAGAAATAGAAGACACAGAGTCGCTATAATGTTGTTCAAATTGAAGTCAATTTTGTATCCAACAGACGCGAAAGCCATACACCGGAGAAGATAAATATCTCGATTCTTTCTGGCTGTTGTCTAACATTGTGTTACCATAAAACATTTTCGATTCGGTGAAAAGATTGAGACGAGTTTAAACCTTTTTTCATTATTTATTTCCAGGGCTCCGAGTTTTCGGGATCTGCGTTTGGGTGTCATGAAAACTCAGACCCCGGGAAACAAATAAAGAAAAAAGAATTAAACTCGTCTCAGTTTATCACTGTCCATAGGCGGCAACAGCCAGAAACGATCGAGATATTTATCCTTTCCAGTTTATCGCTGTCGCGTCCCGTGGATACAAAAACTGTCTTCAATTTGAACGACATTATAGCCACTCTGTGTTTAATTTCTATTTCTTCGGTAAAAAAATTCGCCGGCAAATGCCCTCAAACTTGATCTCAACTCCGCTCGATGAATGCCAAAGCTGGTGAGCATCGACGCTCAGAGCTATGCGGCCTTGACGTCACAATCTCTGCACGCTACGATTGGTCCGTTGCAAGCTAATTGACCTCTTTTCCACTGCGTCATTGGAATCTCAGGAATCTTACCTTACAAACATTCCTCTCGATCACTCGAGATTTTTTCCGCCTGCACAGTACTTTCGCACGACTCTATAATGCTGCCGCCTCGCCAGCCTCGCGTCTTCGCTCGGCTGGCTCGTTGGCAATTAAACATGCTCACCAATATATACCTAATCTGTTTGCAGTATTTGTTTACAGGTATTTTTTCATTTAACACATGTTTTCCGTAGAATTTTGCATGAAGAATTCGTTGTTGCGTTCTAGGGACATCCGTAGCTTAGTAACAAGGCATTACATCGGACGATGACAAACAGGTTTTCAGGCTCTTCGCCTCAAGTAGGTTGGAACTTCCCTAGTTCCTAGGCCTTAATATTTCGCCTTGAAGTGTTCATTCGTTTCAGATGACTCCGTGGTCCGGGGATATGTCACCGAAATCAATTGACCGCGAAGGCCTGGGAGAAAGCCGTACAGGAACCAGGTAAGGTTGGAACGCCTAAGGCTTGTTTTTTGAGAGCCCCGGAAACCTTTCGGGCCCGCAAAGCCATTTTTATATTAATCTGTATCTAGAAAAAAGAGGTGTAAACGTCTGTAACTTTTTGTGCATGCAGTGAACCCCTCTTCGTTTTAACAATGATGCACAACTTTTTTTTTGCAAGGCTGATACTCCGTAGAAAGCTTAACGTGGCAACGACATGAATGAGTTTAAACTGGAAGCCAAGAATTGCAACCGTGGACAGCTGTTTCGACCTTGTTGGGTCTCGTCAGCACGGTGTAGCAAGTAGTGAAGTAGTTAGCTGATCTACCGACCATCCACTAAATGCCGCAGATGGTGATGACCGCGGAGGGTATTGAATGCATGTCTGGCCTTATTGATCCAGGTCTTGATATCTTCGTCTGTTCCTCCATCTTTGTTGACGACACTGCCCAGGTAGACAAACGTCTCCATCTCGTTCAGGTCTTCGTCGTGGAGTGTGATGGGGTCTTGTTTTTTGTTGTTTATTCGCATCACCTCCGTCTTCTTGGTGTTGATATTGAGGCCCGTCTTCTCAGCTTTTTTGGCAAGGCGGGACAGCTTCTCCTATGCTCCCTGGTGTCTGTGTGAGAGGAGGCTAATGTCGTCAGCGAAGTCCAGGTCCTCCAGTTTGGTGAAAGTCCACTGGGTGCCGGTCTTTTTGTATGTTGTTGCCTGCTTAATAATCGACTAGTAGTCGACTACCAGAAGGAAGATGGTCGGCGACAGTAAGTAACCTTGACGAACACCGGTCTGTACCTGGAATGTGTCTGTCAACTTCCCGTCGTGTATGACTTGGCAGCTGAAGTTGTCGTACAGTTGCTGTCTGATGGAAATAAATTTGTGGGGGAAGCCGTAGTGTTGCTTGAGCCTCCAGATGACAAAGGACAACATGAAAAGTCCAGAATATCATGTCTTGGCCACGACAGGGAGACTGCGGACTGACAAAAACTGTCCCACAGAAATATTATGGCCAAACCATGTTAAAATTGAGCAGTATATCGAATCTAAAAAGACCAACGGCCCCAAAAATACTGAACAGATCTGATCCAGCCAAAAATAGAAAGAGTAGAAAACAATGATACAAGGCTGATACTACGTAGAAAGGTTAACAGGGCAGTGACATGATAGAGTCAAACTGAAAGCCAAGAACTGAATAAAACAGCTCTGTAATCCTAAGGTTTGAAATTTTGCTTCGGATTTCCGGGTGCAAATCCTTTTCGGGACCTTCGAGAAACGGGCCCCTCGACGTTGAAAATTCGTCACGAACGAAATGGCGTGTTTTCGTCGCCTTGCTTAGAAGAAAAAAAACGACGATCAATCTCTTCGAACGCTTCCCTTCGCATCAAAGAATGCACTCAACGTACAGTCAGGGCACGAGGTCCCAGATTCAAGTCTCGTGTCCATCGTAAATTCACCATTCGCAGACTTTCTACGCAGTGGGGCCTGGAAACTGCTAACAAACAGATAATCTGAAGTTGAGATGTCAGCAATAAGTTACGAGTGCAGGCGACCTAACGTTTGTTCAAGGAAATAGAAATACTTTAACGCAATCATTCCATATCAAAGAAGAACAATACAGAAGGTTATCTAACACACTTTTGCTGGCAAACCATGCTGTTCTCTAGCTGCACTGCTCTCAGCAAAGGTGGCCCAAACTCGCAAATGGAAGTCTCTGACATACAGCAGTACTCAAGGTTGTGCAAGGTTCGAAATGGCAGGATTTGTGTTGGAAAAACGGTTATATTCTCGTTAAGCTCAGGAAAGGCGTCTTCGAAGGCGTATGAATAAAAATAAACCTACCTTGCTTCACGTGTACTTTCCCTTGTTACCTGTGAGGTATCTGTGCCGTTACGGCAATTCATGTGGTTTTTAGGCTTCCCTGCTTCACTACTTCACCGCAAAAGCGACGTGAGAAACGTAAATCATTTAAAGGTAAACATTTAGTAAATGTTTACCTTTCGCGCACGCGTTTACCGAGGCGCATAAGTATATCAGCAAAAGAAACAAAATTGGGTAAAAAACGGTCACAGGCTTCCGCTAATGAATACTAAATACTAAATGAAAGCCATAGGAAACAGATATACATACTCGTGAGTATAACCAATTGTAACAACCATTGAAGGCTATGTGTAAAACCAAACAGTGATAAAAACCTCACCTGACAACACGGCTTCCAACTATTTCATTGTCCGACCATCTGTCTTTCACATTTTGCTGTAAGCAGCAAAATAGATACCGCAAAGTTCTGCAACGGTTTCAAAAAGTTGTTGAGTGATTCTGCGAAGTGAAAATTAGGATATTTGCTACACTGGTAATTCTGACCACTGAATAAAAATCAGTGGCTTTAAGTTAACAAAATAAGTAGCATTCATGTTTTGCTATTAACAAAATGTGCAGTGATAAACAATTTAAAGATCTTCTGCATGATAGAGCGTTTTCACCCCAATCCCCTCTCGGGCCACTCTACTCTAATCCAGTTCCTTCTAGGCCTTTTCCAGCCGGGGTCAGACCCTCCCGGCCGGAGCCTGTTCATAGTCTGCACACTTATGTTAGATGGAGTCTGCCTTACCTCGGACAGTTCTCAGGCGACTTAACAATAGCATCAACTCCTTCAAATAAGAATTCTAGCAGTTGTTTAAGGTTCACTACCGTATCGGCACCCTTCTCCAGTTTAGCTGGATTTAACTGCAAGGTAACAAGAATAATACACAAATAGTTATTTAAGCCTAATTCTGAAACTGAGTTGTAAGCCATCTTACGAGTTTTAGGGCAGAGGGACTCTGTGATCAGAAATGACATATTCTGCGCTTTTCAATAACAAGTGAAGCATATTAAAACTAGTGGTTCAACTAAGAACAAGGTTAAAAATTAGCTGCTTGTATATCATGTGCTTATTTGATTTGATCTTAGCAAGGTGGTTTGAGTTCTCAGTCCAGCTGACTGGTAAACGCAGTAAGCACATTGGAGGAACGTAACCAAGATTTAGTTAAAGGAAATAATTTTTTTTTTGCAAATGCTTGAAGACATGACTGATCATCGCAATTATACGGGCCCAAATTAAGCAGTGGTAAAATTAAAGCCTGAAAAAAAATTCAGGCTTTAACGGGACTCGAACCCATGACCTCTGCGATACGGGTGCAGTGCTGAACTGAGCCAAATGGGAGCTGGTCACATTGTGATTTCGCGATACAGTACTTGATGTTTTCATATCTTTCTCCCCAGTTCAAGTATCTGATCATTCATACATTCACTTAAATAATGCGAATGTCTTATCTTTCACAGTATCGTCAATATAAAAGGAAAAATAGCAATAACAAGTGATTATCATACCTCACAAGACTGCTTACAATCCAGAATTTTTGCTACGACGTCACCAATAGTTTTCTGTAGATAAGGTATCGCGACCATTTTCATATACTGGTCCATAAGTGTTGTGGTTAAAGAAGTTCCTCGAAACAGTGTGGATACTTCTTCTGTAATAAAGGTAACCAAAAGAGCTGTGTTACAATCATAATCAACTGTAAGAGTTCGTGATCAACACAAAAAAATTAAACGAATGACAAACAACACTTGTTCTTTTTTGGCATTTTTAATTCATCTTTACTGCGCACAACATCTTTTTTCCACTACAGAGGCCTCTTTCTGCTGCCTTGACCGTTCCGAGGCTGGGGAGAGGGAATAACGGAAGCGCGTGGGTAACATCCCCGCGTTACTATGGAAACGCATCAAATGTTTTCCCTCCACACTGTAGTCACGGCCCCTCAATTTTGATGAGCTTTCGCGTTTTTTGTCTATTGTTTTCCGTTTTTCAATTATTCCGTAAAATTTGCTACTCTAATTAGTTTCGCCAGTTATTTTGGGTTACGAAACGTTTCATATTTTCGTGAACATATTTCTTCATCCGTTGTTTCTCGTTTTGGTATAACTTCTTCTGCCCTTAGTTTTCCAATTGCCGTTATCATTACGTTTTAGTCGTCGTAGTCGTCAAACAATTCTTGTAAGTTTTGCCATTTTTCCGTTATTTTGACTTACTTTATTTGCATTTTGTTCTGGTTTCCTGCTCTGTGTATTTAGCTTGTTTATGTGCGGTTTTTTTAAGCGAAGCGCTAGTAAAAGTACGAATCGATGTGTGTCGATTTCGATTACACGTACTACGATGGAGGAGTTTAAAGACGCAGCTATAACCAGTCATTGTGGATTTGTGGTTAAATTCAACTCAGTCAGGGAAATCAAAAAGCCTCGTTTTCAAAATGTTTTTCGTCCACACTAAAACGCAAAGCCGGTGTTTTCAAATTCCTCAGGTTTGAAAAGCGTTTTTTAAAAACTCCGTTTACATGACGGCCGGTAGGCCTAACAGTGGAAAAAAAGCCGTGTTTTAAATTCCCCGGCGTAGCGTGTACGGGGCCTAAATATATGTAAATTTTTACACACCGTTTTGACATTTTCACACGACTTCAAAATCTTAACATATTAATAGGCCATAATATAGACGCTAAATAAAGAAGACAGTTCTCCAAGTTTAAGGTGTGTGCGTTGTCCCAAAGTTGAGATATTTGTCGAAATGCTCCGCGCAAAATTGTAGAGCTTAGTATTTAGCCGCCATATTGAAGGATCTCCTTGGTCATCCAATATGGCGGCTGGTAAACAGTGTAAACATCTGGAACTTGCCCTGGCTATCTAGTCAACTAATTATCTGAACCGAGCCAAAACAACATTTAGACAAGCACTTTTCCTAATACTTAAACTCCTAAAATGGTATATTTTTCGACAAACGTAATCTTGGGTTTATGTCACGCACCCGGCGCCATAACTTTGAAATTCAAAATGCGCTGGTCTACAAACGAACATACTTGTCCATTACTCTGACAAATTTATGCATAGCATTGTATTGTATTCTATTGTTTTGCGTCCTTCTCAACTGTATTGTATCGTTAATCTATTGTTAATCTATTGTTATGTAACTATATAATACAATACAATGCTAACTGAATTTGTCGGAGTATTGGACAACCCTCCAAACGAAGGACGCTAATGAGCAGGAACGTTGTAAACTGATATAAATTTAGTACCCTTATGCCTGATGAAGATAAAACCTTTACTGGCTCTTCAGTTTTGGATTTGAGAATTTCATGACGTCACAAACTATTGGACTAGAACGTATCTAGCAGAGAAGGCTCATGGGATAAAAAAAAATTAACGCCATTTGCATTTGAAAAGACTTCCCGCATTAGCCTCAGTTGCATGCTAGTTCCAGTCTAGTACTGGGAATACGAATCTGGCCTACAACCACCTTTACCTTACCTTGCTTCTCTATTTCTAACGAGTTCATAGTTTTTAATAGGAATATTTCTTCTCTCTCGTGACGAAAGATTTTTAGTAAAGTCGATGCCAGCGTGACTCGATCCTTACACACTTGACCAAGACTCTTTACAGCTTGAAGATCTCTGTCCAAAAGAATCTAACAAAAGTCGTGCAACAATATCAATTATAAGCGGTTCTGAGGGAACATAATTTCAAACTACACTCGAACCTCTCCACAAACGCCACCTTGGGGAGAGGGGAAAGTGGCCTCTGTAGAGAGGTGGCTATTATGGGGAGGTAGCGGTGTGATAATTATCTAAATACGTAACACATTCAAAATATATCGATAAAAAAGAGACCAATGACGCCTGGTATGGATTAATTTTCGTCATCTTTGACAATACGTCATGTAGTTTTGTATACATTGTTCGTCAGCCGTTGATTAACTGGCCGTTGTTGAGAGGTTGTTTCGCTGTTGAACGCGTTTTACTGGCTGTTGCCGTTGTGGCGAGGTGGCTGGTTGTAGACAGGTTACAATGAGAACGAATCTATGCATTCTCCACCAAGATCAAAAACAGTGGCCGTTGAAGAGAGGTGGCCGTTAGTAGAGGTTTTACTGTATGACCTTCTAGTTACAGCCAGCCAATGTTTGTTTACAGGATGGTTAGACCATACCTCTCTTATATGCGGCTAAATCTCGCTTCTCGTTGATGTACAATTTTATTTCGACGTTTCAAGCAGGGCCTAAATCAAAATGCCAAAATGTCTATTCCTGACTTTCTGACCCTTTGGTTTCGTTCAAATTCACCCGACTTTTTCGTTACACGTTACTGGGTAGTAAAGAGATGCCTCTGGGTTGTTGTTGTTGTTATCGTCTTCGATTTTGTTGTTGTTGTTAATGTTGCAGTTGTTTCTTGTTGTTGCTATTGTTGCCGCTGTCGTTATTGTTGTTGTTGTTGTTTTTGTTGTTGTCACACAAACACGCAACAACCTCTCCGGCAGCGACGTCTCTCTAGCTTTGATTCAGTTCAAGCATGACACGATCACATACGTACCTCTTTTAATGAATTATATTCTTCAACAGGCATAATGATTTCATGCTGCAAAACACAATAATAGTTCGTTTCTTTGTCAGTCGAGTACAGATACTACACAAAAATCTATTCAATCCAGCTTCCACAAAGAAATAAGTGATTTACACAATAACTGAACATTCCGGGAAAACTGCTGTTATTTTCTAAATGAGAAAAAACGATTTCTGATTCGGTGTTTTAAAATCAATACCAAAGCAATCACCCTGACCAATCACAAAGGACACCGACAAATACAGAGGCGCCACGCACCTCTCGTAAGGTCTAACAGGATTGGCCGAGAAAACAATAGAATAAACAACAGAAACAATGGCCCTAGTCCTGAAAACAATAGAGGTGGATGACTCCGGGAGCAAATAAAATTAGAGGTTCCGAAGAGGTGCATGACTACTGCAAATACAATGAACCAATCAAAACTCAAGGCCTTGTAGCCGCCGCAAAAAGCGGGAAAAAGTCAAAAAAGTGTGCAAGCGAGTCAACATCGGACCTGGTTTTACTTCTGGTTGGATAAAAAAAGTGGCATGAATTTCTTAAGCCAATCGCCTAGCATGGTGATGCAAAACCAAAGTAAATGGGAATTACTTTCATTCAAGTGCAAACGTTTTTAGGTACCGCTGTCAGTTTCTCTTACCGTAAATTTACTCCTGACGCGAATGCTACCGACCTCCATTTTGGAGTGAGAGGGAGGAAGGATTGGGTACCATTCATCTAAAACATTTCCTTTTGGTAAACGGTTCAATGGAACCATCGCACTTCCTGTTGAAGACGAGATAAAGCAACAATTCAACTGCGAGGCAATCATCAATTACTTAACGTTCCTAACTTTTAACTAGACTTAGTGTTCAAGCGCTATGGCCAACGTCAGAGCAAGCAAATCAGTCAGTTACAAGTCAAGCCCAACACTAAATTGAAAAGGTTCTATTTTATACCTTGTGCTTTGTGTACTTTACACTGAATCTTTCGTTCAAACAAGGAACACAAGTTTGTTCATATAAGTTATACGCGAGTCCTTAGCATAGAATTGATTCAATATGTAGCATTCACAATCACTAATAGAACAAACTTTTCCCTACGATGAGCAGGTAGATAGAATGCAAACTAGAACCCCGCCCACACTGCACGGGAAGAATTTGTAAACGCAACGATCACCAGTCATTTTTAACTTGGGGCAGAGAAATCACCTGATTATCGTGACGTCATCGTTTTCGACAAACTCCGTTTCAAAATGTTTTCCGTTCCACGCAAATGAAAAGCCGGTGTTTTCAAATTCCTCCTGTTCGAAGGGCGTTTTTCAAAACGTTCCGTTTTCCGTGACGGATTAGCGTGGACGTTAGACCAAATTGCAAAAATACAGCTACATTTTCAAATTCCTCCAGCGTAGAGGGGACGCTACCCGCTAAAGAACACCAGTGAAAAAAAGTCGAACTGCTTGATAGATTAACCATTGTGTATGATCCACACATACCTACTAGAACATCTTTGGAGCGTTTGTTGCGATTGTAAAGATCAACTGAGTAAAACGATACATCGGAGGGTAGGTCACTGCAAGAAAAAAAACACAAATTACTACACGGTGGTTAAAGGTTAACGCACTCATTGCTCGTGAATTATCGGGATTTACCTTGATGAGTTCACTAACAATAAACGAGAAATTTCAAGCCGAGTGCGGTATTGAAAATTCTGAATTAATTGTTATTGAACGAGTAGAGGTAAATCCCAATGATTCACGAGCAATGAGTGCGTTAACATTTTTATTATTCAAATTGAACACAGTGCAAAAAAAATCGTCAAACTTTGAGTCAGCAGAAGCCATGGTGTAATGACGGTGGTGTGCTGAATTTACACCACGCGCATTACGGAGCTTAAGCACGCGCGTTTTTGAGACGCGGACGGCAACCGGAAGAGAACATTTCGCGTGCTAGGGAAGTATTGCCTCCCAGGATTTTATACTACTCGTCTCTAATGGAGAAAAGATACTCAGCAACGTGAATGTGGTTGTGTGAGTGCAAGTTAAAAGTGAAAACAGCTCACTTCCGGTTACCGTCCGCTTCTCAAAAACGAGCGTGCTTAAGCTCCCTAATGATGTCAAGGGGGTTGCTTCGTCACAACCCAGAATCACGTGGTACAAATCAGCCAATCAGAAAATCGGAATTCGTAGAGTGCATGAAAGTTGAATAATAATATCGCTTACCGCACGGTAGTATTGCTTATTTGACGGCAACATTGCTTATTACACGGTAGTATTGCTTATTACATGGTAATATTGCTTATTACATGGTAATATTGCAAATTACACGGTAGTGTTACTGTATATCTTGACGTAATATATCAAACACGAGAGACTGTTTCATCGGGATATCCAAACATCGAGAAGAGAGTTGAAAATAGGACGCGCAGCGGAGTATTTTTGACGAAATTCGAGGTGTTTGGATAGCCGATGTAACACTCTCTCGAGTGTTTGATATATCTTCTCAATCGAAGCAAAAACTAAGGAGTAAACGGAGAAGTAAAATCGTCAAAATCTATGCTAATTAAGACCGGGTATCCAAACCTCCTTCACGGTTGTGATTTTCTTTGTTTTAACTTGATGAATTATTAATGAGTTTGAGAAGGTACATTATACCCCGGTACTTGAACTCGTTGAAAGCAAATATAGGCAATTATCTAATTAGCGGTACTTATCATGCAAAAACGGTTTAAAACTTGACGTAATTAACGCTGGCGTTGCCTGATAGATCAGTAAGTTCTGTATCCAGAAAAAAACAAAAATAAAAACTCCATACATTTAGAACAGGCAACGAAAACAACTGCAGAGACAGTTAATGTCGAAAAGCTTCTTTCAAATTCAAAACGAGCAGCGAAAGAGAATTACGCAAGACATCGACAAATCAACATATTCATGAGGTAATTACGAAATATCCACTATGCTGCACTCTTCAGCCAAGGTTGTTTCACAAATGGCTACTCCGATTTGAATGAATCAAGACTGATAAAATCTAATTATTTTTTCAACAAACACGAGGTGAGTCATTTTCAACAATAAAATTACTTTTCAGAACTCCACTAGTTGCCGCTTACTTGAATTTAAACTCCTCGTTCCATATGGGTGAGTGTCCTTCCTGTGTCTTCGTCCTGCACGTTTTGACTTCGTTCAAAGAGATCATACAGTAAGGATGTGAAACTTTATTGGAACTCAACTTGTGTGCCTCAACGATTATCACTTCCAGACTTCTGAGCTGTTTTACATCCCGCTCGCCAAGGTTCGTGTTCACTGGTTTGCCGCAAAACTTTTTGATGGCTTCCATCCATTCCTTAAACACAGAAAAAAAATCAGAGGAATGAAAAAAGATTGACTTTCTAGTACTGATGAGGAACGTAATGTAATCGATGATAAAAGCAAGCTGGTTTAAGACCAGTACACTGAAAAAGTTTCTTCAATCCAAGAAATTAAGCAAGATGTTTCAGCTGATTGCATTATCAACAGTGCGAAAAAAAATAACTGAACACCAGTTCCAGAGACTACCTTATTATTTCACCTTCTGATTATCAACTTCCTCGGTCACATGAAGAAACAAGAAGAAATCTGGGGCGAGTTTCGACTCGCAGTCACTTCTGGGACCATTACTGGGGACAACACAAAAGATGAGAAACCAGTACATGTGGTTAAATATAATTTGGGCAAAGTTAGACTCAAACCAATAGAGCCAGCGGTTTGCCCCTCGACGGCACATGACCTGTGGGGCGGCCCTCAGGGGATTCGCAGGGCCCTCCGTCCCACAAGCAACTGCGAGATGACTGAAGCTCTCCACAGATTTTATTTCATTTTAAAGGTATCAAGTGCAATGGCGGCACATTAACAAACTCCTCACGTTTGCAAGATCCTGTGTGTCGGCACAAAGGTAGAACATCCGGGACTCATTGAACGCCCGCACCACCACCTGAAAACAGTTTGGCCTTGAAAAAAAAAGAAATAGTTTCGAAACAGGTAAAAATCTGATTCGCAAAATATTATTGACTACATATTTACAGTCTAGAGAGCAGACCGTCCGCAAATGTGGTTGTTCTGACTCAATCGAATAAGGGAGAGGAAATGATCAAAAACGCCAATTATTTCCTTGTGCAGCGACAATACACCATTATTAGTCTTTACGCAAATTCGAACATTCTGATTGGTTCTTTATCGGTCATGATTTTGCAATACAGACTATTTCCATGGATACGGTTATAGGCCCTCTATTTTTTGTTTTGTGTCATGTAAAAACTACTTTCTAACCTGAATTGTTCGAGACGTACTGGAAAATATTAGTCCACAGTATTTTTTGTACGGGCCTCGCTGCGCCACGAACTCGGGCCAATATTCCCCAATACGACCCACGCGCTCGGTTAGTAGTTGGATGTTATTATTGCACACCGTAAGACCACATTTACCATAAGAAACTAGTGATTTGGTATGAGCTATATTTTACCTGCCGAAAAAACTTTGGTGGACTTCGTAAACCATAGAGAAGCTAAGATCCATCATGCCTTTTGGTTTAGTTCTCTGCGGAAAAGGAAAAGAGAGTTGGGCTAGCTAAGGAATGATGAAATGTAACCTATGTAAAACAAGTTGCTAAGCAACTGAACGTTGGACGAAAAACATGGTGGAATCAAAAGTTACAAAGGTATTGTTTATCCCACTGCTCCAGACAATGAACCAAAGGCCCCGTCTCCTGCATCTTCAGTGTTACATGGTTAGCAGGGGACGTTAAAAAAACCCACACACTTGTCGAAAAAGAGTAGGGCATGTAGTTCCCGGTGTTGTGGCCTGGCCTTGTCTCAAGGGTTGGTGGTTCACATAGGGTAAACCTCGTTGCACCTTTCCCCCTTGGACAGAACTGTCCAAGAAAAATGACTAGGAAATGAAATTACAATCGAGATTGTCATGTGGCTCGCATTTGGGGAGTAGGGATACGGCAATGGTAAGAGCGCTTGCCTTACACCAATGTAGCCCAGGTTCGATTCCGCCCTGGTGCCGTATGTGGGTTTGCTGTTAGTTCTCGTCTTGCTCCGAGGATTTCCTCTGGGTACATGTACCTCTAAAAAACCAACACCTCCAAATTCCAATTCGGACCACCATGGAGGAGCCACAAGAAATCCAGGTAAGACTGATGTGGGTTCCTCTTGCATGGAATCTTGTAATTTATCGTGCAAAGAACGTGATAAATTTACAATTCGATACACTTTTTCACCTACTTCTGTACAGAAAAATGAATTTGAACTCTACCTTTTCATTTTCGAAGAAGTATAAATGTTGCTCAAACCCATCTAGGACGAAGAACATTCTTTTCCACTTATTGCGGTGTCCTGTTAAGGAAAAAAGAACGCAATGTGAAACCACCAAAAGGAACGGCCACTGGACTTTCACCAAGAGCAACGTAAAAACAACACAATTATGAGAACAGAACGGCTTTCATTTGAGAGTCGAAAAGTAATTGCTTTTGCATCGCTAAGTCATATAGGCTCGATTACCGGCCGCTGTTCGGGAAAGGAGCCCGCGCTCCTCCCCGGAAATCGGAGGAACATAGACCAGACTCGAGAAAGCGGCAGAAATCGAGCCTATAAGCCATACGACTGGTTTAAAAAATTCGCGTCACTTTTGGGTCCAATGAAAGTAAACGTTTTCCCGCGCTTTACGTCAGCTACGTGTAATTACTTCAGAGTTTTAATTGGTTCACTGGATCGTCTGTGTTCCTTGTGATTGGCTGGATTGATTACTCAATTGAAACCGCTCTAACTGAACGATCGATAACAACACCCACGTCACCTTTCTTTACTAAATAGCCTCTCTTGAAGGCCGGTTGACTTCTGTTTAGAATAGCAGGCCCTGGACCTCTAGATCGGTTGAACATAAATGATGAGCCATTTGTTTGGTCCAGTTTCCTGCTCGGTGTCATTGGCCTGTGAGGAAGGTCCCAATCCTGAGCCTGGAACACAGTGGGGGAAAACAGAGCTTTATTTTTCGGTATTACACTACGCAGTGGTACCAGAAATATGCTGATTTCCCAACTAAAATAAAATCCAAATCAAAAGCCGAGGATACAGTTTGCGACTAAAAGAACGTGCAAGAATCCATAGAAGGTTCCTACTTTCCTAAGGCCCCGTCCACACTAATCCGTTTTCAAAAAGATTTGCGCGCACACTTATCGTTTTCGTATCGTTTTCGCCCGTCCACACTACAAGGCCGTATCCGTTTTGAAAAGAGAGAAGTCACATGGTAGCGTCTGTCCGCCATTTTGGATACTCACGGTCGAGTGGTCTGACGCCCGGTCGTCTCTTTTTTAATGACGTCAGCGTTTTTAGATAGCATCGTTTTCTCCGTCCACAATAGAAAACAGCGCTTTCAAAAAGCATTGTTTTCAAACCGCTCCACTCTGGAGGGCGTTTTCGAATAGCTCCGTTTTCGGTGATCGTTTTCGGCGTTGTAGTGTGGACGATAGCCGTATCCGGAGCAAAACAGCTCCGTTTTCGTTTGAAAACGGGTTAGTGTGGATAGGGCCTAAAAGACAGTAGTGCAATCTGATTTAGTTCCCCTGAAAGAACTACATCACAATCAGGTGCGCTTCTTGAAAAGGCTAGCCTACATTTTTTAAGTCCGTAGTTTGTAATCTGTGTCAATCTAAACCATCCTCGTTTCTTCATGGTTAATTGTTATCTCTTTGATGTTTTTCTACCTTAGTAATCTATTATTTTCGGGTTTTCTTTCAATTAAAAGGTAATTTTGAACAGGGTCAAAACAACTCGAAATACTCGCGCAGCGCCACTGAGCTCCTTTAAGGAAATCGAACAAACTTCAAGTTCCGTCGTTCACTCCGTTTACTGTACATGTTTTTACAGCGAGACTGGCAGGAATAAGGAGCAACAGAAGTCCTGAATTTGGGGCGTTCTGTTAAAGGAAATGGAAGCGCCATATCGCCGCCATATCGGTTCACTTTGGTTTGTCATCTGAATATCGTCTATACCGCCCGCTAAAAATAAATCGCCATCGGTTGTTTAGAAAGTTTGTTGAAGATTCAAGGAAACAGATGCCTGCGCTTTTTGTCTTGCAAAGCACCCAAACTGCCAAAGTACAAAACAAAGACAGAACCTTGGACATTTGCATTTTTCGTCAATATTAATCAAAGAAGAACTAACTCACCCTTGATACTGGCTCTCTCAGAGAAAGGTCCTTGACAATGTGTTCGTGTTTATACCTTGCTACAACGGCATCCACACTAAAACAAACATCATTAAGTTATGCTAAAAAAAACAACAAACAAACAGGGTGTTGCTTTCACTCTGAAGATGCCTTCCGCTCAGGTTGTCGAAACGTCAGTCACCAACAACAGTTCTTTTCAGAACTACACTCACTCGGACGATCACAGACAGAATACAAACTAAAGATGACCACTGTAGTAACACTCCGGCGGGGGGGGGGGGGGGGCCTTACTCCCTTATATGGGCTATATAGGTATGTGCGGCCCCAAAGAGTGGTTTTTCAGCCGTTTTGGTCATATTAGTATGGATTTTAGTCTTTTTAGTCATTTTGGTAACAAGTAGGGTATGGTTTTTGCACTTTAGTCTTCAATTGATTATGTTTTTTTTAGGTTATGTTTTTTACATCAATTATGTTTAGGGCAACTGTCCCAGCCGCAACGGTCATAAACAAGGTGCTGAATCTTTGATCAGGTTATAAATAGGAGAAAATCACAGATTATGGTCATAAATAGAGTACCCCGGGGTAACAATGCGGTCTGCGAAGTCAATTCTTGCATGAAAATGACACTGAATTTAGTAAAATTGGTCTACTGGCTAGCGTCTTTAAACCATAAGTTATTTTTATTGAAACGAAATTAGGATTATGAAAAAAATTAAAAAATTCGCTGCACGCAGGCATACGAAGAAGTCACCTTCACAAAACTTAAATGAACAATTTCTTATATTACTATAAAACCCTAGTCTATCGTGAATTTGTTTGGCTCTATTACCGTTTTCTATCTGCTTCTAGTATAAATCTACTAGCGTTCTATCACGAATGTTTTTCTTCAATTGGCTTCGCTATTCATTATATATTCTGTTGCAGATAGCGAATAGCGTAGCAGTGTGCGCTTGTTAACAAACTGGCTGCTCCTTCTTTGCGTTTTCGAAGTGTCTGATTTAGATAAAATTTTGAATCAAGAGTATTAATGCAATATCTTACCTGTCGAACATTCTGCCGCCCATAGAATACTGCATTCCCTGTTTTTTGATAAGAAAGCGCGTGATACCCTCCGGAGCTCTGCAAATGTAATAAAAAATTTTTCTAGTTCAAAAAGAAAAGCCTGACTGCTTATTCAATTCAAGAAAAGACAATACAACGTTTATGAAATCAGTACAGACAACAATCTGCGATAAAACCTTTACCCTCTACAACACAGTGTCAACATGTTCATGGACCAGACCAGTGACTGCGTTCAAAAGCTAAAAGTCGCTAAGTTTTCATGAAAGAGAGCAGGAAGTGACTGAGAAATATTTAGGCATCTGTTTTGTCTCACCAACTCAAAAGTCTTGAACAACATACACACATTCCATCCTAGCAATATCATTAGTCAATAGAACGCGATCTTATCCAGGATAAAATAAGCTTTATGCATTTGCTTATAACAGGCGAGGGTTGCGACGTGTTCCCAAGGGCGCAGTCTCGGTTATGTTTCAGCTGGGACACACTTGCAAGGCAGGAAACATTAAACAGACTGACTTCACTGGAAAACTAGCCTGGAAAACGCCCATCCAACCCTCTTTAAAAAAAACAACAGACATGTCTAGCCAGAAAACTCGGAAGGCGTCTAGTTTTTTTAAAGGTCTTATTCAGTGATGATCGAGCAGAGTTTCATAACTTAGAACTGCCATTGTACAGCGACTGTTGCGGTGTCTTAACGAAAACAGACATTGTTTCATTCACGGTTCACGTGCGGCGGAAGGTCTGTAGGTCGATGGCTTTTCTTACTACTCAGAACATTGCATAACTATCATTGTGGTGTTGTGTACGTTTGGTGACGATAATTTCAGGATCAGGTTTTTCTATTTTTAGTTTTTAACTGTTTTTAACACCAGCCTTTAGGTTGCCACAAACCGACCTGCCCTACTAAATAGTATATGTATGAATGTAGGTATGACGCTAATCACTCGGTAAACTCCGAAAACTAGCTGAGGAGTCAAGCGCCATTTGACAAAAATGATAATTTAATACATTTAGCTTTTTTCTGCGAAAAGAAACTATTTTCCTGTGTGAGCATAGTCGGTTCAGTGTTGTTTATAGTGATGAATGCGTCTAGCTACACTCAGCAAGATCCCAGGTATGCCACATAGACTGAAAGAAACAAATAGAACAAAGATATAATGCACGAAGCCTTACAAACAGCTGGACAGATAAAGAAGGGCCCTGTTTATACTGCAAAAGGAAAAAACTTAGCTAACACACAGCTTGAGAATGTTTTTTAAGGAAAAAAATTAAAACAAAAAACACTCTTTAAACTGGAGAAACTTGAAAACGCCGGCTTTCATTTAAGTGTTTACGGAAAACGTTTCGAGAACGGAGCCTTTGGCAAACGATGAGCTTACATTAATTGTGTGATATCCTTGACTGAGTTTTCCTCAAACAAAATCCAAAATGACAGGTAATTGTTTGCATTTTCAAAGTTTGCCGGCGGAGCGTGGAAGGAAAACATTTGATGCGTTTTCTGAGTGAAAACACCGTTTTCAAATTCGTCCCGTGTTATGTGTATGGGGCCTGAAGAGCCTTGTCCAAATGTGTGTCGGGGGAATCAAACGCTTTCTGAAAATCGACAATATTGACAACTTCAGAACAATGAATTTTCGTTTTCCAACAATTTATCAATCTTAGCACACTACACACTGCACGAGCAATAGATTTGTAGCAAGTTTTTTTTTGTTTTAACACTCGAACACAACTGGTCAAATTTGCCAAGAATGTACTTGGGCCACCTTGGTTAGAGTATTTTCACGTGAGTACAGTGGAAAAAAGTCAAAAAGGCTGCAGCTGTAAGCCGAACCATTTTCCTGTTAAAATAAAGAAACAGATCCCAGATACAGTATGCTAGTAATGGTGAGATAAAATGATGTGAGTTTATCTAGGATTGAACTAGACAAGAAAAAGTACAATTTAATCTTCATACCTGAGTGAGAGGGAGTAATCCCCAGGAGACTTGTCACTTGGCCTTATAAGGAAACTACCCACAATGCCATCTGTTAAATAACATTACCAAAAACATTACTTATGGTGCATTTGGACTTGTGCTTGATGACTGTTTTAGAAAGGCTGTGTGTATTTCATTATCAGTGGTGTCCATCGGTACAATATGATTTATGTACTGTTTCTATCGAGTTTTAGTATACATCTACTAGCGTTCTATCACGAATGCCATTCTCTGATTGGCTATGCTACTCACTATCTATTCTGTGATAGATAATGAGTAGCATAGCAGTGTACCCTTGTTAACAAAATAACGGCCGCTACTTGGCGTTTTAGAGGTATCTTTGAAGAGGATTTAGATAAAGTTTTTAATGACTAGTAGATTTATACTAAAATTAGATTATTCACTTTCGATTTCTATGCGTGATAGTTGACGAGGACTGTTCCCTCGTCAACTATCACACATAGAAATCTCGAGCTCATCATCTAATTGTTTAATAGAAACAAGAGTGGAAGTTTGGGAGAACAAGAAATGCTGTGGGAACACGAGCCACAGGGGAGTGCTTCCACAGCTTTTTTGAGTTCTCCCAAACGAGTATTTCACGAGTATTTCTATAACTCCATATAAACACAGAGAACATGTTTTCTTTTTCTTTTAGAAACATCGGGACGAGAAAAAGGAAAACAACTAGTAAACTCTGATCATCAAAATGTAAATTCTCTTTGCCTATAAAATTTCCTTATACAATAAGAATAATGACAAAGTTCAGAATATTGGAAAAAACATCTGAACAACCTTAACTTTTTACCGATTCAAAACGTGGGCAATATCATGCCAAACAGTTTTTCTCAATGTCTAAGTATCTTTGCTGCAGAATCTTATTTGGTATATGTTTGTTGAAATTTAACTTGAAAAAATAGTGAAACTGCTGAACAGTGAACAATGCTGAACATTTACAGACTCACAATTGATCATTTTTTGAGTTCCTGATCCAAGAAAAACAGATCTTATTTTTCATTAATGGTTAATGATTACAGTCAGGGGCTACGCTTGTACTGTAGGCTTGGCTAAACCTATGTTTTACTACACAAAAAGCTGTGAATGATATAAATACCTCTTGAAAGAATTTCCTGTGCTTCTTGTTTTGAGATATTTCCAAAGAACCACCTTTAATTAACAAGATGATAAAACGAGGAAGGTTAGATTATGACTAACTATAATTGTAAAAAGGATCAATAAATTTATCGGTAAGGAAAAAAGGATATTTAAAAGGCTTACGGCTTTCCTGCACAAGGATCAAGATCTGATTTCTGTAAGAAGGGAAAGAGAAAGTTGAAAAAAAACATTTAGAAATAAAATCCTTGAATTAAATTAATTATAACTAAATTAAAATCTAATTAAAATCTTAATTGACCACTCTTGAGCACTCTTTTACCAAAGGTAGGTTTACCAAATTGTTTACCCAAAATGGTTTGGACTGGTTTAACCAAGTTGATGTGCCAAATTTCTCCTACTACAGAGGAAACCTTGTTCAGCATTACTGCAACTCCAGACACAACAATAATTTGAAAATTCAACTACACTGCCTTATTTATGTGCCATTATACATGTATTTACTCAAGCAAGGTAAATAGCCTGGCCATCTCCATTCAAATTTTATCAGTAAGCAACTCATTAAATACAGCCTTGAAAATTAGTCTTAATCAAATGGTGTATTAAGAAGTACTCCTCCCTCCTCAAAATCAATACATAGTATAAGTAATATACTATAATATATTAGAAAACAGTCCTAAGAAAGCACGCACGCTGATTGGTTAAAAAGCCTGTTTGTATAACTCGATGGAGACACAGAACTAAGCGCGCGCTGTTGACGCAGTGATGGCGCAAGCAAAGAGAATTTACATTTTGATAATCAAAATTTACAAGTTGTTTTCCTTTTTCTCGTTGCGGTGTTTTCTAAAAGAAATAGAAAACATGTACTCCGTGTTTGTATCGAGTTATACAAACACTCGTGAAAGTTTGGGAGAACTCGAAAAAGCTGTGGAAACACTCGCCTGCGGCTCGTGTTCCCACAGCATTTCTCGTTCTCCCAAACTTCCACTCGTGTTTGTATAACTCGATACAAACACGGTACATGTTTTCTATTTCTTAATTGTAAGTACCTGTATGTTCAGCAAGTAACATAAGTAGAGTTTTGTATTGTTAGTAGTGTAAGTAGCCTGTATTGCATGTAATTGTATTTTCTGTCTAAGTAACCCGTATTGTAAGTAAAGTAAGTATTTCAATCTTAGGTATACACTGCATGTATTCTTACCACTATATATGGACACTGTTAGGACCATAGAAAGTCAAGAAGGTTTCCCTTTTGTCGATTACAAATTAAAATACTCACACCAAGAGTAAAGGATCACCAAAGGGTAATTGCTACACATATGAGTTTAAGATAAATATACAGGCCACAAAAAAGAATTTATATGCAGCCTACAGAGCTTAAAAAATAAAACACTCACTGCATCTTCAACAAGGGCTGCAGGTACAAGCCCTTTCTCCTTGTTTTTCTGAGCTGTCACCCAGAGCCAATCACTGTCAATTACATCATCAACTACAAAAACGTCTCCCTGGTAAAAACTGAACACAAATAAAACAAATTGACATTTTTTTAGTGACATAAAAAGTGGTAGTTAATTCAGAGTCTGTCAAACTCATGTTTTGAGATTATAATGTAATGTGAATTGTGCATATGTTTTGTTCATTCAAGTTAATATCAAGTCAGTGAATGATTTATTAATGACAGTTTCATGAAGATAATACCCTAAGCAATATATTAGTCAGACGCAAATAAGTAAGGGTTTCATTAACATGTTTAGCTGGAAGGCAACTGGTTTTTGTAAGAAGACAAAATGTTTTAACTGAACTTCTTCATCAAAAAACTGTTCTTTTGGATGGTCAAACCAAGCAGGAAAAATTGTTCCCACAGCTTGTCAATTTGCCCGATGATGCCTGAAATAAGTAATGGCGGAGCTCCTGTGTAGCAAAGGCGTGTGAGTGGAGCCCTATACCTTAGAAAATTTGGTAACCCATTGATGTCAAAAATTTTGGTGATCAAGTATGTGACTGTCCGTGCATGATTCTGTACGTCCATACAACAACCTCACATGTTGAAAACTGAGGGTAGCACCATTACCATAGGTATATCTTTGATACTGGACATCCATGTTATAATTAATTGAGAGCTGTCAAAACAAGGTATCCACTGACCAGTATCATGTGACCATATCGTGGGCTCAGATCAAGAGCTCATCAAGGTCACATGATTTTAGAAATTCACTGCTGACCAGATATAGGGTTTTCATTGGATTGCAGGATCAAGCCAGGTTATTCCTCTGGGAGAAAGGGAGGGAGTGCATGCAAATGCAAAATGTTGGCACAAATTAAACCCAGATGTGCCATTGACTTCCGACATATTCCTTGCACAATCATCTCTGAGAAAGTCCCTGATAGATTGCATGAGTAATTTCTACAATCTTGAGCAAACTCATTAGGTATGGTTTGTTACAATGCAACTAGAAAAAACAGTGAAACCACACACTGAACAATTGATAATATTTTGAGTTTCAGATCCAGGGAAAAATATCCTCTTTTTATTTATGGTTAGTTAGTCAATTAGGAGCTCTACTTTTATGCTTGGCTATATCTAGATATTATTAATACTACTGAGACATTTAATCTGTTCTTCTAAATAATGGTTAACAAATTACTCTAAGTTATACGGTAACAAGTTATGCTAATCAAACACACTCACCTCAGTTCTTCTGTATCAGGAGCTTTGTTATAAGTATACTTGGCCAGCACCCTTTTCTTGCTAACAACTGGCTCTGGGGGAGGCACTGGGTGCAGAAGGTGTTCTTCCTTTAGTAAACAAGACCAGGTTGTGTAGTAGCCTATCAGATCATTCAGAGAATCAAACTGCCGTCCTCCGATATAGTAATCTCCACACACTGCTGTCACTCTGAAGTGACTGATTCCATTACGACCTAGATAAGAAAGAGAGTATGTGCCAGGCTTTCTGTCACTTTCACGCACAAGGTATGAGCCCACTTTTTCATTGTCAAGTCTATTTTCAGCCTCTGCTCTGTCAAGCTGTCCATGGTACCATCTAAAAAAACAAATAAAATAAAATGACACTTTCCGAAATGTATTTACCTACAGTTGAACCTCCACTAACACCAGCCACTTCTCCATAGTACCGTAACTACTTTTATGTCCTAGTGGATGGTCCAGTGCTAATTCTCTACATCAAACGCCTGTCCATGGTGGCAACAGCCAGCAAAGCACATACCAAACTATGAAATAACATCTCCCCAACAGCTACTTATTCAACAACTGACAAAAGTTATAAAAGATCACAAATGTGATCAGTACTGTAAGTCATTGTTTTCCATTTCTGTTTGGTTTCTGATTTATTGACATATTCTGATTGTGTTAGGCATTTCTATGCTACGATAAGCAAATGTTGTAACCCCCCCCCCCCAAAAAAAAAAAGAATGCCCCTGCCTCCCCATAACAACACCCTCTCAACAATGGCAACTCTCCTGTCCCCAAGGTGGGCATTGTAGGGAGGTTTGACTGAGTATTAATTTTCATATCCCTTCATTCATTTCTCTGTACAGCTCATTTGTCATTTATTACAATTTATTTCTAATTAGAAAACAGTCCTAAGAAAATATGTGTGCTGATTGCCTAAAAATCATATTTCTATAACCCGATAGAAACACAGAACTAGTATGAGCTGTTGACATAATGATGGCATGAGAAAAGAAATGCTTTGACCAATCAGAGTTACCATAAATATCCCTTTGGGGCAGAACTGTCAGACACACATTATTCTTTTGCGCATTGAAACGTGACTTGGGGTTGGTTGAATTTAACATGAGGTCAACTACAAAATTCCATATTGCAAGACTACTAGCACAAGATAGTGGAGACATATCTGTCTGGAAGAGATGTGTTAACTTCCCTTTTGCCCCAACTATTTTGGAGCTGGGAAAAGCTTGACTCTCGAGCTACCTCTGTATGCTTTTGATTGTTTAACTGGAAAGAATAACACTGCCATTGTCTTTCACTCCTGAAAGATCAGATCTCAATTTCAGTGGCACTTTAGGGTCTTATGTAGTAAGATTTTTAATTTAAGCTGTTGTTTGAAAGCTTGGGGAGTAGAGCAGTATCAAGGTTCTGCCAGTTGCAAATATAATCTGACACAACAGTTGAAAGTCATGCCTTTCCTCATTTTTGCTGCAAAACACAAATGAAAATTCTTCAAGAAAGAGGAGTTGACCTCTCGCCACTTCATCACTTATTCGGTCGCTTCAAGACCTATAACCAACTTGTAGCAAGTCTACTGGCTTATATCTCATAGCCTTAAAAGAAATAATATTACAGTCGAACCTCGATTATCCAGACTCGTCAGGATCTCGGTAAATAGTCCCAATAATCGAGAGTCTGGATAATCGAAAATATGAATATTAATGAGACAACATTGTAAACAAAAGAAATAAAGAGAGCACATTTTAATTATAAAAGTCTTCTTCAATGACTACTAATGTATGAAAGTCAATGAACTGCCCTTATACTCATGTACACTGTTTATAAATGAAAACCTATTCGTCATATCTAAAAAATGAAGCATAGTAGTTTGCTTTAAAGTCTTATAACGAGATCGCACGGCGAAGTCCATCATACTTATATGGCAGAGAAATATGATACAACTGCTGGTCATTCGCAAGCTTCAGCTTCAATCCTTCACTTGTCTCAATGTTGTCAGTGAATTTCAGGATCTTGTCCTTGTTCTTGTGTATATCAGAGATCTGTTGCTTGCTGATGCCAAATTCAAGGGCTAAATTTGTTCCTTTTTCTCCTTTATCTAAATGTGAAATAATTATTTGTTTGCTCTTTATCGAGAGAACAGATCGCTTTCGCTTCGTAGACATGCTGTCGTTTGAGTTATGACCGTTGCATGCGTTTACTACATTACCCACGCTCATCGAATTGATCAAGCATGACATTCCCTTAGCAACAAAATGATACTGAACCAATCAAAATTCAGCTGAACGTATCAGAATGCTGAAAGCGAAGCAGCAATGTGCTGTTTTGAACACATGTTTCCTGATTTTAACCATTTTTACCTCTGAAAGCATTTAAGATCAAAGCTTACTAATATTCATGGAAAAAAATCTGGACCAGAGAAAAAGTCCGGATAATCGAAAAGTCCAGATAATTGATGTCCGGATAATCGAGGTTCAACTGTATTTGTGAACATACATGATCAAAAGAACACAAAAACATAAAACATAGAAACATGATGGTCATTGATTCTCCTTCCCTCATTGGTGTATTGAAAACAAAGCAGGGAACAGGAAAAGCATAAATGCAAATAAACACAGATTTTAACAGATCAAATGAAATCCAGTTAATCTCCAAGTACAAATTCTACATGCTTTTTTGATCAGCTAATAACAATGGTATATTTGTATAATAATTTTATGGTCACAGGAAATGAATCCAGTGACATTTTTTATGGGGAAAAATTATGCCCTCCAAAGCATACATGAAGAATATTTAAGGAAAAAAGTACTTAAGTCATCAACCGCTAAAAGCACCAACAAAATTTAAATTTCCTTACGAAAAATTCCCGTCCTAGAAAGGACGAAACTGCAACGTAATTTTATATCCTGTTGCAGCACAGAACCAACTTTTCGACAAACAATCAATCGATCAGTCAATCAGTCAGTCAATCTATAAGGGCTTAACCAGGATTGTTGATCAACACGTAGAATTCAAGAGAACTAATGGTATATTTCCCTTCATTTTTCATTCAAGAATACAAGCAGACTTAAGCAAGACAGTTCCACCGCTACTAATTTCTACACTGTCTTGTCGATCTTACAGTATCACATCAGTTTTGGTAATGGTAATCAGCCGATAAATAATACATTTTAATCTTCCAAACAGCCTAAATATAACACAAGACTCTTTCTCATCAACTTGATTTTCGTTCTGTAGGCTGTGTACATTATAATTCACAAGTACAAACTTGTAAAATGAATTAGAAACATATAAACACTGAAAAATTGGCGGCATAGTTTCCGCCAGGTTCACAGAAACAAAACTTACTGATCGTCTGACGGAGCGCTAAGGGCGAGCTCTATTTCTTCTTCTTCGTCTAGGCAGAGATCTGGTTCGTCCTCAAAATTATCATCTGGCTCGTTTTCACTTATTAAATTGGCATCCGATTCAGAGGAACTTTTACGATCCCTTAACGCCATGTTTCCTCTTCCCTCCATGACCCTCACACTTTGGGCTTGGAACGCGGGCTCAAAAGCAATTTCGTAATAATCTTAAGTGGGGAGGGGGAAGGGGAGGACGTGACACGCTGTTTGGCCGTGACTTTTTGCTATCTTTCTTCTATCGTTTACATGAATTTAAAACTCCTACAAAAAATGCATCTGTTGCTTGTATTACAGGTGACGAGAGCAATAAAGTTAAAGTTCAAAAGATTGTGAAAGTAATTACTGGAATAAGTCTATGAAAAGAAGCAGACAGGGTGGAGATCAGTACATCCGAAAAAAAAACTGCCATTCCAACAAGGTTTTTAAAAATACTTTTCATTAGATGGCTCTTATTTCTTTCTTTCTTTCTTTCTTTGTTTGTTTCTTTGTTTTCTTTCCCGACCCAATGAGCTTGCCCTCCAGCATGGCGGATTTTGTACCATGTGATCGTTTGCTGCCAAAGGCTATTCAAACCAGTCCCTGCGACTTGTTCCTCAAAACGCTTCGTGTGAAGTGTTCGTAGGACAAGTTCCTGCGACCTGCAGTCCCTTCGTGTAAACTCTTCAGGGGACTTGTTGCAGGGACTAGTCGCAGGGACTAGTCCCCTCGTGTGTTCCGACCTTAAAAGCCAAAGACGATACCTGGTAAAAAATGAATTTACATTTTAAGAGCGAAATTCGCGATTGCCTAGATCTGCTCAGTCACCAATAGCTCTAACATACTTAAGTTAAATATGCGACGACGGTGTTCGATTCCAAATGGAAACATGAAAAATTAGCCCTCGCCGTCCACTTTCCGTAGACGTAGCTGAACTTGGTCATTTCACGTTGTTGCTTTGCAGAGGACGGCAAAGAAATGTGCAAAGATTTATAACGCCCGTGCACAGCCATTGTTTTGCATTTAGTGACGCTTTTGTTGCCGTCGTCGTCGCGATTTGCTTAAGCTCCCTAAAGGTTGGTTTTCACTAGCGACGTAGTCGCAGTCGTAAGAGAGTTTATGACCTAGTGAAAATCGAAAATCGGAGTCGTAAGCGGAGTCATGAGCTCGACGGAATCGGAGTCGGAAGAAGCAGAACGTTACAATTTCTTCCGATTCCGTTTATGACTCCGTCGCTTATGATCCAGGAGACACTGGGTGTCGGAGTCGGAAGCAGAAGCGGAAGAACCAGCCAATCGCAAAGCCCGGAGCCGAACATTGTCACTGGTTTATTCTTACGCTTCTGCTTGCAACTCCGATAATGCAGTTTTCACTTGATCGTAAGCGGCGGAGTCATAAGCAGAATCAGTGTTCTGCTTCCGACTCTGTCGGTTTTGTTTTCACTAGATTGTATCGCTCTACGCTTCTGATTACGACTCCGACTTCGACTCTGTCGCTAGTGAAAACCAGCCTTTAATAGCTTCATCATTATCCGCGACACGTGATTGGGATCCCCCTTTTCACCCAAATACGAAGACGATATCAACTCTTCATTTCCGTAGTACGAATATATTTATTATTTAAAAAAAATACAAGCTAGTATACAGCTAACAAGTCAGCATTTACAGGACAACTACGTAAGAAAAATATTTTAAAACCAAACAATACCTTAAGTTTTGAGACCTGGAGGACCCAGTTGTTTTAGCTGGTTCCTTGTTGAACACGATCATTACATTCAGATTGCAGTAAAACTTCGGTATATACAACAATGCATAAAACTACACAATTCCAAAAAGATAAGCAAGTAAAATGTCTTAAACATTAAGTTTGAGTCGCTTTCTCAAATTGAACCCTATGGGTTCCTCTTGGTCATCAACGAAGTTCTCCGAGATCCTCGCTACCCCATGAACTCGCCGCGCAAGTCTTCTACTCTGACTGTACTCTTCAGAGTTCGGACACACTTCGGAGCACTTTCGTGTACGAGCCGAGGGCGACATCGATAGTTTACTATCACAGAGTATTGGAGATTCTTGTAACAATTTAATGCTACTTGCTGATAAGGGCGTTTTATTCAAATCTCTCCGCTTGAGACACGCTGAAGCTAACACGGCGGGACTATGAAAGACTTCATCGTCTTCTTCGAAGCTTGTGTCACTGCTCAAGGATGAATTCGCACTCTTTTTCTTCTGCTTTCTTGAGGACTCTTTCCCAGCGCGTTTCCTCCCGAACACAACGGATTTGTCAATTCGTCTCTTTTTTCTTGCGGGCGACTTTGCACCTTTGCCTTCCTCAACCACAGAACGGTCAAATTCTTTCTCCATTTCACAAAGCCAATCAGCCACATCTTCTGACGACATCGAATTGTCGTCCTCAACGAAAACCGAACAAGGAACATTCAACGAACTGTTCTCGTCCACTCCTTTGACTTGCACTGACTTTTTCTTGCTTGGATCACGCAAAGTGTCACGTGCACACACTTCAATGGCTTCTCTAGAGCGTTTATCCGCGGGAGAGCTTGAAAAACATCTTTTTCGTTTTTGTTGACGTAGTATTTGGTTGAGAGGACTCAGACGTGTAGGTTCAACCGGTGAAAAGGACACACCATTTGATTTCTTTTTCCCTTTTTTCTGAGGAGTAGTTGAGTTTTCTGGACGCTGATTCAATAATAACTGAGCTGCCTTAGGAGATGCGCGCGTCAATGGAGGAGACATTGCGTCACCCTGGAAGTGAGCGTATGGGACTTTTCTTTGCGCTTCTTGGGTTGTCGCAGAAATATCACAGCAGTTATCATTTTCCAACTGACTCACACGCCTGAACTTTCCTTCAGCTTTAAAAGTTACACAGGTGGCCTCGCCATTAACTGTTGGGGATTTTTTCCTCAGACTCCGTTCTTTTAATGCATCAAGAGCGGAAGACATGGCAGTAGGTGACGTAATGCTTGTAGCAACCTCCTTTGATAACAAACTATTCCCACCGTCATCTGTCACCTTGTTAGTATCCCGGTTATCGTTAACTTGACGGGTACTTTCAGAGCCCTGATGAATGATCAACACGACTTTTTCTTGAGATAGCACGTGTACTGGTGATGTTAGAGGCCTCCTAATTGGGGAAAGAAGCACCACACAGTCGTCAAATGGACGATCCTTGACGGGGGTTCTGGGATTCACCACAGTCTCCCCGGTGAACCTTGGGAAGTCTTCAGAGCTGGGATTCGCTGTCTTTTCATCCTTCGATCTAGAATTTGCAAAGTTACATAGAGATTCGTGAAATGTTTCTTTGGAAGACTCAGAAATGTCGCGCTTGCTTCGGTGTCTCGCTAACCTCGGTGAGCTCCGGACAGCTGGGTTGACGTCGTTCTTAACGGGTGTTTCTAAAGGCGCGGGTGCCATTGCGGAATCCACCCCTTGTTTTGAAGTTTCCGCAACACCAAGGTGAGTGTGGCCTTTTGAAGGCGAAGACGATTCATCAGTTACAATCTTTGGAGAAACATGCGGGGCTGAGTTAAAAGGACGTCGAATTGGCGTGAGAAGAACAACGCATTCATCCAAATGATGATCCTTTAATGGCGTTCGCTTTTCTGACTTGTCAGAAGTCGATTTTGGAGTGATTTTTCCGACGTCTGAAAGGTTATCCGCTTTCTGCTTCTTTGGCGTTTTCATCACGTTTTCTTTCACAACATCATCTGAGCAAACACCCTGCTTTAACGGCGAATTGCGGCATGTACTCTCAAATGATCTAGGCTTTGCACAACGAGGACCTGAATTCTTTTCCTGGACTCCAGAGAAAGACGAAAATTCAGCAGCAGACAACGAGCGCTTCGTGAGGAGTCTTGGAGAAGATCTAGGAGCCATGAGGTTTTCTTTGGGTGTCGTACGCTTGTGAGGACTCGGCAAACATTTTTCTTTCAGCCGAGGGGAGAACCGAGGAGAAGACCGTAAAGGCGAGATAGCAGCAAAAAGCATCTTCTGCGCTGAAGTGGATTCTGGAGTGATTTGTCCGACCTCTGAAAGGTTATCCAATTTCTGCTTCTTTGGAGTTTTCCTCAAGCTTCCTTGCGCAACAATGTCGGAACAAACACCCTCCTTTAATGGCGAATAACGGTTTACACTCTCGAATGATCTGGGCTTCACAGGAAGACCTGACTTCTCTTCCCGAACACCAGGGAAGGGAACAGACGAAAACCCAATACAAGAAAACGAGCGCTTCTTTAGGATCCTTGGAGAAGATCTTGTGGCCAGACGTTTTTCATTGGGTATCGTTGGTTTATGGAGACTCGTCAAACGTTTTTCCTTTGGATCACATTCTTTTGCCGTGGTCAACAAACTGTGTAGAGAAAACTTCTTCTTCTGTCGAGGAGAGAACCGCAAAGGCGAGACCGCAACAGCGAAGGTCATCTTCTGTGGTGTCTTTTTAGAAGCACCCGGATCTCTTCCCGCAGTGGGCTCTGTTTTTGGGGGGTCACGAGAGCACGACTCCGTAAAGGACTTGGTCCTGGTTAATATGCCTGCACTGGCTGAGCGCCCATAAAATGACTGACTCCGCTGGGAGAGCAATGATGGGGGCCTCCGAGGACTTCTTCGAGGAAGCATCTCTCCTGCAAAGAATTTTATCCTACTTAATTGAATCACTAAAAATATTGAAATGTTCATTTATAAGAACCCTGTACCACTACAGAGTGTCCTGGCTAGTGTGCCAGGCTGACCCCAAAATTGGCTCATGCAACGAGCTTTAAATCCACGTTAGAACAAATGGTTGAGACAGAGGCTTGTCTAACATCGTGTGTTATAATCATAGTGACTAGTCGCCAAGATACCTGAGAGAGAAAGCCAGACAGTACAATGAAAGGTCAAGATAATTTACCTGCTTGTAACTCTTTTAGAGGTGACTCCTGCAAAACATGCACCTCTGTATAAGCTCTGGAACGTTTCCTACAATATAAGAATATGAGACGGTGATGACTGACTTGTCACTAAATATACTGCGGCCATTCTTCTGTTAAATTAGAGTATTAATAAGAAGTTCTACAAAGAACAAAGGGACCGCGGCAGGAATCGTACTGTGTAAAACGTACATGAACACAACACGACAACTTCGTAGACTTCAATAAAGACTGTACAGTAAACACCCGCGTATAAGAACCTAGAATTTTTGGGTTCAGGCTGAATGGGTTCTTATATTTTGGGGTAGTTTTTTCGAACTCAGGCTGATTAGGTTCTTAGTAGGTTCTTATTTGTAGGAGTTGTCATAGTGATACCATTCAGAGAACTACTGTTAAGTAGTACTAGTATGTCATAATGGTTGAACATTTGTATTTTAAACAGCAAAAATGCCAAGCCTTATTTTTTAAACAATAATAAATTCAGTATCATAGGCTACCATATTTACAAGTCCCAAGGCTACACCAGTATAATTTTATACAGTATTCTATACTCTGTATTTATAAGATTTTCAATTGAACAAATAATTTTCATGGTGTTTCTCAGAAATTTCACAATTTCTATCAATTAAAATCCAGTATTTTGACTACAAAATAAGAGTGTTTTTTTGTATAAGAACCTATTGTTCTTTGCCAGCCTAAATAGGTTCTTATATATTTGGGTACTAAATGTCCAATTTCAGCTTGTAGGTTCTTAAATCACTAGCTTCTTATACGCGGGTGTTTACTGTATTCGAAGAAACGATGTGGAGAATAGCAACATTCAAGACAATGTTCCTTTCGTTTTATCTTAAGACTTCGCATCGAGAGTTCAAAGTTCAGTTGAAACGTGGACACAACACGTGACAGTACTCCTGCTCACCATAAACAACGCATTCTAAATCTAAATTTTCAGAAGGAAATTCTTACCTGGCACGATCCTGTTTATTCCACAACGCATTGGAGACTTGTTTATGAGCTGGAGTCTCCTGAACCGCAGACCTTGAGAAGGAACCTGAAAACAAACCAAAACAATTATTAGGAGTTGGTTCTTAACACACATTGGCTTTTTGACGCGAGGAAACTGTGCAGCAATTTGTGTCCGAAAACGAGCGCTGGTAATAATAATAATAATAATA
>CM042748.1:13920834-13928334 GCA_022496165.2 Catalaphyllia jardinei
CCAAGTTCATTTCGAAATTCAAAACGTTTAGGTCCTTAGTAAGAAACCGCAAATGTCGGTAAAACGTGAGGAAAGCTCAAAAAAAACATATCACGATAAGGGAACTGTCTTTTCGCGTTATTTTTGACACTGTCAGCGTCATTTTGCTGCCTAAAGCATTAACAGTACTTGAAAATGCCAAAGAGAGTCCAAGTGGATTGTACCCTAAGTGGCAAATGAAGATGTACATACCCACGGTATTTCTCCGGTGAAATCTTCGCTTGGCTTGATCGTGTTTCCCCCGACCTGTCTCTGACAGCTTTCTTTTCCTTGGTATTCTGTCAGTTGAATTATTCTCATCGCCTTCCTCAGATTCCGTGAAAAGATTTCTTCTGACTAGTTTGACAGGCGTTTTCTGACCTGTAGTTTTCTCCTCGGCTTCCTTCTTGCTTGCACCTATAGGCCACGTACAGGTGTCAAATTTCGAGAGTCGCTAGATACATTGTGAACATTGTCATGCACGGCAGCCCGTGAAAAGTGGGCGAAAAATAGGTCCTCGTAAGACTAACCTCGTGAACTGATGGAGCCTTGTGGTTTTTCCTTCTTTTTCTTCTCCTTTTCTTTTGGTTTTGCTTTCCCAGGTACAACGATCTCTCTTCTTTTACCAACCGCATCTGTGACGCTCAAATGTCGGGTGAGAACACGGCATCCGCTGCTCCTAAAATAACATTAAAATGAATTTTCAGTCCCACTCAAAAGTAAGTTACCACCTTTTCGCGAGACGAGATTATTCTCGTTGTATCAGCTAGTCTGGATTACTTGCAAATAATAAGTAGGTATGTTTCAGCAAAGTGCCCGAAATTGTTGTCCGAAATGCGATAGTGTCCGAAACATCCGCTATAAAACGTCGGAATTTTTTTCAAGTAGCGAGCGGGCGGGTACAAATTTCCAACAGTGATGGCGTGTTCCCATTTGTCATCCTCGAAGCCCATCATGGACCACCCTAAATACAGATCTCGTCGCACAAGTTACCTTGGTTGATTAGAGTCTTGTTTAGCGCTGGAATTGGAGTTGACGGAGCGTCTGATAGGTGATTCATCATCACTGGACCATTTGGAGGGCGTCAACAGTTCCCTGGGAGGGCGCATCATCAGACCTTCATAAACACCACACAAGAACTTGGCAAGGCTGTGACTGTACCTGGAAGGGTGGAGAGAAGTGGTTAGTTAACTCCGGGGTTCATTAATGGCTGGCACCGGGCAAACTGACTGTCTGTGAGGACGAATTTGCTCGCCTGGTTTGGCCATCCGTAGAGGAAAGTTTTTCTCTACAACGAAGTTCAGATCAAATAGTTCTGCGCGCCTGTAAAAACAAGTTGCCGCTCCTACTAGAAAATTGTAGAAATGAGGTATAAAATTGTCAGATATCTCCATAAACGCAGGTTAATGAGATGCATGTTCCTTAGGATAAGCATCACAAAGTGTCCCTTTCCTACCAAGTCACCAGATCACACATAATTCTGTCAATATGAAGTAATATGAAAATGACACTTTGCGATGATCATTCATTGAATCTCATTAGTAAGCGACTAGTATTGCAAGGATGTAAATAGTGTATTGTAAATTGAATATTGTAATGTGAATGATGTAAATGATGTAATTTTGTAAAGTAAAAAAAAAAAAGTTGCCGCTCCTGCTGAAAATGTTTATGAAACCCCTGAATCAGAGTTCGTACTCTTGGAAGATTTTAAAATTCCACGACTTTCCCGGTTGACATTTCCGAGTTTTCCACGACCAAAGTTTAAGCATTTGTTCTGACAGTATCAAAACAATCATTTAATAACATATTTTCCAGATTACAATGCATAAAATACGTGCTTGTCTTTATTTCTATTGAAATTAAAGCCTGTTTCCGACTCGTCTGCTATTTTTTTCAAATTTCTTAATTTTTGCCTTTTTAAGTTTTGAAAGCATATTGCTTTTCCATGTATTTCCATGACCTTCACTAGAATTCCATGATTTTCCAGGCCTGGAAATTGAAATCATAAATTTCATGACTTTCCAGGTCACGTTTCTACGACCTGTACGAACCCCCTAAATTCAATATGACGTGCAGATAGCTATGAACAAATACATTTATCTACGTACCTTTGAAGAAGTACCTCGCGCAGATACACAGTCAGAAACTTAGGGTCCTTCATGAACGAGATTGCTCGCAACAGTGAAGTCACCTACAGCACACAAACATTGACAAACAACAAGTCCTGGTTACTTTTCGAATCTTCGCGTATCGTTGCCTTTCTTGGCAAACAAAACAGGGGAGAACTTTCAACGAAACACTATTGACGAATTTACTCTCACAAGACTACACTATAATACTGCGTTCCTACGAGGTGATCTGGATCAAGACAAGTCACCACTACCACAGACAGCTGTTTGTTGCACTTTAGGGGTGATGTGCATCAAGATCAGTGATCAAAAGTCACTCAGATCATTGTACATCAAAGAATAAGATGAATCCACTCTGGTCACGGATTCATCAGCTATTTTGATGCACCACGATCCGAATGCTCTACAGTTATAGATCCTGATCCAGATCACCCCCAAGAAATGCACCCTAAAGTTCAATAAACAGCTTTTTGTGGTAGTGGTGGCATAGCAATTAAATTCCCAACAATATTTCTTTGAATGTCAATAACGTACCCAATTACGAGGTAACAAGGACAATGTAAATGTACGCTGAAAAAGCCGCGTTAGTTACTAGACCACACATCGATTTTAAAACTTTTCAACTACTACCTCTTCAACAAGGGGACTGTTTTCATCGGCATTTGTAAGAACTGCAATCTCCATTCTTAGCAGGACTTGAAGCTGGTACCTGAAAGCAAGGCATCAATTTGAAAGGCAATAAATGTGGTAAACCATGTTTATTAACTCAAGTTACTTTATCAGCAAGTCATTCCATCAAACTACAGGTAACTGGACCTTTCAAATGCAACGAGAACACTGTACAATACTACAACCAACCCAGAGCTATTAGAAGAAAGACAATCTACAGTGCCATACATGCACTCAAACAAAATGTCTGCATGAGAAGCTGAAGAAAGGCAGCAGTAGTACAATGCATGTAACTGTGGAACACAAAAAGAAACTCACTCTCTGACTTGTTGTCCAGTTCTGATGACATCACTACATCCTTCATATTTTTCTTTAAGAGCTGATATTTTTAGAAGTAAATACTCTCCTAGAAACTTTGAAGCAAAATCCTGAAACAGGATATGCATCAGATCAGTGGACTTATAATGCACAAACTCTCTGTAATCCAGAGTCAGTTCTGATGGGAATGTGTCACTAGCTTTTGATGGAAATAAACCCCATCATAAGTGTGTCACAACCAACAAGACTTGCACTAAATAAGAATTGTCTATCCGTCTGTCTGTCTGTCTGTCTGTCTGTCTGTCTGTCTGTCTGTCTGTCTGTCTGTCTGTCTGTCTGTCTGCTGTACTATTGTCAATTAGCTATTGGGAAAAAGGATATCACATGTACATGTATCTAGAGATCAAAAGACAAAAACACAAACCTTTTCTCTGTTAGCTCCTTCCTTTACATAACTGATGGAAACTAGTGTCACTATGTTGGTGATGTTGTCAAGTGTATTTGCTTCCTAATAAAAGACAATAGTGGCATGTGTGGAGTGCAATCAATTTGACTTTAAGTCTTATGTTGACAACTAGGACGTTTGAACAATTATTAAAGGAGTGCATGGAAAAAGACCAAAAGTGACATATGATAGACTGCAAGATTCTCCCAGCAAATTGCTTTTCACTTCCTTCTATGAAAAAGAGGAGAATTTGATATGAGATCAAGAGTCACTTAAGGCTTTTTTCCACATACATCTTCAATTTATCAAAGCTACGATTACATTTTAGCTTTATCTTACCTCCAAAATAACTTTGTCATATACATCATGAACAACCTTCACCAGCTCTGCTTCATCTATGGGGCAGAATATTAAATTTTTTGTATTGTTTGAGGCAATGAAGGTATAGAAAGTGACAATAACAAACTAGATAGGAAGAGACATTAATAATAATAACTTAATTCACTCGTACATTTACAGTTTTTACATCAGTGAAATGTAAATACAAAGAAAAGAAAATTGTACTATATGAGTCTGGAGACTGAAGTAACCAAAGGTTCTCTAGTCAGCCTCCAATATGTTTCAGATGGAGATTTTAGCAAAAAAGCTAATAAAAAGAATGAGATACATTATATGTTCATAAAATTGGAGAACTAGAAACGACACAAGTGTTTCAGCTACTGTCGTATTGCAATATTGATTTAATATTGTAATATTTGCAATTATATCCTGGATTCCCTGTTCAAATGAGTGAAAATAAGCGTCCAGGAATTCGTAAAAGACCAACAGCAGTAAATTTACTGCTAGAGAATTAAATGAATATTTGATTGATCATTGCAGTGATAACACACAACTTAAGCAGTTGTGATCTTTTTATGTAATATATGCACTTGTAAAATTAAATGAGTTTGCTATTAAATGTACATATACAAAGCAATCTAAACATAGGCAAGTATCAGCAGAAAACACGTGACAATAATTGAATGGCTTTGTGCAAGACGGTCGTAAGGGACCTTTTCGGGTAAAAATTTTTTTCCTTCAAAAGTGCCAGAATTTTTGCATGTGCTTTTCAATTAAGTAGTAAAAGATTCCCATGTAATTTTTTTGGGTGGTTTGCACTTTGCTTCTGAGAAAAACGAAGTCAAAATATCGAAGTGTGCACAAAGAACGCAACAAAGTGGAAAAAGTAGAGAATTTTAGCCAAAAAAAGATACAGGAGAATGTTTTTCTGCTTTATTGAAAAGCACATGCAAAAATTCAGGAACTTTTGAAGGAAAAAAAATTTTACCCGAAAAAGTCACTTACGACCGTCTTGCACCAAGCCATTCAATTGTACATGCACCAACATACCTTTGATATTACAAGGGACATTTTGTGTTCCACTGCCTTTGGTTGTCAACTGCTTTTCCTTGTTAGTACAGCTGTCTCCTATTATATTACTAACTGCTTGTTGACTTTCCCTTTTATTCAGTTTGTTGTTCTGATCTTTTGTTTCTCTTTCCTTTTCCAAATCTCTACTTCAAGAAAAAAAAAATTTCAATGTTATACACTATGTAACACATCTTAATTAACTTGCTACATATAAGAAACCTTTCAAGAAACCCTGTTTCATTAAAAGCTGACAGGAGGCTACCATAATCCTAGCCAGTAAATGCAAATGTATTTCTGGCAGTCGATCATACTCCATTCATGCATTATTTAAATTACAATTTGTATCTTAGCATATATTTAATATTTTATACACTGTACAAGATTATGATTATGATAAGTTAATATGTTGTTTTATGCCTTAGTTATTCTCAAAGAGAACAACTGTGTACACAGCTGTGATGAACATTTCTGTCTTCACAGCTCACTCCACATATGATCTTTCCTATATTCACTTGATCTTTCCTATATTCACTTGAACTCTTAATTCAGGTAATACCAATGTATTGCTTTAGACATCAGGAACAATAAAAACAGGCAAGATGTAAAGTAGTAGAAAAACTTGTCAGCTTCTTTTTAAAATTGTGATACAGACCTACTCTTCGACTATTCTTATCCTACCTCTGCTTTAACACAGCCCTCATCGCCTTCATCTTTGTTGAAGTGTTTAACTTCACCTTGGACAGTTTTGGCGATGGCCTTCCATTAAAAGCTGTTGATGTTGCCTTAGTTTCCTTGCTGTTGTAGAGCTTCTTTAGTTCTTTCATTAGGTTAGATTCACTTTCTTTGTTGTCAGCTTCTTTCTGTTCTTCAGACTCAGTAATTCTGTCAATTGTGTCAGAATCAATTTAGTGTCTTTGTGTATTTAGCAGGTGAGCCATACATGTGCTCTCTAACCTAAACATGATTTGTATATTTAGCAAATCTTTTTTTTCCATCAAAAATGAGATCTCATCAATAAATATTTTTAAAATCCTTAGGCTAAATCATCGATAAATCAGTGACTTTAGGTAGTTCTTTCATTTTCTGCATATTGATAAAATGAATCAAGGAGCAACACTCCCAAATGACACTGCTGGGAACAGTAATAGCCACCCCTTCACTTTAATATCCACCATATGAAATCTTTTTGCTACGTATTGTTCATCATATAGTTAACACCCAAGTCACTAGTGGAGGGAAGGTGCTTACGAAGCCTGCAGGCTCCAATCACAGTCACATCCCAAGGCGCTAGAACACCCGACTGGCCTGCCCAACCTGCGACCAAGCCAAGCCCCCGTGCCAGGCCTGTTACAGGCACCCATCACACTCAAGCCAGATAGCTGAGTGGAAAAAAAGAGAAAAAAAGGGGGGGGGGGGAAATTGCAGAGAACCGCTAAACTACTATAATTCAATCAACAACGCCACGCTAACAGAGCAACAAACACATGGGACGCAAATGCATGTACTAACCAAGAATACTACTGGACAATGTCTGCCCTAGAGCTCCCACAACCATATTACAGAACACAACAAAATGCTAAACAAATGCTAACAGACAACCAAGACACTAACAAACACCTACAAAAATGCTACTGACCAGACTAGCTCCTGGTCGCTGACTATGTTAAATTTCATTTAACTACATTATAACCTAAAGTACATGTACCTGCTCAGCTCACTCCAAAGTAATTGGTTGTTATCATCAACATCAGGAAAAGAGTACCATGGATCAACAAACCCAGCATCAAATTTTCTTGAATCAGTTGCTACCAATCCAAAAAAAACATCAGAAAAATCAGAGGTAATTTATGAATTGCAATTCATGAGTGTAACACATACGATATTTGAATTGAGTTATCATTGCTTACATATAATGTTGCACATGCCTTGTAACTGAGTATGTATAATACATGTAGGAGATATGAATCAGACTGTAGCTTGATCATTCTTTTTTTGGCCTGTGTTTTCACGAGAATTGTTTACCTTGGTTTTGTTTCAACCTAACTGAAGTGAAATTTTTATTCGTGTAAACACAGTAGCAAACCTTGTTAAATGGCGGCAAAATCAACAGTAAGTCAACCTAGGGTTGTTGACAGTTAAACGCCTCATCAGGCATGGTTTAGCTCAGTAACCAACAGTAACCAAAGAAAAGCAGACGTTGTCACGACATCTTGGCAGCAAGTGTTCACATGTTCAGCATGTAAGGTAAAGTCTGCTTACGAGCCAAGTGGCTCATTAGACTGGAGCTTATCCCGGTTTCCTTAGCATGAAGTGACTGAGAGTATTTCTACTTCCCCCTGAATGGGATGCTAGTCCTTCGCAGGGTTACCCCCCAGCATTAATTTCGCCGGTACCCATTTATGCACCTGGGTGGAGAGAGGCACTGCGAGAGTACAGTGTCTTGCCCAAGAACACAACACTATGTCTCCGGCCAGGGCTCGAACCCGGACCGCTCGATCCAGAGACGAGCGC
>CM042748.1:13935834-14015982 GCA_022496165.2 Catalaphyllia jardinei
ACTGGGTAGACAAGCCACAAAAGTATTAGTATTTGTATGGAATTTTGCAACTTTTGCGAGGCTCCCATCTGAACAATTTTTCGCTGAAAACTCGTAAACTTGGCTGGGTAGCTTTTCATTCAGTAACATGTCAGTTGAAATGTTTAGATTTTCAATCTAATCAATATAAGAAACTCGTCCCAGTCCTCTCATGTTTCTGCAATTAGCTAGCTATGGACAGGCAATGAACAAGCATTGGAGAGGAAATGTTTGTAGTTTCATAAGCGTTATAAGTTTCTCAAATTCACACCTGGGATGGATTGTCAAATGGCCTTTTTTTCTTGGCAACCTGAGTAAACGAGTTGCTGAATGCGTGAAGGGTCACGACAGTTTTTTTTATTTTGCTCTCCTACTCCAGACGTCAAAGTTAAATAAGTCAGCAGGAGATACCATAACATAACAGTAAAAAATAAGTCGGAGATCAAGAAGGCCTGCCACCTTCCCCGCAAATCTGAATAACTTATGTATTCAGGGGTCTGGAGAACAAACAAGCTTTCAACGCCTACAACCCCCCTTCTCCGGCTCGTTTGAGAGCATCACGTAGGTAAATATTTTCAAGACTTTCAACCCCAGGGGTGTTAAGTCAATCATGGAAATTATCGTTCTCAGTCTTCGATAGAGCCCTTTTGCTACTTCAAAGACTGGGTGGATTACCATAACAGCAAATCTTAACATGTATCTAAAAAGGGAAACTTTATTCCAACCGTTCAAAATTGCTCGTTGCTACAATCGGCAACGGTGTCATCGATATATAGCGAGTTAGTGACACTAAATTTACGGAGCAAGCCTGTAGCTTTCAAGACGCGGCCTGTGATTGGAGAACGAAACAATGGATGATACAACAGAAACAATGGCCCCAGCCCTGATAACAAAGGAAGCTACAGAGCTAGAGGTCTGGAAGAGCTACAGGATTACAAAAAAATTGAGAGATTACAAAAGTAATTCTTATCATAAAATAGTACTAAACGTCCCTTATATTTATATGACAATCAAGCAGACAAGTTGTGCGGATAAATATTACATCAAAATAATTGAAAATTTTGATGCTATGTCGTAACAAATCGAAAAGAAAACTAGGACGTGAAATGAGTCAACTGCGTGTAAATTTCATAAAGTACGTTAAAAGTGTATTAACTCTAAATTTGTTGCTCAAGACAAAAACGCAATATAATATGACGGAGTCATCGGAGAAAGCTGAATGATTCATTTTCAGTAAGAACGTCTACAACATCCTTTGCATAGCCTGCAGGGATTTCCATTCAACCAAAATTTCGTCATGATATTAATTATATTAAAGTAAAGTTATCCTGACTCAATTAGTAAATATGTTGTTGGTTTTGTATAGCTTGGTAGCCAGCATGAAAAAGCTACCAATTGTTGTTGGCACTGAAATCCAGTGAAATTCAAGATCCATAAAAGCTAACACAAAGATACTTGATAACCTGTGTGCGTTTGTGAAGTTCTCAAACTAACTTACTACCCCGATCCACCGAATCTTAAAAACATATTTAAATCAATTTAGTGAAACAGAAACCGGTTTTGTTTGTATGGTGTATGGTACAAATTCAAAGCTTACTCCGGTTTTGGATGACTTTGAATCTGGGCTTTGAATGTTCCACATTGAAAACGCAAACAAGTCATTGCCTATGCAGTCGGGCATGTAATCTTATGTATATAAAATAAAAGGATTAAGGCTTTTTCACCTGAACTTAAGTTAATTAGGTGCACATGTTTAGTTTGTGGGAACAGCAATTATTACCATCTCAGTTCCGTCACGATTTTTCAATTTAAAACCGATAACAAAATCTATCAGTGGAGCAAATGACAAATCATCTAACATACTACCATAAAATTAGGTATTGAAATGGACTGTTTAAAAGTCATGATCTAGAGGTATTTGGTCTGCACGTAAGTTGGTCAAGCAGCTGTGAAGAAACCCTTTTCGTCGGTGGACTAGTTCTAACAGTTCAACAGTCATTGTGCAAACTTTCGTGCTTCAACCAGCACCTTGAATGGATGAGGCTTCAGAACCAAGCCGTACGTTCCATCAAGGTTGAGAGGTTCGCTGTTTCTTGGAAGCTGGAAGTGTAGACGCTGTAGGAGGCAACCGAGGAACAAGAACAACTCGGCTTTAGCAAGGGTAGCACCGAGGCAGCGTCTTCCACCGGTAGAGAAAGTAAGACAGAAAGCCTGCTGGTTTAACAGAAGCAGTCCCTCCTCATCGAGGAAACGGTAGGGGTCGAAAATCTCTGGTTGACGGAAGTGATCCGGATCGTGATTTACAGCCCAGAGATTTACCAGAACAGTAGTTCCTTTCGCTACACGGTAACCAGCGACTGTCGAGTCTTCTGTTGTGTAGTGTGGGACTGCCAAGGGGAGAACAGCAGACTTCCGCAAGACTTCCAGTACTGTGGCTTGCAGCAGAGGGAGTTTTGCGCGGTCTTGTAAAGTGGGAAGGCGATCTGTTCCTATCTCGCGCTTCAGTTCCGCTTTCAAGTCGTCTTGTAGTCCAGGTGCTGAAAGGATAAAAAGCATGGCCCAGCATAAGGTGGTGGATACCGTTTCAATCCCAGCGCCAAAAGTGTCGGCTAAAATTGTAACCAGTGCTTCTTCGTCTAATGGAATATCACCGGCTGGCTGTTTGGTTTGCTTGTTCGCCATATCGTATTTTCCAGGGCTCAACATGTCCCGCTCTCTGATGATTTGATCCAAGCATGCCGCCACATTAACACCAGCCTCTTTAACGTTTGCATGTCGCTGGTCCCTATAAGCAGCTCGTACAAAGTCAAACAGCTCTTCCACTGCAGCTTTTGTAGCTTTGCACTGCTTTTTAAACGCAAAATGAAGCCAAGGGAAGAAGTCTAACAAGTTTATAGCACCATTGTTCTCAGAAAAGTCAATCCCTTTCTGCATGAGGCTCTGGAAACGGACGCTGTACTCTTCTTTTAAATCATCTCCAAATACTAGTCTAAATGCAAAGTTAATGACGATATTTCTTAGGTATGGAGTCAACTCGTGTGCTTCGGATGTGCTCCCTGTAAAGAGGCTGCACAACTGCTCTGTTTCTTGTTGCACCAAGGTGTTAAAGCGGTTTACATCACTAAAAACAGAATGCAAAGCACGAATTGCAAGTTTCTTGTTTCGATGGTGCAGTGGACCGAAATCACCAAATGCTATGCTCCTACCTTCGCGGCTGCTTATTTGAAAAGAATGAAAAGGCGGTCTCGACGAGAAATGGCCAGCTTTTTTGGAGAGAGCCTCTTTAATAACATCTTGACTGTTCAAGACGATTACGTTCCTGCAACCAAGGCGAATGGAAAAGACATTTCCATAAACTTTGGCCATCTTTGATAAAGCGAGGTGTGGTGAGTCGCCAAGATGAAGCAGGCTTCCGACAATCGGTAAACCGAATGGTCCGGGCGGACGGTCATCTCTCCAAATTTTGGCCAATCCCAAAACTGAGAGCAGCAAGAAGGTGATGGCCAAGCAAAGACAAACGAAATAAAACGAGCTTTCTTGGAAGACTGAACCATCAATGTCCTCCATGTCGACTGTCCCTAGAAAGACAAGAACGCTTTGCCGAGGTTTTTAACCAGATTTGTTCTAGTGATGTTCCCTTGGTGGTATTTATATAGCTTCCATGTAACCTTGTTTGTTTACTTGAAAGTGTCCCAATGTCAAGGTCGCTAGTCACACTTGAAAGGCTCCGTTTATCTAACAAACACATAGAGCGTGTCACGAAATCATTTGCCTCTAACTTAAGTTACCCGACAAGGGGTTGATGAGAATTATTTATTTATCATTTATTCAACTGGTACTTCTCATACAGATTGCTAAAATCGTCGATGCTTTCGTGATAGAGAGTAACTTTTGAGCCCCCACCCACCTCCATGGACTGTCCCGTTAAGCTACATTAATTCACTGTATCAGATTGTAGGTCAACAATATGGGAATTCAGTAGTGTTCATCTAAGGGAAAAGAGGGCTTGTACCCTAGCGCAAATCTTTGAATCTTTTGATTACATTGAATTGAATGAACACATGGCCATGGATGAAAAATGAACAACAAATCAGTGGAGCCAATATAGTGAATCCTAACCCACTTTTATAATGAGTGATAATTAGTTACTTAATTGCGTGACCTGAAAAACAAGTAGTGTCACCTTTTAGCGACCGATAGCCGATGGACCACCGTCAAAACATTTAGCAACTTTCAACATTGAAGAACAGTCAGTCTTTTCTTTCTTGTTCAAGGACACCCGGATATAAAAAAAATGCGGCTATTTGATAACAGGCTGTAATCAGGAAATACGAAAGAATCCTGATTTTTCAAACCAGTGGAATATTCGAAGCAAATGTTTGCTCCTTAGCAAAAAAAGTTAGGAGAAATTTACCCTCGATTCTTCGAAGCTCGTATGCGTACTTTGAGTGTTGTAAACTCTCTATGAGGATAAAAAGAGTCGGTTTTAACCCTGACAGTGCAGTGAAATGGAATGAATTGAAGGCTAGTCTTAATGTTTGTGCAGCCAAGGTCAGTCTTTGGAAAAAAAAAACGTACAAACGCTCAATACTATTACAATCAGGTTTCCGACATTGGACAATAAATATCAGTTTCAACCTTGACTTTCGTGAGGTAAAGAATAGCCGTTTGTTTTACCTTTGTGGGTGTCAAGATCGACTCTTTTGTGACTGATCATCAACCGCAGGTAATTAGTTTTCAGACTGACATCTATCAGTCTGCTGTTACAATTAGGACACGCACAACACACGAAATAACTATTGCTGACTATTTTAAAACATTGTGAAACTTTTAAAAGAGACCAGTTCGTTTTCATTTCATTCAAGCAAATCGAGGAGTACTTGAATAAGAGTGTGGCGATATCCTAAATCAAACGACTCTCAGAGAAAAGAGCGTCAAGGCTATAAATGTTAAGGAATGCGGAAAGGTTTAGTACTTGACACCAATCCGTAGACTGGATCTTTCTTAAGCGCTAAATTTGTCCTCGTTGATCCCAAGGTCACACAATGAAGTGGACTCGCGTGGTCAATTACGTAAGCGGCGGTTTTACGACATGAGTGAGAAATTGCCCTTTTATGTTCTCGTCATTCGGGCGTGATACATGAATTTTACAATAAAAATTCTTGATGATTGTTTGCAACTGTTCAGCTTCCAGAAATAAATCTTGGACGAATCACAATCGACAGTTCAGAATCTACGATTATCTTGTTACATAATGGAGCCGTCTGAGCTACAAGAGATCATGGGGTGTAGGTTGAGCCGATTTTAATCGGGTTATTCACATTTGCAGTTCAAAAAAAGGCTTTTTATCATCTAACTTAACGTAGTAGAGTATTAATAGCAAGTGTATTTCTACACTGACAGTGTCATTATTTAGTTATCAAGTTTATGAAGTGATTCACTTAATTGCGCTCTGGTACACTCTTGCGCTTCATCGGACAAAACACTGAACTCTCCTTGGACACCAATGTATGTAAATATTTATTTTTCCTCGCTCTTTATACTTTGAAAAAAACATGACGCGGCCTTGGGACTTGTCACAATACAACACAACTAAGCACAATATCATTAGTTATAAATATAATATCCCAGTCCAATAAACCTGGACTAAGATAAATTTCGTTACTTGTCCATTTTACTGTGGAGTTCTGCAATGTTTAGTGCAAGTTGACAAGCTTCATCGTCTTCGTCTTGTCCTTCGACGTCCATTTTACTCTCAACTTCCGCGATGTTCTGTTGGAGATTAGAGTAAGCTTTGTCCCTCCTGAGCTGATTGCGTGATAAAGCTTGTTGTAACTGACGCTTCAGCTTGCGGGTCATTTGGGCCTTGTCACGATTCTGGTCACGCTTCTAAGTGGACAAAAAGATTACATTGCAATTTACTGGTGGCATATTCACTGGCGGCATATTCACTTCCTGTATGACGTAATAAACTCGTTATGCATTCTGAGCGCTATATAACGTACTCAGTACAATTTAAAGAGCCTTCAGTGGTCAAAACCTAGGCAACCCAAATCTCGGCATCCAAGATCTACTACTCATTCAACATACAACTTCTAAACAATGTTTACATCACGTAAATTTGGTTTTCTGACCTCCATTCTGATCTCTGACTTACATTTCTATCTTTCCCCTACAGGTTGCATAATAATCCTGGAAAAGGAGTTGTGAATGTTAAAGAGTTTACACAGTTAACATGCTTCAAGGGCGTAGCCAAGGGGGTCCTGGGGTGCCCGTGACACCCCCTTTGTAAGCCGTTATGTAAGCAAACAATCTACAATGTTCAGGTGAAATCTAGTGAGTACCCTCTGTATGACTCAGTGTGCTCCCCCCCCCCCCCCTTTGAACAATCCCGGCTACGCCCATGCATCGTTATTGGAATATAGGAAATAGAATGCAAAACTACTGTAGCCCCGAACGAGCCATAGTGAAAGATAACGGAAAAGGCCTTTGAAGACTAGTTCATTAGAGACTGCCATCAATCATCGCCTTAAGTCTACAGTACAGTGTTTAGTTTGAACTTATAGTACCTCTTAATTATTTTAAGTTTTTATTGGATTAGTGTTATATACTTCTCTATTGTAGTGTGATTATTATTATATATTAGTTAGTAGGGTGCTCTATCTTGTATCGGGTCTCAGACCGTAAAACTAACTACGGTTACCGTCAATAACGTTAGTGTGTGTATACCGCTTACTTGCGCTGTTTCAGTCTCTCGGTTCAGTTCAGGTCTATGTCGCTCGTATTCCTTTTGTATCTGCTAAAATAAAATTGTTGAAGAAATCCGTATCATTTCGTACGCAACAATATGATTGATAAACTCAAAGAAACTAGAAACATTGGTGCGTTTTTAACTGACAGCGGCTGCTAGTTAGCGTAGATGTTAGAATTGTGTATTTGTTTCCCTATATAACGTTTCCCTTGATATAACGAGTGGTGACACGAACGATATCTTCCCACCAACCGGCAAAGATGTTAGCAGGCAAATATGGAAGAAGCCTGACTGCTTCGTCGGTGCAACGGGTTCATTTTCCAGTCCCTTGGAGTAGTTTAAGTAGTCCACTTGAAGTAGTCTTTTGGACTAGACCAATGCACTAGTACATCACGTACATAGCAATAAAGGTTTCCTATCATATAATGGGTAGCTCTGGATCATCCGTTACAAAAGCGAGAGTACTTATTGAGCTCATTTTTAGTACTTCGAACTCCTGGGATAAGCAAAACTTGAATTTCTTCAAAAGAGAAAGTTAAAACTTAGAGAAAGTTATTACAAAAAGTGGTGAGCTCGTAGTAGACCAGTGATAGGCTCTTGGTAGACCTATTAAAGAACAAATGATATGGTCAATGTCGAGGAAAAGGTTGTTCAGTCTTGTTCATCGTGGTAGATGCAGTAATAACATGAAGTGTTATCGTATGGGCACGGGCGAGTCGTAGATCCCTGTCTCGGTGTTCTTAGATTTTGTCCTACATCTCATATTAATGACTACATCGTGAGACAAACGATAATTAACAATTATTCCATAAGCGCGCGCGTTGGGAGGCGCGGTGGCCTCATGGTTAGTGTGCTCGTCTCCGGATCGAGCGGTCCGGGTTCGAGCCCTGGCCGGGAACATTGTGTTGCTTTCTTGGGCAAGACACTTTACTCTCACATTGCCTCTCTCCACCCAGGTGTATAAATGGGTACCGGCGAATTTAATGCTGGGGGGTAACCCTGCGATGGACTAGCATCCCATCCAGAGGGGAGTAGAAATACTCCTAGTCGCTTAATGGTAAGGAAACCGGGATAAGCTCCGGCCTGATGGGCCACTTGGCTCGTATGGAGACTTACCTTTTTACCTTACCATAAGCGCGCGTTGGATATGAGATGATAGATAGCCAACGAGGCGCGCAGCGCCGAGTTGGCTATAATCATCTCATATCCAACAAGCGCGAATGGAATAATTGTTTTATTAAAAACGCCCTGAAAATATAGAAAACTAGACTATAACAATAAATAAAAGGCCCAAAAAACCACACATACGCTCGCCATTTTTGGAGATCATGGTATAATGGCTAAGCCAATGAAAACTCTCGAATTGCATTATCCAATGATCCAGTTTTTAATAATACACTTTATTATTAAATGATATGGTTTGATCAAAACTGAATAAAAAATTCAATGATCCCGGGGTCAATAGCTAATTTAAAATACTACAAAGAAAAGCCGGTCTCACAGCGAATAGAGAGAAGGAAAGATTAGCCTATACTGCTTGTCGCCCGCTCGCTTTTTTTTCGATCGTCCTCACTGACCGAGAGCCTGGAACAGGCTAAGGAAAGATCCAGCAACACTAGACAAGAGAAGAACTTGAGAATAATTCAAGGCAAACCTCGGATTGTTTTATGCCCACAGTTTCTTCTAACTGCTTCTGATAACTTTTCTTTTGAACTTCCCCAGTGCGTATGCTTTCTAGTCTGGTGGATTCATCTCCAGAGCTACGGAGAAGTTCCACTGTATCAGTTCACGCAAAAAGAAAGAAAGTACACGCATGAGTGAGCCGAATACACTACATGAAGTCTTGAACATAAGCAAATAATCTTCTTTAATTAAAGGTGCATCGTAGCTAGCTCAGTGCAAAACCTTGCACTACGAAGACGTAGTCCGAGTTTTAATACCTCTCAAGATTATTACACCACTTGCTATCACTGCGATTAGTAAGGGCGCTGATCAAGCTTTATCAATGTCTCGCATACACAGTGGAATAGATAAAATAATCATAAAACAAAACTAGCAAAAAACCTTAACATTTCAATGGAATGATTTTGGTGTTTATAAGACTGGGACTGAAACATGCCGAAAAAGCACCTCAGTTTTGGGCTTTTTTCCAAAAGACTTTGTGAAGTGCGTTTTAACTCATACCGCGGTTTTGAATTGAGTGTCGAAAGTAACCAGGCAATTTCTTTGTTTTTTGTTTGTTTTGGTTTTACTATACGGTTTGAGATTGGCTGTCTGTAGCCTAATTGGTAAGTAATTCAGTGGTTTGATTTTGGTTTTACGATGCTCAACTGAAAACCGCTCTACCTTGCAACCTTACTGAATTAAAATTGAGGTTTAGCATAAAAGACAACATACATTCTTCTGCAATCTTGGCATTCCTGGCTTTCTGTTCTGCTTTGTTCTGGTAGAAGGGACAATCGAACTCATACTGCTCCACTTGTTTAGCATAGTTCGCCATTTTTGTTCGGTACTGCTTGTATGTTCTAAACAGATTGCGATTCAATGGTCCTGATTTAACTGGTTATGACATTTTCAAATAATACCTCAAGTCAAGAGAAATTCCCTAACTCGACTCTATTTTTTTTCCACAATTAGAACAGTTTCTTTTACCATTAGAGTGGTGAAATAGCCTTTCTATTAAACATCTTGCTTTCTGTATACGTTTTCTGTCGTTACCATGACGGCATACATTATGAAAATAAGTAGATGTCCGATAGTTCACCTCCCGCAAGTAAGTAAAATCCTTTATTTAAACAAGATCAATAGTTAAAGCAAAATACATTATTGAGGGGTCGTGTATTATCTTTGAAAGACCTGAAAATTACGTACATAACTAAATTTAAAAATATGAAGTAGTTTAAATAATAGACACCAGAAAACGTACACTGACATAAGAATTCAAGAAATTCAATAGGGATTTACATAAATATTCAAAGTTTAACATACAACATCACAAATCTTCTTAGACAACGACTGAACAGATAGACTGTTAAAATTCCTAAATGATGGGTCCTGTGACATAAGAGGCTAGTAGAAACAATTTGACCGTTCGTTTGGTTGGGTCTTGCTCTCACCTTCTTTTTGAATTTAACAAAATAAAGATGTCTCCCGAGCTTGATATAGAATAGTTAAATTTTTTCATTTAAGTTGTGATGAAAAGTAATCTGCTATCTTTACTTACTCATTGTCTCTATCTAGCTTGTCACTAGCCATGGCAAGCTGCTTGGTAAGGGAACTCTGAGATGCGATGAGCTCGACTATCTCTGTAAAGAATTATAACAGTTAAAATAATACAACTGAATGGAACAGTTTTGTGGCGGGAGAGATACATATAGAAGGAGGAACAGATCCGTCTCAGCTGCTTCTTAATAATAAGGATCCAGTTGGTCTTGTTACTAGGAGATACGACCAATATGAGATTGGAAATCCCTTGCACTGCGGCTACACTTAACACTTCTTTCCTAACTGTCTACAGCTTGCCTAAATATATTTTTACTTCCACTGTTTTTCAATAGATAGTATATACAACTGATGTTGAAAACAATTTTTGTATTCGAAACTTAACCTCTCTTCCCAAACAAGGCGAAGTTATTCAGTGCATCGACTATTTTTGTAGTACTAGTCAGGAAAAATTAATGTTTTATCCGGCCAAACAAAATCTATCCATAGGGGATGTGTAGTGTGGTTTGTCTAGACGCATTTACTGGATGGTGATAGATGTATCCGGTGGAAAACCCTTTAAACAACTGGGTCCAGCACTAGATTCTCGTACCTATAAACCGGGGAGTTGATCACTCTTTCTTGTCCACATTTTTATATTAAATCTGAGGAAAAATGCAAGGTTTTCCAATAGAGCATCGAAACGTCATAAAATGGTTGGCTAGATCTAGTTGTGTACCTTTATGGGTTCTAAGATTCTACGGTGTAGTCTGCATGGGCAGAATTTGAATAGGATGGGGGGAGGTAGAGGGGAATTCGATAGTCCAAGGTTATTGCGTGACATTTTCAAGCAATTGCCCATAAAGATCTCTAAAATATCGAGATATATTCGAAAGTAAGTTAGGTGTAGAACATCTATTGAAAGTTTCCAAATACCTCTGTCAAGCTCTTCGCATCTTGCCTTCTTCCTAGAAACTTCATCTTGGGTCAAATAAACTTTTCTCGAAACGACAGCAATTTCTTCCTTTACAGATTTGATCTTAAGCTGAACTGTAAGAATAAAATCAAATAAAATCTGCCGGATTGGATTCCGAGGCCCTTTCAGAATATTTAGCATTTTATAAGAACTTCTTGAAAGCACTCTCCAAGTAAGATAAAACAGAACTTTATCATTATTTTCAAATCAAAGTATACTTCATATAAGTTCAGTTACACATACCTTGATTGGTCTTCTCCTGATTTTGCCCACATGGTGCGTACGAAAACAAAGAGAAAGAAACCACATCGTTTAGAGTTTATAATGTAATGATAAACCTCATGATGCGTGTTGAGCTTACCTTCAACTGATCGAGTATTTCTTGCTTCTTGGTAAGTTCGCTAATCTGTTGCTTTTGAGCGACAGCTACTTCACCAGCCAAAGCTGGTAAACTTGCTGCTTCCATTTGACTGACTTCATCAACTTCTTCGCTGACAACGTCGTGATGTCGATTTGCTTCCCGTGCTTGTGGAGAAGTGGTTCCTTCTGCTACATCTGGGATTAAGCAATCTACTATTCGAATTGGTTTTGGAGGACTTGAAAGTTCCATTTTATGTTCAATGGATCCACAACTTTACAGAGGTTCTAAAAACAAAGCATACAATTTCCCGCCAAAACAAGGCGGCTGCGCGAGCAACCTCGTTCCCAGGTTCTTGTCTTTCGTTCCGTCCCCCCTCCACCCCTCCGAACAGGACAGGTCTACGTTTTGTATAAAATTCTCTAACCGCAATTTATAATATTTTCTTTAAAACATTACAATATTAGCAGGAGTTACACGACCAAGATAATTTTGCCTTCACTACAAAACTGAATGCACTCAAAGGTTGAGGCATGGGCGCGTTGGTCAGCTAGGCCCAACATACATCAATAGACATCCTTATACATCCTGCATGCACCAAAGCCGCCGGGAAACGTAAACCCCAAAAATTATTACGAAAAGTAGGGACCGTGTTGACCCTGACCAAATGCAGTGGCGTCACCTTTAGGGTTTTAAGGTTGATATATAAAGAAACAAAATGAAAGATAAATCATGCAGTTAACGCTATTTACGGAATAAAAACCGAGTAAAGCTTTCGCGAAAGTGCCAGTTGCAAGGCTCACCGTATAATGTCACTAGTTTCTCAACCATTTCTTTTTACAAACGTAAAATAGCCATGAGCCTTAGCGTGCTACGCTCGCGACCAGTTCTCTGTTCCCCGTCGGCAAACTATTTTAAATTTATGTCAATACCGATTATCACTAATAAATACATACTATGACGGCCGGTGCACTTGAAAGCAGCATGTACAACTTTGAATTAATTGAACACGTTGTTATGTCAACGACATCGACTCAGATGGTCTTCGGGAGTGTCAAAACCTGCAATTTAGAGTCCAATTTTTTGTTGCGGATATAGATTGTCAGGAAACCTTGGTGTACTTTTATAACAGAGTTGAGTTTCAAAACTGCCTTTAAACTGAAGGATGAACGTTTTCAAGCCTTGTAATTTACTCAATTTTACCCCGTTAGAAGCCAAAATCTTCCCTGCAATTGTTGAAATCGCAAAATCTGCCTCTAACGAGGCACAAAATAAGCTTCGAATATTTAACAATTATTCCATGAGCGCGCGTTGGATATGAGATGGTAAATAGCCAGCGAGGCCCGTAGGGGCGAGTTGGCTATAACCATCTCATATCCAACAAGCGCGTATGGAATAATTGTTTTATTAAATTCATTACGGTTGTATTGCTTGGGAATTAGAGCTAAATTTTACTGGTTTTTAAATTTACAAAACGACCGGAAGTTGATGTGGCAAAAACAACAGCAAGTGGGAAGTCAAATGGCATACCATGCCACATGAGGTAAAGAAAAAATCTTTTGACCTCGGTGGGAATCGAACCTACGACCTCCGGATTAGATCTACCGTCACTCTGCCGAATGAGCTACGAGGTAGGACAGGGAAAGTCGGGGTCGATTTAGGTGGTGAATCGCGGCGAAGAGAAAGTAAGGGTACATATGAATGTTGTGTCGCGTAGCACTATGAACACAAATGAAGTAACAGAGAATTAACTCTGAAGTGTAAATTTTAGTGCTAATTTAACCCATGAATAACCCACTGGATGTTAGCCCTAATAAAGGGAATCAGGGAACCACACGAGGCAAAGAAAAAATCTTTTGACCTCGGTGGGAATCGAACCTACGACCTCCGGATTAGATCTACCGTCACTCTGCCGAATGAGCTACGAGGTCGGACCGAGAAAGTCGGAGTCGATTTAGGTGGTGAATCGCGGCGAAGAGAAAGTAAGGGTACATATGAATGTTGTGCCGCGTAGCACTATGAACACAAATGAAGTAGCTCATTCGGCAGAGTGACGGTAGATCTAATCCTTTCTTTATTCTTGTCAGGAAGCAATTGACTTTCTCTGGTATTTATTGGCACTCACTAGAATTGTAAGATATACATCATCTCATCAACATTGTTCCTTGTTCATTAACGTTGATTTTCCACAGAAGTTGTTTTGAAAACGAAAATTTAGTTACGTCTCCAGCTTTCTTCTTGTCGATCAAACCCTCAATAAATATATATTGCTTAAACTTCTTGTCCGTTTAGCTCAAGATTGTTTTACGTAGCAAAATAGACTGTCTTTCTCTTAATCTTTCGTCCTAATTCAATAAAGATCTTTATCAATTTAAACCTATTTTTGTACAAAGAGAAAGCGTTCGCTTAATAAGCGGGCACCTAGTAATTTAAACTGTCATTTTTGCGCGTATTTTATATTATTTCGGGTTAATTTAAAAAGCTGTACATTCATTTGTTAATTTATCACGTGTTTATTCTAAGAGACATGCGCACGATAACTGCCGACGCCTTTAAAATCGACAATTACGATAGTAAGCAGAAGACTTCCCGGTTGATACTGAAAAGTGAATTAAAATGTTATCGGCAGTTCTGAATTGAAAGGTGCGCTTATTTTAGCTTCAATACATGAAAAACGTCTTTCATTCTTCTTCCATGTCATTAATTCGGGAATTACCCTTCAGCAATTGATAAGCATTAATCGATGTTTCCGCACAATTTTCTGCAGATGAGCTGATCATATAGACAGCAAGGATAGCAGTGTATACAATTTCGTTGGTTTGTAACAAAATAATCATGGCTTGCAATTACAACTGATCACTGTCCGTCTAAAGCAAGCAAATTCCTGACCACTTGTCTGTTTTGAAAACAGTGTTTGCCCAAAACTGGAGATTCTTTTGTCAACGATCCATCTAGAAGTGTTGTATTTCCAGTTCTTATTGACACAAATTTTCCCAGAGGCAATCTTTCGTCAAGGCATGCTCCTCTGCACGCACCCACTGACTGGCTCACATGGTTATGGGCTTGTCCTTGCAGGCGTTTTGACAAAAGCTACTAATTTTGCGGAGAAACTTCGGGTATTCACGTTTGGAGACAGCTCGTACTACTGAAGGTGGAGCCCAGCCACCAGGGTTAACTGTAGAAAGAAGAGAAACAAGGCAGTGAACAAAGACAAAAGGCTATGTTATGTTTTGAAAAGTGATGATACAAACTACGTGCCAACAAGCACCACTGAGATAATGGAGTACTCAAACGGAATAGTTTCCCCTACAGAGACATTTATCTGGTCCATGCATTGCCTATAATAGATTAGCTTGCGACTGCCCGCTCAAGATTTGACAATGGATGATGTAAGTTATGTGTAGCGCCAAAGGGTATGGGTTTTGAGCTGTTTTGTTTTAAAATGAGATTTACATTTTGACCAGTTTAACGTGTAATTGGGTATCTTTTGTGCAATCCGGGAAACAGTCTGATGTTCTTTTTATTACTTCTTTTTTGGAGTTAAAAATAATAATTCCCAGAAACAACCATTTCTAATACTCAGACGTCACAAAACAGAAGAAGTTCCTGAGTAGGGTCAGATCTGAAACAAGGTAATGAAAATCGCCAGTTAAGGGTTCCAAGAAGTGTACGGCATACCCCATCCAAATTTAGAGGGAGTAACCTCACCCCGTAAGTAACCCAGCCCATTACCCTCAGGGGATCATGACAAAATGTGACAAATGAGTAACAAGAGCACATACCATTTGCCGTGTAAGTAATTTGGCAGGATATATGATCTCGGGTGAGTTTCTGTCCTTCTTCCCTCGGTTCAATAAATGTCTGACAAAATAACGCCACCGTTATCATAGCTCGAACAAACTTGTTTGTCTAAAAGAAAAGAAAAGGTACATGTAACAGGTGTGGTGCGAATAAAGCTAAAACTAATACGTGGTTTACATGCCATCAAAGGGAAGCTTAAGACGCTAACATAATTTCGCTGATGATTCATGTCTTCACAAGAAGCTAACACTTTGTTGCTCTCAGTGTCTTTTATTTTATTTTCTATGCCTTGTCTGGCTTTTGATGCAGAAAGAAAAGAAGCCCTTGATTCGTAGACATGTAGAGTAAATTTGGCGCCCATCACGTTGCCCCTCCCTCACTCCGTTTGGTAAACTAGCAGCCCACGTGTACTCACAGATGATATTCATTATTAGATGCGAGTAAATCATACCATGGCATATTTATTCTATATCGTACCGGAGCGTCAGGATGATCCAAAGAATTGTTGCAAACAATCCAAGGTCGTCCCACTTCGTTATCCTGTCTCTCGCCAGCGTCGTAGGACGGTATTTCCCGGATGTGGGAAAGAAACACCGTGTCTCTCTGAGAGGACGGCCAAACGCGTTTGTAAATCTGATGCATTATCACTGAGCTCTCACTAAGTTGTTCCAAAACTCTTGAAAACTCTAATGTGCCTGCACAGAAAATACAAACAAACAAAACCTGTTCTCAGTTTGTTCTCTTAATGGCGGGGACTTGTTAAGAGTTATGTACAAGCCAGTTTCTACCACGGAAAATGTTATTGACATTATAATGGGGAGAGTTTTGTTAACATTTATTTATCTCATGTTCCACGCAATAAAGAACAAGCTATTTGCAAGAACTCTGTTCAAACAATATTTTTCAATCATGTTGCTAACCAGCTAAACAAAAGACGTCTCTCTCATCAATGGTACAAAGGACGACATCACCGACATCTCTGCTATTTAAGAATATGCTGCTATACTGTGAACGTACATATTTTCCTAGAGTTCAGGGTGTCTGCATACGAACATCAATAACAACCCATCAAATTAACATCAACAAGCAGCCAGTTTTCTGCATGCATGTGTTAAACTAATCTTGGTTAAATATTAGAGTACATACTTTCCCAATCCATGCGAACATCTTTGTCAAAAAAGTAGTGAGCCATCTCTCTCGCTGTGACACCCTGACAATGGAACCAAAAACACTCAGTATAACGACACTAATTCAAGTTCAGTGGCATTACCATTGTAAAGCTAAAGTAACTAGTCTTTCATGTTCCAAGAATGGAAAAACTTCAAAAAGGCATCAATTTAACAAACTGATGTCAGTTTTTCATGCATCTGTCCTGTTATTGGTCATGAATTTCATCATGACATTGTAGAAGTACATGTAGCTTGGGATCCACAAGGCGATCCAAAGACTACTTACTACCTACTAGTGTGATTCACAATTTAAATTAGAAAACAGTCCTAAGAAAGCACGCGCGCTGATTGGTTAAAAATCCTGTTTGTATAACTCGATGGAGACACAGAACTAGCGCACGCTGTTGACGTAGTGATGGCGCGAGCAAAGAGAATTCACATTTTGATAATCAAAGTTAACAAGTTGTTTTCCTTTTTCTCGTCGCGGTGTTTTCTGAAAGAAATAGAAAACATGTACTCCGTGTTTGTATCGAGTTATATAAACACTCGTGAAAGTTTGGGAGAACTCGAAAAAGCTGTGGAAACACTCGCCTACGGCTCGTGTTCCCACAGCAGTTCTCCCAAACTTCCACTCGTGTTTATATAACTCCATACAAACACGGTACATGTTTTCTATTTCTTTAGTATATGTATTTAAAAAAAATCTTTCAAAGCTCTTATATGTAACGGTCATTTTGTATTTTTTGCATTCATTTTCTTTTAGCCCCCGTAGAAGGCTTGTTTTTCAAACCGAAATATTGGGCAAATATATTGTACTTGTTTTAAATCCAAAAAAAAGGACTACTTTGACAATTTCATGATGCAATTCCTTGTCAATAACAGGACAGATGCATGATGATGCCTTTGACAAAATATGTAAAAACTTTCTTGTTCTTTGACAACCACTTGTAGTGTAACAGTTCATCTGTTAGTCTGTTTATACAATCAAGAGCAGAACAAGTACCGCCCCACTATCCTTTTACCTGTACAGTATGTGTAGCTTTCATGGGATCCAAAACTATACCTCCTTCTTCATAATCACGGCGGTAGACCTGTGGGGAAAATACTTACATATTAAATGAACCTACCAAATGATACTTGATATTTCCTACTGCATTACACAAACATGCATATACATATCATTTAATTAGCTTATTCTTAACTTTCATTTTTACGTCTTACGTCGTAATTAATTATACTACAACTGTAAATAACTTGAGGAAGCCTAAACACCGAGAAAATTCCTAGTTTCTTTTAGATTTCCTTGCCACTTAAGATTACATCTTTTGTCATGTTTTTGTATATATTCTTTTGTGTGGCAAATATTGGATTGTTTGATAGTTATTCAGAAAAAAAATGTGTTATTCCTTTTTTTTTGTTTTTTCTTCTTATAACAAAAAGACATCCAACTGTACAAACTTCTTCTTCTGGAGCATATTATCCGTGCTTCTGTTCAAATACAGCGAACACGCTTTAAACTTGTGTAGTAAAACCATGCCACAGTCAAGCAGATACAAAACTGTACAAAACTGTTCAGGAAAAGTTGAAGAAAAGTTTGCACCTTCATATCTCCATCCTCATGCACTAAGTTCCAGTTATGGTCTACACTTTCCAAAACTATCTGCAAGCTTGCCTTTACTGTTTCATCAACCTGTATGAAAACATAATGTTAAGATTGAAAACAACCATCTTGACAAGTTAAATGTTCTATCAAACCACAGTTACATTGATAGCAAGTACAAGTAAGCACCTTTGCAACCTACACTGTAGACAGAATTTGTCAAATTAAACTACATGAATTTACCAAAGTGGTCAATTGACTCTCACTTAATGTGCAGGAATGAAATGATATCTTCTCTACATACATGTATTCTTAACATGGCTTCAAAACATATTAACAGTGCCATATAGAAAAACCTACCAGTATACAAAATACAGTAATGATCCTATGTGAGCAACAAATTGGTTAGCATCTTCAAACCAGACCTCCTTCTAGACTTCCCAATACATTTACACTACAGATTTAATATTAGAGGCAAAATATCCTAAATCATCAGGTCTGTGTGCACTTAACCTTTCTTACATTGTACACAATAGTCCCTTTTAGTACATGTCTTTATGAAATAAACTAAACGCATGTGGCTTGTTTGAAACAACATTTTTCAGTCCACTATTAATAATAAAGTACCTGAGTTTTTAATCTGTGAGGGGATTCCTCTACCACCAGTTCTGATGGAGGTACAAAGGTGCTTCCATGAAAATCATCCTACAGCACAAGAAACAAGTTCAATTTCCTACTTTAGACATGTTAATCTCGCTCTTGTTTACAACACAGCTTACACTGTGAACCTGTAGCTAAGTAAGCAAATGCCATTAATGATAATTCAGGCTATTGATGGAATAAAACTGTTCTGCTTGTTAATGAGCAAGTTTATCAATACGTATATTTCAGAATTATGCAAAAAAAAAACATTAGAATGCTTTAAGATTTAAAGAATGAATCACATACAAACAAATAATGGTGTGACCATATAAAAACGGACAGTCAACATCCCAACTCATGTCCTAGGCATGTGCGGTCAGGTGAACACTCACAAGAAGAACACTAGATTAAAGAAAGCAATAGTACAGCACACTCACCAGGATGGCATCTTCTTCATCCTGGCGATCCAGAGCAGTTTCTATTGCATCATAAAACTCCTCTTCATTCAACACACTATGTGGCCCTTCCTACACAAGCATTAAAAGAAATTAACATGGCAACTGACTATTCGTCAATGTACATATTCCTTTGTGTTAGCATACTGTTTGGGTTAGATTTTGTTCAAAGAAACAACATAGTAAGAACAAGGTTCACGTACATGTATTTGAACAACAAGAGGATAACTTGACTTGACTGGACTAAATGTTCATATGTATTGTATAGTTTTGGCAAAGTTGACTGCAAGATTGCAGTGTACAGTGTAGTATAACATTGTTATGGTTAAGGAAGATGATGTGGCAACTTGTTGACTGTGTACAACTAACAGATAGTTTTATTAAAGTATTTCTACCCTTTGTTGTCAAGTCTTTTAAAGCTTGTTGCCTGATCCCACTTTTTCTCAGTTTTATAAAATCACCTCAAAATCTGGACCTCCAATAAAAGCTTGTTTCCTGGCATTTACAACTGCTGATTTTATTGCTGTCTCAGCCTTCTTACGCTTTTCTATTTCCTGAAAATAGTAATAAAGAAGTTAGACTCTTGATCAAACTACAATGTGTACATCTCTGTAGCAACTGTTTATATCTTGAAGGCAGGTATATAATCACTGTAGTCAGGTATACAGACAGAGGTACAGTGATTGCAGCACCAAGCTCTCATTTATACACATAACATAAACATTGGAGTGACAATTCATTCTTTGTTATCAAACTAAACTTGGAATTTTGATGCGGCATCAACCTTTTTAATGTAATTATTCATGAATTTCCTGCCTGCAACTCACAAAACATACATGTATATCCTCGTATGGAAAATAGCCATGTGTTACAATACAATCACACAAACTTGCACATATTGGAAATGCCAAGTCAAACATGTACTTGTAGTTAATAAAACATTATTGTTGATAACTTCTTGGACAAAGCTGAAACAAAATAAAGCCATCAAATAACAATATTTCTGATCTTGAAGAAATCTTTATTACAGCTGTAGGTCACTTTTTTTTTAACCCAGACTAAGATGAACTAAAAAGGAATGCTACCTACTGGTAACTATTCCTACCTTATCCAGTCTTCTCTGCCAGTGATCTTCCCTCTTGTTCATGATGTCAATACAGTGTTGAAGAGTTGCTAGGATCCCAGCTGTGGTTGCTTTGAACGTGATGGACTCTCCCCTGAAATCAACCCCTTTTGCATTTGCAATAGACAGTACTGCCGCTGGGTTGTCAAAACTATCAGAAGCTGCTCGTCTGCCAGCTAGGTTATCAGCCATTTGATTTAAAGTGGCAGGTGTAGGAGTAGTTGAAAGTTCATCCATTTCATCATCGGCATCATGATCCACTGAAAATAAGCTCCTAGTTAGCACAGTGATCTTTAAACACAAAGATTTTACAGCTGAACTTATGCCATGTTTTCACAAGAAAGGTTTACTATTGTTACTGCTTACCAAGGTTTTGCAACTAAACTGCAGACTTTATTACAGAAACTGTTTACAAGGAACTAATTAACTATATATAGTAGGCATAAAAAAAATGATAGTTTGAGGTTTTCTTGGAAAGTAAGTGCTGCAATGCCATACAGAAGCTACATTTGGTTGAGAGTCTGGGATGCATAGAGCCTGCTGCAGAGCCTGCTGTGAAACCCGAACTGCATAGATGTTTAGCAACTGCAGTACTTCTACTTCATCTTACATGTAATCGGGGGTGCTTTAAATTCAAACATTTGCTTGTCTTCTCCAAAGACCTCAATAGGGTTTTTTTTGTCTGCGACCAATGGTTCTTCTTCTAGCCAATGTATGTATAGGACTGCTGAGCTACTGAGCTGCTAAATCAAAAGGAAATGCTCATGGCTCTTAATGATGAAGGACAACAGCAGTCCAGGATTTCTTTCTCTGTACATAAGTTAATGCAGCCCTTTTGCATGTTAAATTAAAACCTACTTTCTTAATAGGAATTTTCTATTTTTGTTCTTCTTTATACACTGAACGCATGAACACTTGCTGCCAAGATGTCGCCACAAGGTCTGCTTTTCCTTGGTTACCGTCAGTTACTGAGCTAAACCATGCCTGATAAGGCACTCAACTGTTGACAAACCTGGGTTGTCTTACTTATGATTTTGCTGCCATTTACCTAGGTTTACTACTGCACCTACACAATTAAAATTTTCACTTCAGTGAAGGTAAAAATCTATCATGAAAACACAGGGTAAGTGTTAAAAACTTAAAACAGCTTGTTGCAATAGGCCATATCCTTATTCTTGGTATTGTACTGGAACCCAACTGAGGCTAATGCAGGGAGTGTTTTCAAGTACAAATGGTACTCCCCTGCATGAGCAACATGAAGTCCCAGTCCAATACCGAGAATACACATACAGTGTATGGCCTATTATATTTTCTGTAACCTTAATATATATTTCTTTTGTAATCACTTCATTGGGTTTTTTATTATTCACTGATTTTATCCCTGAAACAATTTCCTAGAATACAATCACTTTAAACGCAACACCTTTTGGAATAATTTGCCAAAAGAAATTGCCGAGGCAAATAATTTACACATTTTTAAGTCACCATAGACTCAAACATTATCTTATGAGTGTTTTACATGAACATTAAGTTATTTATTTCTATCTTTGTAAATATGTTTTCAATTAATTACTTTTAGGAGATAAACTAGAAAGGGATAACCTCTTTTTTATCCTTTTCATTTCTTAACTGAATCGTGACTAAACAATAATTTATTATTATTATTATTATTACAAAAAAGAAAAACATTCAAAGGCCCCTATGAAACATGTATAAATCAAGCAGGTTTCCAAGATTCCACATACAATGCTAACCCAGGCATTGATACAAAAAATGTAAGCACTTACATCCATCATTACTACCAAAGAGATCAGGATCATGACCATCAACATGAGAGGGTTGTTTTTGATTTCCACCTGCTCCAGCACAAGCATCAAAGTAACCCTGAAGGGTGTCTATTTGCTGACAAACAATGTCCCTGAAAGTCTCCAGTTCCATCAACTTTTCACGCAAGCCTCTTCCTTTCTGTCAAAATTAAATATAAATGCCTTTTCCAACTTCTAAAATGTATTTATTGACTGTGTCATTTTGCTCTGTTATTATTAAAAAAGAAGTGTAATAAAGATGACAATAATATGTCTGTCATTGTTACCTTGAAAGATGATGATGATGCTGTTGTGGATAAACTTGTGACAGATGACAGTGAGAGCATGGAACCACCCTTCCTTAGACTTGACTCTGAACCATAGCCAGACTCTGCAGCCTAACAGAAAAAAAAAGTTCAAAGTAGCAGGAATTTGAAATAACCAATAGTAAATGACTGACTGGGAATTCTAAATAACTGAGTTTGAATTGGCAGGGTCCAACTGTAGTTTAAAAAATCTCTAGAAAGCACCCAAAATCATAAAACTACAACACATTTACAGGATATCTCCCATAGATGAAATTCGATATATACTAACCTTAACTGCTTCCAGTCCAACCACCCATTTCTGACGAGTTTCAACATCGGGAGCTCTTAAGTAATACATACAATCATTGACACTAACATCAAATCTGCATTCATCAAACTCATGAGGCTATTAAAATGAAAAGAAAATTACACTGTACACATGTACATCAAAGTCTGGCATTTTTACACAGTATACATGTATCAATCAATCAGTAAATCACTTTTGATGTGTTAGAACTTATTGCTGGTCACAGCTGGTAAACCAATCAGTGGTTATACGAATCAGTATAGCCACTATAATATTATTCTCTCAAAAAACCACTGGGCTTTTATTTTCTATCTTGTAGTATAAATTTGTTTAATAACCACATTATCTAAAAGCCATTGGTATCTCAGGTGACCTGTTTTCCTGGCTTGATGATTGTATGTCTGCACGCAAACAGTTTGTGCAATTATCAGGATATCAGTCTGGGTCGAAAACCATCACATATGGAGTGCCCCAGGGTTCTATACTAGGGCCGAAATTATATTCGATTTTCGTACACGATCTTCCAGAATCGATAACAAGTGGAGATTTATTCATGTTTGCTGATGATACAACAATTTTCACAATCAGCAAAAACATTGACAATATCATCTTGACACTACAATCCGTATTAGACCGGGTGAACACCTGGTGTCAGTCTAATAGATTAATAGCCCACAAATCTAAGACTGAAGCCCTGATAATTTCAAATCAGAGCTTTATTGGCCCATTGCCACGTTTGACATATGGTAATAGTACTACTGAATACAAATCATCATCTAAATGTCTTGGGTTAACAATCGACAACAAGCTTTCATGGCAAGAGCACATCAAGAACATTTGTAAGTCATTCAGCAAGAAGGTCGCAGTCTTAAAACGTATAAAGTTTTTACCCAAACCAATTTTAGAAACAACCTATTACAAAACAATTATTCCTAGCGCTTTGTATAGTATTTCAGTCTGGGGGTCTTGTTCCTCAGCCTTGATAGGTGATATCGATCAAATTCATCTAAGAGCAACCAGAATTATTCACAACATACCTTGTAACATCCCTAATGACGATATCATGAACGCTCCGTACTGGAACTCTATCAATAATTAATTATTTATTTTACATTAAGAGACTTTTAATTATCACTTAAAATATTTATCACAGAAACTGTGTTGATCCCCTTAATGACTTAATAGTCAAACGCGTGACTACTTATAATTTTAGAAAATCTTTAAATGTTGAAGTTCCTAGACCAAGAACGGAAGTGGGCAGATCTTCCTTTCAACACAGAGCCGCATTAACCTGGAACCTCCTCCCTGATGACATCAAGAACTGTTCTAACCTAGCTACCTTCAAGAGGAAAATTAAGGAAAATAAGAGTATTCTAAAATCAATTAGTTTTACTAAAGCTTCCTGCAGTATTTCGAACAAATCCTTAGACTTTGAATATTTTTAATAGTAGTTAAATATAATTTATCATCATTAGTATTTTCCACCATTGTACACTCAAATATATATATTTGTTTTTTTAAATTGGGTATATAAATTAATGTTATTAATATGTATTTATCTTAACTATCATCATTTATTTTTACACGATTAATTTACTTATCACTTAGATAGTGCAGGTCCACATCAGGACTTTTGTCTTGCCAATTTGGTAGTTGCAAAACCTGCTTTACCAAATAAATTATGTATGTATGTATGTATGTATGTATGTTATTGCAGCCAGAGGTTTCCTTAGGCTGAATCACACTACAACCAGACAAAATTAATCAAAACTTGTTTACTTAATGTCAAAAATCTGCTGTGGCTTTACTTGTCCCAGTACAATCATGAATTTTTGAGTCTGCTAAACATTCTAGAGGACAGCCAAAGTTCAAAGGTTCTGCTGTCCTACCCTGAGGCAGGACAAATGGGGCCAAACAACCGAGAAGATAATGGTGCTGGTGTTTGCGTTGTAAATTAAAACGTCAAAAATGACAAGTTGCAGGAAATTTCCCATACTTACGTTACACTAGAATGTGACCTTAAGGTGTTCGCATGCTGTTCTTCAGTTGGCAAGACACCACACCCTTTCAATTTGCTACCCTTTAGGCTATTTTTTCAAAACTATTTCGAGTCATGCCGTATCAGAATTCCATGACCCCAATGCCCCAAGTTACTACCGGTAGATCTCAGCCAGAACAAAGCAGTGGCAGCCTTATATCAGAAAGCAGTGGTAGTGGAACTAACACTCTGAAAAGCAAGATTGACAGCACTTCCAGTTCCACTGAAGAAAACAAGATGCAGGAAAAGAAAATGGGCACGACTACAGCAATACAAGACCAATGGGCAAAAGACCAGGTGAAATACCTTGCAGATCTGTGGGAGGCCAATATATCAAGGCTGGAGAGCCAGCAGTCAAGGAAAGTGTGGACCGAAATAGCCTCTAAACTAAACAAGCTCTTCAACCTCGTAAACATTTGGGATTTGTCAAACGTAAACAAATCGCTAGTTGCAATGGTGTGCGAACAACAGTCGACTTGTCAGAGGACAAACTTCGGCCAGATTCTGTGGAGTTGACCGCAGGACATTTGAAATGATTGTCTGGCTCTAGTGCGATGTAGCCTATAGTATGTACAATGACCTCTTTGAAATGTTCTCAATAATGTAACCAGTGGTCACCTTACAGCATTCTCATTCTGTTCCCAAGCTTTATTTTTACCTTTTGAAAGGAAACGCCAATTAAACCAAATAGGTCATATATAATAATTGAATGAAAATTGTGCTAATCCACACTAAAATGTATCAGCTTTGTTCACAACACAAATATCCCAGACAATAGTGAACATTGAGGCCAAATCATGAGATAACCCTTTCCTATCTTTACGGATCAACAGTGTCCTGATTACACTTATTTTTAGTCTTTTTACAAAAGATCAACACACAGATCTCAAGCTTGGGCAAGTAACATTTCATACCATATCTAGCAATCTAATATCCCACAGTTACTTTCAACTCTGATATTACAAAACTGTTTTTCTAATTATCCTGGTAAGCAGCTTAGCCCATCTACAAACAAGTTTTTCCTTTCTTTCTAATTCCACCTTCATATCCAGCAACAAAGGAAGACAGCTGCAAATAATTTTTTTTTTTAAGTTACCCTGTTCCTGAACTATAAGGGGCATGTGTTTTTTGAGTAATGGTAAAAATTCCCACAATATAATCATGTTGTAATCTCAGATATAATCGGGGATAACACCAAGGAAAACGAAATACATGAAATTTGCAGACATTTGACACAACCTTAACAAACAAAGGAAAAGATTTGCGAGATTTGTGAAAAGAATTCGGCAGTCAACACACTGTATATATATGTACAGACATGTAAACAATAAATATGAGCTTAATATAAAATGTTTTTTTTTTGGGAAATACCTCTCCTCATATTTCAGGTAAGAAAATAATACAACGTAACAATATCCAGGTGGGCTTCGAATTTCAAAACATTACATATACTAAACATGCGTGCGGTGCCACTGCAAATGTCACCTTTCGGGTTCTTTGACGCGCAATTATTGTAGCACCCACAAGACAACACACTGAATAATTCTTGAGAAAAAAAAAGGCACATTTCCGACCTACATAGTACTGAAATGTCCCTGATAAAAGTAAAAAATATGAGCAATTGAACGCACGAATGTTAAAACGTGACCCGAAAGCAAAAACATGTTCGGCTTCGTTCCGGTTCCGCTGGTATTTCGTAACGTCAATGCGAGATTCTGGAGTATTTCAACCAATATTGAATATTAGGTAGTTATCTATCATATCAAGAATCTGCTTACATTCTTTTCTCTTTCCTGTCACGTCCTAGCAACTTCGATAATATTGGATTCATAACGCACTATAATATAAGGCCTTATCACGCAGCAAATTAAGCTAAAATACATGTATGATCTTACTTGTATGGTAGCTTTTCCCACACTCATAGAACCGCGACACCCGAACGCTGTATCGTATTCTGATTTGTAGTAGGACAAAGTACCGCCGCTCAAAACCACCCATCTTTCCTGCCATCCGTGCAGGTAGTTAGTCCATTTTGACAAGGTGTCTTGTAGCTCTGGAAGTTGCGGCTGCGAGTTCGTACAATCTAAGTCATCTTCTTCTTCGTCGCTTAAGCTTGGTGTGTGTTCTCCAGACATTCTAGAAACTTATTTTGAGAACTAAAAATATTCTCACTAATTCTACGAAGGAAAACTGACAAAAGTTCATTTGATATTCAAGCTTATCGCCGCTTCGTGCTCCTCCTACCTAAAGTCCGCCATGTTTGTGTTCATTGGTTCGGCATGACGTCACGTTTAGTTACCAGGATCCCGCTGCGCTAAGCCAGAAGTCTCGTGCACGAGCTTGTGGGTGCGCCAAAAGCTCCTACAAAAGCCGAAGCCATCAGAGCATTTTCATGTTTGTTTGAATTACTCGACTCACGCAGTTTCTTTCTTTTCTTTTTTTGCAACAAAATCAGCATTCGAGTTATTTCTGAATGGAAAAACTAAAATGAATCATTCATATTTTGTCAATCATGTCCAGGTGGGTCCTTCAGTGTAGATAGTCAAGTGAGGTCAACCACCATGATATTGGTCAGTGAGTGGTCTAATTGCAAGACAACGGAATGAATATATATTCCATAAATGACAACCGCATGACCGAATTGGTGAAAAAGATGCCTTGGAATCAATACCGTCGAAATTAATGCATAATTCTTTTTGGAGCGGAAGGTCTGAATGCCACTGAAGGCACCTCTCTATAACGCCCACTTCTCTACAATGTCACAGCAGACAGTATCACAAAGGCCACCTCTTCACAACGATACGGCATTGGCCAATAGCCTATAATTCCAATAAAGAACGTCCAAAATCTAAACAGTACCTGGTATCTCTCGCAAAACGGGCCAGTTAATCAACGACGGATTGACGGTCGGTATACAAAACCTTATTTTCTTTATTGTAAAAGGTCTGAAACGATCTCCGAACGTGGTCGTTGGTCATTGTTCATTCTGTTTCGTTTCCACTTTATTGATATGTTTTGTTTGTGTTCCATAGTTTTATAATAATTATGATGATGATGATGATGACAATAACAATAACTATAATAATAGTAATAAAAATGCTGTAAACCCAGAAAAAGAGGTGTCACATCACATCCCTACATACCCATGAACGCCCTGCCTCTTTCCCAATATTAAAGATAAATTTAGTACCTTTGTAAATGTTAAGGTATTAAGCCCTAACAGACTAATTGAGGACACCAAAACGGAATAAACCTAATTATGCACTACTAAGAAAAAAAAAAGAAGTGCTACTTCACTCTCAGTACATTCTCGGCCCTTTCAGCCTCGTGCAGACCCTCTAGCCTTGGTTAGACCCTCAGTAGCCGCGGTCAGACTCTCTAGCCGCTGTCAGACCCTCTAGCCTACCCGCGGAACTGCCGCAATCTTAATCTTGGCACTCTCCACAATCTGAATGCCTGGAGAAAGGCTCAAACAAATATTCATTATGTTTTAAAAAGTGTTTTTGCTTTACTGCCAAATTTTCAGCCGCTAAATTTAATGTATCGATCGCACTTGAATGCAATTACTTTGCCAATTAAACCTAGAGTAGATTTAAACTGCCCACACTAAACATATCAGTGGATTGCCTTCGAATAGCGATACTCACCGTTACGTCACCTATTGTCATTAATGTGCCAACCAGAGGTTTAGTGGCTGTCGAAACAAAGGATTCTTTTGTTCTCTGGTTGGCAAAATTTAAATATCAAAAGACTTGTTTGTAACAGTGAGTATCGCTATACGTTTCTTGGCGGCAATCTTAGGTGTGTACAGTTCGGTTCGACATGTGTGTGTAAATCTGTATTTACAATCGCCATTTATACATTTCAGTTGCGAGATCATTTCTATATGTTGAGGCTTTCAAAATACGAATCAAGCAAGATCGCTGTGAACGAGGTGCGATTTTTTCATTGATATCCCAAGGGAGACCCCCAAGGTATCATATTCTCTTTGTCACAGGCGGCATGATGGGTAATGTTATGAAAAATGGCGGAAAGCAGCAACTCGGCGAAAAATCGCTAATTTTGAAGCGTAAAAGGGGACGTCAACTGGGGCTTAAAGATGCCAAAAGTTGGTAAAAGCAAGAAGCGAAAGAGGGAGAGTAAGAAAGATGAAGAACACGACGCGAAGAAAGCGAAATCGAAAGAAAACGATGGACCACTCGAAGACCAAGAGCAGGACTGCACGAATGTTTCTAATCTCCCTTATGAAGAACAACAAGAAATGGATGACATTGATGAAAAGTTGGAACAAAATGCGGCAAAGAACAAGTTAACGACAATTAACGTGAGAAGCATTTTGCACGTAAGTTCACGCGTAAAGACTAAACGTCACGTTATGTTCTTTTTTTACTAACTTCTTCATTGTCTGATAATTTAGAGGACGCCATCACGAGTTAAGTCAGTCCTTGCTGCATATACATTCCGACCACCAAATACATTTATTCTGATGTTCCACATTAGATGAGTTCCACATTAGATCAATCTTCACATTGTTCCATAAAAAGTCAGATAGTCCCACTTATAAATACTTAGATGAATATGGATCGCTCGACGATCCTCGAGCAGTATGAAGCCTAAGTTCTGAATACTGCTTTTATGATTGTTTGATCAATCAAACGATGAAATATGTCGGGAATGTCATAATGATAGAGTGTATGATGATTTCACTGAACATGACTGAGTACTTTTCACAAGATCGGCTATTTTGAGTCATCAAAAAGTATCATTAAGCAATAGGCCACAAGTTTCTATGGATTATAGGCCGATAAACCACGCAGGATGTTGGTAGAACACATAGTCAAAGTCAAAGTCATCTTTATTTAGGCAGGGTGGCCCTTTCAGCACTAGGCTGGTATCAATAGGAGCCCTGCGTAATTAATGACTACTACATGATACTAATAAAAACTGCAACAAAATAAAAGATAACAATGATATAGAATAAAAAGCCAATAAAATATACAATATCTCATCTAGAAAAATATTGTTTAAGAAGATTCTTAAAGTTGGCGAGTGATGTAGCTCCTTTCAATATTGTAGGTAATTTATTGATAAGGATCGAGCCTGAATACCTAAAAGTAAGAAGAAGAACAAGAACAAGAAGAATTAGTAAATCACGAGCTGCGGGCGAGTGATTTACGAATTCTTTGAGCGTTGTTCCAACATCCCAAGTGGGTTATCAGCCTATAAACCAGAGAAACTTGTAGTCTATTGCTTTTAAATAATCATTCAGAAGATGTGGGATTTTTCCTTGAGTTTACCGGCACAATAAACCATCGGGGAGAAGCAGATAAGTCGATGTCTCGATCTTTGACACAATGAAGGCTTTAATTGTACAAGTAAGGCGAGTACAGAACGAACCACTACAAGACACAGATAGAACTACACGAGGCCCGGGGCCACGCATACTTATGATTAATGTACCGTTGTCCGGTATTGGGGTGGCTTCCTTTTCTTCTGCCCGCAAATGATATAAAAAGGAACAAGTTCCTTGGTTACATGGCAAATATCAATTCAGATCCAAATAAGTAACAGTAATGGATATAAAACGTATAAATAGAATCAGTCAAATTCTTTGAGCCAAGGGGTGGCATAGTTGGAGTCCATAACTCAGAATCAAAAGCTCAGAGTTTTTAGTGATCAAAACTCAATTACGGTCCATAACAAAGTCCTCATATCGTGTGGGACGATGTCACATGCGTGTGGATCTGCGGGGCAAGGGACAGGTATCAGAGTCATTGCCGATGGTTGGAGAGTCTAAAACTGGACCAGGATCAAGTGTCTTCGAAGGGCTCATATTGGTCAGTAGGAAGGTTGATGTCAGAAACCTCTTGAGTAGCAGGCGTTGATATAGCACTTGGTATGACAGGTGGGGAAGGAGGAGGAGGTACTGGCTGAGCTGGAAGGGCTTCGTCAGATAAGGAGTCAGTATCACTGTTGACTGTTGATGGTCGGAAGTCTGTGACTTCGGATGGGACTTTGTAGCAATCAGATGTCTTCACGCGGTAAGAAGTGCTTCGAAGTTGAGAGGCGACAAACTTTCTAATGTTGCAGAAAGAGCCAGTTACTTCTACAACCAAATAGCGATTGCGAGCTCTTGTTTTGTTGCGATCGGAGAAGAGGTAGACTAAGTCACCGACAATAATGTGATTAGCTGGGCGACGTCTCGAGATGGGGGCCTTTGCCTTTTCACTGTGGGTGTGGTTGGCTATACGCTGTTCGTTCTGCTGAACGATGATGTTTTGGTCGTGTAGTGGTATTTGATGGTTGGAGAATTGGTCACGCTGTGTCCACATCTCTCTGGAGGAAAGGCCACGTGAGCGGATGCGTGCGTTGAGGTTGGCGGTGGCTACTGCTAGTGTCAGAAAGGGACACAGGACCTCCTAGGGGGTCATGTCGGAGTAACTCGTTTCCGAGCTCTTGGACCGCTCTCTTGGCCACTGGATTTTTGTTTTGGTTCTTGGCATATCCGAGGTCTATGGTGATTCTGTGATGCTTTAGTAGTTGATCATCAGTTAGAGCCCTAAATCCTGGGGCAGGGTCAGTGCGTACAATGGCTAGTGGTCCATCTAGTGGACGCATTTGGACACATAGGCAGATAATGGCGTCACGAAGGGTGGGGTGTCGCTCATCCTCTATCAAAGTCGTAGCGTTTTGTGACAGCCTTGAGTTGATTAGTGGACGGGAGACTGAGCGGAAGGTGTAACGCAGTTAGGAGTCCCTCGAGGACCTGCCAGGGAACAATGATGCATTCACAGGTGGGGGCGAGAGGTTCATTATGCTTAACAATGAGTAAGCCGTCCTTGGCAATGGTAGTGACATTGAGGTACCTTTTAACGTCCTTCATGTTGGTGAGTTTTTTGGAAGGACATGTTCCCTGTTGTAGATGCGCGTGTGTGCGACATAAATCAGGACATTCAGACTGTGTGGCCAACCAGGCAGTACGGCTGGTGAACGGGAGATGCCCATTGCCACTGAGTATGTCTTGGATTGAAGTGCATCTGATAACAGAATCGTGGGTGAGTCTTGTGAAGGTGCAGACTTGGCAGGCCTCATCCTCATATGGAGCTGCATTACGGCTGGCGAAATCTGAAGGTAGTATCGCGGAGCCAGACACGTCTTACAGAAGCCCTCTAACGACTCACAGTAGACAGGAAGGTAGACACGCGGGGGCTTACTGAGAACTCTCCTCTACAAAGTTTTTCGTACGCTTGTACGCAAGGTTTGCTGTCGTTCAATATGCAGGCCTTGTGATGCGACTGGATCAGGTATTGGCTGAAGTGTTTGGTGGCCACGGCAATTGCTAGGGCTTCCACTTCACAGGGTAGCCACGTTAGTTCTGAGCCCTGCAGTTTGGCGCTAAAAAATCCTGCCAGGCGTAATTTGTCATTACGGGTGACGTACAGTGTGGTACCTATTCCAGGTTTGCGAAGCGCTCCATCTGTTACGATCCATAGCTGATCACTCGGGGTGGGTAGCGAGATGGTGTGAGCAGAGGAAAGGGCTGTCTGGGCTTTGTTGAATGAGGCACGGAGGTCGTCCGTCCACTGAATCGTCTCCTTAGATTCACGGCCAGTGACAGTGTCATCCAGTTTTGCAAGGAGTGTAGAGCATCCTGGGATGACGCGGGAGAGCACCTTGAAAGCTCCGATGAATGACCTCATTCAGGTGACAGTGTCAGGTGGGGGGCACGAGGCAAGAGGGGCGATGTGGTGTGGGCTGGCAATTAAAGTGCCAGAGTTCCAAACCCAGCCTAGTATAGTGGTGGACTGGGGGTTGATGATCATTTTGGGTGTGGAAAGGCGAAGATCACACTTGTGTAGGGCCTGTAGGACTTTCTTCCAGTTCGAGAGGAGTTCACCTGGGGAGTTGCCACCGCAATATAGGTCGTCTGCAAATTTGGTTATGATTCCATCCTTCAATAGGTCACTGAGCACTCTGCTCATGAGTTCTTTGAGGGCTGTTTCCGAGCCTGGCATGCCCATGGCAGACCGCGCATATACTTGTACGCCTCGGAATGGTGTGGCAACTCCGCAGTACTTCATGGAGTCATGGGAGAGAGGAATCTGGTAGAATGCGCTAGTCAAGTCCGTTGCGATGATGTGTTTCCACTGCGCAATAAGGTGTAATGTGGAGTCAATATCAGGCATGAGAGAGGGCTGGGGCTTACTGTAGCGGCCAACATCAGCGAATGCGGTGACTAAGCGGTATCCGCCGCTGGGTTTCTTGATGAGGAAGGATGGATTTAAGTACTCAATTGGGATGTTGATGTCTTCGGGGCGTTTAAAGACACCCAGTGTTTTGAGCTTGTCAACCTTCTGTTGGAGTTCCAGTAGTTGGTGGCGGGCATACTGGGGTAGCCTGCCCTTTTGTTGGGGAGGTTCCACAGGACCCATGTTTACTCTGGCTTCGAACAGGCCTTCCGCGCCATTGTAGCCTTTGATGTTGGGGTCAAAGACGTGGTCGTACTCATCCAAGAGTGACGTAAACTTAGCTCTGACATCTTGAGGGAGTAAGTTGTTTGGGTCGAGGGTCACATTGACAGAGTGTTTAGTGCTTGGCTGATGCACAGGTGGCTTGGGTGGTGACGAGACTGGCAGCTGTATGCTAGTGCTGTGGGCGTCTGGTGTGTAGACGGCATGAACCTGACAGAAGTGTTCGTTCTGTTTGAGGAAGTGTGGTTGGGGATGCGTATTTTTCCCGCGACACTGGAGACCATGGTTGGCTGTGGCCACAGTTGGGAAGCTGTTAGCTTTCTGACGCTGGGAGCATCAATCCGAGGTTCCAATGTGTACACAGAGTCAGGGTGTGCGTCGCTTGGTAAACCGAGTTCTAGAAACTCTTCAGGCCAGATGGTCGTAGATGTGGGTGGGGAGCGCAGCACAATCGCACGGTGTGCAGTGGAGTTGACCGTTACCAGTTACTGAGATCCATAGTTGTGGATAGTTCCATCACCAAGGATTACTTGGTGCTTGACGGGACTTACTGCAATATAGTTAGACTCCATGAAGGGGGTTCCTGCAAGGACGTCTACATCAAGATTTTCAACGATGAGGCCTTCGCAGGTAAAGGTATGTCCTTTACGGGTAAAAGGGAAGCGTGTCTCACCAACAACGTGCAGGGGGGTTGAGCCATCTGCTTGGTGGACGGATTGGGAACTGGGTGTCAGCTGGCATCCAAGACGTTGGACGACTGTGTGACGAATCATGTTTCCTGTGGCGCCACTGTCGATGGTTACACAAACTGGGTAGTGTGCATAGAACATGTCAAAGTATGGTGACTGATGAGTCTGTATACGGAAGACATGGCTGGTTGGGCTTGATCCAGTGTCATCTGTGTCAGTGATTGATTCATCAACACAGGGTCTGGTCTCAGGTTCACAGGGATCATCAAGGATGTTGGCGATTTGCCTGGCTTTGGCGATGTACCTGCGGTCCTGTTCTGGGAGGAAACTACATTCATTCAGGAAATGGGCATTATCTGGACAGCCAGCTTGTTTGCACAGTGGGCAGGACTTGGTTGGACGGTTGGGTCTTGTGTTAGTCTTGTATGGAGTTCTGTTGCCAGAAGGTTTGCGATAGTTACCAACAGCAGTGCGCATAATGTTGGCGTCGTCAGCTGTGCATATTTCATCAAGTAAGGAGGTGAGGGCCTGGGATATTTCTGGTTTTATCGAAGCGAGAGTTTGTGACCTTAGTTCTCTTCCGTACCTTTGTTTCACAAGTTTAGGTAAATCAGGATGTATCAATTTAAGCCAGGTAAGGACGATGAAATTCTCCAAGGTGGGAGTGAGTTCCTCGTCTTCGGTGGTCGCTTCGCCATGGTGGGACAGGCTATTGGCACGGAGTAAGGTGTCTTCGACAAAGGCCATAACTCTTTGGAAGAGGTCCTCTGGGCGCTCATCGGCTTCTAAATGCAAGTTAGCGAAATCCTAAAAGTGAGCTCCTGTGATTTGGAAGCCAAAATGTGCTTGTATCATGTTCCAAACAGACTGGATGGAGGTCAAATTCTTCACCAAGGTATTCCGTGATATTACTGGACAATAATTGGCTATTTGCCTGAGCATGAGATCCAGGAAATTGACTTTCTGCTGGGCTGTATGGCGTTTGGAAAGAGGTACTGTTTCTCCATCGTTGGTGAGGCTGTGCAGGGGCTGGGTCTTAGTCTTCTTTCCCCAGGTGGCGCCATCAGTGAGAAAGGGAGCGAAGTTGCTGTCTAGTGACAAGGTATAAACAAGATTTTATCTCCAGTTCTCGAAGCTGTTTATAGACTTGTTTTTTGAGAGACTCCACTGCTTCGGGGCCCGTGGAGAAGAAGCCATGGCTGTTGTTATGTATTGGGTTTATGACAGAGTCGAGCTTGGACGACGAAAAATGTTCAACGTATTGACGTAACTGCATTAGGAATAAGTAGCTTTCTCTTGTATTTGGATGTCGGTTTCTTGACGTAGGTTCGAGGACGTTGTCACCACGCCAGTTAAGGAGAAGCAGATAAGTCAATGACTCGATCTTTGACGCAACAAAGGCTTTAATTGTACAAGTAAGGCAAGTACAGAACGAGCCGCTACAAGACACAGATAGAACTACACGAGGCCCGGGGCCGCGCATACTTATAACTAATGTACCGGTGTCCGGTATTGGCGCATAGCTGAGTGACCAATCAGAGTGTACGCATTGATTTGGTTATCGTACAATAACTAATAAACTGTATACCCAGCCAGGCTTAACCAGGGCCATAGCCACTGCCAGTAACAGCAAACCAAGGTACTTGCCTCAGTCATTTTGTTTCGTTTTTGTTTTTTGTAGTCATCATGAACACCCTAAACACCTTAGTAGGAGGAGAATTTAATCATGAACATAGCTTCAGTCATTATATTTTTCGTGGACATTGCCTCCATCGTAATTATTTTCTGGTTACAGTTTTGTTAACTGCAGAAAACCCTGCCACTCCAAAACATATCTAGAATCTGGCTACATGGCTACGAAGCCACACAGCTAGGAGGCTAAGTGGCTATGGAGCAACGGATGAAAATACTTCGTTCTTAAATCCATGAGCCAAAACAGGTAGCACATACATGTAGCTCTGTAGCCACATAGCCATGTAACTCCATACCTCCACAGCCACTAAATACCGTAGCCACATAGCCAGAAAATTTAAGAGATACAGCTTCAAGTGGCGGGGTGTTCTGTAGTTACTCCCCCAGACACTTATTAGCATCGCATTGAATAAGAATAGCAACTATTGTTATGTACCTATTTCTTCAAAGCACACTGACACATGTAAATGAAGTGGCTGGGTATTTTGAAGTTTAAGTGTATGTTAACATTATTACACTTGGAAGTTTTAATACAGTGCTATTTCCAAAGGAAAATAAGAGATTTGGCTTGGCAATCGAAGACATGAAGAAGTACAGTAGTAGTAATAGTAGGCCTCTGTCGGTCAGGGATGACCATGGATAGCATCCTAGTCTGTTTGGCTGGAACACCAGCTTCTGTGGCTGTAGAAGAAGTAAGTTCAGATTAAGTCAAGGAAGATGGTAACATATTTGCACCAACTTGTTCTACAGACTGAGTATAAATCAAATAAACGTTGATTAGATAGTTTTTCATTAAGCAAGAATGGTTTTTAAGAGTGGAACATCTGTCTATATTGTGGAATGATCTGACCTTTTTGTGGAACAAGGATATAACCATGAAACAATCTGACTATAATTCCTGTTAGAGTATCACACAAATCTGACCAAGTGAACAGTCATTCAATTTAGTTTTGTGTCTTAAGAGATCATATTCTTATATCAGCAGTTGTTTTTAAATAGTTTCAAATGGGTAAGCTCTTGTCTCTTCACTCTGCATGTAGCTGTGCTTGTCTTGGATTCCTTCAATCGTAGTTTCTTGTAACCAGTATCCGTCACGCAAGGATATGAGTTTTCCTCAGATACACAAACAAGCTTCATTTATCTATCTCTGGTGGGTGTACAGATTAGTAATCCAATAAATCCTGTTTGTGATTTGTGTAGTTGAACTTCTCTACTACAATCGGGAACTTCAACTGATTGTCATAGAAAAGAGGTGGCCATTTGTTGAGGTCTAAATGCAGTTTGCAATGCATAAGTCATCACAGCCAAGCAGCTCAGATATAGCAGTTATTTTGACCAGAGTTACATGACTTGTACAATGTATGTACTGCACAGAAGTGAGTGTATTCGAAACATCAAATATATCCCATGTCCGCTAGTAATTGATAAAAACTCATGAACTCCTGTCTACTGAAAGTGCACAATGATGTCTTGAGAAAGAATTTCAGGTGGGTGATTCACGTCTTGTTTTGTATGTTGACAGCATGTTGTATCCGACAAAAGAGTGCTTGCTATGGTGAAGAGTGTGGCAGCTGAACTTGAAGATGAGCAGGGTGATGCTGCCATGAGTGACAATGTAGAAAACCTAGATGTGGAACTTGATTTTGTATGTAAAGAAAGTGAACCGTTGGATTTGTATATTCATTTATATAACAAGGAAAAATCTTACCTGTAAGAATAATTTATGTTAAAGGCTTTCAAGCCAAAATACATATAGCTTTCAAAAGCACTAGAGGTACAAGACTCACTCTGATTACAAAATTGAAAACTCAACCCTCCTACAATAGCCTGTTTCTTATATTTACACAGTCAATAATATGGATATCAATCTCACAATTGGCTGGCTGTAGAATATACATGTATTACTACACTGTAATGTTAAGTAGTATATAACCCACAAGTTGTTGTACGGTATGTGTTCACTTGTTATCCCTTGGGTTAATACCATTTCATGCAGTCTGCACCCCTTAACTTTACTATGAATAAACTATGACACTCCCTCCTTGATACCATTGAGTCACTACGTAAGGTTGCATTTTTTGAATCGGCAGTTAGAAATTTGCAATTTGATACTGACTCCTATATGTTTTGTAGAGTGCTATTGATTATGTAATTTCATGTAGATATAATTATACTGTGTTGTACCTCTATAGACTTCTTTTGTACTTAGTTATTATTTAATTCACAGAATTATACATGGCTGTTGTAATTCTTAACACTCATTTTCATTTATACACGGTATTTATGATATTTCTTGAAGATATTAGCAATCTTGCTGCATTAAATTATTATTTTATATTTATGAATGGAGTATTGTTCTTCATGCAGGTCTGTTACATTTGCAGCTACTGACAGCAATTTTTTAATCAATTTTTTATTACTTTTAAATTCTTAACCAGGCACCTAAAATGACCAGAGCAAAGAGCAAACAAACAAATCAAGGAGATCCAATTGCTGTGCTGGTAAGAAAATGGATGCAAACCAAATTTGAACTCAGTAGTTGATTTAATCAACTAGTAACTATAACTAATAACCTTGTTTTGGCCAAACAAACTTGCATGTTGCATCACATAGTAATTACTTGTATAGTGTTTATGTGGGAGACTTACTGTATTAACTCTTGAGAACTTTGATCTGAGACTTGGCTGTCTCAAGTTAAGATTCAAGGTACTTGAGTCAAGGCTTGCAACATACAAACCTGTTTCACTGCTTGACTTACATTTGTGAATAGAGTAGTAAAATTTTGTACACAATAGTACAGTTGGACTTGGGGGTTACATTAAGTGCAGGACACTGCTTTATTCCATGCACTAATTAATCAGCTGGGTGGTTCCCTGCCCTTCCCAATTATGCTACCTGTCCTGTAAAATTAAATTTGAAGGGCTCTTTCAAGATAACTTAAATTTGACTTTCTTAGTTGTTCCTGAGGTCTGCAGGTTAGCAAACATATATCTGTCATGCATATCCACTTCAAACACAAGTCGCAAGAGATAATGCTATCATCAAAAAGTCCTTCACACTTGAGACTTGCATCAGTGATATGCAGCCTTTTATTTCATAGCCAGTCCTTTCTTTTCTAGGCATGTCAGTCTCCCATTAAGGAGTTACGAACAAAGAGGACCTCAAAAAAAGTATGACTTAACATTTTTGGACAAAGGAGTTAACTGTTGTACATAATCATATTACTTACATATACTGTTAAATGATATCTGTAGACTAAATTAGTCATATTGAAGCATCTTTTCAAAATGGAGTCTTTGGTGCAGGTGTTTGTTACATTTATTAATAAATACATGTACACTGTCTAATGGCAGTCTGTTCGAGAGCTGTTTACTTGATTGTGTCCCGTTTCTACTCTACCAATGGTTATGATTTCAACAATAAACTTAGGTAGGTACAGATATTATTATTACAAGAAGCAGACATTCAGGGGGTTCATGTACATTTTTACTTTAAACTTTTGACTTTCTTTCTGACTGGTCATATTTATCTTCTGGTCCTAATAATTGTTCAAAATCAGCAAACACTATTTTGCTTTTGCTTTTTTTGCTTTTTTGTAGAAGATTCATTTTACAGAGTTGGAACTTCCAGATTCATCATCTGATGAAGAGTATAATCCAGATAATGAAGAGGTACAGTACAGATAATCCAAAATAGAATTGTAGACGTATGATCCGGATGCATGGCCTTCTTGTGTTCCTTGTTTTATATTCTCCAAGGGTAAGACCCAGATATGAAAATATGGTCCAGACCTTTTTTTTTTGGGGGGGGGGGGGGTACTGCACAAAAACGCCTGTGTACACTGTAACTGGTAATTAGCAATACTCTTTTATTAATATAAATATAAAATGGAATTTCTGAGAATCAAGGACTAGCTTGTTGGCCACTCCAGGTCCGTGTGCAAGCCTAATATAAAACAATCTTCGGCAGTACTTTTAATATGCCTGATGGCTTTATCTTCACTCTGGCTAATGATTTTTTTTTCTGTTTCTAATTTTTATTATCTTTAAATTTTTTTCCAGGGTGAGAGTGACGAAGATACAGAAAGTTGTGTATCCTTTACCAGGTAACATTGACGTATACACTCTACATGTGTGATCTGAATCATATTGTTTATATAAATTGCATTGCAAATGTTTATTATATAAAAAAAACAAGATTCTGACAAATAATGTATTAACGTATTTTCTATCACACATTTATTATTGTTTTTCATGACAATTTCAGGTGTTATACCTTTAACTCCATTAGCTTGTATGTTTAACTATTTATGAACTCTCTGCAAGACCTACATAAATAGAAGTCTTTAGTGCTTACGTTCAACATACAATGTTAAACCAAAATGATGACTGAAAATGTAACCAATAATTATGTGAAAATTATGCCAGTTAGTCTAAAAAGCAAATCCATTTAAAGAGGGGTATCTTAGAGACTTTCTTAACCCTTTACCCCCTAAGAGTGCCAATTGGCAAACAACATCATAACTTTGTGACTATTTGATGAATTTCTATGAATTTTTGCCACAAAAAATTGTCTTGTGAAGATCTTCTCATTGAAGTCATAAAATTGTGACGCCCTCTTATCTAAGGCATGGTTGACCACCCCTACAAGTTTCAAGTTTCTTTTTTGGGATGCAAATGGAATGCAAGACTTGTTTCACATGAACCTACAGTACACGTATGCACTAAAAGCTGCTAAATAAATTATAATTTAGGGGTATACCTACTATGGTAGAATTTTGATACATGTACATTTTTTAAGTTGTTCATTTTTGCATTTTAAACCTATTATTTCTCTCAAAATGTCTACAGTACCTCCTTTATAGCTGCTGATGTCAGTTCTTAAATAAGCTGATCAGTGTCTTTCAAATGGTACTTGTATATTGTACACAGGCAGAGTGTCTTTATTTTCAGATTTAGGAAAAAGTGTTGTTCGCCTTAGGGGGTAAAGGGTTAAGTATCCAACCCAACTGCTTTAATAAAATGTGTGCACTACTTTAATACAGGCTATCATATGCATCTTACTTGTGAGTAGAGAACCAAACCATTTTTCTTCTTGATTGTAGTGACCTGGCATCACCTCACATTCCTGGCACACCAGAGAAAGAGAAAACAGATGATACAAAAGCATCAGAAGACAATACAGAGAAAACAGGTACTGTAAAAATTTCTTAGTATGTATTATTAGTACAAGTTGTTGTGATGCATGGTGCATGCTGTTGGTGCATTTGGCTATAGCACACTTATACCTTTGTCCTGCATTTACTATTTTAGGTATTTGTCAATAAATTCTCATCCCCAAGATATTAATATAGTAAACATTTCGATTCAATGAGTAATTTTATGGCATTTAATCTTCCTCCAGTGACTCGATCCTTCAGCAGAAAGCTCTCACAGGAGCCTTTTAAAGTTCCCTATCCAGTGGCATCAACAGCTTCAACACCAGCTGGGGAGGTATGAAGTAGAATTACATTTTAGTGTCTTCAATTCATCAGATCTGTATGTTTTATGTGTATTTTGTTTGTAAATTATCATCATCATTATAATTTTTGTCTAGTTGTTCCGACTCTCTCTGTTCTATACTGCCACCTCTGCTACATCCCAACTCTTCAACCCAACCTTCCTTCTCTTTTCCTCAACAGTCCTTCTCCAAGTTGTCTTTGGTCTCCCTGTCCTACTTTGGCCTACTGGTGTCCACCCCATTGTTGTGAAACAGTCATTTCAGTAACACCCTATCTCCTGAGAACATGTCCTGACCAGTTCCACCTTCTGTGTAGTCCTCTACATATGTCATTAAATCAGCTGGAATTAGCCTTAAAAATACAACTTCTAGGTTATGCACACTGTATCCATGTACCAATTCGACCCTATTTGAATAGTATATGCGAAATAATTAAAACTTCCCACGTACAAATTTTTTTGTTTTTTAGTATACTGGAAAGAATCAGAAAAAGGAAGTGATCTGCCGAAAAAAAGTGGGGGTCACCGGGGATCCAACAAAAATATTCGCACACAAAGTTAACGCAAAGATCATCAGCTCTATATTTTGTTGGGTTTTCGACTCGGTGTGTGCGCTTGAAAATGACGTGGCACGTGCGTGACCAATGAATATCGTGCGCACTAGAGATGCGCAGTAGCAATGGACACGAACGTCTTTAAATCCGTCATTTCAAACACTCTCTGGTTTTTCATTCTCTGTTGCCATCTAATCTTCAGTATCTCTCTTTTAGTAAATTCTACCGAGTAAAATTGATCAGCTAAGTTCAAGTTGGAACTTTTTTTGTAGACATATTGCCTTTTGATGTATGTTTTGAGACAGGTATTCTCTACCAAGCAGAAGACATTAATATGGCAAAAAAAAACCCAATGTTAATGGACAGCTTGAGTCATACCCTTTTGCCAACTTTTCCCAAGGTTTTGGCCTTGATGTGCCTTTCCCATGGTACTGAGAGACAACACTAGTACTTTAAATTTATTTTCTGGGAGATCACCAAGGCTTTGCATTAACATGTAATATGTGCCTGACACCTTTTACAAGATGATGAACTCCTAAACTTATCATATGTTATGCCCACTCCTGTTTAGCCAATTCTTTTCCCATTAATTATTTTGTTAATTGCTTTGTTTTCATGAAGTTGCTAAAACATGAAGCAATCCTTAGAATGACAGTACATTTATCCATACAAACATTTCTTCCAGATTGCTGTTGTTGAAAAAGGTGACTTGATAGCAAAAAGGACTCGCTCTCAGCTACCTCTTCAGGACGTACCCATTGAGAGTATAGAAGGTATTCTAAGTTTTCCCAGGTGCTGAATCTGTGAACCTGTTATAGTTTTGTACAGTTAAAAAAAAATTGACTCATGGCTAACGTTTTGTTGTTCATAGCAACGTTCCAACCTCCAGACTTCACTGCTGACATGTATGATACAATCCCAGACGGTGATTTGGATGTTGAAGACATTGAATGGCAGAAGTGGCTTCAGGGACTTATAAACTCAGGTAAATGTGCACAACAAGACACACTACATGTACTTCAGCCTAGTCCCAGTGCAGGTGTTGCCTCCAGGCGGGGTGTGTGGCACACTTCCCAAAGACCAGTGTTTAAGGAAAAGAAAGCACACACAAATTAAGACTAAAGTGCAAATGCCTTCCCTTTATTGACACCAAAATGAGAAACCGTACACCCTATTTCTGATCAGAAAGACTAAAACACTATACTCTTTAGGACTTTTATCACTATTTATTCAGTTCATCTTTGCTGTTTGTGTTTCTAGATGATGTCTGTGGTGATGAAGATCATGAGGACTCTGAGTACAACTTTATGGCTGAAGATCAGAAGGAAGAAAGAGAAGAATATAGGAATGACAGGGCTGTTAGAATAACAAGTAAGTTACTTCTGCTCAAGTCTTTTTCATCTTGCCATGCATAGGACTTCTAATTGCTTGTTCTGTTGTCTAATAAGTTACATGTAGATAGGACTTTGCGTAAGTCATTTAATTTGTGAAGGAGTGAGGGCAGCAGCATCATGCTAGAATGTTTGGCTTGTATTATAGTTTTAACTACTGTTACTTTGATATTATACCGTACTAATGTGTCTTGGAATGGTGTCTTTCAGAGAAGGAAGTCAATGCGTTACTTGATGAATTACTGAAAGATGTGAGTACTGCTACAACTTACAGCAAATTTTGTGAGATTTAAATGAAAATTAAGAAACATGCACATTTACATGAATGTTGGCAATGTTGTTTGAAAAGCAACGTACATGTATGCCATTAGCTAGGTTGCTGATAAAATTTGTATTTTTTCTCTATTTAACACATGCACAGTATGATGACAGTGAGGATGCACTATGGCTGGATGAGGAGAGTACAGATATTGGCTACCTAGAGATGTTGAATGTCAGGTTTGTTTGTCAATGCTATGATCATAGCTTGTGCTATCACAGTATTCTCAGCTTCTATGTTTGTACATGGCTTAACAAATTGTGTGTGAAATTTGACAAGACTGATCTCTTCTTATAACATAAAAAGGGTAATAATTTATTATTAAGTTCTCTCGTAACAAAATGTTGTAGTTGTGCATACAGGCCAATACTAACTTTACTCAGTCCTCGTTGAAAACTTCTTGCCTAGGCTTGAGACAATGGGAAGCCTTTTACAGGGGAGTCAACTGTGCTTAACAAATAAGTTCATACAGATAATAATGGCCTAGAGTTCACCATGACTCTTATTTTATAGCAATGCAGTCGACAAAAAAGTGCAATTTTTCAATGCGCAGCAACTGGAGAGGCTTACTGAACAACTGCAGCAGGTACTATGCCCTCTCTCTTGTACCATCTGTTATGTGTAAAGGAATCAGGTCTAGGTAGTGTCACACCATGTCAAAAAGTCGATGTCACACTAATGTCATACCATGCTTCAATATGCACAATGTATGTCAAGCTTGTTTCATGCCATGTTAGAAGGCCAGGGCATGCTCATGTCACCCCACTTTAAAAGGTCTACTTCATGGTGGATGCATGTCATGTTCATATATAACTCATACTAACGTCACGCCATATTAAAGCAATCATGCCATTTGGTGATTCTTATCTAACCACTTAAGTGTCAAAGGTTGCAGTGGGCAGTGGTAAGCTTCCTATTTAACATTTACCACATATTCTAAAGTTGTACCAGTCAAGGCCTACAATATATGTCGTTGGTATCCAGCATGTTTGTTATATCAGTATTACTGTTATAGTTCAGCTGTGAAAGCATCTCTGTGTTCGACAAAGTCATACATGGTATTATATTCAAAGTGTTCCCAAGGTAGTTGGGAACACTTTCCTCTTGCGTGGTTACTTTTTAAATGAACAGCACTGTTAGTAAGATAGTTTTTTATTTTTGTTTACAGCATGCACAACTCCTGACACAGATATTTCTGATGGCCCGTGAGGATGACAGCCTGAGTAAAGAAGCGCAACTAACTCGAGACTATGTCAATGAATTGCAAGGTTTCCATGACAGAGCATCCAATGCTCAGCTGATCAGAGGGCTTGGGGATGGTATGGTACATGCCTCAGCTTTCAGCTTCCCAGGCTTGGAACAAGCTGTAGAGTAAGTTACTCGCATATGCAGTGATACCGGTTGAATTGTCTGATTTTGAGTCAGATAGAAGGTCACATTAGGTCAAGGGGCAAACTCACACCCAGAGCCCACGTCCCCCTTCACCAGCAGTTATGTTTGTTTCATGTTCTCTGTTTAAGATTCGTGGGCTCTGGGCGCCAGACCCCAAGGGAAACAGTGAGTTTTGTTTCCCTGAGAAACTCAAGAGGAAGGGGAGTCCCTCAAGGGGAAGGTCAAGGGGAAACAAAACTCACTGTTTCCTCCAGAGCCAGCCATTAGGTGTTTTGTTATACCTCCCAAATCAAAAATAGAAAAGGAGCACGACCTGATCAAGTGCAACTCGAAAGTTTAAGTTGCTGTTTCGCTAGAGAGTAAGTGAGTTTTGTTCACCTTGAGGAGTTAGTGAGTTAGTGACCAACAGCACGTGACGTGTTCTCCTCCAATCAGAAAACATTTGGGCTTGGTATGCTTGATTATGCACAAGAACTATCAACAAAGCCAAGAACAGGAAAAACAGAGAGCACCAGTCCATGGTTCATTGATGAACCAGGCTGGATGTGGTATTGCTTTATTAGTACTTTATTGTTTAGGCTTGACGTTTCGCATGAGTTTCACTTTGGCTTATTGGGGTATCTTTGACTACTTAGTCACTCAAAGAGTGAAGCAAATTTGTATTGTAAGTAATGTATCAAACACGAGAGACAGTGTGTCATCGGGATATCCAAACACCGAGAAGAGAGTTGATAATATGACTTGCAGCAGAATATTTTTGACAAAATTCGAGTTGTTTCGATATATCTTCCTCAATCGAAACAAAAGCTTAGGAGTAAACAGAGAAGTAAACTCAACAAAATCTGTGCTAATTAAGACCGTGTATCCAGACCTCTTTCACGGTTGTGGTTTTCTTTATTTTAACGAAATGATTTATTAATGAGTTTGAGAATTACAGTGTAATTACTAGGAAAGTTTGAAACAAATGGTAGCTGGAATGGTTGTAGAGATAGAAGTTGCAACTCGTTTGCTGCCTATTTTTAACAGTTACAAGCGGGTGAAAAGAATAATTTGTGGCATGTCGTGATTGTTGATCTTGTGATGTCTTTAACAGAATCGTTAACAGCACCTTTGTTCCTAAGAGAAGAACATCTAGCCCACGAAAATGCACCACGCCTAAAAAAGACAGCAAACAGCCCGTCAAAAGAGGAAGGCGTTCAAAAACTCAAACTGAAGACCTTCCTCCGCTATCGGAAACCAACATAAAGCTCATGGCTTCGAAGAAAAGCGTTTTCCGTTTTGTGGAGCTCCTTCCTCGTCATAGTGTGTTACCAAGAACAGGAGACACACCCAAACAGCTCAATGGACTGAGAGTAAAATTCTCAGAGGCAGAAGACAATCTTTTGGCCCTGGGTATGAAGCAGCTGGGTAAAAAGTGGGATCTCATACAAGAACATCTTCTTCCCATCAAGAGCCCCAAACAGCTACAGATTCGCTGTAAAAATCTGCTCTCGATTCGCGCGCCTGAGAACATTGTCAAGTACTATCGCAGGAATAAAGAGCTGTGGCACTTACCAACTAAGATACAGGTTTATATAGGTAAGGGTAAGAATTATTGTAACGAGCTATTTACAGGTATCGTGTAGGAAGTACTGATGTGTCCCTTCTAAAGGCACAACAACAGCAACAACGTTATTGGTACTCAGCTAAGAATTAAATGAAATGAACAGGACTGACTTAAAATAAAAAGAGTACATAGCTGCTCGAAATAACCCTAATGGGCTAATTAGACTGGGCAGCCATCTTTAGTGATTTGCATCGTTACATAACGTCATTTTTCAAGGCCTTTTCCACTTGAAGCTCTCCTTACGTGTCTTAAAAGTCATGGAAAATTAAAGTTTAGTTTGATAGATTATTTACCGCAGATGACAACGCAAGGACAGTGTAAAATAGAGAGGAGTAATTAAGCAGCATAAACGGCACACATTTTAGTGAAACACCAGAGTTTGCGTGTTAAGGTCAAAAAATGCTCTAAAACAAGTAAGGGTTTTGAATATTTGAAACTGACAGCTAAATTTAAGGTCTTGGAAAACTTGAAAAGGTCATGGAAAAAGTCATGGAAAATCATGGAATTTGAAGAGCTCAAAAGAGCATGAACCCAGCACACACTCACGCGCATACACACACATTTAAAAAACTAAATGAGCGAATAAATAAAAATAAATAATAAATAATAGTAGTGATAATAACCCTTTAGTGCGCAAGGGGTCTCCCTTTGACGAGTAAAATCGTCTGGCGTTAGACAGAGTAAAATCTATAAGTCAACATTGCGCATTAAAATGTTAAAGGTTATAACTAAGCCTACACATAAATTGCGTTAGCCTGAGGGAAAAATAAGGCAAGAGATTCTTAACAGGTCAAAGAGAAAGCTGGTCAGTTAAAATACAAATATAAGTTAGAAAGGTCATTATAGCGAACGCAACATTTTTCTCCTCAGTTTCAAGGAAAAGCAGGTGAGTCACCTTGCGTTTAAAAGGTTCTTTTCTTAGCTAACGAAGTTTAGGGGGAATGCCATTCCATATTTTCGCACCAACTCTGGAAAAAGAAAGCAACTAATGATTTGTTCTCGCCTGTTTTATTTAGAAGCTTCCAACCTATTGAGAGCGAGTAAAAAGTTCAGAAATATTAGGAGGAGCACAATGATTTTCGATGTCATGTACATGTAACAGAGAGGCAACCAATTTGAAGTAAAGCATCTTTTTTGGTAGAATTTCCGAACAAGCAAAAAGAGGAGCACTGTGAGATGTATAATCGGAAAAATACATTACACGAAGAACCCGCTTTTGTAAAATGACGACTTTGTTTAAGTGAGCATTCGCGGCTTGGCCCCAAGTAACGAGACGATAGGAAATATACGGTTCGATGAGCGAAGGGTAAATGTTTAGAAGAGTAGTGCGCTGTTGTTCGCTTTGCGTGTGGTTTTGAGTGTATGGACTGTTTTCTTCTCCTTTCCTAACAGTTTGCTTTCATTCAAAACGCTTCATCGAGGCTCACATACACGGAAAATCTAAAATTTTACAGGCAGTCACGTCAGAAATAAACTTTAAGAGGTTTGCACGGCAGCCATGTTGCATGACAGGAACAATATATCCTTTTTCCTAAGAGAAAAACTTTTCTTTCTTTTGAAACATATTTTCAATGTTCCTGCCGTGCAAGATGGTCACCGTGCAAAACCTCTCTATGCATAAAATACCAACCAAGCTCATTCATACTTTTCCGGTCATTATGAGGAGCGTACGCTGTTTACTCTCTTCGCAAACTTTTTCCCCTTAGAGTCTAATGGCCGCAGGGTGCGGGTTAGAGAGTCACAGGAACCAGACTGGTTAATAAACTACAAGAAAAAACAAAAGGAGCGCCGAGCTAGTCAAGAGAAAAGCAAGCCTCTTGTCGTTCAGCGAAGCATAGTAGAGGGTCCCTCGTATAACCGGCCTATCGCACCTAAGCCCAGTGGAGGAGCCTACACTGTGGCCTTACCGGCTGGTTCGTCTACTAGTGACCCAGGACAGGTAGCATGGATGACTGTTACAAGCAGTGCAAACCCATGGAAAGCTTTGACGCCAGCTCAACCGGTTGAAGATGTATGCGAACAGGAGAATACCCTGGTTGCAGGCAACGTGGCAAGTGTTCGATCATCGCCTACCGTTAGGTATGTTTGAACTGACTCCATGACTTGCTCCTCGTAGCGCAGATGAGCATCACATTTCTATTAAGAGCTCCTTTCTTTGAGCGCATTTCAGTCCTGCGAATACTTAGCACAGAAATCACTAATCCTGACTAACAACTTATCCGTCACTGGCTTTTTCTGCCTACTACTTTCGTTATCTTGTCCGCTACTTCCAGTTCTCGTAGGAAACCTTTTGACAGGGCTGGCCTTATGAAATTATCACTGGGAAGTAAGATACTCTCAGTCCGGCTTGGGTTCATTGCCAAAGTGGATCTTCACAGTAGTAACTTAGTCCACCGCGCCCGTGCATTCCTATAAGCAGCTTATTTGACAAGAGTTGGCGTTACTTTTATTTCGTTACAGTGTTGGCCAAGATACTGTCAAGCAAACAAGCGAAGATCAAGCGCCATCACCCGCTCCTGCCTCAGTAACAGACACTGATGTAGATGTTAACATAAACGCTTCGCCGGCAAACGATGAGCCTGTTGTACCGACACACCAGACGACAGAGATAGAAACAACCATGACTCCTCCTGATGATTCCAAGCCTTCAAGTCCTAACTCAAACTCAAAAGAAACTAGCATAGAGAATGCTTCAAAGGACTCCAAAGAAAAGGTAACTTCAGAAGGCTCAAACAACAAACAGACGACATCCTCTAAAAGCAAGTCATCGCGTGACAAGAATGCAGGGAGCGCGACAGGTGGTCGTGTGACATCAAAGTCACACAATTCTGGGTCTGAGAGTGGAGGAAATGCCGGTGGGACTTCGCGCAAGCCTGCACCAAACTCACAAGCTGGCTGGACGGGAAACTATATCCTGGAGCCTGACCCAAAGGTACAGCAGTGACAATATTCAACTGTTAAAGGAGCTCAGTTGCGGCATTTTTAGTTATTTTGGACTCATACGAAATTGCCTTTAAATTGAAGGAAACCTGAAAATAATAGTTATAATAAGATAGAAAAACACCAAAGAGATAACAATAAACCATAACGGAACAAGGATGGTTAAGGATGGAGAAGATTACAATAGATTACAATAGATTACAAACAACGAATTTGAAAAATTTAGGCTTGAGTTTTCAAGATGCGTGAACCGTGACGTAGCTCCTTTAAGTTGATGTTGTTGTAAAGGAAAGTTTGATCTTTTCTGTTGTTTCTGGAAATGTTTCTCGGAGTTCAGGTTGCGATTCCAACGTAGTTGTTTTGTCAGTTGTATCCAATAGTCCTTTTATTTCTTACTGTAATTCGTTATTGTTGAGGCTTAAGAGAGCATAAGCTCAGGAGAGGTATTCTTTAGCTATGATCACCAAACCCATTTCTCGCACTGTATATTAATTTGCTATGCTAGATCAGTATCATCATCACCCTATTATAAGACATGTCGTTAATGTCGGTTATGTTTTGTTATTTCAGTTCAGAAATCGTGCTCACGCATTTGCTGAAGGTTTTTTGACTAAAGTCAAGGTATGTGAGACCTTTTAAGAGTATTTAGAACGCTTTTCAACTGAGTGTTGTAAAACCTAAACCAAAGCAATTACCCTGGTCAATCACAAAGGACGCAGAGAATCCAATGAACCAATCAAAATTCAAGGCAAAGACGTGTATCCGCTGCAAAGAACAGTGTCATACGATGTAATTACTACTTCCATTGCATGTTGCTGTCATTTCAACAACAGCTCGTATCCCAGAAAATCAAAACTCACTGAAACCAAGTCACGTTACTGTCTGGACCGTTTGTCTTGTATTTTTGTAATGGGCTTATTTGTTGTTTCGTTGACAGAAGCAGCTTAGCGATGACCCAGGAACATATGAGGAATTCTTACGAACACTTGCATTGTCTTCCGCCGAGCAATGCTCACCAGTAGAGGTATGTATAACCTTGTGAGGCCCATGCGAGTTTACCAGTACATAAGCGAGGAGTTTGAGTCTGCAGAACAGACGGATTAGCGGGGCCAGCGCGATGTATGGGCGCGCGCGTAAGGCGCGAGAACAAGCGTGAAGTGCGAGGCGAAGAAAATTCTCTGAATTGAATTGAAATTGGATTTTCTAGCCTCACGTTTTGCGCGCGCGCTCTTGTATCGCGCTGGCCCCGCTAATCTGCCAGTTCTACAGGCTAGGAGTTTGAAGTCTTTGTTGCGCTGGAAATTGTTGGATAACACGACAAAGTTTCATGAACCAATTATTAGAAGAAAACGGTATTTTTTTATTCCCTAAAAATCTCTCGTCTCTTACTTCTACTTTCCCCAATCTAAATCAAGTTCTAAATCAGTCATTTCTAGTAGTACCATATGTTTAAGGACAAAAAGACGCTATGCCAGTGTTTGTTCTAAATTCCTCAGTTCAATGTAAGGGGGGGGGGTAAGTAATAGCCATGGGCAGTGTGGAATGAAGTCTAACGCTCTTTACTTACTTTCCTATTACTTTGTAGTTGTACAGGAGGGTTGAAGTGGTTCTTGCTCAGTATCCACGTCTTGTAGAGGGTTTTGTTGGATTTTTAGAACCTGACCAGGCGGTAGAAGCAGGCGTGGTAAGTGTTCAGATGAAACTAACGACAAAAACAGCATACTTAACAATTATATAACCATCTCATTTTTTTTTTTGGACAATCATCATATCATAAATAAAGTTCATCAACAGTTAGTTACAAAATAAGTGAACTAATCTTATAATCTACGCTATATTTTTGTGCTATCCTACAAATATTTGCGTACGCTGAAAGAAGTCCCGCTGTGTCTTTTAGTAACAAGCGAACTCTCGGGCCCAGTCAACGGTGTTTTGTTTCGCTGTCATCAATCATCTTACTGGAACTCTTAAGAAACAGAAGTTTTCTTCAGTGGGCTCAAGAGGTGACTTCTGTGGGTTATGGTTGGAAGATTTTCATAAGTCATGTTCCCTTTTTTCCAAGTGGGTTGGTTGTCGTTATTATGAAAGACGGCAACCAACTTCACAGTTCCCGTGTTATTGAAAGGTGAAGTGATATAATTTCTGTCTTATGGTTTTATGATGGTCCTCTGTGATTCGAATTTCAGTTTATGGCAAACCTGGAGTTTGTGAGGGCGAGAACGTTCTTGAGGAAGTTGGAGGTGAGTTACTTTCGTTCAGTCCTAAAATGTAATTCGAGTTCACCTGATTGCAAGGCTAAGGTATTATCATAACGACCGTAACTCAACTACTTGACAGCACAAAACAAAACATGCTCACGTTATTCCTTTACACTGGTCAGTAATAACTCGTTTTATTATATAAACACCAGTAAAATACCAAGTGAGCTACGTGACACACGTGAAGAGATCACCGTCGTTATGGTTACATAATAAATCGCGCCATTTTTCACTGGTGTTTATATAATAAGCAGAATATTACATGCCCGCTCTTGTCGATATTAATTTTATCTTCTCGTGTTCAACTCGATATCTCACTCTTTCGCTGCGCTCACTCGTCAGATATCGAGTTGAACACGAGAAGATAAAATTCATATCGACAACCGGGCATGTAATATTCTGCTTATTATATAAACACCAGTGAAAAAGGCGCGATTTGTTATGTAACCGTAACGAACACTCGAAGATAAAATTCATATCCGCGCGCGGGCATGTAATATCCTCTACATGTATGTTCATTCTCTTGACTTGTTTGAAAATATTTTCAATAACATACTTGACTTGTGTTCAATAACCTGACTATTAGTAACACCAAGGTGAGTGTAAAGTGATATTTAAAACGTACCAACTCTAGGCTCACTTCATCTTTGTTTTTCTTTTATGTTAAGGTGCACTTTCAGCGGAGTCCCTCTCAGTTCAGGAAGATAATCAACGCATTTGATTCTTGGAATAAGAAAACAGTCAAAGACCCTTTGCAGGTATATCGTGCGGTCAGTTTTGCATTAAAGAACGTTTTGTAATGCTCTTAAATATTAAGGCCCACCATTTCAGTTTTGGGTTGCTACTAGTTATAAATTGTCGCACGGAACCCTGAACATTTTTATACACGAACAATTAATACTTGGGTTTACTTTTAATCCTGGGTTAGCTTTAACCGGCTTTCAAAGATCCTGGCCCTGGTTCCTTTGATGGTTGTACCCTCAAATATAACTGTTGCACCCTCATGTTTATGTTTTCCATTTGGTAGATTGACAATCGTGGGGACTTGTTGTCAGTAGTTAATTGATTGTTTTTGTGTTCGCGTTTGCATTGTCAACTGATTTTCAACTGAGTTTGAAGTTTGTCTTTATTGTTATTTTTTATCTCAATACTAGTCTAGGGGTCTGGGCCCGACTCTCTGGTGGGGCCACGATCCCTGCTTCTCAGAGGCATGAAGTACTTAGTGATGTTCAAGGCATTATGGGAATGTTCACTATCATACTACACAATTAAATCTTGTCAAGTGCAGTCTCGAGATCTCTTGTTGCTATTCTAGTTACAGAAAACCATTGTTCCGATGTTAAAAGGACAAGTGCACCTGATTGAAGAATTCTACTCGTTCTTTGACGACTTGAAGCCTCCTGTATGGTAGGTCAAACGAATGTCATATATAAACTGACCTTTTCATGTGGAGGATGTTTGTAGATATGTGTGACTCTCTTCTCAGTATTGTAAATAATCTGACTTTTCGTGTGTGCTTTGTTTTTATCACTTTTTAAGTTCTGACGATGATTTTGAGGAAATTGAGTTCGGAAGTGGGAGCGAACCAGAGGTAAAATTTATTTAATTGACCCTTGTTAAGAATTTCATGTGCAAAACCGTAATATTCTCGTTATGATGGGGGTTTCGTCTTGCAATCTTCGACTTGCCCTAACCAGTCACTGCAAACATGAATGGGAACACTGTTCCTACAATGTTTACCAAAAGCTCAAGTTCTTACGGCATTCTTTGCTTTATTTTTTAAAGGTCGATGATTTTGAAGAAGTCGTCATACCATGTTTTGTGGAGCCTAAGAAGATCAAAGGCAGGCCTGCCAAGGACACATTGCATAAAAACACTAAAGCAAAAAAGGCTAAAAAGCCTTGTGCAACTGTGAAAGGAACTAAACAACAAGGAACTACAGGCAAACCTCTGGGCAGCAGAACAAAAGTCAGCCAGACTAAAACAAACACTTTTAGCAAGGATCAGACAAAGGCGGGTGTGAAACAAGATAACCTACAAGGGAAAAGTCAAGGAGATAACGCGACAAAAGACATAACGCCAACCCCTGAGGGGTCGACAAACGCAGAAACGACAAGGGAGGAGAGTGGAGTCAGTGATCAGAGAACTGAGGTCAACTCATTAGAAGGACCTCTCTCTGTTACAACATCGCTGCAATCAGAAACCAGCAACGACAGCTCTCGGGAAGAAGAGTTGAATCCCACTAATACGGATACTTTAAACCTGGAACATGAAGAACATGAAGAGGAACGCGAGCGAAGACACTCCGATAGCGAAGAACAAGAGGATGATGGGAATTCTGACATGGAGCATGATGGGTATGAAGAAGATGATGATGACGATTATATGGATGGTGACGACATCGACGGTGACGTCATCAAGAGTGACGTAGACGCTGAAGCCAGTGGCTGTGATAGCGACGCTAACGTTGCCTCCAGTTCAGCCGTTGTGCCAGCTAAAAATCTTCAACGGAGTCGGGATGGACAGGTGGTCCTTTTGTGGACGAGGTAAGTTCTCTTTGTTTGCTGTCAGCATGCCAGGGTTAGGAAATGCCCAGGGGAAAAACAATTCTTCATGCTCAGGGAATTTTTCTTTTTGAGTCAGAGGAAAATCAACATTTTGAAGAAAAGAAAGGGAAAATTGAAGTTAACACTGTCGATTTGATAGCATTGAAGGTTGGAAGAAACATTTTGGGTCACTGGTGACCTCAACGATGTTTTTTTCCCTTATTGAAGAAGTAGAAAACTGTCGAAAACTCATCATTCTAGAATGGAGAGGCCGGCTTTTTGCGGCGGGGGGGGGGGGGGGGCCCCACTAGAAGCGGCTACTATATCTGACATTAATTTGGCCGGGAGAAATGTACCTTTTTAAGGGAAATGTCTGGGAATATCAAAGTGATGTTTAATCAAACTGGTGTCAACAGAGTGGCAGGACAACTTGGCGGCGATACTCATTTTGTCCGTTGTTCATTGAAGACGAATAAAGTGTGAAGGGTGAAGTTTTACTCGTATTTCACGTCTGATGTTCATTCCCGAGTTGTTTTCTGTGAGCGACAGTCAGACCTTTGTAACAATCAAGAGCTCATTGTCACTTGTTGGTCAGTCATCGTAAGTGATAGTTTGCTATGTATTTTGTTGTTATTCAGGGAAGATGACCGAGTTATATTGCAAGCTTGTCAAAAGATGGGCGCTAAGCCAGAGACGTTTGAACATATAGCCAACGGCTTGAAAAATAAAACAGCAGACGAGGTGAGACTACATTGGATTGTTTCTTTACTTGTTAGCACTTGTTAATTCCAGCTTGAAAGAAGGCGACTGCTCTGAAGAGTTAGACTCAACTGCAAGAAATGGGAAAGTGAGCTTCCTTTTGGATCAGTTTTTTTTTTCAACTGTTACAATGTTTATTAATTCGCGCGAAGTCATTCTTAATCGTTTTTTTCTTGTGGTCTTGTTCAGTTCAGTCTAGCCCTTGTCATGTTGGGGTATCTGTAGACAGAGTATCATACGGAAGATGCATGGAACCAAGAAAAATTTTGCTAATTTGCATCGTAATGGTTATGTTTATTTTCAGGTTAAAACGCGTTTTATGGATCTTCTGAATCTTTTTAAAGCCAGCAGTGGTGAACGAACGAGAGAATCAACAAACGAGGAATCCTGCAGTGAGGAGGAAGACGAAGACGACAGTGAAACTGTTGGTGAATCAGAAGGAGAGCAGCCTCACGATTAGTTCTGTCTTGCCCTGCGTTTGGTAACGCAATCTCGATAGCCAAAAAGGTCACGTAATACAGCAGTTACAGGCATGGCTACCATGTTCTTTCACCATCTGGAGTGTTGTCCGTGACAACACTAGTATGCACCTCAATCGTTCCGAATCGTTAAATTGATAAAATTATTTAAATGTTTAATTAATGTAAATAGAACTAGGTAGGATACTCGTGAAAACGTTGGGTAGCTGTGTTTTGAAATGTTGTTTTGGAATGAAGGCTCATACAAAGCTAATCTAGAAATTTTTAAAAAGTATATATATATTTATGTTCATACCATTTGAACATGACGTGAAATAGTTTAAATTGAAACGAATACTGGGTGAGCAAAAAAGTTCAAAATAAATTAGCTAGGAAGTCCGTTTCAGGTTTGTATTTGTACAGGTTTTAATGATAGCGTTGAAAATTGTAACTGCAAAGAGATAGAAAAATTCAGAAGTACTTGACGAACAGTGTAAGAATGGCTCAAAATAAATACCGAATGTTTTACGTATATTTGTTAAGAATTATTTTGTCGTGCTTGACAAGGTTACCATGAGAACGGCGGTCCTTATGCAATCTCACAGCACTCGCGTTGCTTTTCTCGCTCACCCCACTACCCCTCTCTGTCGATTTTGTCTTGCTCGTACGGGAACTCTAGCCGCACAACCAGTTGAAGGAAAACCCTACAAAGGTGCTGCTGTACGGGAACTCTAGCCACACAACCAGTTGAAGGAAAACCCTACAAAGGTGCTGCTGTTCGGGAACTCTAGCCACACAACCAGTTGAAGGAAAACCCTACAAAGGTGCTGCTGTTCTACCTTGTCATAGGTTATGATATAAATATAATCAAAAGCTAACAATTACAACCTTCTAATTTTTCACTAATTTAATAAGTTAAATTATTCTCGCTTTTTGATTGGTTCCTACTTATGATCTATTGGAGGAAAGACTTTGGGATGACGTCATTAACATTTTGTTGTTGTTTCTTTGTTATATGAAACAGATTGATTCCATGTTGCCGCGCGTTTTTTAGTAATAGAGGGGTTAAGCATGACGTTTACGGCAAACGGCAAAAATGAAACTTTTGCCGTCTGTCTTCAGCTCTCTGTACAGCAGAATCGAAATATTTGTATTTGTAGTAAATAGTTAGAGACACTTTTCTATTTTTGTATGATTTATTTAAGGATTACAAGAAAAGAATAGAAAATCAGAGGTGACCTTTGCCGTTTGCCGTAAACGTCATGCTTAAACTCTCTAATAATAGATCACAGAGGACGCCAAAATGTGGTAAGAACATCAGTGACACACTCGGCTGTCGCCACTAGTGCCACTTTCTTATTCAAATCACATTTTGACGTCATCTGTGATCTATTACTCTACAGATGCAAGGCAACATGGAACTGTTATCATGGAATTATATTTAATCCCGTAAATTCAATGCTCATACATGGCCAATTAAAGAATCATGATTCTTTTGTCAACTGTGTCACTTGAGAATCGAAGGAAAAATGACCTGTCCCTCCAATGGCACTTATCCTGAAAAAAGGTCATTTCCTGAATGTTACGACGGAAACGTTTCCAACGAGTAGACTACTGAAAGGCCAGCAAGAAGGTTTTAGGGAGTGGCCAAAAAGGATGTAAATAAAAAGAAAAAGAAAGGGGAAAACAGAAATGTTTAAACCGCCCTATATTATTGGCCAGACTAGGAATAACAATGTTCCACATACGGTGATAACCGTTGTTAGGTACTCTGATGGAAAATTCGGGAGTGAACACATCCTTCAAGTAGTTTAGATAAAACAGATAAGAGAGCAATGCCTCCTTATCTGGAAACTATTCTTTCTAGCATGATTTCTTGATGCACAACCTTTCATATGAAAATAGGTTTTTCTTGTACATTCAATGTCTTGCAAATCAAACTCATTTCCTTGCGAAAGGTTGTGCACCAAGACTTGTTTTGAAAAAGAAGTAAAAAGTAGCTCGAAATTGCTTCTCGTTCCAGAGCCCTCGCCTTTTCTTGCAGTACTCAATGACTCTTAAATATTTCTGGAGTTCAGCTAAATTGAAACGGAAATATATATATAAACTAAACAATAATGCCCTAAATTAATTTAGTTTAAGTGCGACTTTGATCAAATTCTCGATATTCATTTTTTTACAATTTCGTACATATTAGGTCTTTCCCAGATATCTTGCAAAATCTTAATCTATCACGAACATTACAACGCACGGTTTTTGGACCTTTATTTCCGAGAATTTAGCGCCGCCATTAATTTTCCTTGTTCCAAGGCTTGGTTGAGAATTGGTGTAAATGACGTCATATTCTCCGGCCCCGTCCACACTACTCCGTTTTCAAACGAAAACGGAGCTGTTTTGCTCCGTTTTCAAAAAGATTTGCGTCCACACTTATCGTTTTCGCCCGTCTACACTACAACGCCGTGTCCGTTTTGAAAACGCTTTTATACCCTCTGCAGTGCGCATGGTAGTGTCTGTCCGCCATTTTGGATACTCACGGTCGAGTGGTCTGGCGCCCGGTCGTGTGACCGTGTCTATTTTGATGACGTCACCGTTTTCAGATAGCATCGTTTTCTCTGTCCACACTACAAAACAGCGTTTTCACAAAGCACCGTTTTCAAATCAATCCACTCTGGAGAGCGTTTTCGAATGGCTCCGTTTTCGGTGATCGATTTCGGCGTTGTAGTGACGATAGCCGTATCCACAACAAAATAGCTCTGCTTTTGTTTGAAAACGGATTAGGGTGGACGGGGCCTCAAAAATACCGCGCGGATTTAAATTTTAATAACAATTAGTACAGCAATTCGCACGACGAATTAAAAAAAAAACTTTCGCCCCCATATTAGTGCAATTTTCCACACTTATTGTTATTATAATTTCAATCCATGTTGTATTTTGAGAATATGATGTCATTTACTCCAATTCTCAACGAAGACTTTGAACAAGGAAAAAACGTCCGTTGTAATGTTCTCAATAGATTGAAATTTTGCAAGATATCTGGGAAAGACCTAATGTGTAGGAAAATGTAAAAAACTGGATATCGAGAATTTGACCATAGTGCCACTTAAATAGCAGGCGATAATTTCCCAACCTACAGGTTTGTGAGTTAAATGTCATCATCATCATCATCATCATCATCATGATGTCCTTTTCCCTCTGAGAGAAATAGGGCCTTAATTACGTTGTAAGCTTTTTCCTTTGGTCATGTTGTAGACAAGATAGCAAAAAAACTAGAAACTGCGACAACAGGTTCTGGGGCAACTGAAAACGAGATTGAAACATGTGAAAAAATTGTATTGCAAAAGACAGGAACGAAAAACAAAAGATAAAATAAAAAATTCGGAAGTGCTTCCGTTTTCTTTGCATTTACATTTACATTTTACAAGGCAAAGGTTGCCCATCCCGCCTCCGATTGTTTGGTTCACTTTACATACATAATCGTGGAATGATCAGTCGATTTATGTCATTTATCCAGCCCTTATTTAACTTTGTGAGTCTAATAACGGCGCGTACATATAAGGGATGCAGTGATTGCCTATTCTTTGTATTTTTCCAATGCAAACACATGCAGCTAATGCAAGTGACAGATGATCCTCGCAGTAAATTTTCCAATTTAAGCAATTGGAAAGAAGAAGCCTGAAAAAAATCAGGGCTTCAACGGGATTCGAACCCATGACCTCCGCGATACCGGTGCGATGCTCTACCAACTGAGCTATGAAGCCACACATTGGGAATTGGAAAATTTACTGCGAGGATCATCTGTCACTTGCATCTATAACCGCAGTTCAAATATGAATTATTTCATATACACTTTACAACATGCAGCCGAATGAGCAAAGCTTTCGTTTGAATGAATTCTACCCACACGTGGAAACATAGATAGTGAAGAACTACTCTCACCCGGACGATCACACAATACGACTGGGCTAAAACTATTTGCCAAGTGAAGAGAATTTTGGACGCACGCGCAAGACACGTGCTCAAAAGGAATTGCATAACTAAAACGTCGTGGGTGGGGTAAGGTATGATTTTGGCCTTTCGTTTGTGATGAAACTACGCACGCGCAATTGAGCAGAAAACAAAGATGGCGAGCTGAGTTTCATTTACATTTGAAACCTTCCGGTAGTTCTGGATTTTTGGCATTCGCTTTAGCATTTTAGACAAAAATACATGTTAAATCACCATTTTATATTGTGATTAAGATTTTAAGATTGTTATATCTTGTACAAAGCAAGATTTTAGTTTAATTTGTGGCGATCTATTGTGTTTGTGAACGTCCAAAAAGTTTACATCAGTAGTTGTCGTCGTTTTAGTAAAGCATAAATATGTTTAGAATACCCAGTTCTCTACGTTACATCCGAGGGAATAATAAACAGATCTACAGTTCAAAAGGTAAGGTGTTAATTGTATGTACACTTTATTCACTAAAATGTTTTCGAGTGCAGTGCGTTCCTGGTCCTGTTTCCATCTATGTAGCTCTGCACGTACGCTTGATTGTTACATAAAAGCTCAAAATAGTAAGTTTAACTTAGTGAGTGAAACGAATGTACAATGATACTCGCAGCTCAATGATTATTCGAGTTCTGGATCAGATGGGATATTTTCCGTTATTCGTCTTGTATCTCGCAAACATTTTGCCTTAGAAGACCATCATTACGCGATCAATACATCTATTTTGTTTGCCTAAACATGCAACATCCGTTTCACGATCTGAGTTAGCTTTCGAGTTTTTTCGTGTCTCCAGGGAAAGTTAATTTATTACAATTGGCATCTTTCATTTTCACTCTTGTATCGCACTTTTTTACTTTACTTTTCAGTTCGGTGCACTTTGGACAGGGGGATCATTATGCTAATTTTATCAGATGACATAACAAAGTTCGCTTACGTTCATCTTGTTGCTAACAACTAGTTTATACGTTCACCATGTGCAGTTAGTTTTATCATTATTTGGCCTTTTTATCACATTGCACGTGTATGAATGATGATATTTTCTTTTCAGGAATTCAATGAGTTCTCCTTTGTTGTGTAAACTTGCATTGAGCTCTTGATAGATAACATTACATATCAAAATAATCAAGGGAAAGGGGATTATTTCCGGTGAAATAAAAGGTTTTTGGTTTTAGTCTGCCATTTTTAATTTACACAAACTCATCAGACATGTAATTGTTAGCAAATAATATTCTGGCTCGAAAGTATTTGTAACATGATCTGGATTGCCGTACAAGTACAATAAATTTTGCATTTGTATACCAGATAAAATAATATTGATAGCCTTGATAAGATCTATATTGTGACCAGAAATTGCTTTCAATAGATCATGGTGCCATCTTAAAGAGTGTGTTTTGAAAAAAGATTTTTCGTTTTCTGAAACTGGAAACTTACTGCATGAATTATTGCAGACTGTAGAAACAAATGAAATTCCTGCATGTATGTTGACATTCTGTTGTATTGGGGAGCACATGACAAGTTAAGGAAATGTCAGGACTACTTCTAGGATGCAACAACAATAGCTGACAAAGTAAAAATATATAATTGTTCAAATGTCTGGGAAAGGCTGGTTGACCCTGCAAAATTTTGCTAAGATCACTCTGTAACTAAGACATCTAATTTTGTATTGAGTACTCACAATTATTTTGTTCTACTTTTTCAGAATTTGTAAAATCAGGTTGTAGATTCTTATATATCAGAAGATTACACAGTCTTGGTTCAAGAGAAAGTAGGCAAGCTTTAGCTGCAATCACAAGTCCTCATGACTCAAGTTACACAGCACTTGGAATTTCACATCGTTGCCATGAAAGAAGTTGCAGAAGAGGTTTGTCTTCAAGTAATGAGGGCAAAGACAAGACTGGTAAAGGATCTGGAAATCAGTGGAGTTGCCCAAAATGTGGAAATCCATGTACCAGCGTGGAACGTAAGTCTATAATAATATGGTTATTGGGAACTAAGAGGCTTCACTTCAGTTTTATCAGATGTTATAATCCATCAAATATTTTCGCTTGTGCCCGATTGGTCTAAACACATCACATGACGAATATTCCCCAGCTAAAACTGGCGAATATCTGAGAATATTTCCTAATTTTGAAAACTGTGTGTGTTTCGCAAATACTTTCTTAAATACATTAATAATTCATAACCAATAAAAAATGGCCAAGATACCGAATGAAAACACAGATGAAAACCATGCATGCCTTTGATCGCACATCAAAACCATGTGTGGTTTTTATCTGTCCCCTCATTGGACATTAGGACCCGTTCATCACAGCAAAACAAATTCAACACAAGAACAATACTTTAGATACATTTTCTTCAAAATCAATAACATTTGCCTTCAAAGAAAAGTTATTCAGACAAATCTTCCAATGTTCACTATCACACAGGCCAAACATTTTACTATTTTGAAAATAAATGCCTACCTGTTCCACTGCCAAATAATCCTGCACTCCAGAAGGCACACAGTGGACAAATTTATAAGTTAGCCAGGGAGATAATGTACTGTTAGCTGAGGGTGAATCTTGCAGTTAATCAACCCATTGTTTTGCTGTCATTAACAAGTGCCCTATATCTGCTCTTAATTTTGACTCCAGTTATGCTAAAAAAATGTGTTCAACATTCTTTTCTTTTTGTTTTTCAGCCTCCACTCGTTTTGTGCAATGTGAAAAGTGTAATCACTTTTTCCTGATCTTATCAGAAACAGATTCTAAGCGATATATTCATGTCAAATATGATAAGGCTTCAGGTAATGAAGCCGAAAAAAAAACCAAGGCAGTTCAAGCTCCGCCACCTCCACCAAGAAAGGTATGTACACATATACCTTGAACACTAAATCAAATCTCTGTGCCCCAAATTAACCTTGTAGACACAGATAAAAGTGCCAGCTGTAGAGAGGTGTCCATTATGGGAAATGGGTGTACTATGAAGTAGGTTTTTGTATTCACCATTCAGTAGTCATTGATTAACTGGCCAGTGTCGAGGGGTTACTTTGGCAGTTGGAACATGTAGCAGTGGTCATTGTGTAGAAGTTAAAATAATATTTAATGCCTGGACTATCTGCCAGAACAAGAGTGGCCTTTGTAGAGAAATGGCCATCATGTGAGTGCTTGTTAACAAACAGGTGGCTGCTTCTTTGGGTATTCAAAGTCTTGAACGATTAGTTGATTCATACTAATTAAAAACGATCAAACTATTTGCTCTGAATTTCTATGCATGTTATTTTGACTCTGGCTGCACCCTTGTCAGCTATCACACAATAGAAATCTCAAGCTTATAATGTAATTGTTTAATAGTACATGTGTCGGATTCAGTTGGAATTAACAATGAGCACCTGATTTGTGAGTCTACAGTGAAGCATGTAACAAAATCATTGTCTGCGATACTCAAATTTCGTACTTGTTGTTTTGTTAGATTGCTGATAATCATATTTACAACAAAAATCCTGAACCCTGAGATAGGCTTAAATGTTTTTACAGTGACCACTCCCATTTTTGCTGACCCACCTCTTGTGACTTGACTGTAAGCAATCTTTATTTGAAGGAGGATACTTCTAAAATTGAATCATTCATGAATTGATTTTATTTTTCCACAGATTTTTGAATACTTAAACAAGTATGTAATAGGTCAAGGTTTTGCCAAGAAAGTATTGTCAGTAGCTGTGTATAATCACTACAAACGTCTATCAGTCAACCTACCACAGTCCCAACAAGCTTCTGCACCAGCTGAAGTCAAACCAGTTCCTGTACAGAGACAATTTGCCGGATCACCACAGGGTAACCACCTTACTTTACCAGAGTGTGTGTGTGTCTGACCTGTTATTTTATTTAAAGTTTGCCAGGAGTGAACACTTTTGTTATATAGACATGAGTGTTTTACTGGAAAAACACCACTCATAAAATTCATACAAAACAACATCCTGGACTCGGGTGGCATATTTTCCATATCCTCACTAGTGACGATTTTGATGATTTCACTGATATCAAGTTTGCCCCTTAAATTGTACCTGAATTTGTTGGTATATGATCAAAACATTTTCGGGTCTCCCTCAAAAGTCTTCAGCATTCTTCAGTAGTGTTGGAAAATCTTTGGTTATCTTCAGAATATTTTTCAAAAATGCTGGGCAACCTTCATGTGACCTTCAGACAAGTTTTGGAGAATTTTCAAAAATCTTCAGAAAGTGTTTGGAAATCTTAATAGGAAAATGCATGCTCATAGAAAGAAACCTGGCTACTATACCATGTAGTTGACATGTTTTTCTTGTCTGATGTTCCCTTTGTACTCTTCCAATGTAAAAACTGTTACTGGTACATGTAGGTAACACTTTGCTTTGTTGCCTTATAGAATTACAGATGCTTATGACGCAGACATCCAATCTTAATTCTCCCTTGGGAGCAAGTGGTGTCCATTCACCAACACAATTACGCGAACAAGCAGGAAGTGACATACTGGACTCAGATGTGGAAAAGATCCAGTTAGACAAGAGTAACATCCTACTTTTAGGACCAACTGGCTCAGGTAAAAAGAACCCGTTGGTCTCTTAAGGTCGGCACACACGAGGGGACTGGTCCCTGCGACTAGTCCCTGCAACTAATCCCCTGAAGAGTTTACACGAAGGGACTGGTCGCAGGGACTAGTCCCACGAACAGTTCACATGAAGCGTTTTGTGAAACAAGTCACAGGGACTTGTCCCAAAAGTTCAAACTGGTTTGAATTCCTGGGATTAGTCGCAGGGACTGAAGTTGGTCCCTGCGACTAGATTTTGAAGCAAAAATGGCCAGTTCACATGATGCGTCGCAGGGGACTAGTCGAAAGGACTAGTCCCATTGTGTGTGCTGATCTTTAAGTGTATTGGAGCAACAAAGGGATAATGATGTACAGTTTAGGAGGAGGGCTGTGGAAGGGGTATGGTTAGATTTTTACAAAAGTGGATGAAACTTAAAAGAACAATAAAGTTTGAGGAATAAAGATTAAAAATATCACATGGAAATAGATTACCTCTTGTTCAGGAACTCAAGGTCTATTTTTGTGTCTGTCCATCAGTTATCATAACCCATCAAATATTTTCACTTGCACATGATTAGTCTAAGACATATCATGTGACTGAAAACAGCCCAGCTAAAACTGGGGTATATCTGAGTGAAATTTCCCATTTTCCAGATCCCACGTATTACAAACAAATATTTGAAGTAGTCTTCATTTGACATTAAAAACATGCCCAGATAGAAATGCCCTCATTTTTCATCATTCAGGTAAAACTCTGTTAGCACAAACTATCGCTCGATGCTTAGATGTTCCTTTTGCAATCTGTGATTGCACTGCTCTGACACAAGCAGGATACGTGGGTGAAGACATTGAATCTGTTATTGCAAAGCTCTTACAGGTCAGTGCATCTAAACTCATTGCTTATTCTTACATGTGTGGTAGCCAGGCTTAGGTCATTTTAACTATTGATACTGTAATGCACGGTGTCCCTTTCCTCTCCAACAGTTCTCAAAACAATTAATAAAAAAATGTTTGTTATTGTTTTAATTAACAAATTACTGACAAATTAAAGATAGATCACCAGTAGATTGCTTACAGTTTGCAGACTGGCTTCCAACAGTCAGCTGAGGCTTGTGTCAAAACAATTAGGAAAAGTGTTGGCCAACTGTCAGGCATAATGTCAAGTGACTGTTGGTCCACAAACAGCAACAGTCAGGGCAAATGTCTAAATGTCCAATAGTCTACTGACAGAGAGCCAACAAACAACCAGCATTATTTTCTGGGGGCTGTTTTTCACTTTTGCCCTGACTAACATGTAAGTTGCCAAGGTTAAAGATATAAATTGAACCTTGGATTATTTGAACTTTATCTTTAAGGGAAAGTAAAATGTATGGGTAAAATAAAATATTTTCTTTGTGTTTCTAGTTGTATGTTATTATTTTGGACTAGCTTACCTCTACTAAACTCTATCAGAAGATCAGCTTACAATTGTATTAATTTTCAAGCTTCAGTTGATGTAAAGTATGTCTGACAGTGAAAAACAAAATGTACTTTTATTGTTCTCTCTCACATTACAGGAAGCTGGTAACAGTGTTGAAAGAGCCCAACAAGGTAATGCATAGAGCATAATTTTTGTAGCCACATTCTAGGGGCATGTATTTACAACTCCCATGCAAAGCAGATATTACATTGACTAACAGAAGAAAACTGCATCTGTATTGGCTTTCTCTTTGTTGATTGTATTAATTTTGTAATAAATTATTTCCTGTTTTTTCCAAAGGAATTGTATTCTTGGATGAAGTGGACAAGATCAGTTGTGTTCCAGGTGTGCATAACCTTCGAGATGTTGGTGGTGAAGGAGTACAGCAGGTATTGTGTTACAAAGTTTATGTAGAAAAATTGGGTTACATAAAAATGGAAGCAAGATTGCTGTGTTGTTAAATGGTACTGTTCATTCGCAAACTGTTTCTTCTAATGTGCAAATCAAAGATTAATTGCTAAGTAACAGTCTTAACAATCTTCATTTTGTAACCTTTTATAGGGGAATGAAAAGTAGAGAATATTCACTGTCTGAATTATGTTATTTCTAGGTCTGAAGTGTTTTTGTATGAACCATAGGTTGAATAAGAAATTTTATATTTTTCAATCTGTCCTTTTCACAGGGTTTGCTGAAGATCCTTGAAGGCACGGTGGTGAATGTACCAGAGAGAAACTCCAGGAAGATGCGAGGCGACAGTGTAGCTGTGGATACTACTAACATCTTGTTTGTTGCGTCTGGAGCGTTCAATGGACTGGATCGGATTATTAAGAAGAGAAACCAAGAGAAGGTACAAAGATAACTGTTTCTGTAAGGACTTCAAGGCAGGGTAGTAACTTGTTCACCATACAGACTGATCAAGTCTTTAGACAAATTAGTGAACTTGGACCTTGACGCTTTAACTTTAAATTTACAGTCGCTTGTTTTTTCGAGAAACATTTATGTAATGAATCAGAGGAAACCAGATCTTTTTCAACCAATCAAGCAGTCAGGGTTAAAACTAAAACAAATCGTGATGTAACTAACCTACACAGATGTTCTTGTGCTTGGGAGTCGTTCCCCTCTGGACATTAAAGATCTGATTGCTTCATTACATTAGAGCGGTTTTTATTTGAGTTTCAAAGAGTAATTTACAGTTTTGCATGACCACGCTACACGATTGGCTGAAAAAAAATGTGGCACCACTTTCTTGTCCAATCAGAAGTAAAATTGTGACTTACTCGCACGCGTTTTCCCGCGCTTTGCATCATGCTACAATACATGCTATACCTTCGAGTTTTCATTGGTTCAATTTATTGTCTGTGTCCTTTGTGATTGGCTAGAGTAATTACTTTGGTTTTGCGTCACTCAATGGACCAATTCCGATGCATTAAAATTCAGCCTAAAACAATATACCTCAGCCCGAGGCTCCAGAGAATAACTACAGAGTTTGTGGGGTTTATTCCCCAGAGGTTCATGCTGAGGTCTATTGTTTTAGGCTGAATTTTAATATATCGAAATTCACTCCATTTGAATTTATTGTAATTGGTCATGAACTGTTTGGTTTTGTTTGAAGAGAAATGCTGTACTGTCGGTTTCCGTGAATGTCTAGCACTGTCCCTAAAAATTTAACTAGATAATAACTTTTTATAAGAAATGGGGGGGGGGGGGCTTGTTTTCAACAACATCTCTTTACAATGTAAATCTCATATTGAATATCATGAAGAAACATGACTCTGTTTCAACAAGACACATGTTAATCTCCATTATTAAACAGGTGATTGGATTTGGAGCTCCTACGAGTGATCGCGGTTCCAAAGAAAAAGAGCTTGACATCTTCAAGAACTCTCAACCTGACGTCAGAGAAGATAACGCCGAACGGGACAAGCTGCTAAGTCAAGTTGAGGCGCGGGATCTGGTCGAGTTCGGGATGATACCCGAATTTGTGGGTCGTCTTCCCGTGGTGGTCAGTTTACACTCGTTGGACGAAGACTCATTGGTTAAGATACTCACTGAGCCTAGAAATGCTCTTGTACCTCAGTATCAAGCGCTGTTTAGCATGGACAAGGTAACTCAACCCATCTTCAAGCTTGCTTTTGCAACTCATTTTAACTTGGGTTTTCTCAGTTTCAGTCCAATCGAAGTCTTTCTTAAATGAATGCAAAAATTATATCAGTCCGTAGCCCGGGGGGGGGGGGGAATGCCATATGAAAAGGTCAGTAAGACCAATCTGGGCGTGGCACTTAAAATGAAATAGGCGTGCTTACCAGCTGCCTGTGACGTTACCGCGCCACAAAGGTAGACGCTCTCTAACAAACAAAAACACTAAACATAAACAAACCCTAGAAAACACGCAGCAACTATACACAAGTCTTTAAGTATTTAATACAACTATTAGACTAAAATAACATACTTTAAGTAGGGTCACTAACAGTAATACAGTAAGCTAAATGATTAACCTTACTTAATTTACAAGATATAATAATAAAATACTACAGCGCACTAAATCTATTTACAACAATATTCCTTAAAAAAAGGTAACCTTTTCAGTAGTTCAGTTCAGTTCAGCTTGCGTCCTTGTCTTTATCCTTGATCCCAACAACGTTCCACCAGCTTAAGCTGACATAAAACACACACCACAAGCCAAACTCCCGTTCACTACTCCCACTTTCCAACTTACTTCTAATTACGTCTTCACTTAGATATTCTTGAACTTGACTTCTTCGGTTTACTTCAGCTGTCCGGTTCACAATGGCCTACTTTGACAGAACTTTACTCTTGTCCTTCGATTTCTTCGGCCAGCTACTTGGCACTCGCGTTCCCCGGCAAATGTCTCTTTGTCGTGTATTCACGAACGGTTCACTGAACGGCTTTTCATTGATGAAAATTGTGCTTCGATCCAGACGTGTTCCTGCTACTTTCTAACCTTCAACGTGAACTAATGCTAAACATTGAAAAACCTCGCCAATGAGGCTGAGTAGGATATGAAGAATTCTGCAGATCAGAGAATTCTGCAGGCCATTTCGCTCTTTGTTTTTCCGCTCACCAAATATAACACAACCTTGTCCCCAGGTTTTCTCGGTCAACAGTTCAATAATCTGCAGCGTGCTGCACTTTTGACGTCATTGGTTCAATATTTGGCCAACAGCAGCTGGTTATGGTGAATTATGCGTGTGGTTTGAACCAATCAGAAACGGGGAAATATTTGAATGATTAATAATACAAGTTACGTAATAGGTGCTACCGGAATAAATACATTTTTTTAAAGCTGATCCTATGGGAAGTAAGCAATGAAAAATATAGACCTTAATAAATTTAATCCTAATTACCACACTGCCATTCAGGAAAGGAGCCCGGAATCCTTGATTTAAACCCTAAGCGAGACCATTAGCATACCCGACCTTTTCATTTGCAGGGGAGTCAAACTTGTGGCCTTTCCCCAACCCAGTAGCCTGTTCAGGATATTAGGTTTGTTGCGAGCAGCGGGTAATACTAAAGCGGAGAGATAATTCATAACGATTATAAATCTTTGTATGATAGCATTAACGTAGCGTCTCTTGATAGAGAATGGTAGTATTGATCGGCTAAAGTGTAACTGTTAGAAAGGTGTCAGAAACTGTTACCGGCCAGCTGATGCCTGTTGCCAGACACTGATAGCATTAAAGCTATGTAACTTGTCCGTAATAAATGGTGTGAGACCTCTGACGAATTAATTTTCATGCTAAGTGATGTCTAGAGTCTGTTAAATCTGAGCTCTTTCTTAATACAGGTTGAACTCAACCTCAGTCCTGATGCCTTAAAGCTTATCGCCAAAAAAGCATTGGAAAAGAAGACAGGAGCTCGTGGATTGAGAGCCATATTGGTACGTACGCAATCTAACTGTTAGAAACCAAGTTCCCTATTTGTGCTGAACGAATACTATGTTTGTGAGTTGTCGACATTGCAGCCGTTATTTGGGGATCACGTGACGAACCTTATTGTCACATAACGGTCCAAATAATCTATACAGCTCTGGATACTATCATTTTTCATTGCGTTGCAGTCTTAAGTCCCGCGGGCTGAAGATGTAGCTGACTAAAAGAACAAACACAAAGCTAACCTACAAATCTTTCACTAGACTTCTCCATAAATATTCCATAAACCAACTCATTTACCCGTCTCAGCCAATATGCATGTCTGGAGGCACACATGAACCAGAAAAAACATGCTTTTAATCTTGGACGAACTTCGAGGTGTTATGAAAGGTGATCAAATACTGTCTTGAGATTTAATACATCGTCTTAATCAACACTAAAACTGAGGAGAAAATGGGAAAATAGTAAAAAATTATTCTATTCAAGATCAGACATCCAAACAACGTCAGTCATTATTTCGTTTGTTTAAACTTGATGAATTATTAACGAGTTTTAGTTTGTTGCTGGATACTAACCTTGCGATGGATAGCGGTGTCCATCAAATAACAACTGAAACCTGTTGTACAACTGATTTTCCTTGTTTTTCTGCAGGAGAATTTGCTGCTGGAGCCAATGTTTGATGCTCCAGGCTCCAACATCCGGGCAGTTTTCGTAGACGAACACGTGGTTGAAGGGAACAAAAAGGCTGAATACGTCATGGCCCCTGAAGAAGAGGCTCCTAGTGCGGACGCAAATGAAGAGGAGGAGGAAATCTATGCTGGGGACGCTAGTTCACGAGTGTAGAATAATAAATTAAAATTGTGCGCTTCTAAATACTGACTGCAACTCATGGCATCAACAGTGGACGCCAAAATAATCACACTGTGATTTGATGTATAATTCAATAACAAAGTGTTATTACATTTCGAACACCCAACAGATATTTCAGAGAAACGCCTATCATTTGATAGCCTGTGTTTTATCTAACTCACTAAAGCAAAACAAGTGTTCGCTCTAAACACGTCAAAGCTCAGACTGAAAGAAATTTGTCCATGCTGTATTGTTGTATATGTTTCAAAGTTGTTACTGTATTTTCTGAGTTTTTATCTTTTTGTACGTGATGGGATTTCCTGAAAACATAACGAGTAACGATACTGTTGGGCTTTGTATTTTTAAGGTTTTTTTCCGTATTTAAGCATTTCCTCTACTGCACATAGCTTGTGTACAAAAATGAGATTATGATTTGATAGCTGAATGTAAAAAGACCTCACCTTTTACGTGAATAAATGTATTTGACTGACATCAAAGCTCTTGTACTCTTTTAGAGTGACCTACTGTTTTCATAACCGTTTTCTTAACGTGTCTACCCTGAAGTGCCAACGTAAAATTCCAGTCGTCTTGGACTATTTAGCTTTCTAGATCACAAGTATTTAGATGCTCGGCACAAACCATCCCAAGGTACCAGGGTGCCTAGTGCCAAGGCCTCAATATTTCGGTCAATCGTTTTCGGTTCACGTGACCCGAGGCGAAAACTCCGGGTCATTCGTCTCGGAGCGTAACCGAAATCTATTGACCGTGAAGGCCTGGGAGAAAGACTAGGCAGGGTACCAGGGATCTCACGATAACTGAAGTTTGTCTGATTAACTATCTTCAATGAATACAGTATGCTGGTAAATACTATACCGCTAGGCGGGCCAACTGACCTTAGAGGACTAAACAGTCTACGAACACGGACCTCGACTCTTCCGTATCTTTCATGCCGGGACTCCAGCGAACTAACAACAAAGCACTTCATACTAGTTATTGCCAACAATACACTCATCCAAACTGCATCAAATCTGGCTCAGGCTGCAGTCAAATACCCATCTTGCCATGCTTTTATTTTATTCAAGCCCTCTTTACTAGCTACCATCGATAGTTCTTAATTTTTGGAAAAGATTCAACAAAGGACTTTAAAAACACCAAATAACTGATGCAAAGCTATTTAAAAACCTTCAACGATTTGGTCTTTATATTTTCCCGAAAATAAACGCTCTGAGTTATCCTATAATTAAAGATTTCGTAAAGAGTTTACTCTCCATTAGGTCTGTGATCTCTTTTATAGCACATTTTCAAAGCACAGATTAGGTTGTGAATAAAACTACATTGCATGTGTATATAGGTACCGTTAAATTTCCCATCCAAATCATGGAGTCCCCCTGTAGCCCAGTAGTCACATTTCCGAGCTTCGTTTCGGAAGGGCATGGCGTTGAGCCCCCGCAGGGGGACTCCATTTTTTAATTTCGTATTTGGTTAGAACTGCATAGATTTAATTTTTGTACAATGTTGTCTTGTTCGCTTTCAACTAATTTAGCGTAAAAAAATTGTTTTCAACAAATTACATCCTGAACCTACCTCGCTGTAAAATGCGTATCTAGGTATGCGTTCAGTTGTTTTGAGCCCTCGTTTTTAGCTAATTATCTGAATAGATTAAGATCTAGAAAAGTACACATTACAATTTGGTTTAGAAAGACTCAAATACGGACTTCAGAAAAAAAACTCTATAACTAATACTGGCCTATTTAAAAAGCTTAAGAGGTCTGTTTCAAAGCTTTTAAGCTAAGCCCACGGAAATGAATTTATAACGTATTAACTCTTTTGTCTGGCAACTTATTGGCCGAATTGTTATATAAGGGCGAAATACTATTGTTAGAAGAAAGACAATCGTTAAAAGGGAAGCAAATTATTAAGACACCAGTTTCCATTAAGCCTGTCATTTCTTTTATAGCACATTTTCCAAACACAGACTACGCTGTCAATAAAACTACTGCATATAGGTACCTAACCCTAACCCTTAAGCTTTTACCGTTAAATTTCCCAACCAAACCATGGAGTCCCCCTGTAGCCCAGTGGTTACATTTCCGAGCTTGGCCGGTTCGGAAGGGCATGGCGTTCAGCCCCCGCAGGGGGACTCCAGTTTTTATTTCGTATTTGGGTAGGACTGCGCAGTTTCAGTTCAATTGTGTATTGTACAATGCTGTTTTTTTCCTTTTGAACTAAGTTAATGATAGAAATAACTCCCGATTTTTAATTAAATACATTCTGAACCTGGCTGATCGTAAAATACTTATCTAGTCAAGCTTTCATTTCTTTAAGCCCTCTTTCTTACCTTCTATCAATAGGTGAAATTCTTGAAATCAACGCATCACAATTGCATCCTAATGTTCTTTTTTGGCGTGAGAAAGGATTCAATGATGGACTTCTAGGCTATTTATAAAGTTGAAGGGTTTTCTTTGAATGTTTTCAGCACAGCCCAAGAAAACAGACTTTATAATTAGCTATTGAAGCTTTCCTCGGGCAACTTATTGACTCAATTATTATATGAAGGCGAACTACTATTGTTAGAAGAAAGACAATTGCTAGAGACGCAACAAATTACCGAAAGGTTAGTCTCCATTAGGTCTGTAATTTCTTTTGTAGCCTATTTTCCAAACAAAGATTAAGTTTTCACTAAAACTACATTGCATGTGCTTATAGGTACCGTTAAATTTCCCAACCAAGTCAAGGAGTCCCCCTGTAGCCCATTGGTTACATTTCCGAGCTTCGGTTCGGAAGGGCATGGCGTTTGGCCCCCGCAGGGGGGCTCCATTTTTTAGTTTTGTATTTGGGTAGGACTGCATACTTTGGGTTTTTGTAAAATGTTGTTTTTTTCCTTTTGAACTAAGTCAATGTTAAAAGTAGTTTTTAATTAAATGTAGTCTGAACCTAGCTGATTGTAAAATAGATATCTAGTCAAGCCTTTATTTGCTTTAAGCCTTTTTTCTTACATTCTAACAAGAGAAAAATGTAGATCATGGTCTCTTGCTTCTAACCAATAGGTGAAGTTCTTGAAAAGAACACATCACAACTTTAACATCACAATATTTAATGATGGACTTCGGAAAAAAACTCTATAACTAATACTAGACTGTTTAAAAAGCTGAAGGGTTTTTTCAATGTTTTTGGTACAGCCCAAGAAAACAGACTTTATAAGCTATTAACGGCCAAGAGAGACGTGGCGTAGAACAGTAAACAAAGAGAGGGAACATCTCTGATTTGAGACCTGAAGACAGTTTGAGGTTACAGCCAGAGATAGAATAGCTTGGAAGAGGAGGATAAATGGCCCCATTCTCCACGCGGAGAGAAAGGATAGATGATGATGACGATGAAAGCTTTTCTCGGGCAACTTATTGGCTGAATTATTAATTACATGAAGGTGAACTACTATTTTTAGAAGAAAGACAATCGTTAGAGAGGCTACAAACGATAAACGGCGTTTTTATTCTTTCATAGAATTCTTTGTGATACACCTAAAAATCAAGTGGTACAAAACTGGATCATAGTGGCACTTAAAAGCTTATTAGCTGGGCGACGATAAGTTGGGAGCGACCCTTGATTCTAGCCTCTTGCGAATACGAAAAAGAACCCTTGTCAACCATGTTAAGGTTTAGCGATGATGGAACATCTTATGTTTAGACTGTTCACGGCCTCTCTATTTACGCACGGGAACTGAAAAACCGAGCGAAGCGAGCGCAAAGCACGCGGGAGTGGGGATCCATTTCTGGAGAAATGGGGAATTCACTGATTTCTGCATCCTCTACTTTTCTCCCTTTCCCAGTCAAGTCTTCCGTTTTCACTGGCGTCCAGTTCTGTCGGGATACCCACCGCGCGTTCAACGATCGGATATAAAAAAATACGAGAAAATAGAGGGGCTTTGAAAAGTCTACTTATGTTAGACTTCACATTACTCCTTTTGCGCGCTTTCCCCCATCCCCCGCCGCCTTCCCCCCCCCCCCCCAAAAAAAAAAAATATCGCGGCCGTTTTTTTTCGCGAAGTTTACTTACGTAAGTTCACGCTAGCCTGAAATGTCAGCGGTCGCCAATCATCATGATTGACATTTCGTGCTGCCTAAGCTGTTTTCACTAGGCTCTAAAAGTTAGAACATATCATTCCGACTTTTAAGAATCATCTTCGTTACAAGCCATTAGCGAATTTATGACTTCTTCAAATCATTATATTAATATTTAATTAACAAAATATATTTCATTCTACTTTGATTTACGCAATATTCTACTTTTAAATCAAACCAATGTAACTTAATTGCTATATCATAACATTACTATATGATCACGATAATTGTTACTATTTTGCAACACTGTATGTATTTATGGTCATGCAAATAAAAGATGAAAAAAGCAAGGCTGATTATACAGTATAGGGATATATTCTCCAATATTTCGGAAGGCACGGCTTTCCTTCTTCAGGGTGAAGAAGGAAGGCCGTGCCTTCCGAAATATTTGAAAATGTATCCCTATACTGTGTAATCAGCCTTGCTTTTTTCGTCTGTTATTCAACTTATAGCTGATTAGATCCTCTAAAACGATAGCCTGCGAGCGCAGACGTATTTTTTCCGGCTGTCACTGGTTCCGCCGAAAATAACGTCGTTAAGGGTGGACCATTTGATTTTTGATGGGGGGTTGCAGGTCACAGTTTTTTTAGGCTGCTAGATATTTTTTTATTGCTCCAGCCCTGCAGCATTTTTTTAAATCTCCATGTCCTTGCATGATATTTTTTAATGGAAATTTAAAACACAAATTTTAAAGTTAACTTGACCGTCACCAGCCACTCAAAATTCACCCTATTAAAAACCACCTTTGCACGCAATGCCATTTGAAGTTTACATCTTTCTTTCAAAGCAATAAAAGAATTTCATCTTCATTCAGTGTACAAAGAAATGCATCTCCACTAACCTGCGGCTAGCTGATTTCCCTGCCAGACTAGTGGATGTTATACATCACTTGCCCACCGATCACTCGCCCACTGAACAAGTGAACGTTTTTTTCTTTCTAATTACGTAATGCTACTGAGAAAAGCCTTTAAACTTGCATGCAATAGTTCCAACTTGTCCAAAGGGCGAGCCGGAAATTCCATCTTATTTGCACTCTGTTTATTGCTTTCAAAGCAAGAGAGAGGGACTTCAAAGAAGGAGAAATTGGAACAGTAATCTGGCCTCTCAATATGCGCATTTAGTATTTGAAGTTATCTCAGAGTATCTAGAGTTTCAAAAAACAGGAGGGTTCAAGAAACAGGGACCTCACTGTAGATTTTACCAGTTTAGACGAATTTTGAGTGGACGTAGAAGCAGCTGGAGGGGATATAACCTGTAGGTGTTGTTAATGGTCCTTTATGAAGGCTACTTTTGGGGCCGTCACGCATCACGCAAAAATCCTTTAAGGCGTTAGGGCTGCCCGATATCTTTTTCCTTCTTAAGAATTTTGGAAGATATTTTTTTTAACCAGAAGCATATGCTCGATATCTTTGGGGGGATTTGCACAAACCCCCCATCAAAAATCAAATGGTCCACCCCTTATTTTCGGCGGAACCAGTGACAGCCGGAAATACGTCTGCGTTCGCAGGCTACTAAAACGAGAGGATCTGGTACTTCTGTTTCGTTGCCGTGGTCCTTGCAAAAATTACTACATGCAAATAAAGCCAGTTGTTGTTGTTGTTGTTGTTGTTGTCAGGGTCTATTGTTACTATTGTTTGTATATCTTTTTTCAGGCAATCCTGTGCATGTACTGCGATGGCGAGACGTTCCGAAAAGCTTCGCGGCGACCCAGCTCTTCGGAACCCGAGGTGGACTGGTGATTACAAAACGATTGCACAACAAACCACAGCATTGCACCATGGGAAGGTCTCGCCAGCATGGCTGACAACATTGAGCGGTACATGCAGTAAAACAACGTTATAAAAGTTCGAGATTCTTACGTATTTATTCACTAACGAAGGATTTTTGCGATAGAAAAAACTACTTACAGCCATGGTGAGTACACCAGTGTCATACAATCGCTTTTCGGTGCCGCGATTGAAAAATTATTTAGAGAAATTTTTACCTGTGGATGTTTGATTTTCTTTACAGCCACAAAACGAATACGTAGAACAGTCGCGCAAACGTCGTGGCTACAGACTCGATCATTTTGAAAAGAAGTAAGTTTGGGACTAGACATATTTCATAGTTTTAGTTTAAGAGTTAGTCTTGATCGCAATAAAGTATAGTGCCACAGCTGCATAAATGAACTGTTTGGCATGTTTGTCGCGATCTTGTACCGAATTGAACTGAAACCAGTGCAGTGTAAGTTTAAGTCTTATTGTCTTTTAAACAGCGAATTTATTTTCCTCTTTATGAGGTTTCTTGATGTTCAGTCACACGGCTAATTAGCCGAGAATTCAGATTTGATTCACAGTAATGTAAAATGATTGACAGTTTTGTTGACATTTAAGTCCACGTATAAGATGTATATTTCATCTGCATTTTTTTATTTTATTTGAACTTTATTAATGTGTCATCAGATTTATAGAATTTGTATTCAGACACAGATGTATGAACAAATCATTTGTTGGCATAGAGAATTATATTTGCAAAATGGTAAATTTGACATCATTTTATTTAGTGAATAATGTGTGTGTTCAGGTAACATAAAAATATACCAAAACAGTTTTCTGATTTTGTAGTTGACTGGCTAGAATTGAAATGAGACTTAAAAACCTTAATATTCTGGATAAATATTGATTTCTTTTGATATCTCTGAAGTAGCAGTATTCACATGATTACTGCTTTTTCAAATTACTTGCAGTCAACAGTAAACTTGCTGGACAATTTGACTACCTAAGGTAATCCAGTGTCTGAACTCAAAGTATTTCAAGACTTGTGGCTGTTGGTTGCTGCTTGTGACTATGCATGCCCCCTCCCTTCCCCCAGTGCACGGTCAGGGAGAACCATTCAGTGACTACACAGTAAAATATATATCTCTTAATACAGTTAAACCCTCCTATTCCAAACTCTCAGGGGAAACAAAAAATAGTTTTAAATACAGGAATTTTGAAATAGCCAATAGCAAATGACTGAAGTGCCAATGTAGGGGAAATGGTTTTGAGTTTGAAATAAAGATTAGTTCCAAAAAATCCAGTTCAAATTAACAGGGTCCAGCCATAAAACTTAAATTTCTGTTGTTTACCTCAGGCGCAAAAAGGAAAGTCGTGAACCTCATACACATGCAAAGTATGCCCACAAACTCCATGGCCTCAAGTAAGTTAAGCAGCAATGTCACATGGTACATTGTTGTACTCCTATTTACTCTTATGGTACTGTATAACCAACAGCGTATATGTTGAGGGTCACACCCTGTTGCATTAAATACCCTTCATAATTTGCTATTCAACTCTTTAACCAGGTCTCAATATGACTTAAATTTTAGCACAAGTTTAACATCTTACTTCAGCCTTAATATTGGGAGTGTGTAAATAATGCTGTCATATTCCTATTTTGAGTGAAAATTTAAATAAATGAAAGGTACTGGCCTATCAGTGGGTCACTATTTGGCAAAATCGGTCCACCTCCTTAGGTGGGAATATATCTATTGGATTATACAAATGTAAACTCTTTAGACTCACAAAATTATTAAAAGTTTTGTGTCATAAACTTGCCTTTTTTGATTTCAAATTTGAGTTTTAATTTCGAAATATACATGTACAACCATTGTGAAAGTCCATTCAATGCACTTTGCATAATCCATGCAAACATTAAGTACACAGTTTCTCCATCTCTCTAGCCAAGGTATTGGAACAACAATTATCAGTTATTAAGGAGATTTAGTGCTAACTTCACTGCTCTTTGCATCATGTTTGATGCTTAACAGTGAGTGTTTAACTGGTGCCACAACTCCACAGTCCACTACAAGGACATTGTCAGGTTGATATTGTGAAATAATCGCAATCTGTTCACTTCTTCAATCGTTTCTTTTTTCTTTCTTTGTCAGGGCCAAACTATACAATAAAAAACGGCGCCTGGAAAAAATACAGATGAAAAAGACGTAAGTAGAGATAATTTAAATTTTCCAAATCCAAGGTTTAACCAGTGTTGTGTTTACTCACTGATGTTGTGAATAATTTATTTTAGACTAAGAATGCATGAACAACGCCAGACAAAAACAAGAGACAGCAAGGATGTCCCTGAGGGTGCTGTGCCTGCATACCTATTGGACAGAGAAGGGCAGTCGCGGGCTAAAGTGCTCAGTAATATGGTCAAACAAAAGAGGAAAGAGAAAGCAGTAAGTCTTTGTACAAGTATGGAGACTTATATAATAATTATTGACATTAGAGAAGTGTTGGTAATACCACATGCCGGTACTTTGAATTTCACACCATAATGTCATGATCTGTAAGACTTTTTTATTGCAAGGTATAGCAGCCTCTGAGAACTTTATCATGGTTAGCCTTGATTCCACTAATAATAATTTTATTATTCTCAAGATTGGATATTCTTCTTACCCAAAAAGTGTTATATTTTTGAGAAGAAAATGTACTAGTCAGTGTCAGTGTGATATTTGAATTTTGTTTTTCGTGGTCTCAGGGAAAATGGGATGTACCACTTCCTAAAGTGAAAGCTGTGGGAGAAGATGAAGTTTTCAAAGTTATAAAAACTGGACGGTCTAAAAGTAAGTCTCCATTTTTCCCTCACTTGCTTTATTACTGTGACTGTGTGTGCAGTATGGTGCAGTAGTACCAGCAAACAAAACGAAATTGTGGTCAGATGGAAAACAGCTTAACTCTGAGCAAATCAATATTTTCGTTATTACTTCTCTCTCAAAGACTTGTTTAACTTGTCCCATGCAGATGGCCTTTGGTTTCATAATTGCAGTTTCCTTCTCCTCTCTCCTGGTAAAACTACCTGGAAGATCTTCAACGCTCTACTAAAGACTGTAAAGGACACATTGCATGTTGATGTGTGTACTAATACTGTTATTTTGTTTATGTTTAGAGAAAGCATGGAAGCGCATGGTAACCAAAGTCTGTTATGTTGGTGAGGGCTTTACAAGAAAACCTCCAAAGTATGAGAGATTTATCAGACCAATGGTGAGGAACAGTAACTGTACCAATCTTGTTTAAAACTGTCCACTCTGCTACAATGTGGCCTTTCCTCCCTCCTCCTCCTTCCTTAGTGTGACACAAGCCGTTCACAGACTACATTAGTCTAAAAAGACCCCTTCTGTAGATGTCTCTTTTAAATTCCTTTGATGTGAAGCTATATGATGTACTAATTAAATACTTTGTTTGTCAAGTTTAATCTCAATCCTAACTGTAGCCTGTTTTGTTTCTGTTCAGGGTTTACGTTTCAAAAAGGCTCATGTCACACATCCTGAGGTGAGTTACTACATGATGAGAAGCTCTTTCAGCTTGATGTCAAGAGAGGATGATTGATGAAAAAATAATGAAATAGTTGAAGGCTTTCATGCAAAAAGGGCATACACCGCTTTTTGGCCGATTTCCATTTTTTGCAGGATTGACCTAATTTTTGGCAGACTGACTTATTTTGACACGAAAAGCGTCATTCCTTAGTAGTTTTTGTTGATTTGCTCTTAGTTTTTGAGAAATAACGTGTACTGTATATAGAACATTACATGCCCACTTTGAGATAAAAAAATTTCTCTTCTCGGGTTGAAAAATATATCATGAGCACTGTGATATCCTCTATTTATGTACTGAAAATCACTTTGTGTGGTGTAACTGCTGGTATTTTTCAGTTGAAAGCAACTTTCTGTCTACCCTTGATTGGTGTGAAAAAGAATCCCCAATCACCTATGTACACACAACTAGGAGTTATAACAAAAGGAACTGTCATCGAGGTAAGCATAAAATTGACTGTTATTATAGTAATGATTTAGGAACAGTTACATGTGTCTATAAAGTTTTATGACTGTGAGTGGAAGTTTGGAAGAATGAGAAATGCTGTGGGAACACCAACTGCAGGAAAGTATTTCGTCCGCAGCTTTTTGAAGTTTTCCCAAACTTAAAGTGCCCATATCATGAAAATTTCTATTTTCTTATCTGATTCTATATATCGCACAATGAACTTCTACGAAAGAAAAATGCGATTTGGATAAAATGCAATCCTTTTTAGAAGTTTTAAAACCGTTTAAATTTGCCGTCATTTTGGTCCACCATTCACACCAGTCTTCCCCTGGTTTTGATTGAGTCCTGACATAGATTAAGGAACATGTGACATTAGGCTTGACTTATCTCGCTTGTTT